>LR812523.1:76001773-76379273 GCA_903798195.1 Danio kyathit | reverse complement strand
CCTATTGGAACCCACATGGACCCAAGATTCTCACTGAAATCAGTCAAGTTTGGTGAAGAAAAAAATCATGGTTTGGTGTTACATTCAGTGTTGGGGCACGCAAGAGATCTGCAGAACAGCCTGAGGTATCAAGACATTTGTGTTGGCCATTACATTACAAACCACAGGAGAGGGCAAATTCTTCAGCAGGATAGTGCTCCTTCTCATACTTCAGCCTCCACATCAAAGTTCCTGAAAGCAAAGAAGGTCAAGGTGCTCCAGGATTGGCCAGCCCAGTCACCAGACATGAACATTATTGAGCGTGTCTGGGGTAAGATGGAGGAGGCATTGAAGATGAATCCAAAGAATCTTGATGAACCCTGGGAGTCCTCCAAGCTCATGGGAGTCATACACAATATTCATTCATTTTTCACGGGGTCATGACTTTATTTTCTATACTGTACATTATTTTTGTTAAGTGACAAGACTTTTGTCTAAGCAAAGTCAGACCTTACTGTCCTGATTAAATAAATAATTAAAAATCAAGGCATGATCATATTTTATTTTGGTCAAGTAAGCCACTTTTGATACCAAACGATTAGCTAGAAGTCAAGTTATTATTTGTTGTTCCTAAAACTTGGATAGGTGACAAGACTTTTGTCAGGTAGTGTATATTAAAGATTATTTAATTCCATAATATATTTAAAAAATATTTTTATTTTATAAATAGTTTATTGCTAAGCTAATTCTGTTTGTACCAGATTAGTTCTGCTTGTCCTTTTAAAAGTTGACATTTTGGTAAACCAAATTTAAATGCATTGATTTGATCGATTAGTTTTTTGTTGTTGACATTTATTATTATTATTATTTATATTTTCCTCATAAATAAAATCTCAAAACAACTTAGTAATGTTAATGCTTATTTAATGCAAAGTTTATTTTATGTGCTTGTGCTTAAATTAACATACTGCCAGAGTTTCATCTGTTTTGTGTTTCTCATAAACACTCTTGCTGCACAAGCAGATTTTATCACATCATTGCATATTGTGCTGATTTTAGAAGTTTGCACATGCCAAGTCATGATCTCAGTAATACAAGACTCCATATGTTTGGGAAGTGCATAGACATGCATGTATGCGCTTCGGAGTTTCACTTTGCTTGCATGATTATGATTCACATCTGAATCATACGGTGTCATAATGTCTTTGCCTTGTTCTGTGATGTGTGTGTCTTTTCAGCATGTCGAGACTGTGGTGCATTTACTCACCCTCTAGTGCACAGGTGTCAAAGCCAGTTCCTGGAGGGCCGGAGCTCTGCACAGTTTAGTTCCAACCCTAATTAAACACACCTAATCAAACTAATTGAGTGGTTTATGCTTGTTTGGTACCTATAGATAGGTGTTTTGAAGCAGGGCTGGAACTAAACTCGCCCTCCGGGAATTGACTTTGACACCCCTGCTCTAGTGGTTTCAAACCTTTATGATTTTGACACAAAAGAAGATCTTTTGAAGAAGCTGGAAACATGTAACCAATGACTTCCATAGTATTTGTTCTTCCCACTATGGAAGTCAATGGTTACATGTTTCCAGCTTCTTCAAAATATCTTCTTTTGTGTTTAACATAAGAAAGAAACTCAAACTGGTTTGGAACAAGTGAAGAGTGAGTAAATGATGACAGACTTTTTAGTTTTGGGTGTAATATCCCTTTAAAGGAGTTAGAAAATTCACTGGGCTTGCTCTTATTTCACAGCTATTTGGAAATTTTAATGCAGTGCTAATGCCAGAAATACTGCTCTGTAACTGTAATATTCAGGCTGTTGCAGATCAAGTTTTTCTATATAAGGTCTACACAGAGCAGTGCTGTCTATATTTGTCCATTCACATGGAAAATGCTTAGTGTCAGTTACGATTAGATTTTTGTTGGATAGACCTCTGGGGGCCTGGAGATCATTCGTTTTCATTTTTTTTGTGCTGGTGGTTTGCCAACTTTTTTCTCTCTGCTTGCTGTTTCAGTAATAAGGGGAGTTCTGGCTTCAGCCCCTCTCATCCACTTCTGCCACTGAGACAAAGACAGAAGAAAGCTCAGCCAGAGGAAAGCACGGGTATTGAATCAAACTATGGCTATTCAATTCAAATTTGTTTTTGATGTTTTTATGCTTGCATGAAAAATGTAGCTAAAACATGTTAAATCTAATGCAGTTTATTTGATATTTAATGCCTTTTGTATAGTTTTTGACAGGTAAATGTGATCTTTTTTTTATTGCAATCTTAACTTTCCAGAATATTTCTGAAGTTTATAATACGTCATAAAAGTTTGAAAGTAACAAATTACTGAAGAAGTGTAGACAATACTAAAGGATTAGTGTTTAGAACAAACTCCTAACCAGAATGTTTTAATAAATACAAAATGTAAATTAAACATTTGGCTTAAAGAAATTGTAGCTTGTTTGGCTTCACAGTCAGATATATATGTGTATCTCTCTCTCTCTCTCTCTCTCTCTCTCTCTCTCTCTCTCTCTCTCTCTCTCTCTCTCTCTCTCTCTCTCTCTCTCTCTCTCTCTCTCTCTCTCCTCTCTCTCTCTCTCTCTCTCTATATATATATATATATATATATATATATATATGCAAATTGAGGTTATTATAAAGAAAGCAAACAAAAAAAACAAAAACTAGAATTGAAAAAACATTTTCGTCAGCTGAAATAAAAATAAAAACGAGAGTTTTTAAAAAAAACTAGAATTAACTGAAACTGTATTGTGTACATACAAAACTAACTGAAACTAACTAAAATGATAGCAAAAACGACCTTCGTTTTCATCTTTGTAAATGTATTTATTACAGACTGTAAGCCTTTTAGAAGTAAATCTATTTACTTTGCGCTGCCAGCTGTTTGACCCGTACGGCACCTCAGAGTCTGTAATCCTGATGCCATTGGCCAGATCAAGCCGGTCCCTCTCCAGTCATCCACGCTGTTGCTCCCGCGACAAAAACAACGGCTGGACATGACAGCAGCACGGTGACAACATTAAATACTACCCGAGAAGATACTTAAAAGTATTAATTTAACACATTGGTTTTATTTCTGTATTAGTGATCTCGATCATGAACAAATCATTCTTTTTAACTGGATCTTCTAAGTGAACTGGTTGAACTAATACACCAAACCGAACTGAATCATTTGAAACAATTCGTGTCTCCAGGACCGTTAAGCACTTATCCACAAACAACTTACTTTTTAACATGCCTGATACCTTGTCTGACTTTAAATAAACCAATATATACTGAGTTATTCAGTTATTAACACAGTAAACAGATAACCGAAACCAAACAGTACATGATAGCCTGCTGTGATTGAACTAAACTTGAAGAACTGCACCGCGGGTAAACTGAGGGCTTAAATGAGAGGATCTGGCGAAACGTAAGTTTATTTCATAACAGAAAGTCGTAATGGAATTCATGCTTCAGTTGGGTTGCAAAGCGTAATTGTAAGAAACAGTTTAGATCATGGTGATGTTTTAACTGACTGAAATTGTAATGGCTGACTAAATTTTTTTTGGTATGTTGAGTCCTAACATGGGAGGATTGTCACGGAAGATCTGGTTCACGTTAAAGATCCAAACTTCCCAAAACTACTGTGTATTTAACGTCAGAAGCAGCCTTGCACACATTGTACTTAAGACTGCTGTCTTGTAGCCTATTGTATTTGACTTTGAGGATGGGTAGGTGGTAGTGGTAGATGATGGTGTTCTTGTGTCAAAAAAATGTAGCCCATCTTTGGTTGAGTTCTTATTATACAATATTTATTCTGATGATTTTGAATCTTGCACCTAACAAATATCCTACTTTACAAAAAAAAAAAAAAAACTAAAACTAACACTGAAACTAATAAAAACTAAACTAAAACTAAGCAATTTCAAAATATAGAAACTAATAAATCTACCTCTGAAAACTAATTAAAACTAACTGAACAAAAAGTCAAAACGAAATAAAATCTAAAAATAATGAAAAATCCAAAATTATTATAACCTTGATGCAAATGTGTATATATAAAATGTATTTTTTGACTGTCATTGTTCATTATCATAAGCCTGTAAAAATTGTAACAAAACTGTAATACACATGGCATGTGAAATAAACTTAAATAAATTTATTGACCTAGATATTTCATGGAGTTTGCTGTTGAGTTAATATGAGAAGAATCAAGTAATTAAATGATCTATCTTGTGCTTTTCTTACCAGCCTGTCGAAATCGCTCCAATTCATTGACGCAAGAAGGTCACCCCAGAGGATCTGTGGCTTGGTCAGATAAACGGCAGAGGTACAACATTAATAAATATCAATAATAAAATAACACTAATAAATATGAATGCTTGCTCATTTAATGCAATATCTCAGAAGACATGCTTTATTTAGTTTGCTAAATGCCTTTTTTTAATTATAATCAGGCCACTGTCTCAGCTGAATCGGTATGTTCTTCACTCTGCTACGGACAGCGATGCAGACTTGGCCTCGGGCGACAGCGTTAGTCTGACTTGCTCTATCAGTGAGGACAGCCTGGCCTCCACTGTCACACCCAAGCATCAGAGCCATCCAGGTCAAGGCAGTGTTAGACGGATCAATGGTCATAGTCTACTTGGCAATGTTAACATGGATGAGGAGGATGAGCTGGTAGCTATTGCCAGGGCCGATTCCTCCAAGAATGACATTACACTGACAAACTCTGAGGATACAGAGCGACAGAGTGTTACCCCTGGTGCTAAAACAAGCATTTGGGGAAGACAGGAGGATGTGTCTTCAGATTCCCGAACAGCCAGTTTCTTCCTGGAACCTCTGATGCCTGCGGTTCTTAGGCCAGCCAAAGAAAAGTCCATTAGTTTGAACAAGGAAGAAGAATCTGGAGAGGGACGGCAAAGAGGGTCAACTCGGAGAGTGGCTGGAGCAGAAAGTGCTGCTTCATCTACACGACGGAGACCTCCACAAACTCTTAACCGAACCTTTACACCTAACACCAGCTCTGAGTTTGAAACCACTATAGAGCCTAAATCAAGTGAATTTGTGCCTCCAGCCCCTGGGCAAATGCAAGCTTTCAGACCACTGGTGACAAGTAGCCTTGAGCCATCTTCTGCTGAGCGGTCACCTGGGTTTTACCTTCATTCTTCGGTCACTGAGGAAAAAAGGCCTGTCCAAGCATGGGACCTCCATCCAGGGACATCTGATATAGAGACAGTGGAGACTATTGAAGAGCAGGATGCAGAACTCACCAAAGAGCTCCACCCAGACAAGAAGCAACTTTTTGAGGAGGAAGTAGAGTCCGCCAAACTGCGGGAGGACATGAATGTGAAGGAGCATGAGGATAAGGATGGTGGGAGCAGGTGCTCTAGCCCTGGCCAGCAGTCCCAGGTCAGCAGTGTAGCTAGTGGGAGTATACGAATGACCAGCTTTGCAGAACGAAAAATGCAGAAGTTTGGTAGCAATCAAGATATCCGTTCAAGCACCAGCAGCTCACAGCGGACTACACCAGACGGCTCAGAGAGTTGCCCCTTCCTCTGACCTCCTGGAGGATGAAGAGAGACCAGAGTCCCACACCACAGAACAAGGACAGTGCCAACATGCTGGCATCCGAACTTGTTCAACTCCACATGCAACTTGAAGAAAAGAGACGTGCAATTGAATCCCAAAAGAAGAAGATGGAAATCTTGACAGCAAGACAGCGTCTTAAGCTTGGGAAAGCAGCCTTCCTGCACATAGTCAAGAAAGGCAAGAGTGACACACTCCCTCAGCCCACCAAGTCAGAGTTCTACTTGAAAGAAGGCCAAAAACTCAATGAAGAGAAAGAGGTGTCATCAAAAGATGATACCTGTGTTGATGCTTTGAGAGACCGGACAAAAGAGGTTGAGGAGCCAGAGAAGGCGTCTCTCGAGTGGGCAGGTGGTGGAACTGTGTCTGCTAGTCCCTTAGATATGGACGAGGAGGTAGATCTTAATGAATGCAACCGCTCCATTGAGTTGCTAAATGAGGCCATAGGAAGCATTCAGCAACAGATGATGCAGCTTTCACTTCAGCAGGAAATGCTAATGAAGCAGAATCTTCAGTCTCCAACAAGTGCTGCTTCACCACTTGCCAATGACCAGAGTAACACATCTGAACCAAGGGTCAGATCTTCTATACATTTTGTTGAACCAAGTGGCAGCCCTGTTGTGCGAAAGCCACCCAAGCTAAGTTCAGCACGGCCACGCTCCAAACCTTCAGAGCTGTTGCTAGTTAAGGAGCATGTTAAAGGTCAGAAGAGCTCCACTCCTACACCTATTGATAGCCCTTCTGCAAGGTCCATTCAAGGGGGCAGGACCCCCAAAGCAGAGTCTCAGGACTTTGTGCAAAGCTCTTTAAGATCAGATTCATTCAACAAAGATAAAGGGAATCACAAAGGCACTACATTCCACCTTAATGATGAAGCTAACATGAGGACGGTCTCAAGGGAACCAAGCTCTGTGGCTCTTGGAGTCACTTTTGAAGAATCCATGTCCTTGAGGGATGCTGAGGCTACTTTTGATGATGGGACAGCAAGGGATGACGTCTCCTTAGAGGATATTTCTAGAGGAAAAGTCAATCTTATTGAAGTAGACTTGTCTGATTTGGCTGCCAATACAGATGAAGAAAGCACCAGTGCATTGGATGTCACCGCTGATGGAAGTGATGGGGAAAAGAAGTCTGGCATGGGCTTCTTTTTTAAGGTAAAGAAAATGAAATGCATTGTTTTGGCAAAGTATTTATATTATCTGCTTTATATTTTATTAATACAGTTTGGATTAGGGACTTTGAAAACAGATCCACTAAGCATCACTTTGGCAACTTTCTAGACATCTTATTACACCTTGACAATATCCTAGAATGCAATTTTTTTGCCTGCAGGATGAGCAAAAAGCAGAGGATGAATTAGCCAAAAAGCGAGCTGCATTTCTCCTGAAACAACAGAGGAAGGCCGAAGAGGCTCGACTTCGCAAGCAGCAACTGGAGGCTGAGAGTGAGCAGAAAAGAGATGAAACCAGGTAATGGATGAAGTCTGGTCCTTTAGGAATATAAAAATGGGGACAAAATGTCGGAGTTGAATTGTCGGTTTGAATTGTCTTTTGTTTTCCAATATCAGGAGGAAAGCTGAAGAGGAAAGAATCAGAAAAGAGGAGGAGAAGGCCAGGAGAGAGTTGATAAAGCAAGAGTACCTTAGGAGGAAACAGTTCGAGCTGTGTGAGGAGCAAGAACAGCCCCAGCCCAAACCCAAGACCAAGCCCAAAAAACAAAGGCTGAAGTCTGTGGTGAAGGAGGAACCCTCGATTGATCCTCTTCCCAAGTGCCCTGCTGCCAGTAATTGTTGAATTTGTGCCTTCTGCTTTTTATACAACAATATAATGCAACAACAAAAACCATTGACTGCACTTTAACTGACCTAATGAAACCCTGTCCCTCACCAGATGAGAATCTCATCAGTGCCCAGTCTGGCTCTAGTCTATCACTGGCTTCTGTGGCCACCACTGAACCAGACAGTGTCAACTCAGGAGGGGCGGGATCTCAGCGGTAAGTCCTTTCACATGTCCAACAGAGTGTGCAAATGCTTGCGTGCATTTCATTAATTTCTTTCAGAATCAATCGGCTGTTCAGACTGTGACCTCCAAAGCACTTTAATGTTGCTGTTTGTTTGTTTCCATGAACAGAGGGGAATCAGTCGAGTCATTTCCAGGCCTCAGTCGAAATTCCAGTCGGACTACAGAGAGAGACTGGGACAACGGCTCCACCGCGTCTTCCATTACATCAACATCCATGGCGGAATACACAGGTGAGTTTTCACTTCAATGGTTATTTTGATGCTCAGAAACTCTGGTTACTAATTTATTTATGAATTTATTTAAACAAATTTATTTAAAAATATGTTTGTTTGTGTGCTTGAGTACATAAGCACTTATGCATTTTTTTTTCATCAGGCAGACGTTAGTGAACAAGTAAGCCTGTAGTCTCTCTCTATTTTGCTCTTGAATTGACAACTTATACATTTAACATAGGAAATGTGCATTTTTTTTTTTAAGTTTGCAGAATAAATGGTGTTGATTTGCACTTTAAACCTGAAATTAATTATTTCGTTTTTTTTTTTTTTATTTGAATATGTAGGGCATTTTTGTTTATTTTGGTGGCAATTTTGCCAGAAGCCACAATTTTCATTCACTGTTTGTATAAATTATTTGAGTAATGCGCATGAAACTGATGTTATGTTTATCATTAATCAATTTTATCTTCATGTTCATTGCAAGGAACTTTTAAACCATGTGAAAAAGCAGATTGTTTAGAGGTTGAATAAAAAGTTTTGGGTTGTTTGTTAGGTGTCAGAGTGATGGATTAGTTAGTTTAATTTAAATCATTAAGACTGAGAAGCTCCAGTACACAACAATAAGAGCTGTGTAGGGACACCCTGTCCTAACCAGGTGAAACCACAAACTGATGAGTAGGGCCAGGCGGAATCTGCGGACATTTTTTGCTATTTCTGCGCAGAATTGTGTTAAAAATCTGCGGATTTATGCGGAATTATTTTGGGAGTATCAGAACTAAAACCTTAATATACGAAATAAAAAGTAATACCTTTTTAACTTTTATTTAATGTTTACAATGCAAATCCAATTAGATCCACTTTATTTGGTAAACAAAGCAAGTGTCTTATATAATATCTCCACTAAAAGACAGAAATTATGACTTTACAAACTGTATTGTAAATAAATCATATGAATATTTGCATATTAGTCAATAATATTACTGAAATTAAACTGAATAAATATAAATTTACACACATTTACACAAGTAAATAAACAGACTTAATGATGGGCTAAAAATCTGCGGAATTCTGCGCGCGCAGATTCCGCGTGGGCCTACTGATGAGCAATGCATCCACATTTAAAAAATGTGATAGCCTTTTTGTTTTTTTATTTTGTTGTTGTCCCTACCAATAATGATAATAAAAAATTATTTACTGGTCTTTTTTTCATCTATTCAACACTTTGTGGTAGGGCTGGGCGATATTGCAAAAAACAAATATCACGATATCATGTTTCATATTGTTCTGTATCGATAATTATTGAATATTTTTTAACAATCCATTTAGGTATATTAGGATTTTTTTAACCACTTTATTTTAAATTTACCAACATGACTGAGGCAAATAGTTTTAATAGTCAAAAACTAAAATATTTAAACAAAATATCTGATCTCTCTTTAATAAAATAAACAAGTGTCAAAGGCACTCCTAAACTTGATAATTAAAATGTTACAAAGTGTGTGCAGTGGTAAAGTGTAAATGCTGAACAATCAAAGCAAAATTTAAGGTGTAAATAATAATGATACAGTAAACCTCAAATCTGAGCTTTCAAGTAAAGGAACTAACCATCATTATTCAAATACATATTGCAACATTACAAATTGTGAAGTTGGATGATTTTCTCACCACTATGCTAAAAAAATCTTTCAGATGGGGCGCCAGTGGCTGGCACAAGAAAAGAAACCAAAAAGCCACTCTGGCAACATCTTTAAATCCTTTTTTTATTTACAATCCCCTCACTGCTCCTCAAGCGGAAGTGTGTGGTTTCCTTCACCATTTTCCAATGCGCTCGCGCTCCCCTGCCGTCTTTCTGTAACTAGGCGACCATCAACCGTTTTCTCAGAAAATGCCGAACGAACAAACCGCTGCAGCTCAGATACAAGTTTATGGAGAAAAGTAAAAAGCAGTGCAGTGTTTGGGTGCGCTGTGTTTGTCTGAGGTAATTAGTCTGCAGTTATTACTGAAATGTGTATATTCCATACAAAGTGTGAAGCAGATTGGTTAGTTCTACTTGAATTGCGGTGCGCTCGCAGCATTCAGAAAAATTGAAATGTTTTCAACAAGGGGTGCCTGGAAAATGTGCACGCATCACGTGTGCGCCGCTTGCACAACATGTTCTTGTCGCTCCCAAGTCGTGCAAGTTGTGCTCCTCTATTGGAAATGACCTTACACCTTATCAGCAGCCACATTTTAATAAAACTATAACGCTTCATACCAAACTTTTTTTTATCGATATTGACAAATACCGATTCCGATTTTATCGCCCAACCCTACTTTGTAGACTTCCTGTCCACTATCTAGCTTCACATAATTTTATTTAAAATATCATTTATGCTCTAATAGATTTTCTTCTCATGTCATGTTAAGTTTTCATTTTCACTATGGGCAGAGAAATTATTATAAAGCTGCTTCTATAATACTTTCATTGTAATTTCGATTATTCGATCATATCAGTGTGGTCAGTATGGTTTTCATGGTCTGTAGTAGAGATGCACAGATCAACTGTTCATAACTGTTTTCCACTTGTTTTGTTTTAATTCAGCCGTTCTGCTCCGTATTTGTATAAAAATGCACTGCAATGATTTTTATACCACAAAGTTTGTAAATGGAGCGTTAACAAAAGCCAGAGTTGTAGGGGAGTGGGACAGAGAAAAAAAACTGTATACAGATAATAAATGGACTTATAGGGCATCTATACTTTAAGTACAGAACTATAGATGCCAGAACAGACAGACTGAGAGATAGTACATATCCCAGGGCTGTTGCATGAATAAATGAACATTAAATTGGATCCCTTTCCGGCCAACATTTCACTTTTTTTTTTACTTGAGAGTTGCTAAAAATGCACTTGCCACATTTTATGCACAATTATCATTATTATTACTATTGTTGTTGTTTTTGTAATTTTGTACAGTGACAAAGATTCTGATTCTAAAGTCTAGTGTTTTTGTTTGTTTGTTCTTGTAACAATTTTTTTGTCGCTGTAGGACCCAAACTTTTCAAGGAACCAAGTGCGAAGTCCAACAAGCCGATAATCCACAACGCCATCTCTCATTGCTGCTTAGCAGGAAAAGTCAACGAACCGCAGAAGAACTCCATTCTTGAGGTGTGTGACTTGATCATGAAGATTGATTTATAATAATAAATCTTGACGGTGAACAAAACAAATGAAATGATTGTGTCTTATTTGACCGGCAGGAGCTGGAGAAGTGTGACTCCAACCACTTGATGATTCTCTTCCGGGACAGTGGCTGCCAATTCAGAGCCCTTTACTCATACTTTCCGGACACAGAGGAGATCCACAAGCTCACCGGCACCGGGCCCAAGAGCATCACCAAAAAGATGATCGACAAACTCTATAAGTACAGCTCGGACCGCAAGCAGTTCACTGTAATCCCCGCCAAGACTGTATCTGTGAGTGTAGATGCGCTGACTATCCATAACCACCTGTGGCAAGTTAAAAGACCTGCAGGGCCAAAAAAGAGCGCAAAGTGAAGTCAGATGACACTATTTTTTTCCATCGAGGTCAGTAATCACTTTGGATGGAAGAGGTTTGCTGGACAAACTAACAGGCATGAGTTATCATGCATTCATTTTGAATGTGTTTTGGGTTGAAGTAGTACCCACAATCCTGTGGTCTTTTTACATGATTCACTCTTTTGTTACTTGAAGTATTTATTAGTTTGGCACTGATTAGCTCGTTTAAACGAAGCGCTTCCCCCATGATTGTTTGATTCGTATTTTTTTTTTTACTATTATCTACTTCTTTCAAAACATGTCTGCTGCCTCTGAGGACTGCCGGAACTCGAGTTAATGTACAAAACTTAGCTGACTTGCCTCTCAACCAAACTTTTTTTTGCCTCCAAAAACATGCTGCTCCTTTGTTGTCGCCGGGATAATCCCAGGTCTGCATACTTTTGGCCTTCATGCGTTGTGGTACTGTCTGTTTATTCAGCTCTTTCAAATAAGCGCCTCGGTTTTAACCCCCCCCTGCTCGACTGTCTTTTTTGATTGGGAATCAAACAGACCTTGATAAGTGTCAGATGCAGTTTACTTCTCTTCTCTATCTCGGTAGCGGCCTCTTCCACTGGACAGTCTGTACTATGGTGCACTTATGATCATGTTTTAGTGCTTTTATTATCATGCAATGTAACCATGTTGATGTTGGCACTGGAGCTTTTTTTTTTTTCTCATGCAGAAGAGCAGCATGCTCTGTTATGAAGAGTGTCGCTGTAAACGATTTGAATGACAGTATTTAATATATTCACAATCGGTTACTTCCCTTGCAGTCGCTGTCTAATTATTTACCAAGGTTGAAAACATTCCTCAGCGAAACAAGTCAACACTGCCGACGTCCTTTTGCGTGTAGACGTTCGAAAAAACACTCACAGAAGCCTCATGTCTGGTGTCAAGATCAATTGAGTGTTGCACATGCACTTTATTTTTTTGCTCATGACGGTGTAGAGGTTTAAAGGGCTTAACGAAACCGTTTTTACTCCTAAAGCTACAGTAGATGTGAAGGTACTCTGGTAGACACTGAGAAATAAACACTATTAACACAGGAAAAGAGCACACCGACAGCCCCTTACGTCTCTTAAACTACTGTTTCCAAACGATAGGTGTTAGAATTGTCATTTTAAACTGCATTTTTTGTATATTATGTGTGTTTTTATATATTAACTAAAAGATTGTATTGATGTTGATCACTTTTTTTTTTTTTCTTTTAAAACACTACTATTCATTTTTTTTGGTCATTTTGCTTCCTTTATCTTACCATTATTTATTTTAAGTAAGACTCTGAGAATTAATAAATATTTCAAGTCAATACATTCATTCTGATTATTTTTGCTTATTTCTGATTATTGACATTCTCATCTTTCCTCCACTTTATTTTCTTGCATATTGCATGAAGTTTTGCCTCATGCCGAGTTCAAACTGCATGATTTTAGCTCTGATTTTGACAGGTTTTGAGAAATTGCAGACAAATGCCTGAAATCACAGGCAAATCGGTGCTCGTTCACGTGAGCAACAATCACACAGTGTGAACTATCAAAGACGTGATCTGAGAAAATTGCAGATGAGTCGCAGACACCCGTCAGATTTGTGGCATGCTAAATATCTAGAGCTGTCGCCAATTCAAAATCATGCCATGTGAAATGTGTTCTGATTGAAAATAACATCTGATTACCTACAGCCAATGAGAGAGCAGCATTCGCTAGGTGAAGTTTCACAAAACTAATTTCGAGAGGAGCGCGTGCTATGATTGACCGCAGCTGGTCCCTAGCTGTAATCATTAGCCAGCCAATCGGATTATTCCAAATTTAACATAAATATCCAGCCTAACTTTACTCTCTATCTTTGTTTTGGAAAACCCCTCCCCCCGCCAATTTTAGGATCTGCCTCACAGCAAGAAGATCGCTGGTACAAGTTCTAGCTGGCCAGTCGGCATTTCTGTGTGGAGTTTACATGTTCTCCCCATGTTCTCGTAGGTTTCCTCCGGGTTTTCCTCCTACAGTCTAAAGACATGAGACACAAGTGGATTAAATAATAGTAACAGTCAGAAGCACTTTAATACTGAGCTTCTCTAAGTGTGTATGCACTGGTGTAGTTGGCTGTCTATTCCTATAGAACTGTCTTTATAAATCAAGTAATAGGCCAATCGAGCTCTCAAGAACTACCTGATCTCGTACCCCTCTAAATGCTCATTAACCAGACGGGAATCTTGGGCTCATCCGTCTCCGAGCTCAGGGTTCTATCCTGGGACAGCATGCCAAACCTGCTAACATCGTCAAGCATTATCTAAATGTGAACTCTTGAATCTGCAGACCAGCGGGAGGATGGGGGAGAAATATTTCAGTCTATTTGGACGCAAGAAATGATGGAAAACTAGTGGAAATTTGGCAGGAGTGTCCATGTCTGTTTGACGTGTCATTTAAAGGGCACCTATGGTGAAAAATCTACTTTTCAAGCTGTTTGGACAGACATATGTGTAGGTATAGTGTATAGACCGTCATATTGAGGTGATATAAACACAACTCAATCCTTTTTTTTTTTTTCAATTTAACAACATAAAAACGGTGGACCAATTGGAGCGGTTTTGAGATCGACCGCAACTTGACGTAGGAGTGCGTACCCCCGCCCACCAATATTGATTGACAGGTGCACATTACCATATCCTCAGTATGTTGTTTCACGTCCGCCATTTTCAGCGTGTGAGTCAAAGCGACGTCACCAAAGAAACACCCATGCTCTATTTTTAGATGTAAGGCTCATTGGACTCAACATTCACCACGTTATCGCTCTCCTCCACGCCAGTGTTTGCATACATGTGTACTTTTCATTGCGTCTTCCTTAAACTTCAGCTGTTTGCATTTCCCGCGGTGACAGAAGCTCCCTGTCATCTTAACTAGGTGCAGCTGGAAAGTGCGAGCGCGTTGCCTCACATACGCATCCCTCGATTGGAAATAACGAACTAACGACGCGCAGCGCCATGCATTTTGCGGTGTCGTGTATGAATGTGAGGACCGGGAGGGAGGGGCGTTATCGGAATAGTTTCATTTTAAATAACATGCGAATGTGCGTGTCTGGTGTGCCGTGTCGTGGCTCTGAGCGGCGCATCCGGTGTATGACGCCCTTTAGTTATAGCCTCAAGCAGGTCGTACACAAGAAGCGCCGCTTGGCGACACGAAGCGTCGCGCCACGCAGCGGCATGCATTTCTGAATTCTAAACATAAGTTTCTATCAGGTGACACACACTGGTGCCACAAGTGTCATGTGCGCGCCGTGTCGCGGCGCATCTGGTGTGTGATGCCCTTCAGTCAAAGTTAATTCAGTGTGCTTGGTTATTAGTCTCGGTGTACAAGCTCGGAGCTTTAAACTAGCTCACAGTTGGCTGTAAAACTATACAAAGACACAAATGATTTTGTAGTCTCTGCTTGGTCTGTGTCCGAGTCGTACATGTACAGCTGAATGCTGGTCCTCTCACTCATGTTGCTTCTCTCTGTCTGCCTGTCTGTTGCCATACACAAAGAGGGGAGCTCTTGGCTCCACCCCTTGTTCAGTTGTGCGGGAAGTTGAAACTAATTTTCATGTGAAGCAACACACCCCTAAAACAGCGAACTGTGTACACGCCCCCAAAATGGCACTTTTTAACACATCATAATAAAAAAAAATCTGAGTTGTGTTTGAACTGAACCTAAACTGGCACACTCAGAAGAACCATAATATTAAAATGAAATCTTAAAAAAGGGGTAAAATAGGTGCCCTTTAAGCAATACCCCAACTGGGTCGAAATAGAAAAAAGTTGAAGAGAAATTGCTAATTTTCCGCAGGGTCTTAAAGTCTTAAAATGCCTTAAAGTCTTAGATTTACTGAAATATTGCATTGTAAGTCTTAAATCTTTTTTTGTATTGCTACCCAATCTGGCCATTAACATCTATACAATAACCAACAATCTAAATAAAACTTTAAACTTTTTATTTAAAAATGGTCATTTTTAACTTTATTTATCATAGTGGTTTAAATATTTTCTTTACTATAACCATTGTTTAAAAGTGCTCCATGTATTTACTGCTAAGGACACCGACCTGGGGTGCGTTTCCCAAACAACGACGTAACTCGCGGCTGAACTATCATAGTGCGATGCATCGTTTGGCAATAAAACGATGTAGTGACGAGTGTTTCCCAAAACCCATAGTTTCTCTGTCGCAGATCCATCGCTTGAACCATGTTAGTTATAACGTAAAACGCCCATAATGATGCTCTAAACGGGGTGGAGTAACTACTTTAGAGAACAACCCCATCATTTCTTTGTGCAAATTATATTGTTTTACACAAACACGCATTTCAAATAAAATCCAATATTAGTTTTGGTAAAAACATGCACTCGCTTTCCATATTAAATAAAATAAATGTAAATGGCACATATAGGGCCAATGTTTGCTTTACTAATATTATTGAGAAGTTGAACATTACATATTCTATTCTAAAACATAAAATCCCTTACAAAAGCTAACACTATTCTAATATCATATATAAATCATATAAATAAATAAATAATGAGGCGATTTATTATAAATATATTTACTTTAATAATAATATTAATGATGATGATTATTATTATTATTTAGGATATTGTTTATTTATTTTTAGAAAATTACAATTTGACACATGCAAACCACAGCAGAAAGTTCTAACCAACATACCCATGTCATATACAGTAGAGATACTTAATAAATAACCCACTATAAAATAAAAGAATTAACGTATGCTATGTTTTTTATTTTCACAAGCTTTGGAGACGTAACATAATTTCCGCTTTTAAATATACCTATAGCTTTCGCCATGAGGCTGTGTTCAAAATGATATCAATGTTTTTAAAGTGCACGGCGAAGGGAGCACAATTGTAAACATGAAGATCGCTAAAACTGAACTGTAAAAATACTTTGAAAGCAAATTACACCTAAGAGAGATGACCTTAATGCTTTTTTATTATTAATAATTCCAACTTTGAATGTTAGAATGTTCTAAATGAATAGGGCATAGGGGGGGATAAGTGGGAATAGAACACAGCCAGGAACTATGCTTTTAACTACAGCTCCAGAGGTGTCGTTTCAAGAGCTCAAGTTTGCGACGCAGTTTGCGAATGTTCTCTGGAGCGATGGATTTGGTAAACAGCAAATCAAAGAACTATGTTTGTAATGACGGAACTTGCGACCTTAGTTGGCTAACGATGGTTTTGGGAAACGCACCCCTGGACAGATTGTTGTGCATAGATTCTTATAGTTTTTAAAACTTTTAAAGGGCACCTATTTTACCCTTTTTTCACGATTTAATATAAGTCTTTTGCGTCTCCAGAATGTGTCTGTAGGTTTCAGCTCAAAGCACCCATCAGATTATTGATTATACCTTTCACAATATTGGAATTTTGTGCTCTGAACACAATGTAGCTGTTTTTGTGGTTTGTGCCTTTAATGCTAGTCCCCGCCCACCGTTCCCACGTGCCTGGCAGAGTGCACCTCAATCTCCACATCGGCTGTGTCAGATAAACAGCACAGTGACAGACATAAAGGAAGCTGATCTCACGTAACGTTTGTGAGAAATACTACAGTAAGAACTTTACCAATTCTTTACCAGTCTTCTTTTATAATTGTACTGATACACGGCTGTGCTGATGAATTACAGCAATTTTACTGTCTTTATTACAAACATGCACTGTTTTAAAAACGTTTTAAACTTGTAAAACTCATTCTTGATCACATTTGATGATGACTGATGATCACAGCTTGCTCAACAGATCTTTTAATCGCGGTTGCTTTGCGCACGTCCTGTCTTGTTGATATGATTATACGCGTTACTACAGAGACATGTTAATACGCGGCTGTCAATCAATTCTGTGGCCGGGGAAACCGTACTCCTATGTTACGTTGCGTTGGGCCTCAAAATGGAAGGAATTTGAATCCTATTTTAACGTCAGGAAATTTTACAAAAGAGACTTATTGTCTTTATATCACCCCAATATGGCTGTGGACACTATACATACACACAGTTCTTTCCAAACAGCTTACAAAAGATGATTTTTGTCATTTTAGATTTTAAAACATGTCGTCTTTTTATTTTTATTTTTAAAAGAAAGATAGTGTTGTAAAAAAAAGTGTATGTATACAAGTAGAGCTTGCTTGTTTTTACACAATATTTAAAATATTTTGCTAAGAAAAATCTAAAATATTAACATTTTTTAGTATTATTGTATTATTAAATGCATTAAATAATAATAATTTTTTTTGATAGGGCAAATAAAAATCTTTTTCATCTGGGTTATTAGAAAAATTCCTTAGCCTTTAGCCCCTTATGAGTCTAAAATTTCATTCATAATGTTAAACTTTCTACCCTACTAAAAGGCTTCTTTCTTGTTATGTAGTAATAATTATATACTACGTATTAAGTTTTACTACATGTCCTCGCGTTGTCACGTTTTGCTTGTGTTTGGTTGTGAGACGTTTGCAGACTGAGACAAAGTTGTCTGCGATTCTCTAAATGTCAAGTCATGCAGTGTGAAACCCACTGTCTCCGATCCATCATGACTGAATGCTCCCCCAGATAGTCATGTAGTGTGAAAACATCTGTGACAGGACTACTTTGAAAACCCTGCAGTCTGAACTTGGCATTAGAGTGGATGAACACTGAATTTTAATGTTAGCAAGGTTAATTTACTCGTGATGGGCGTCCTGACTTCTTTCACCTGGGGAAACGCTGTATCCTTGACAGTCCACTAAAGACACATTTGTATCTTGGAAACGGTCAGTTTATCCTCAGCGGGGGGCTCTACAGGTCTGACATTCAGTGGATGGATTGGCATTAGACAGCAACTCTGAGGACTTTGTTATTTGATGTTTTTCCAAATATGCATGGTGAGTATTATTACATTTGATGTTGGCTTAAGCAAATCGATATAAACCAGTGTTTCTTTTTCTGCCTAGTTCTCTTCGTTTTTGTGGCGTTTCAGTGCGTACATGAGGCATGGTTTCAGTCTTGTATATACACAGAGACGGACTATGTGTGCAAGGAGATCCCAGAAGGTAGGCTATTACCTTATAGTTCTCCCCAAAAATGAAAAACCTGACATCACTCTCCACTTGATCCAAACCTGTTTGAATTTTTTTATTTGTTCAAAAGATACATTTTGAGGAATGTTTAAGGCAGGGGTGTTCAACCCTGTTCCTGGCGATCGACCTTCCAGCTGATTTCAGCTCCAACCCTGCTGAAAAATCCAGCTTAAACCAGCCTAAGATGGTTGGCTGGTTTTAGTTGGTCGACCAGCCTGGTTTTAGAGGGGTTTTGGCCATTTCCAGGCTGGTTTCCAGCCATTTC
The DNA here is from genome assembly GCA_903798195.1 of Danio kyathit. Classification (NCBI taxonomy): domain Eukaryota; kingdom Metazoa; phylum Chordata; class Actinopteri; order Cypriniformes; family Danionidae; genus Danio; species Danio kyathit. Next base: position 76,360,575 of record LR812523.1, on the reverse strand, counting down.
CAGCCTGGTCTTAGCTGGTCAGGCTGGGAGTTGGCCAGCTAAAACCAGCTTGACCAGCCAAAACCAGCTATGTCCAGCTTAAACCAGGCTGGTCAAGCTGGTTTTAGCTGGTTTATGCTGGTCATTTTCCAGCCTTTCCAGCTAAGACCAGGCTGGAAATGGCTGGAAACCAGCCTGGAAATGGCCAAAACCCCTCTAAAACCAGGCTGGTCGACCAACTAAAGGCTGGTTTAAGCTGGTTTTTTCAGCAGGGAACCCTGATCAAACACACCTGAACCAATTATTTAGAACGTGAGGAGCACTTGACAATTACAGGCAGGTGTGTTTGATAAGGGCTGCAACTGAAAACTGCAGGAAGGTCGATCTCCAGGAATAGGGTTGAGCACCCCTGGTTTAAGGCATCCCTAGTATGCTTTTTTAACTATGTATGTCAGTGACTTATGATTTCCAGCATATTTTGTGTTCAACAGAAGAAAGAAATGCAAAGATGTATGGAACTACTTATAAATAAATGCTAATTTTTAGGTGATCTAAAATCTCTTTACACAACAATCCTTGTTTAGGGTTTCCACAAGTCATGGAATTTCTGAAATATCATGAAATTTAGAAGGTCTGTTCCAGATATGGAAAGTATTGAAAAAATATTTCAATAATCAATTGTCAGTTTTTTCGATATTATAGTTTTTTTATTGCACCATTTCATGCATATTGTTATGCTTAGGCTATTTTTTTAGCTATATTTTATTCCTTTCACGATCTTTAACTGGCAGTACTGTTAACTAAGGCAAACGCAACAGGATAATATAAATCAAGGGTGCTCAACCCTATTCCTGGCGATCGACCTTCCTGCAGTTTTCAGATGCAGCCCTTTATCAAACACACCTGCCTGTAATTATCAAGTGCTCCTCACGTTCTAAATAATTGGTTCAGGTGTGTTTGATCAGGGTTGGAGCTGAAATCAGCTGGAAGGTCGATCGCCAGGAATAGGGTTGAGCACCCCTGATATAAATTATAAGAGCTTCAAAATGACCTTTTCACTTAGTGTAAATGACAGAAAAACTAAACGTAAAGTTTGTAAAACTGCTATTGAGCTATCAAATATGCTGTGGTGCAAAGAGTACTGAAAAATCATACTTTAGTAAAAGTACCATTCCTTGCCTAAAAATGTAGTGCAAGTAAAGTAAAAGTATCTGCTGTAAATAATACTCAAAGTATGAGTAAAAAGTATCCCTTTTAAAAGTACTCAAGAGTAGCGAGTATTACACTGTTAAAAGCTGATGCGTTTATATGTAATTTGTGCATCTGTGTGTAAATGTAACATTCTGCATTTAGTTATTGCCCAGCAACGTCATGAAACATAAATATTAGGTTAGATTTAGGTGGTAATGTCTGGTGACCCAAATTAAACGTCAAGCCAGCATCTAAGGACAACGTTATTTTGAGGTCCAATAATGACATCAAATGACGTTGATATTTAGTTGATTTTAGGTTGTTAGGAAGTGACCAAAATCCAACGTCGAGCCAACATCATAAACCAACGTCATATTGATGTCAAATACTGACATTTATTCATCAGGTACGGCAACCAAAATCCAACGTCTGATAGACGTCATAGGGGTAATGTTCACACAATGTTAAGCTGTAACATCATTAGACGTTGGTTTTAGGTTGGACATTGACATTGGCCTGACATTGAGTTCTGATGTCAACCCGATTTTCATTTCCAAACAAAAAGTCCCCATGACGTTAGGGTTCAACGTCAATCAGACATGTTGACGTCCTGTGCCTGCTGGGTGTTTTTAAAGCCATTTCGGTCATCATACAGTAAACATCCGTCATCTTCTCATCAGTGACCTGCATCTAAACAGTCTCTGGATCAATGCGCGTAAACATAAACATCTTCATGGACACTTTTAATACTTCCAAACAGTTTGCTGCAATTATAAAGTGCACATGTCTTGAGGAAGTTGATTATGATGCGATGTACCTTGTACGGTATGTGCAATTTGATTGGACAGGAATCACAGGACTGATTTTTCTAATCCACATAGACAAGAAAAATAAAGTAGTGACTGCAGGTTGAATGAAAGTAGTGGAGTAAAAGTACAGATACTGCTCTAAAAATGTACTCAAGGGAAAGTAAAAAGTACACGTTTTTAAAACTACTTAGTAAATTACAATTCCTGAGAAAAACTACTCAATCACAGTAACTTGAGTATTTGTAATTAGTTACTTTACACCACTGCAAATATGTTAAAAGGAGAACAGCCACGCAAACAGTAAGTACCTCATGTTTTTTTCAAAATCTGAAGTAAATTATTCATTGTTGTTCTCATATTGGCTGTTAATGTCATGCAAAATGAAATTTAAATGTTTTTTTTTTTCGTTTTATGTTAATATACGATTAAAATAACACAACTGGGGGCCTGTTTTTCTGTTCATGGAATTTTAGCTGTTTATTCAGTGAAAGTCAGAGAATTTGTTATTTGGCTTAGTGCAATGGTCTCAAACTCAGTTCCTGGAGGGCCGCAGCTCTGCATTTTTTCACTCCAACTCCCTCCAACTCACACCTGCCTAATAGTCTCTAGTAGTCTTGAACACCTTGATTTGTTGGGTCAGCTGTGTTTGATTAGGGTTGGAGCAAAACTGTGCAGAGCTGCAGCCCTCGAGGAATTCAGTTTGAGACCTATGGCTTAGTGGAAACCCTGTTTGTTATTAGCTTGTATCTGCTAAAGCTAGAAACATACTGGACTGATTATATACACTCTAAGGAAACATTCCCCATTAAATGTATGGACATTTCCTTTCATTTATGGGCATTGCCGGGGGCAAAAATTAAACCGATTAAAAACAACTGTGATAAACAATAGAGAAAATTCTTTCATATGATCACAACACACTGCGCTTTATTTTTGCAGAGCTATCTTAGTCTAGCATATTAACTTCTATTCATACACTGCTTGAAACTTGTTTTTCTCTGTTATGACGGAAATGCATTAAATCAACTGTGTTTGGGGCCAGTCAGTTTGAGTAATCAATTTTTAAATGTATTTTTTTAAAGATTGCTACATTTTGAATTGAGTAATGTTGTGTTCCACAGAGGCCATTTTTAAAAGTCACAGCACTGAGTAAATTCTTTTTAGACAAAATACTCCTAATGCATTTCTTTCACTGTCTCTTTCTTCTAGATTATCCTTCAGGCTTGGCATCTGTGATTTTTTTTACGAGTGGTATTGGAGAAATAAGTCTGTCTATGTTTAACAGCACAACTCTGTCCTCAGTAAATAGCCTGACCATGGCAGGCCAAGGTATTACAGCCATTAAACCACAGTCCTTTGATGAGTTTCAAAACCTCAAAACTCTGAATCTGCATAGAAATGATCTTGCCCAAGTCTCATCAGACTGGTTCAGCCATCAGGTTTCACTTGAGACCCTCAGATTGTCCAATAATAAAATCACTGCACTGAATCAGGATTCTTTTGATGGACTGTCAAACCTGCTCATGTTGAACTTGTCACAGAACCAGATTCACACTATAACCACCAGCAATTTTCTTTCTCTTGGTAAACTGAGGCAGTTAGACCTGTCCAACAATAATCTGACACGTTTGAATGTGGATGTGTTTCTTCCACTTAATGGAACCAAGATCCGTTTGGATGGAAATCCCTGGGACTGCTCCTGCTCAATGAAGGACTTTGCCAAATATCTCAGAGGTATACATTCATTTCCAATGCTGAAATTAAATTTATTATTACAATAAGTACAGAAAACTGATATCTCATCCTCAATGCCATCTGAAATCATTTCATTTATTGTGAACACTAGAGAGTAATTTATATAATTGCACTTAAGTTAAAAATACCCAAAAATGGAGACTCATCCTTTCCTTACCTTTTGATTTTTACAATTTTCAGTTTTTAAGTTAAAGATTCAAGTCATGAACAAGCTGAACAGTCTCGTTTATTGTGCTGAATAGTTTTTAATATCATTAAACATTTATTAAATATTTAATAGAATCTTTTCAAGAGCATTTATTATGTTGTACATTTTTATTCATTGATAGTTTTAAATTGGAGTGAACCCAAATTGTATTGTTGTGTATTTCATGCATGTAGGTCTGATGAATGCTTCTCTGCTGGAGAATGAGATGCAGGTGTGTTGTAACAGCCCTCCTGAGCTGAAAGGGGTGCCGGTATGGCAGGTACCAGATTGTAAAACCCTCACGACTCCACCGCCGGGCACCAACACTGCAAGCCTTACAACTGTGAGCCTTATAGCTGCAGACCTTACCACTGTGAGCCTTACAGCGGTAAACCTTACCACTGTGAGCCTTACATCTGCAAACCTTACCACTGCAATTGTTCCCGCTGTAATAACCACCAAACCTCTTACAATTGGACACACAACTTTAATCATATTAATTGGTAGGTGGAACTGATTCATTGCCTTAATTCAACCCTCAGTTGGTCATATTTCACGTATATTAGCTTGTAAATGACTAACCTTTTAATATGTAACCAGTGGTAGTTTGTGCCCTGGTGTTTGTCATTTGTGTCCTTTCAGTGCTTTATCACAGGAAACGAGAGCGGAAACATCTACAGGCTGTAAATCCTTGTTCTGACATACCGGCCAGCGAAACAACAAAGGACAACAGAGAACAAAAGCATAAAATGAAATCTGAATTCGCTAATAAAACACAAGTTACCACAATAGACAGATTAATGAGGATGAACCAGATGGTAGCTGGCAGTGAGCAGATATCACAGATTTACCATATTTATTCATCCGGGACTTATGAAAACCGAGATCATATTAAACGAGTGAGATCCGCCGGGCCAGTACTCTGCAGAATGGACATGTTTGCAGAACTCGCAGAGACAGAAGTGGAAAATGATGTGAGGAATGACGAGTATTACGATGGATGGATGACCACAGAGAAACTAAAGGAGAGTGGGAAGAGTGAAGAGGTGGAGAAGTTGGAAGATGGAAAAAACATGGATGAGGAGAATGTCAGACAGTTGAGTAATACATCAGGAAATACTTTGGAAACCTTCAGAGAGGCAGACGAAGATGAAATGGATGAGCGTGTCAAAGCCGGACCAAGTGTAGACAAAGACATCCCTCAACTTGGGTTAGAGAATTACTTGTCGGATCGTATAAATGTGGCAGGAAGCAGCCAGGATATTCTCCAGGCAAAACCCATCACATCCGAATCGGAAGAGACTTCGGAAAACCTGCCGTATCTCTCAGTTGGTGCTGATCCAGAAAGCCAGATCTCTGTGGTTGATCCCGACACTCCTGAATGTACATCTGGAAATTCGAGACCCATTCGGCGAGTACTAACCTGGCCTCCGACTGCGGTTCAGTGGAAGAAGCAGTGGGCTCAAAATCAGCAAGTCCTCAATGTGTTCCCCAAACTAATATTTGTAACCGGATGTAGGCATGAAGTCAGACAATTTCATCCCAGCGTTTCACCGATTGCCCAACAATTCAATGCACTGGAGTTTCTTCCAGAAATCATGACTCCTGTAGACAATGTCCAAGTTACTATTGACGAGGACACTTACAGGTCATGCACACCAAAAGTCTTGCATTTCAGTCCTAAAGAATGCTTTGCTAATGCTAATATATCTCAGAGGGAGAATTGCAGAGTTGTTAGAAACGAGGAGACGTGGAGGTTTGAGTCAACCCTTGATCTGTCCTCCAAGAATTCGCCTGTTGATGAAAGCGATGTCTCTTCTGAATTGTTCAGCATTTTTAATCCACCATTTAATGGCAGCAGTTCTAAACCTGCTGTTGGAGGAGAGATGATCAACAGAAATAATACTAAGGAAATGCAAAGTGTAAAGAAAAAGACACACAGAGTTGCATCAGAGTTGCAGAAGCCATCCAGGAGGGCGGAGAAATCAATATCAAGAGCTCATAGAAATCGACAACAAGGTCAGGTGTCGACTGGCTCCGACTCGAGAGCGCCCCCTTCTGGAGGCTCTCCAAAAGATGACAGCCTGTTGCTGGGGAATGAGTACACCTTTATAGACCTGCTACATGAGGTGGTGGCAAATAATGGCCGATGGACTCGAGACAGGTGGAGACAAACGCAAAAAAAACAAGCCCAAACTCAAACAGAGTCGCTAGGTGTCTAGATGTCTCGTGGAAAATATCCATTTTTGAGACTGTTTAGCATCTCCACTTGACCTGATGCTGCATGATTATACATTGTTGGAGAAACTGGAGATCTTGGAGGAAACCCAGGGACAAACATGCAAAATACAGTATACATAGAAAAGACTTGAGGGAAACCAGGTATCGCTGATTTTTTTGAGCTTGCAAAACAGGTATTGAAATATATGTATACAATTTTCCACACACATATTTGCCTCTAATTGTTTCTATATTCTATACCAGGGGTGTCCAAACTCTGTTCTGGAGGGTGGGTGCATAGTTTAGCTCCAAATTCCTTCAACACGCTTGCTTGGAAGTTTTCGTATACCTAGAAAGAGCTTGATTAGCTGGTTAAGGTGTGTTTAATTGGGGTTGGAACTAAAATATGCAGGACACCGGCCCTCCAGGACCAAGTTTGGGCACTCCTGTTTTAGATCATGCGTGCCCAATCCTGTTCCTGCAGATCTACCTTCCTGCAGAGTTCAGCTCAATCTCTGATCAAACACAACTAAATAGGATCTGAAGGAGCACTTGGTAATTAAAGACAGTTGAGAGTCTTTACTCAACTAAAGACAGTTGAGAGTTGAGAGTTTTTAACTTAAACTTGCTTCAACACACTTACCTGGTAGTTTCTAGTATACCTAGTAAAAGCTTGATTAGCTGGTTGATGTATGTCTACTTGGGGTTGGATCTAAACTCTGCAGGACACCGGCCCTCTAGGACTGAGTTTGGGCACCCTTGGTCTAGAACCCAATCCTGTTCCTGAAGATCTACCTTCCTGCAGAGTTCAGCTTCAACTCTGATCAAACACAACTAAACCAACTAAGTAGGATCTGAAGGAGCACTTGGTAATTAAAGACAGTTGTGTTTGATCAAGGTTGCAGCTGAACTCGCCAGTAAGGTAGACCAAGTTCTAGACCAAGGGTGCCCAAACTCTGTTCTGGAGGGCTGGTGTCCTGCAGATTTTAGCTCAAACTTGCTTCAACACACCTACCAGAAATTTTCTAGTACACCTAACGTACTACGTGTTAATTGCCTACTACTCAGTACGTACTACATTTGAATTAGAATGGGAATTTACTACACGACCATGAATGTGCGTAGTATGAATGGAACTCGGACGTACTACATCCACCATTTGTCATAATCACTTGACCGACCTGTGTCAGTTGTGTCACTTCACTCCCATTCATGAATTCTCTCGCGGTGCATTACGGGATAGCATAGTGTCCATCGGATGCTCGCTTCAGAATCTTACCGGAAGTAGTAGGTCATCAGGTACTTCCTGCATACTGTTTTTTGAAATCTAGGTATTCAAACATACTTCGCGGCTTGCTTGCGTACTGTTTTTTAATGTACTATATAGTATGGGAGTATGCGATTTCAGATGCAGCCCTTGATTGGCTGGTTCAGGTATGTCTACTTTTGGTTGGAGATAAACTCCGACACCGGCCCTCCAGGATCGAGATTGGGTGCCCCTGTTCTAAACGATGCTCAGACACTCTTAACTGGTGTGAGAAAAATACTTTTAATCTGTTTTATGTTTGATAAATATTTGTATTAATTATGCCACTTTCATTAATCAGTGTAAGCACTCAAATTGTATTACAAATCTAAAAACTTTTGTGTTCACAGCTTTTGATGAAGTCAGTGTGGGCACTTATTTCTGTTATAATTAAAATCAACAAAAAACAACTGTAATCAGTTCTGTAGTAAAGCGAAAATGCTGAAATATGATTCTTGGTTTTAGAAAAGAATATATTTTTTGTTAGTTTTACTAGAAAATACTATAAAAAATTACACAGAGTTCAGATTTTAACAGAGGTTAACACTTTACAACATTGGTCACAGCCATATCACCCTGCAGCCCAAGACCGGTTGCTCACTGAAGCTAAGCAGGGCTGAGCCTGTTTAGTACCTGGATGCAAGACCACATGGGAAAACTAGGTTGCTGTTGGAAGTGGTGTTAGTAAGGTTTATTGTGTATGGCCATACACCCAAAGCGTTTCACAATCATGAGGAGGGTCTTTCCACACCACCACCAGTGGTCATCCACTTGGATGATGCGATGGCAGCCACAGGACAACGGTGCTAGTGTGTTCACCAAACACCAGCTATAGGTGGAGTGGAGAGATCGTGATGAAGCCAATTCGGTGGATGTGGATGATTGGGAGGCCATGATCATAAGGGCCAATTGAAAGAATTTGGCCAGGACACCTGGGATGCACCCCTACTCTTTTCGAGAAGTAATGACCACACAGAGTCGGTTTAACGTCTCATCCAAAAGACGGCGCTCACTGGCAGTATAGAGTCCCCTTCACTATACTGGGGCACTGGGACTCAAACTGCAGGTTGAGCGCCCCCTGCTGGCCTCACTAACACCACTTCCAACAGCAACCTAGTTTTCCCATGTGCTCTCCCATCCAGGTACTGACCAGGCTCAGCCCTGCTTGGCTTGAGTGAGTAACCGGTCTTGGGCTGCAGGGTCATATGGCTGTGGTTAACTCACGGTTCCTAAACAAGCACAGTATTGGATTTTAATAATGCATTGGTAAATTTTGAACTCTGATAGATGCCAAAAATATTGTTCATTCTTTGTTCATGTTAGTGAATACATTACAATACGGAACACGTAGATAATATTAGTTAAAATGTTACCTTAAAATGTAGTAAAACTAGTTCCCGCTGTGATTCTTCATCAGTAGGAAAATACTGCCACATTTCTCTGGCTGCATGCAGCGTTTATTGATTCATTCTTACATATTAGTACAGACTTCATTTAAGAAATTGTACAAAATTTAGAAGTTCATATATTTTTCAGCACAATTCAAAAACAGCAGCCTGCAAATGTAAACATGGGTCTCTGACACATTTGGCAAGATTAGGACATGCATGGTCCATGTTTTTCTAGAACTACTGAAAAAACTAACTCCACAAAGAAATGTAAATTACAGCAGCTGTGATCAGCTGATCAAGATATCAGATTTCAATCATAGGGAACTAGTAAAAATAGAAGAAATCTGCAGGCTGTATATTTTCTAACATGCACTTAATGCATATCCTTTCCAAACGATGGCTGGAAATTTAGAAAAACATGTTAAAAGAGAATACAGTGGACAGAATGTTTGGTGACAAAATCTTTACGCAAGCAAAAAAAAAATCATGAACATAGTATAATATACTGTACAGTATCCTGCTTAACACGTCAAGGGTTTTGTAAAAGCAGACTCTTTAGCAACAACCCCTTATACTTGTGATGGACTGGAGCAATACTGTGAAGCAATAAATAAACTGCAGAAAATTACAGTTTTGAAATATATTCGACTAGCTACTAGATTTGCTCATTTTGCCATCTTCTATTGCGCGTATAGAGACAGACGGATAAGTGTGATATGAGCAGTGTTCAGCAGTTGAATACTGAAAAATATGCATTCACATTTCTGCTCTGTGGAAAACTTAATGGCTGTTTAAAAACAATAGAAATATTCAAAACAAATGCAGTTTTTATGGTACCTTCAAATGTCAGCTCCATATATACTGGTAGAAACTACATTGGAACACAAAAAAACAAAACATTGAATTGACACAAAAGATGAACGATAAATAAATATTAATCCAAGTCAATTTTCACTTTATAAATTGTTCTTAAACTGGTCTACTTTAATCAAACTTTTTTGTTGTTAGTTAAAGGGTTACTATGTATTGCTCTATTAACAGAGCTTAGTGCAATAAAAATCAGCAAATTAAACTTCTTGCTCTCTCACTGTGTCTATACAGTATATACGCTCACTGGCTACATTATTAGCTACACCTTACAAGTACCGAGTTGGACCACCTTTTGCCTTAAGAACTGCCTCAATCCCTTGTGGCATAGATTCAACAAGGTACTGGAAATATTACTCAGAGATTTTGGTCCATATTGACATGATAGCATCACGTAGTTGCTGCAGATTTGTCGGCTGCACATCCATGATGCGAATCTCCAGTTCCACCACATCCCAAAGGTGCTCTATTGGATTGAGCTCTGGTGACTGTGGAGGCCATCTGAGTACAGTGAGCTCATTGTCATGTTCAGGAAACCAGTCTGAGATGATTTGCGCCTTATGACATGGTCCGTTATCCTGCTGGAAGTAGCCATCAGAAGATGAGTACACTGTGGTCATAGCGGGATGGACATGGTCAGCAACAATACTCAGGTAGGCTGTGGCGTTGACACGATGCTCAATTGGTACTAATGAGCCCAAAATGTGCCAAGAAACAAGTGTGCCCCCCCCCCCCCCCCCCCCACACACACACACACACACCATTACACCACCAGCAGCAGCCTGAACTGTTGATACAAGGCAGGATGGATCCAAATTTCTGAATCTACCATCTGAATGTCGCAGAGGAAATCGAGACTCATCAGACCAGGCAATGTTTTTCCAATCTTCTATTTTCCAATTTTGGTGAGCCTGTGTGAATTGTAGCCTCAGTTTCCTGTTCTTCGCTATCAGGAGTGGCACACGGTGTCTTCCACTGCTGTAGCCCATCTGTCTCAAGGTTGGACATGTTGTGTGTTCAGAGATGCTCTTCTGCAGACCTTGGTTGTAACTAGTGCTTATTTGAGTTACTGTTGTCTTTCAAACCAGTCTGGTCATTCTCCTCTGACCTCTGGCATCAACAAGGCATGTGCGCCCACAGAACTGTCGCTCACTGGATATTTTCTCTTTTTCGGACCATTCTCTGTAAACCCTAGAGATGGTTGTGCGTGAAAAACCCAGTAGATCAGCAGTTTCTGAAATACTCAAACCAGCCCATCTGGCACCAACAACCATGCCACGTTCAAATTCACTTAAATCACCTTTCTTCCCTATTCTGATGCTCAGTTTGAACTGCAGCAGATCGTCTTGACCATGTCTACATGCCTAAATGCATTGGGTTGCTGCCATGTGATTGGCTGATTAGAAATTTGCGTTAACGTGCAGTTGGATAGGTGTACCTAATAATGTGGCTGGTGAGTGTATATACACACAAAAAAAGTAATCCATGAAGTATCAGTAACATCAACAATGACAAAAACATAAATAATGTTTGCACGAAAACATAAATATGGACACACAAACATAAATAATACTAAAGTAACTGAATATCTTTAAAAAGTGCTGTTGTGGAGAGTAAGGGAACAGAAAAAAACGTAGTAGTAACTTAGTAGTCTCAGCAAAACATCACTGGAAAAAACAATGGCTTTCAATAGAGTATATGACATCTGATAATATTTTCTATCAAGAATCCCAAAAATAATTCACGAGTTCAAACCCGCTGTTTCATAGTTGATTTGTGTATTATACTGTTTGGCATCTCTTCAAAAACACAATCGAGATCCATGAAATACTTGTAATGCACTTGAAGTCCAGTCGACTGCAGTTGAGTCTTCTGAAAGATCATCTGTTTGGTTGAAGGTTTATTTTTTTTGCAGTAGATGTCTTCTGTTCTCGGCACATGTAAACTAGTGTATGCGCACACTTAAAACAGACAGTGATGTGAAAGCTTTAGCAATTTATATATGACGCAAAAACTCCTTGTGCTTTGAGGACGAAATCGCAACAAAATACTGTGAGAGGTCACTGAGCAAGTAAAAGAATATGTGGCTAACTCATATGTACAAATATAGATATATTTGTGCTATATGTGTACAAAATATAGCACTAATGTAAACTATATGTGTTCAGTTTGATATCCAGTGTTCTGGTCCTCCCGGGTCAGCTCTCTCCTGTCTTTAGCTGCCCTCTTGATAGAATGTTTTTCATTATATTTCTGATATATATCCTGCCCTATAAATTCAAAGTGCTTGGACATCATGTTTGGTCCAAAGTGATTGAACGTAACACCCCACACCCGCAGTCTTAAGTACAAAAATGTATTAACCAAGCCAAATTCAGAGAGATCTGAAATGTGCCATGAGATTCTACATTTCTGTGACATACAAAAGAGGAATCTGTGAAGGGTTTTGAGTGGTGGAGTTTCGGCCGTTGGGCAGCTGGGGTTGGCATTGTGTTGTTGGCACATGGCTTGTGTCTGTGTGGTTGGTTGGTTAGTTGTGTGTCCTGACTCTCTTCATGCAGAGGAAGGAGGATTACTGAGTACTTCCAGGCCTTACAGATGTGTCTCATCCCTTGTCTCGGGCCGATAGTCTTGGCGTATCTTCGCTCCAGCTGGAGCCCCTGGGAGATTTTCAGGGACGTGTGCCAGTGGATCAGAGCGGATGATGTAGCTACACAAAGATAAAATCAGGTTGTGTGGTTAAAAACCAGACAGCTAAACCTACAGTATCAATCAGAAGGAAGGTTGAAACATTTGACAAAGATGTCTCAGATGATAACAGTAGTTGAAGGGTCACTTGACCCAAAAAAGAAGATTCTGTTATTAATTACTCACCCTCATGTTCTTCCAATCCCCTGAGACCTTCGTTCATCTTTTTAACACATTAAAGTTGCAATAGGGGATCTTGGAACATTCTAAGGTTAGGACCGGGACACACCAAGCCGCCAGTCGGCCATTGGGCTTCGTCGGTCAGGCTAAAGGCTGATGTATACTTCTGCATCGAGTGCACGTGGCTGGTCTGGCACAGCCTTCGCCCAGCCACATACCCTTCTGCGACACTGACACGCAACTCTCAAAAAGTGTAATTACACATCGAGATAAGTAGTGCAAGCTCTGTGATTGGTCGAATTGGTAGTATTGATAAGCGTGGCCGGGGCTGAAGTAGCAAAACCATTGGAGCGAATGTTTACAAGTGTCGAGTCCCGTGGAGGTGGGGCACGTCTGTCAGTTCCCACCTCTAAATGGAGTTTGTGCTGCTTGTACACTAAGGTAGCATTAAAAACACCCGCGAAGAAACTCTACAGAGAGGAACATAACCCGCTGCCAGCTAGCATTTCGGAAGTGTTATTGCAGAGCAACACAAACAGAACGCAGATGTATAAATGCCAACAACTATGTGCAAAGCATTTGCCGCGGGTCAATGGCGATCATACAATGCAGAAGTATAAATCAGCCTTAATTGGTTTGGTGTGTTCCACACATCACCTCTCGTCGGGTTAACGCTAGTTGGCCCAATTCAGCATGTCGAATCAATTCACCAGTTGGCTAAAGAGAGCACTCTGACTAGTTATTCAGCAATGAATCAGAGCGCGAGTGTGATGTAGTGAAGTGATGTAGCAAGTAAACAATTCAAGAGGCCGGCTGTAATTTCACTAGATTTCTCAAATATTTGCGAACAATATGAATTATTAGATTATCAGACATATTTGCAAGAGCCAAATCCCTCCATGGTGAGTGACACTTACTGTGATAATGGTACTAAATGCGGCTTTGTTTACGATTTGTATCTGCGTTCTGCGGAAGTTTGGTTTCCCTTTGGGGGGAAGACTTCTTGTGTGGAGCAGAAAGATATGTCATCTTGTGCAGGCACAGAATGCAGCTTTCGTTTCAGTCAGCTTATGTCCGTTTGGTATGTTCACGCGCAGCTTTTTGGTTCAGATGCAATCCAACTGTGTTGTCGCTCACATTGGGTTTCGTTGATGCTAGTTGTTTGGTGGCAGCTAAGTGTGTCCCGTCTCTTGGAGCATGTCCGCCAGTTCCCGCCTCTTAATGGAGTTTGAGCTACTTGTACATTAAGGTAGCATTAAAAACACAGTGAAGAAATTCAACACCTGCTGTCAGCTAGCATTTCGGAAGTGTTATTGCAGAGCAACACAAACAGAATGCAGAAGTAGAATGCAAACAACTACACTGTACGTGCAAGGCATGTGCCGCTGGTAAATAGCGATCACACAACGTAGAAGTATAAATCAGCCTTAATTGGTTTGGTGTGTTCCACACATCGCCTCTCGTCGGGTTAACGTTGGTTGGCCCATTTCAGTATGTTGAATTAGTGTCGCCTGTTGGCTAATGTCTGTTGTAGAGTGCACTCTTACTAGTTATTCAGCAATGAATCAGAGCACGAGTCTGATGTAGTGAAGTGACATAGCAAGTAAACAATTCAAGCCATAAAGGAACACAAAGAGGCTGGCTGTAATTTACCTACATTTCTAAAATATTTGCAAAGAGTATGAATTATTAGATTATCAGACATATTTGTGAGAGCCGAATCCCTCAGTGATGAGTGACTAATACTGTGATAATGGTACTAAATGTGGCTTTGTTCATGTTTTGTATCTGTGTTTTGGAAGTTCGGTTTCCCTTTGTGGAACAAAAAAATCAGACTTCTTGTCTGGAGCAGAAAGATATGTCCTCTTGTGCAGGCACAGAATGCAGCTTTCGTTTCAGTCAGCTTTTGTCCGTTTGGTGTGTTCACGCGCAGCTTTTTGGTTCAGATGCGATCCAATGTGAGCTACAACACAGTTGGGTTTTGTTGATGCTAGTTGTTTGGCATCGGCATAGTGTGTGTCCCGGCTCTTAGCCTGATAGCACTGAAAACCTGCACATCTCTGACCAAAGCCACACCTCCTGAACCCATGAAAGCACACTAGACAACATCACCACAATACATCACGTAACACAGAGAAATCTATATAATTACAATACCAAACTTTAAAAATAAGGCAGGTTTGTTGATGTCATTCTCTGTCTAAACCGCGTCCATGAACGTAAACCTTTCTACACAAAAAGGGCGCACAGAGGGATGCAATCACATAATTTGATAGACAGGAAAGGCTGCCTATCGTAATGTTCAGACCGAACATTTTGATTGGATGAAAATATCTTGGTTCTACACCTTCCACGGAATATTAAATGCATATAAATACAATTTTAGCACTTAATTCAATGATTGCAATATGGTTGTGAAAAGACTTTGAACCAACAAAATAGTTTCTGAAGACAATCACCTATTGCACCTTTAAGATACCAATGTCTTACAGGGCTCGACAATAAGGACTGCCCGGTGGCACGGGGCCAGCGTGCGTGACGCTCAGGCCAGTGTACAGAATGGCTACTGGCCCGATCGGCCCAACTTTAGCTGTGACTGTCTGTCAATTGCGTGCAAATACAATCTTAGGGTGCTTTCACACATAGACGTTTGTTTCGGAATCTGTCTCGTTTCCCCAGTTAGCGCGGTTCGTTTAGCATAGGTGAATCCAGCAATCACGATCGGATCCGCGCCAAATCAATCGGCCCGAGATCGCCTGAATGAGGTGGTCTCTGCTCGATTGAGCGGATTGATTATAGTGAGAAAACAAAACAATCCAACGAACTAACGACCCAGGCTATATCACAGTGTATTATGATTGTGTAATAGGCATATATACGGCTATATGAAGGGAGAATGATCAGTAGGGCGAGATGTCATTCCTACCGGCAAATTTGCGTTTCATGTCTAACACGAAAGTGAAAGCATGCTGAAATATTACAGAGTGCTGTTTATCCGCTAGGAAAATTGACCGAAGTCATCATCTGATCATTTTTTCATATTTTAATCTTATAATATGTTGTATTAGGCCTGTTTTTTTGTTCATTTCTGCACTGACAGCTCGAAAGAAAGATCAACATTGATCTGCTTCATGATCTGACTGCAGTCACTGTTCATCTGTTATTGCTCTCTGTAATTTAAGTCTGGAATGCATATTTCTAGCCAACGTTTCTTTAATAGATTGATTAATTTAATAGATAGATAGATAGATTTTCACAAAACTTGACAACTGAAATAAGGCTCTGTATGAGAAAGATTTATATTTGGTGACTGTGTCTGTGGGTGTCAAAATTAAAGTGCACATTTTCGCTTATAAAATATTATATACACAACTGGTCAAAAGTTTGGGGTCAGTATGATTGTTAAATGTTTTAAAATAAGCTTCTCCTGCTCACCAAGGCTGCAATTATTTCATCATAAATACAGCACACATTGTAAAATTGTGAAATGTTATTGCACAATAAAATAACTGTTTAAAAGTAGTTTATCATTTAATTTATTCCAGTGAAGATGAATTTTCATTATTATTATTATTATTATTATTATTATTATTATCATTAAGGGTAACAGTAATAAAAGCAATAATGTCTGGAGTCATAATTTATTTAAAACTACATAAAATTTTATTAAATATTTAACAATTTAACATTTTTTTTTACATTTTATAAATGTCGCCTTGATGAACTGAATAATTTTCTTAAAAAAAACATGAAGAAAATGAATAAAACTGACCCCAAACGTTTGACCAGTAGCGTAAATATATATATATATATATATATATATATATATATATATATATATATATATATATATATATATATACATACATACACACTATCAAATTTAGTTACATCACAATTGTATTTTTTAAAAATTGTCAGCTGTATTAAAAAAAAAGTTATGCTGAATAAAAAGGTTAGGTATTACAATTACATTTGGCTTTTGACACATTATTTAAAAAGCTGTATGTGGCTAAGAAATAACTGTTAACTTGTCTTTTTTGGTGGGGCCAGTGAAAATTTTGGCAGGGCAAGTAAAACATCTGAACCACTGGCCCGATCGGGCCAATAGAAAAAATCCTTAGCGTTGAACCCTGGTCTTTTCTACCACTACCTCAGGTCAGGGTGTGCGTTTACTATGGACTTGCATGTTGTGCTGCTGATTCTATATGTCATACTGCCTGTAGTAAATGCCTACACCATGATGACCTGATGTGAAAGAGAAAGAATTTTTATAGCCTTTGCTGTCTATGGAGGACGAGAGCGTTCCCAGGTTTCATCTAAAATAACTTTGTGTGCTCTGAAGATGAACAAAAGGTCTCAGGGGAATGGAGCAAACAGAGGGTGAGTAATTAATAATTTCCTTTTTGGGTGAAGTAACCTTTTAACTTCTGAATGTTGTTATCATTGCATATGGTTTTATATTCAATTTCAGTAAGTTACAAAGAGCATCTGTCTCTATTTAATCTCTTACACAATGTCATTGAGCTCCAGAATGGTGTCCGGCGGAGGGTTTATCAGCACATATGACAACGTGTTCTGATTGTCATTCATTTCATCTGCAACAAAAACAAATACACAGCGTCACTGTCATACTTAACCTGTAGCAGCTCTTAATAATTAAAAAACATTTATGTACAAAATTGTGAGAAGTTATCTGTAACGTTTATCTCTGTCCCTATTGTACATCATGAAACTATGCTGTAGACTGAGTCAGAAAAGCCAAACAAATTAAAAAAAAACTGAAAATTATATGAAATCAAAAGATATGGTAGGCAGTTGTTGTGTAACCTCACGGTGTTACAGTTTTGTGGCCTGGGTTTCTAAGGCTTTGTTGCGTTTTACCTGCTTGTAAATGATTGAGAAGTGTGAACCTTTTGCAGGTCTGGGAATAAGGGACTCAAGACTGGGACAAAGTGCATCTGCTTCTCCAAACCCACCTGTTTGAGCCACTTATAGCGCCAGGCCAGGTAAAAGAGAGAGAAGGGCTAACCGTTACTGACAGGGCATGGCTGCATTTACGGAACGCCCATGCAACCGCAAGCGCTACCCATGCGCGGACGCATGCAGACAAGGTCCGCATCCACCCACGCATTCAATCCATCCATCTGTTTACTGCATCAAACTCACAGCTGACCCCATGAAGGTGCTCGTTTGCCATGCCAACACACAGCCCAAAGTCAGCAAACAGCGAGACTGACACACACACACACACACATAAATATATATATATATATAAGCATGCTAAGAAGGTCTGTCACGCCCACCAAGCCAAGGCTCGACCAATCAGAGTGAAGCAAAAAACATTAGTAGTGTGGGATTGGGAGGAGTCGATAGCTCAATGCTAATTAGCATAATTAGCATTACCTCTTCGGACAGAAAATTAAAATATGGACCAATCACTTCGCTTTTTTTTTAATCATCTTGTTTAATCCTTTTCGCAGCACAGTACAACAGAATTTTGCATGCTCAAACTCCAGTGTGACCGCGGCATCCCCTGTAGGTTTCAAACAAGCTTGAATGACTCAATTGGTTTGTTCAGGTGTGTTTAGTTAGGGTTAAAGCTAAACTGTGCAGAGCTGTGGCCCTCCAGGATTTGAGTTTGACACCTATGTCGTAAAACTAAGGCCATGTCCACATGTACATGGGTATTTTTATAAACGGGGTTTTCTGTCAACATGAAAATGCTTATGCATGTTAAGGGCACGACAAACCAACAGGTGGTGATAATGACACTTTTATGCTGGGTTCACACCAAACGTGGAATTAAGTATTTGCACGAGTAAATTGCATACAAATCAATACAAACGTGAGGAGGCGGAATACCGTCACGCAGGTGAATGACACGAAATATGTGATGCGTTTGCCATGAACTTTTGGAATTTGCCTCATTCGCGTCTTTGCATTTGGTGAGATGGATTACTGCCCTGCGGTTGAACGACATGAAATATGTGATGCGTTTGCAGCAAATGTTGTGGAATTTGCCTCATTTGCATCTTCTGTGTTTGGCGAGGTGGATTACTGTCTCGCGGTTGAACAACACAAAATATGTGATGCGTTCACATCATTTGCGCCTTCTGCGTTTGGTGAGGCGACTTTTCGGCCCATGGTCAAATGACATGAAATATGTGGTGCGTTTGCCACGAACGTTCAGAATTTGCCTCATTTGCGTCTTCAGCATTTGGTGAGGCAGATTACCGTCCCGCAGTCAAACGGCATAAAATATGTGATGAGTTCGCCACGAACGTTCAGAATTCGCCTTATTTGCATCTTTGCGTTTGGTGAGGCAGATTATCGTCCCGCCATCGAACAACAAGAAATATGTGATGTGTTTGCCACGAACGTTCGGAATTTGCCTCATTTGAGTTTGGTAAGGCGGATTACCATCCCGCGGTTGAACAACAAGAAACATGTGATGCGTTTGCCGCGAACGTTCGTAATTTGCCTCATTTGCATTTGGTAAGGCGGTTTACCATCCCGCGGTTGAACAACAAGAAACATGTGATGCGTTTGCCGTGAACGTTCGGAATTTGCCTCATTTGCGTTTGGTAAGGCGGATTACCGTCCCGCGGTTGAACAACAAGAAGTATGTGATGCGTTTGCTGCAAACATTTGGAATTTGCCTCATTTGCATTTGGTAAGGCGGATTACTGTCTCGCGGTTGAACAACAAGAAAAATGTAATGCATTTGCTGCGAACGTTTGGAATTTGGCTCATTTTCGTCTTTGCGTTTGGTAAGGTGGATTACCATCCTGCGATTGAACGACACAAAATATGTGATGCATTTGCTGAGAACATTTGGAACAAAATTGTTCCAACAAATTGGAATTTGCCTCATTTGCATCTCCTGCATTTGGTGAGGCAGATTACCATCCCATGGTTCAACGACATGAAATATGTGATGCGTTTGCCACGAACGTTCAGAATTTGGCTCATTTGCATCTTCTGTGTTTGGTGAGGTAGATTACCATCCCGTGGTTGAACGACACAAAATTTGCGTTGCGTTTGCGACGAACGTTCTGAATTTGGCTTATTTCCATCTTTTGTGTTTGGTGAGGCTGATTACCGTCCTATGGTCAAATTACACAAAATATCTGATGAGTTTGCTGCGAATATTTGAAATTTGCCTCATTTTCGTCTTTGAGTTTGGTGAGGCGGATTACTATTCCATGGTATTCCAGAGTTTTGGAAAATCTTCTCCCTGGCCTGAGTTTTCAGAAAATATTGGTTTCAGTCACCTGACACTGGATTTTCATGTGGACAAACAGCCAAACTGCATAGAAAAAGTGTGGTTTCGAAAAATACCTGTGTTCGTGTGGACAGGGTCTAAATATACTGATAAGTGTACGCCTGAATGCCTGCACTATGTGGGCCCTTCCAACAAAGACTGAATGCTTTCTACTCCACTCTGTCCAAACATCCTGGAATCAAAAGCCCTCAGTCGTCATGTCTTATGTCAATGCTCATATGCCAGCGAGTACCTGCAGTACCCTCTGTCATGTAAGTACCCTCTTCAGTTCGTACCAGAGGAGAAAAAGACAACTACATCACCAATTTAACTATAAAATCAGACGTCAGCATTTCAGAAACAGGTCAGCACTGCTGTCAAAAAAAGCATTGTTGTTCAGAAGCAAAATATTATAAGGGATTTAGCTGATTTGGGGTGAAGGGGAGGAATGCATTCATATAAAGTGTGTGGAAAGTCAATATAAAATAATATAGTAGGGTATATACACCCACACATAAGCCTATGCAAAATGAATTCAGAAATGCATAGTTGCACTAATATTTATTTTATGTGGATTTATACAAAACAAAATGTGGTTGCACTTTATTTTTATGGTCCCATTAAGACTTTCTATTGATTCTATAAGTAAGTTTGCAAGTCAACTAACTCATATTACACTGTAAAATAATCCATTGTTAGCATTAACGCACCTTGATTTCTGCTCCTACAACTAGACACTGCAGTTTAAAGTGACTTTTAATGACATTTTTAGTAGTTTGAAGCAATTTATAGTATTGTATAATTAAAGAATAAGTATTTGAAGCTTAATACATTACTTCAAACTACTAAAAATAATCAATAAAAGTCACAATGTTTAATATTTCAGTATGTAAAAGTTGTCGTAGCTTTTCGATTAAAAAAAAAACATGAATTATGAGCTATGGGCAAGTAGACTTATTAGTATTAGTAAACTTAAACTGTCCCTACTATGCTGTTTTTTTAAGTATTACTTTACATGCAACGTGTACTATAGCTGTTCATTAATGCAAAATGTTTATGATAAAAATACCCGACAAATAAATAAATGTATGTATTTATATATTATTAACTGTCGAAATTCCTGTTTCTGTAGCGAAAATGCATAAACTTCCACTTTGACTTCTCCTCAATCGGATCGGATCGTTGGATATAATCGTTTATATAGTCACCTCAATAAACTCCAGCTTTTTCATCCCGATAGTCACTAAAATGTCTGTTGACATCATATTAAAATTTTAGCAGATGTTACAACACAATCTCACGGCAATTCGTAACTTTTGGAGTTAGTGGCTAATTCATATGAATTTTTACGATCTCATACGTACAATTTCATACGGTTTGCTTATCCCCCAATGTTGGTTGGGTTTAGAGACGGGGTTTGGTGCCATGCTTCCTTTATAAAATCATACATTTTCGTAAGACTGAACTTGTATAAATTAACCACTAAACTGACAAAACGTAAAATAGTTACGTTTCTTCATGAGATCAGGCTGGATATTCTGCAGACAGTACACTAATACTCTGACGACCGCTATTTGCAAAGTTACTTATAGTCGACAATATTAATATTACTGTCTGAAGGAGACCACCAAAATAAAATGTTGCCTAAAAATGCTCTTTTGCATTTATGTATAATATAAGTATGAAATAAAGTTGAATGAAGACTAAATTAACAGTAATGACAAAAAGCAAAAAATTTTATTTTACAATTGTGACGTTCTAGCTGTGTATTGTTTTACTATTTTTTAAAATATATATATATAATATTAATTTGACATAAAAATGATTCAGAAATTGATATGTGATCATGATACAAAAATACTGGATTAGAAGAGTGTTTTCCCAACCCTGTTCCTGGAGGCACACCAACAGTACATATTTTGGATTTCTCCCTTATCTGACCCATTAACTTCAGGTTTTGGAGTCTTATCTTAAGGCTGATTTATACTTCATCGTCAAAGCATGCGTATGGTCTGATGCAGCCTTTGCGCAGTCGCATAGCCCTCGCTGTGGCTGAGGCCAATGTTGATGCACACCTCTCAAAAAAAACTGTAACTACATGTTGCAACAATGTGTAGCGCAAGCTCTGTGATTGGTACCGGTGATGAGTGTGGGCGGTGCTGAGAGCAGCGAGCCAGATGGAGCGAGTGTTTACAAGTGTAGAGTCCCGTGAAGGAGCTCCAGATGGGAACGTTTGTTTTGTGTTTACCTTATGAATAAAGTTGTTGCACGTACGACAGTTCCTGCCTCTGAATGAGCGAGTTTGAGCTACTTGGTAGCATTCAGAAAAAACAAAACGCACACAAAGAAACTTGACACAGAGGAACATTAAAAACCTACTGCCATCTAGCGATTCCGAAGTGTTATTGCAGAGCAACACAAACAGCACGCAGAAGTATAAATGTACGACTACGCGCAAGGCATGCGCCATGGGTCACGCTAATCACTCGACGCAGAAGTCTAAACCAGCCTTTATGTTCTGATAAGTTGATTCAGGTTTGTTTGATTAGGAAGAGGTTGAAAATGTGGACTCTTGGTGTGCCTTCAGGAACAGGGTTGGGAAACACTGGATTAGAATGCTGCAACGGACCAATCAGATTCCAGCAGTCCCTCGAGCTATGCAATAAGGACTTATACATAAATGCAAATCTGGATATAATGACATCAGTTGGCTTTACAGATGAGCACAAGGGTCATGTTTGTAAATCCTGCTCATTTTGTCCAGCGTCATTATAATGTCCAGCAGTTTCCTGCGGTCTGTTTTTAATGAGATAAGAGGAAGACTCGTGGGATGCTACATGATGAGGTCATCTGGAAAGAAAAACAGACTGCAGACTTTTGACCTTTTCATGTAGCTTTAGGAGAAAAACTAAATTGCCAGGAAAGGAAGAATCTGGAACATTTTCATATCAAACTAATGCAAATTCTAAAGGACATTGATAAATAAAGCATTTTTTTTTTTACTTCTACAGCTTATCCTATTAAATACAGACCGCTGATGCTGGTTTCATTAACAGCACTGGACAAATTGAGCAGCTTCCTGTTTGCATCCATCTCCGGAACATCAGGCTTCATTCAGCTCATTAATCCTGATCTACTACAGCAGTGATGTTGGGTGGATTTACCTTGCAAATATCCAAGATTTACTCGGTTCATCACATCGCTTGCGGTTAAATTAGCTACGTCCTCTACAGCGCGCAGGGATAAGGCCACAGTAGAAAAAAAGATAAGAGACAAGAAAAAGGTCAAGCAAGCAGAAGAGAAAGAAGCACATCTTGAAGAGAAAAATTAAGAAACAAATCACCAAGCAAAAAACACATTCTCACAATATGTGTTAGTTACATGACTTCATAAGATTTTAACTTTTGAAACGGTGGTGGTAATAATGACGTATTATTTTAAAGACAAATGGACAGATTAACTAAACGAGGCGCAATCAAAATATTTCTGGTAAGGTTGAAAGGTATAAAAAAAAAAAACTTTTTATATTAGTTGCAGAATTTGTGTGCAAAATGTTAATAAATCTGGCCTGAAGTGTGTAATTTCTGCGTACAATTGAATAAGAAACAGATTCAACATGAACGAATTACACACTTCGCCTCAGTTTTCAGCAGTATTTCTCAGGGTTGACTAGTGGAAAATCAGAGAATGATTTTTTGCAACATATAAGATAGAAAGGGAGTAAAGATGCCAGAAAGGTGAATAGAGAAGACAAGACAATGCAGAGCACACAAAACAGAAGTGGATGATGAGCTCTATCCTAAAAAATACTGTATGTATATTCCTCATGACACTATACAAACCACCTGCAACAATACAGGAAACATCTTGTCTGAGAAACATCAATGATAAACAGTGAGTTTATCAGTAGAGTTTAAGGCTATTTTTAAAGTCTTTGTGAAAATTTACAATGTTTATGTTTGCTAGCTCACATTTGAACAATTAATCCGTGCAAGTTAATCCACTGGTAGAAAAAAGTTTATTTTATTTTATTACAGATGTACAAAATAGGGTCGAAAGTGTTGAGCTTGC
Organism: Danio kyathit; assembly: GCA_903798195.1. Classification (NCBI taxonomy): domain Eukaryota; kingdom Metazoa; phylum Chordata; class Actinopteri; order Cypriniformes; family Danionidae; genus Danio; species Danio kyathit. Next base: position 76,336,664 of record LR812523.1, on the reverse strand, counting down.
CCACTTCTACCACTTCCAAAAGGTAGTGAATAAAGCAACCCCTCCACCTATACTTGGCTCACTCCATGTCTGAGCGTGGGAGGCAGGGATTTTAACAAGGGTGCTTAATGGCCTGTTTCCACTGAGTGGTACGGTATGGTTCAGTACTTTTATGGCTGTTTCCACTGTCAAAAGGCGTACCGAACTGTACCATACCACTTTTCCGGCACCCTTTCGAAAAGGTACCAAAAGGGGGAGCTACACGCGCAGCTGAACGCTAATTGGTTACAGAGATACGTCACGTTCTTGTGGAGCTAGCCAGAATGAAAACAAAGGAACCACCATGTTTTTTTAATACACAGCCGTGGCCCGAGACATTACACCGTAAAACTATATGCATATAATAACGAGCCGTGGATGACCCGAGCTCAAACAAACCTTGACGTTGTCTTGATGTATAACCACAAAGCCAAGGAGAACAAAATCTGCTGTGTCCTGTTGTTGCTTTACGAGTCCGTCTAAAAGTGCGAGCGGTTTTCGCTTTCTTCAGGGAGCTCACGATGGCGTCTATATTTGATATAACGAACTTCTTGAGCTGATGATAATAACATGTGTGTGATTATTGAAGTGTCTTCGACGTCTGATTTTTTCAGAAAAGAAAAGGACAAACGCAAGAGTGAAGCGCAGGTTAAAAAACGAAACCACCAAAAGGGTACCCTTTATAGTGGAAACGCAAGCCTGAAAAAGGTGACCTGTACCGACCCGTACCGTACTGCACCAGTCAGTGGAAACGAGCCATTAGACAGCGTGAAGTGTCAGTCACTGGTGGGGTTTGTGTAGCTCTTACTTGCTGACCTCCGTTACACTCATTCCATGCCAAACCTCACTTTCATCTGGATCATGACAACAGTGTAACATTGCTCCTACTGTCCCAACATCAAGTGGGATTTAAACAGTTGTGGAAGGCTGGCACTAACAATGCTGATGACTGCAGCCAGTAGTGGCCATTGGATGGCACAGAAATGAGATTTAAGTACAAAGCTCTTTATTAGTTGACATCCATTAATCTTACCCCATAAACACCACTCACATCCGGGTCACGGCACCAATTAAACATCACCAGTTGTACCCAGCTCTAACAAGAAGCTTGAGATTGGTTAATTGAGATTTAGTGGTTAATTGAGATCTCAGGCATCAGTCACTGGTCATATGTGACCATATGTGTCAAAGTCAATTCCTGGAGGGCCGCAGCTCTGCACAGTTTCGCTCCAACCCTAATCAAACACAGCTGATCCAAATAGTCGAGTGTTCAAAAGAGTCTTGAACACCTTGATTATTTGGATCAGCTGTGTTGATTAGGGTTAGAGCAAAACTGTGCAGAGCTGCGGCCCTCCAGGAATTGACTTTGACACATATGCTGTACACCATTTAACTCGGCTTAGCTTCTACGTTCCCTGCTCCAAGTGTGGAGGCAGGTGCGCTAACAATGGTCCTTAAGACCGCAACCACTGCAACAGTCGACAGCTTTAACACATTCGACATTGTACAAATCACTATAGAAATAAAGATGACTTGACTAGCTAACCTTCATTGGAATTCCCCTAAATTCATTTACATCCGGGTCATGGCACCACTTGAATCCCTCCAGATCTACTCACTCCATTCTAAGCAGGAGTTCAAGCAGTGTGGGAGGCAGGCATACCAACAAGGCACTAACAGCCTCTAGCATCAGTCACTAGTGGTGAGGGCAGAGGAGTGAGGTGTGCTTACGTTTTAACTGGTGTGGTAGGCAGGAGTACTAAGTGCCACATACTCTATAATCAGATTATAGAGACCACATACTCTATAATCAGTCACTAGTGTGTCTATTGAGGGATGGGGTGATATGCACAGCTTATACTAGCTGACATATTTTGCACAATAGTACTTTCACTAGAGCGTTGGAGCTCACTGTAGATAGTGAAAAAAGTAAAATGCGGCATATACATAAAAGACCGTTAAAGTCTGCGTGAACTGGAAGTTTCTGAGACTTTTATTTCAGTATGTTGATGTACTTCAAACTGAAGTAAGAATGGCAAACTGGTAAGAATGGCGTGGTTAAGAATATTGAAGCAAAGAACACAGAAGCAAATGGTCAAACTTTGATTGAAGATTACCAAAACAAACTTATTTTCAGTAGATTAACTTGCACAAATTATTCACCTTAAGAATAACAACGTGAGCTAGCAAAATAAACATTCTAAACGATGATTTTTTACACAACCTTTAAATATTCCTATTTTTTATTTTGTCTTTAATAGTCTTGAGATCTCTGATGAAGGATGTTTCAGAAAATAATAATGTTTGATGTATGAGACACATTATGTGGGTTACTAAGAGAAACACTGTGAAAACATATCAAGTACACTAAGAGTAACACAAGACGTCAACGAGTGGTTCTGAAGCATTGGTATTTTCGTAGGCACAAATGGAAATACTCACTTGGCCTTGTGGAACTCACCGTATCCCACAGTGGGCAGCCCTAAGTGCTTCATGCGGTTCTTGACCAGCTCTGACAGCTCCTGCCTCTCGGAGCGGCGGTACAGGTTCAGGCGCTGTTGATTGATGCGTTCAGCTCGACTGGGAGGTTTGGTGTTTTTTTTGCTTAGGCGTCTCGCCCACTGCATGCTTTTCTTGCGCAGGAGCGGATGCTCTGATTGGTCGCTCCCTGTGGAATTCCTGTGGGCGGTTTTCTCTTTCCAGGATTCCCTGTGGTCCCGCTGGTCCTCGCAGTCCTCCACAGACACCTGAGACTGCCACAGGTTTCAACAGGTTAACAGTGGATTACTGATGTTTTCATTGAGTGTGTTGATGAAGATTTTGTTGGTCGAAACGTTGTCCAATAAAATTGTCTTTTGAGAGCTAAATTGGCAGTGTGTTTCTATTTTGTTTGGCTTGATCGAGCCAAGATTTTTTTTTTTAGATGTGCGCATGTAATCCACTGGTCCTACACCACCCAACCTGCTCTGGCCTGGGATCAAACCGGCAATTCTTTGCATTTGAGTCAGTTGCTCTAACAAGGAGGCTAAAGACCATGGCCTCTAACGTCTGTCACTAGAGCACCTTTAGAGGTCAGAGGAGTGAGGTCTACCTGCACAGCACTTCACTAGCTGGCCTCTGTTACACTTACTATTCTAAACCTCACCACCATCCGGGTTATGGCACGAATGTAACCCACTGATCCGATCCTACACCACCCAACCCGCTCTGACCTGGGATCGAACCGGCGATTCTTTAAATTTGAGTTGGTTGCTTTAACAAGGAGGCTAAAGACCATGGCCTCTAGTGTCTGTAACTAGAGCACCTTTAGAGGTCAGAGGAGTGAGGTCTACCTGCACAGCACTTCACTAGCTGGCCTCTGTTACACTCACTATCCTAAACCTCACTACCATCCGGGTTATGGCACCAATGTAACCCACTGATTCGATCTTACACCACCCAACCCGCTCAGACCTGGGATCGAACTGGCGATTGTTTGCATGGGAGTCGGTTGCTCTAACAAGGAGCCTAAAGACCATGGCCTCTAGTGTCTGTAACTAGAGCACCTTTTAGAGGTCACATTGAGTATGTTTACGCGGACACCAAAAATCCGATTTTAATGTGATTAAAACAATACTCTGATTAAGATTCTACCATGTAAACAACTTTTGATTACTTTAATCAGACTAAAGTCACAATCGAACTAAACAGAAAGCGAATTAAGACATGTAGAGTATGCCGATTTAGTTGCATTCAAACATGTAAACACCTTCATCAAACTATTATCTGAGTCAGTAAATGACCATAGACACCAGCATCACGAAACGCTGAAGGTTTTATTTTCCTATTTGAAACTACTATCCATTAAAACTACACTCTTCCAGAAGTCCTTACTTCATACTCGCATTAAATACCCCAGTTTGTCACGGAGGGGTAATGAAAGTGAAACTGCCGAACTGCAGTTAAAGTCAAAGAATTAAAAAATGAAACACCTGAAATTACATGAAACTCCGGAGGAAACGTTGGATAGAGCGGTAACGCAATGACGTTAATGGATCTATGTGCTATAACATGTAAAATGGGATCATGAATAAAACATTCAAAAAGCAATTCCTAAACACCTTAATCATATTATTGTCTTCTTCGGATTAAGGCAAATAATTCGATTACTGATGTCCATGTCAACGATGTTTTTTTTTTTTTTTCGTTGAGTGTTTACATGCATGCTCATAACCTGATTATGTGTATTCGGTTTTCGAGTAGTAAGTCGAAACATCTTCAGCATGCACTGCCCATGACAGCTAGATTTTTTGGCATTACCAAGATTTCATCAAGCATGGTTTGGTCTGCTTTCTGACGGTTTACTGAAGTGTAATATGTGAAGGGATTGAATGTGTGCTTACAGTGGATTTAAGAGCATACAGACAGAGCAAACAATTCACAGTAAACGAAAGAAGGAAATATACCAAGTCAGATGTTAGAAAAATGTGACCCTGGATCACAAAACCTGTCTTACTGTATGTTACGCAGGTATATTTGTGCTAATAGCCAAAATTACACTGTGTCAGGAAAAAAAATATAGATTTTATTTTGTCAAACATCGCTACAGTATTAAGATCATCTTACACAAAGACATGCTGTAAATTTATTTCTGTAAATATATTATAATGTAATTTGTGATAAGTAATATGCATTGCTTAAGAATAGTATTTAGACGACCTTTCAAAAGGTTACCTCATTTTTTTATTATTTCAAATAGTTGTATCTTAGCCAAATATGATCATATCCTGACAAACCATACATCAATGAAAAGCTTATTTACTCTGCTTTTTAGCTTTATTCATGCCATATAAATTTGGATTTTTGACTGGTTTTGAGATCCAGGTTCACAGTTGTGTAAGCAAAAGTTGAAGTGCTACAATCAAAAATTGCTGCATGTTGAGTGAGGATCATATATGAGCCATAAGTTTCACTCTGACATGTAGCAATACTCTTTAATTAGTTTTTAATGATTCTGTTAATTTGTTGAATGAGGCAGTTACATACACAAATGATCACAATCAGGGTTCGTTCTTCATGTGTGGATTACTCAATTAGCTGGATTTGGTTATTCACGATTTGACATGATCCAGGATTGTTTCGTTCTTCAAAACTCATCCAAGAGTTGTTGTCATAGCAACAGGTCTGGTAGCTCAAACCTGCTGGGGAGCAGGTTTATTTGGTATAAACAGGATTAGATCGGCTCATTTCAAGCAAAGGAGATGCTGAAAGTATGTACCGAATGCAGTAGTAACCAATGAGTTATATACACTTGGGAAAACAGCAAAATAATCATTTAAAAAAATTATATATACATTTATAATTTATAATAATTCATAATATTTAATATTAAATGATTAATAATGTTTATATATGTAAAAAAAAAAAAAAAAAAAAAAAAAATATATATATATATATAATTAAAACGTATGCAATCTGCACTCTAAAATAAAAGTACAAAAATGGGGTGGTTTTCCCCAAGTGGATCAAAGAGAAGACTTATTAATATGGACTTTTTAGATATTAAGGTACCGACCCAGCTTTAGTACAATTTGCTTATGATAATTGATATGCACAATATTCGACTGTTTTTTGTTTGTTTTATAAAGGACTAATAATTCATGCAGTCATGCACATGTTTTGACTGCTAATATGACGGTGATTTGATGCTTCGAAAAGTTGCAGACACCATTACCGATATCAAAATGCTTTTTGATGCAAAATTAATTTAAATTCCTTACGGCGATTAAGAAACTTGAATAGGCCTGGGCTACTATAATAAAGAAAATCCGATCGGAAACGGAAAACTAAATAAATTGCCTAAATACTCTTGACACATTAAAGTGTTAAGCCTGCTGGCTTTACACTTTCATGTGTCAAGAAAAAAGTTATTGCGTATCATATTTAACAAACCGTTTACTACAAATTTAATGTAATGCTCACATGGATAAGTGAATTGAATATTAATCAGATGATGTCATTACACTGCTGCCAATCATTGCATTGCTGATCATGATTTCAAGGATCGATAGATCTGACCTTCACAACACACGCAGTGATCTCAGATCAGTTCCTCCAGACATTTTGATCTGATTCGCGAACTTGTTTGAAGAACCAAATTAGCCAGAGATCAAGATTAAAAGATCCAGGATCTGTCAAATCATCTTAGATAATTTAAGCGAGGTACGAAGAACAGACCCCTGGGGTCTGTTCTTTGTATGTGGATTACTCAATTAGCTGGATTTGGTTATTGACGATTTGACATGATCCAGGATCGTTTCGTTCTTTAAAACTCATCCGAGAGTTGTTGTCATAGCAACAGTTCTGGTAGCTCAAACCTGCTGGGGAGCAGGCTAATGTCATATAAACAGGATTTCAAGAAAACATACATACAGAAAGTATGTACCAAATTCTTATATTTCTATAATAGTAATTATATATACTTGGAAAAATTGTTAAAAAAAAAAAAAAAAAAAATATATATATATATATATATATATATAGTTTTAGTTTAAGTAAAAAAAATATATAAATAAAACTTATGCAATCTACACTCCGAAATGAAAGTACAAAAACAGTCACGGGGTGGTTCTTCCCAAGGGGTTCAAAGAGAATATTCATTAATATGGACTTTTAGATACGAACGCTTACTTAGAAACTTGAATAGGCCTATAATAAAGAAAATGTGCTCTAAATGTAAAACTAAATAAATAACTAAATACTCTTGACACGTGAAAGTGTAACGCCTGCAGCCCACAATAAAGGTGGACAGTTATTGCGTATCATATTTAACAAACTGTTCACTACAGATTTAATGTTATTTTGCTCACATCAATAATTGAATATTAATCAGATTAATTACGCATTACGCTGCTGTGCTGTCAGCCAATCGTTGCATTGCTGATCATGATTTCGAGGATCGATAGATCGAAGATCCAAATTAGCCAGAGATCAGTTATCAATATTAAAAGATCCAGGATCTGTCAAATCATCTTAGATCATTTAAGTGAGGTACGAGGAACGGACCCCAGGAAGGTTGTCTTGTAAACACAGTTTATTGGCATTGCCGGGTTATTGGTTTGCATGTAAACAGGGACTAGTTTTTTCAACAAACAGGTTTTGGTGAGTTATCTGTGTATTAGTGTGCATATAAACATGCTCAGTGTCACAGTGAAAAACTATTTCATGAAGTTAACTTAACTAAATCAATATAAAATAATAAAAACAAGAAGTAGTGGACATTAAACAGACAGCACACACACAGCCATTAAAGGAATATGTCACCCAAAAATGTAACTGATCTTACTCCTCAAGCCATCGTCTGTGTATATGACTTTCTTCTGTCAGATGAACACAGTCTGAGTAGTTTTACATTGTATCCTGGCTCTTCCATGCTGTATAATAGTGTAATTTATAGTGTAAGGGTGCTTTCACGCTAGCATTTTTGGTCTGCACCCGGGTTCGTTTGACATCAGAGTACAATAAGTTTAGCTAGTGTGAACGTGTCTTCTGAACTCAGGTGCGCACCCACGAACCGTACCCGAGTCCGCCTGAAAGAGGTGGTCTGGTCCCAACGCTGCGCCGCGCACACTCTTCGCTCGAGTCTCAAAAAATGCTGTGCGCACCGCAAGTCGAAATGATGTCGGGCGCACCCAAAGCGAACATCCACAAACTCCGCGATGACGTCAGATTCGCCACGCGCACTCAAGCGAACTAGCGGACACGTCGAGTATAAACAAGGCTTTAGACCGTGTTCATCTGAAAGAAGAAAGTCGTAAACAGAGGATGGCTTGAGGGAGAGTAAATGACGGGCTCATTTTAAATTTGCGGTGAATATTCCTTTAGCATTTGAAAAATGTCATGAAATGGGATGAAGTGTGTATTCTTACCTGTTTGCAAATCTCCTTAAACTGCGATATAGTGGTGGATGATCAAAATGAGAAACGATTACAGAGATCGCACCAGCTTTAAATCACAGCACAGCTAATAATGCAGCCAAGAAAGCCATGATTTAGAGTGAAATACAGCGGTAAATCTGATCATATCTGCTGCGCTAGCGTCTGGAGCTGATGGACTGTAGAAAATGAGTGTGTCTGAGCTCTGAATCTGATCTTACCTCCGAAGAGGAGAACATGTGGGATTCGGTGCGGTAAATCCCGATGGGAATCTCTGCGCTGGAGGAACACAGCTTCTGAAAGAGTCTTCCGTACGTCCGGATCCATAAGTCCTCTTCTGTTACCTTCATCTGTTTCAAAACACACCAATAGAGAAATATTGAGGTCAATTTTGACCAAACATATAAAAAAAAAAAAAAGGAAATATAAAGTAGATTAAAAAAAGAAAATGAGTTGCGGCAGCTTTCAAAACATGAGGATAGAGGTCATTGAAAAATGTCCCAGGCAATTTTTTCTAAACTTACTAAAACTAAATATTAAATAGATAAAAAAAAAAATGGTAATAAAAAAATAAATAAATAAAAAAAAAGATTCATGTTACCTTCATCTGTTTCAAAACATGAGGATAGAGCTCTGAGTAATATCCAGGTCAATTTTTTTTATAAACTAAATTAAAAAAAAAGGAAATATTAAATAGATTAAAAATAAATATGATAAAAAAAAGAAAAATATTTATATATATATACACACACACACACACACACACACACACACACACACACACACACACACACACACACACACACACACACACACACACACTCTGTTTAACGGAGAGATTTTTTAACACATTTCTAATCATAATAGTTTTTTTAATAACTCATTTCTAATAACTGATTTCTTTTATTTTTGATATGATGACAGTAAATAATATTTTACTACATATTTTTCAAGACACTTTTATACAACTTAAAGTGACATTTAAAGGCTTAACTAGGTTAATTAGGTTAACAGGTTAGGTTAATTGTTATTGTATAATGATGGTTTGTTCTGTAGACTCTCGAAAAAACTATAGCTTAAAGTGGCTAATAATTTTGACCTTAAAATGGTTTTAAAAAAATTAAAAACTGCTTTTATTCTAGCCGAAATAAAACAAATAAGACTTTCTGCAGAAGAAAAAATATTTTCAGACATACTGTGAAAATTTCCTTGCTCTGTTGATAATCATTTGGGAAATATAAAAAAAAGAAAATATAATTAAAAGGGGTGGGGGGGGGGGGGGGCTACTAATTCTGACTTCAACTGTATATATATATTACATATATATATATATATATATATATATATATATATATATATATATATATATATATATATATATATATATATATATATATATATATATATATATATATATATATATATATATTTGCTTTAGCTTCATCTGTTTCAAAACATGACAATAGAGCTCATTGAGAAATGTCCAGGTCAGTTTTTATTAAATCTATTAGTTCCTGACTAACAAAAAAGGAAATATTAAGTAGATAAAAAAAATAAATATGATAATTAAAATAAATAAATAAAAAAAGATTTGTGTTAGCTTTATCGCTTTCAAAACATGAGAATACAGCTTGTGTATGAAATGTGTTTAACTAAAATAAATATAGTAGAAATTGGGGAAAATAATTAACTAAACTAAAAATAAATAAACTAAATTAACAGGAAAAGGAGGAAATATTAAATAGATACAAATAAATAAATGTCCATTACTTTCATCTGTTTGAAATCAAGATCATTAAATGTCTAAAATGAACTAAACAAAAATAAATTAAAAAAATTAACAGAAAAACTTTGAATGCAATATTAAACGGATAAAAAAAAATAAAAATAAACAAAAAGTGTCATTTAACTAAAATGAAAAAACTAATTATTAAATTCTATACAAAATGTAACTAGTAATAATTATTTTATTTATGGATAATTAATGTCTTGCTTAATAATAAAAATCTAGGCCGAATTAAGTCATATTTGACTAAATAAATAAAAATAAAATTATTTTGAAATACTTTACAATTACTAATATTTTAAAATTTAAAATTAAAAAAGAATAAAACAAGAAGAGTCTAGCTAGCAATTATGGGTAGTTCTAGTTAATATTTTGAAATGATGATACATGATTATTATTTAATACTTCAAAAATCTTAATTATTAGCATTTGTCCTGACATTACTACTCCACCTTTCAGAACAGATGGATAATGGTCATTATGAATTAATAATGACTATTTGTGCTTTAAAAAAAATTTAGATGTGGATTTTTGGATGAAACATGACATTTCTGGCACTCTTCATCACATCCCACCAATAGTGACACATATTAGTCTGTCTTAAAAAAAAAGTGAAGATATTTTTTGCAGTGTCCATCTCAGTAGAACACTGCTGTGACCATCAGCAGATTGTGACAAATTTTTTTGCATTTAAACTGAAACAACTGCTTGAATAATACATGCAAAACAATGGTGATGGTGGTGTGTTGAGCTTATGTTTGCAGATTGACTTACAGCACAGAGGTATCCAGAGCCCGGGGTGGTGTCTAAACCCAGCAGGAGCCGCGCAATGAGAATCATGTAGTCCTTCACAAAAGACTAGAACACAAAATAAACACAATCAATGAAAGCTCCTCAGAGACTCAGTGCCTGAAGGAGAAAAACAGATCACAACCTACTGCATACCGTCTGTTTCCTGCAACCTGCCGTCATTTAGGAGTAAAACTTAATTAAATAAACCTGCTATGCTTCTGATCATCAAACAAATTTAAATACTAGTCAAAGATTACACATCATGTAGTTTTAAAACAAAGGTTTTATAATAAAGGGAAAACAAAATACAAAACTAAATAGCCCAGTGTGAAAAAGTGTTTGCCCCTTAAGCCTAATAACTGGTTGGGCCACCCTAAGCAACAACACCTGCAATAAAGCATTTTTGATAACTTGCAATGAGTCTGTGGAGGAATTTTGGCCCACTCATTCAGTGTAATTAAGTCACATTGGAGGAGGTTTGAGCATGAACTGCCTTTTTAAGGTCACATACTGTATCTCAATTGGGTTGAGCTCAGGACTTGGGCTAGGCCACTCCAAAGTCTTCGTTTTGTTTTTCTTCAGCCATTCAGAAGTGGGTTTGCTGGTGTGCTTTGAAACATTCTCTTGCTGCAGAACCCAAGTGCAATGCATTTCTCTTATAGCAAAGCATCTCTTATAGTGGACTCATGTTTCAGATCATCAAACACATTTAAATATTAGTCAAAGATAACACAAGTAAACACATTTTGCAGTTTTAAAATGAAGGTTTTTCATTATTTAGGGAAAAACAGAATACGAAACTACATGGGCCTGTGCGAAAAAGTGTTTTATCTCTAAACCAATAACTGGTTGCACCACCTTTCGATACCTTGCAATGTGTCTGTTACATCGCTGTGAATGTTGTTGGCCCAACAGAAATGTTGGCCCACTCATCTTTGTAGGAGTGTTGTAATGCAGCCACATTGGAGGGGTTTCAAGCATGAACTGCCTATTTAGGGTCACACAATAGCATCTCAATTGGATTCAGATCAGGACTTTGGCTAGGCCACTCCAAAGTCTTCATTTAGTTTTTCTTCAGTTATTCAGAAGTGGATTTGCTGATGTGCTTTGAAACATATTTTTTCTTGCTGAAGAACCCAAGAGCAAAGCATTTTTCAGTTTTAAAATGAAGGTCTTTCATTATTAAGAGAAAAAGAAAATACAAAACTACATGGGCCTGTGTAAAAAAAAAAAGTGTTTTCCCTCTAAATCAATAACTGGTTGGCCCACCTTTTGATAACTTGCAATGAGTCTGTTACATCGCTGTGGAGAAATGTTGGCCCACTGCTGCAGAACCTCTTTCTTATGGTGGAGTCATGAACACTCACCAAAGGCAAATGAATCCTGCAGTTCTTTGGACAATATCGTGGGCTTTTTTGTGACTTCTTTGAGTTGTCGCTGCACTCTTGGAGTAATTTTGGTCAGATCTCAAATTGTTTTCAACACTTTTTCACACAGGGCTATATAGTTTTGGATATAGTTTTCATTAATAATAAAATCCTTCGTTTAAAAACTGCATGATGTTTTATCTTTGACTAATATTTAAATTAGTTTGATGACCTGAAACAATTAAAGTGGGACAAACATGCAAAATAATAAGAAATCAGTAAGGGGGAAACACTTTTACACACCACTGTATATACAATAACATTAAAAAAAAAAATCATAATATTTTCCATATAATAATTATTTGATTTAACAAATATATTACACTAAATAGTTCATTCTGATTCATTTGCAAGTTGTTTTTAATTATGCATTGCGTTCCTCTATGGTTATAATATACAGTTGAAGTCAGAATTATTAGCCCCCCTGAATTATTAGCCACCCTGTTTATTTTTCCCCCCAATTTCTGTTTAATGGAGTGAAGATTGTTTCAACACATTTCTAAACATAATAGTTTTAATAACTCATCTCTAATAACTGATTTATTTTATCTTTGTCATGATGACAGTAAATAATATTAAACTAGATATTTTTCAAGACACTTCTATACAGCTTAAAGTGACATTTAAAGGCTTAACTAGGTTAATTAGGTTAACTAGGCAGGTTAGGGCAATTAGGCAAGTTATTGTATAACGATGGTTTGTTCTGTAGACAATCGAAAAAAATTAGCTTAAAGGGGCTAATAATTTTGTCCCTAAAATGGATTAAAAAAAAATGTAAAACTGCTTTTATTCTAGCCGAAATAAAACAAGTAAGACTTTCTCCAGAAGAAAAAATATTATCAGACATACTGTGAAAATTTCCTTGCTCTGTTAAACATCATTTGGGAAATATTAAAAAAAGAAAAAAGATTTTAAAAGGGGGCTAATAATTCTGACTTCAACTGTACATATACTGTAGTATCGTATTAATACATTTTTATACTTTGCTATGATGCTGTTCACTGTCCAAAGCTATAAAATAATAAAGTCAATGTAACATGTACATTCTTCAATGTTTTTTTAATTCCCAGGTTCTGCTGGTTGACGCATATGCTAAATTGTCCTTGCCAATCTTAAGCCAATTGTAATCATTTGTTTTTGGTTTAATTTGGAATTTACCCAACCATTGCAGAGTCGGGGGGATCAGAGTGAGCGCTCCAGCTTGGCCCCACCCTGATCCTATTTAATGTTTTAATTGTGGGATGGACAATAAACAATTCAGCTGAACTTATTAATTTGAACATAGGTTAAAATAGGTCAAAGCAGATTTAATAGAACAATTGTTCAACATTAAAATGCAATTTGAAGGCTTAACTAGGTTAATTACTTTAACTATGGAAGTTGGGTTAAGTCATTAGACAACAATGGTTTGTTCTGTAGACAATCAGAAACAAAAATCTTAAGGGGGCTAATAATATTGACCTTACAAAGAAATGTAAACTGCTTTTATTCCAGCTAAACTAAAAGAAATCAGACTTTCTCCAGAAGAACAAAATATTATAAGAAATACTGTGAAAATGCTTTTTTGTTGTCCAGAATCATATAATAAACAGAACTCAAAAGAACAGCATAGATGAAATAGAATCTTTTATAACATAAATATAATTTGCTATGACTTTTGCTCAGAGTAACATGTCCTTGCTGAATAAATGTATTTAATTAATAACAAAAATGCTCCAATACTGTTAAACTAGTAGTGTATAATGAATACGAGCCACAAGATGGCAGAAGACTCGAGCACCTGGTAAAGCAGAGTATCCAGCATGCTGATACTGAAGACTCTGCCTGCAGCGAACGGCAGGCGGAACATGAATGCCAGATTTGAGCCCTTATCTCGCTCTATCTGGAGGAGAAGAAAAAAATATCACAACAAAACACATGGCTCTTTTTCCCCGCTGATGAGCTGAGAGTTTCAGACCATCTGGCAACTTATGAGGGAGCATTATCCTAATTTCTGTATTGTTCTAGGCATTTGAAGCATGCAATCAGCAGAAATACATCATGAAAGATTCCTAATGGGCCGTGTCATCACTCATAATGTTCAAGCAGTATGTTAAACTTAGGCCTGGTTAGAGTGCTTACATAGTTTATTGACAAAAAAGAAACATTACAAATGGCTTAGTAGAGTCCAGAATTCTGAGATCATACTGACAATATAAAACTCAAATTGTAAAAAAAAAAATAAAATAAAGAAATCATAAATTATATATATATAATGAAGAATTACTAATTAAATAATTCGAAATTATTAATAAAATTATTACTATTTATATAAAATTTATGGAAGCTTGTTCCTGCAAATGAAAAAAATAAAAAGTTGTTGCTTTAAAACAGTTTATATCTCGTAATTCTGACTGAAAAGTCAGAACTGTGAGTTTGCAACAAGCAATTCTGAGCTAAAAAAACAATAACGTTTTTTATATTTCTTATTCAGGCTTCTATATAAATTACACAATATTATTAAATAATTTTTTTTTCAAATAAATGTTAACACAATGTTTTTTTTTTTTTTACAATATTTCTAAATCATCTAGATCAGGGGTCCGTTCTTCGTATGTGGATTACTCAATTAACTGCATTTGGTTAATGACGATTTGACACAATCCAGGATCGTTTCGTTCTTCAAAACTCATCTAAGAGTTGTTGTCATAGCAACTGTTTTTGGTAGATCAAACCTTGCAACCGATAGGTTATATACACTGGGGAAAAAAGTAAAATAGTTTAAAAAAATGATTACATATATATACACACATTTATAATTTATAATAATTTGTAATATTTAAAATTAAATAATTTATAATATTTTTGTTTATATATATATATATATATACAGTTGAAGTCAGAATTATTAGCCCCCCTGAATTATTAGCCCCCCTGTTTATTTTTTTTTCTCCAATTTCTGTTTTACGGAGAGAAGATTGTTTCAACACATTTCTAAACATACTAGTTTTAATAACTCATTTCTAATAACTGATTTATTTTATCTTTGTCATGATGACAGTAAATAATATTTGACCAGATATTTTTCAAGACACTTCTATACAGCTTAAAGTGACATTAAAGGCTTAGGTTAATTAGGTTAACTAGGCAGGTTAGGGTAATTAGGCAAGTTATTGTATAACAATAGTTTGTTCTGTAGACTATTAAAAACAAAAATAGTTTAAAGGGGCTAATAATTTTGTCCCTAAAATGGTTTTTAAAAAATTAAAAACTGCTTTTATTCTAGCCGAAATAAAACAAATAAGACTTTCTCCAGAAGAAAAAATATTATCAGACATACTGTGAAAATTTCTTTGCTCTGTTAAAAGTCATTTGGGAAATATTAAAAAAAGAAAAAAATTCAAAGGGGGGCTAATAATTCTGACTTTAACTGTATAAGTTTTAAAAAAATATATAAGTAAAACTTATGCAATCTGCACTCCGAAATAAGTACAAAATGGGGTGGTTCTCCCCAAGGGGATCAAAGAGAACATTTATTAATATGGACTTTTTAGATACAAACATGTACTATTTCAAGGTACCGACCCAGCTTTACAATTTGTGTATGATAATAGACATGCGCAACATTCGACTGTTTTTTGTTTGTTTGTTTGTTGTAGGAATAATAATTTATGCAGTTATGCACATGTTTTGACTGCTAATATGACAGTGATTTGATGCTTTGCAGAAGTTGCAGACACCTTTATCGATATCAAAATGCTTTTTGATGCAAAAGTAATTTAAACACGCAGATTAAAAAACTTATTTAGGCCTATTATAATAAAGAAAATCCGCTCTAAAATGTACAAATAAATCGCTAAATTTTCTTGACACATTAAAGTGTGAAGCCTGCAGCCCACAACCAGTGGAAAGTTTTTGCGTATCATATTTAACAAACCGTTTACTATGAATTTTATGTAATTTTGCTCACATGGATAATTGAAGATTAATCAGATGTCAGTACGTTGCTGTGCCATCAGCTAATCATTGCATTGCTGATCATGATTTCGAGGATCGATAGATCTGACCTTCACAACACACGCAGCGATCTCAGATCAATTCATCCAGACATTTTAATCTGATTCGCGAACTTGTTTGAAGAACCGAATTAGCCAGAGATCAGTTATCAAGATTAAAAGATCCAGGATCTGTCAAATCATCTTAGATCATTTAAGCGAGGTACGAAGAACGGACCCCAGGGGTGTCAAACTCAGCTCCTGGAGGGTCGCAGCTCTGCACAGTTTAGTTCCAATCCTGCTTCAAGACACTTACCTGCAGGTTTCAAACAAGCCTGAAGGACTCAATTAGTTTGATCAGGTGTGACTGATTAGAGTTGAAACTAAACTGTGTAGGGCTGTGGCCCTCCAGGAACTGAGTTTGGCACCTGTGATCTAGGTCATTGCTGTTTTACACAATATTGTGAATATTAATACGTTGGAATTAAAGCAGTCTGAAATTTAAAAACTTTCTTTAAATTTTTTTGTAAATGTTTCACTCAAAGCACTGTTCATTGGTTACACAGCTCTCTGGAATCGATTCTGATTGAGTAACTGATATTGGCTTTATATGACTGAAAAATAAAAGCAGATCAATATTTTGTGTTCAATTATTTAATTAAGTTATCTGAGTATCCCTGACTTGCTCTCTCTGGTTTCAAGACACAATTGCTGACATCTTGCATCTCTTTAATAGTATTTGATTGTATTGAAAATGAAATCGGTTGACCTCATTATTAACAGTACTGTAATGTTGCAGCCTGTTCCAAGGAAGGGTTTTTTTTTTTTGTTACACGGTAATGGGTTTTAAAGGGTCACAAAACACCAAAACACATTTTGAGCTGTTGACAGTCATATCTGTGTCCCACGCTGCTATAAACACTATTAGGACACGTATATTTCACTAAAGAGTGAAAATTGGTTGTTTTTGCGTTATTTTGAGCAAATTCGTTCTTCCGGTTTGAAATGAATTTTTAAAGCTGCGTCCCGACGATTAGATACTTGCGTGTAATCCAGTGTGTAGACTGGATGTCTGTATCTACGAGTACATCGTGACGTCTCTGAGTGTGCAGCATTAATTCATGAGAAAGACTTGGTTCAAACCAATCAGCGCGCTCTATTGTGTATGCGGTGCAACTTCATTAATATGCATGATAGCTTCGAAGACTGTTTTACCTGTTACAGTGTTCAGACGACAGAGAGACGCCACATTGTGTTGCCAAAACAAGTGAAAGAACAAGAATTTGGAGACATGGGTCGTCAGTGTTGCATTTATTAGTGTGCTGCGTTTATTAATGTGCTGCAACGAAGATTTTGTTTGCATTTTCCCGCTATGAGAGCGCAGCTGGACTCACATGTGGATTACAGTGCACGCGACACGTGACAGAATGCATTTGTAAGGAACATTTTTTTTTTACCCGAGAGCTTTTCGCATCTGGAAATGATGAACGGAAATGGTGGATTTGCCGCTCGTCTCCTTTTAAAAAAAGTCACAGTTCCAGTTTGACTGTCCTGTGTCTACAGATTTGGTAAGTGTGTATGAGAGCAGTGCCCTTTGTTTGTTCATTCAGATGGCAAAGTTAGTTCGTATCGTCAGCAGTGCTCTTTCAGTTTTTAAAGCCATACCTCAGTCAAATTGATTTAGTTACTAAGTTTACAGTACGTTAATATCACTGCAATATTATAGACTGAAAGATCCGCTGTAAATGCTGGTCTCCGAATGTATACATGTAAACACCGCAATCTAACTATTACTGTCGTGTAGAATTTTCGGCGCATTTTGTGACAGGATAGTCTATAGACACACACGGCTTTCTGACGGATTTTTTTCTCCCATTCGCCGTGCGGTATCAAACATTCCATAAAAACTCCACTCTCCAGCAGTTCCTCACTTTCAATATCTTGTTTGTCACAGGGGGCATGCATGAAATGTTCCTGAATAAAAAGTGAAAGTGTCAAACTGCAGTTAAAGTCGACAAAATAATAATTTGGCAAGTACTTTTACTGATGTCTATGTAAACACAGTTACTGTCTTTCTCCCCTGCGTCTGCGTGCCCAAACGGAAACTCCCATATTTGCAAATCCTTCCCTCTTTCCCTTCCCTGACACTCCCACCTAAACAGAGCTGGACACGCCCACTTTCCTGACTTTTTCCAAACTAGAGGTGTGAAAACACTCTGCTGAGACAGGGGGCTTTCGTGGCCCTTTAGGATAAAAAACAACCAAGGCTTTCAAACTGTTTCAGCTTAGATCAATAACTCCTGTCCTCAATCATTTATGTGTGTAAACGGCATTTAATAAACGCTATAAACTCTATAAATCAACAAACAGGTTGGGTTTAGCCATATTAGACATGGGGGATCCTACACTGTACTACCTTTTTTTATTACATTTATTAGACACATCAGGTGTATTTGTACAAAGTAGGGCTGGACGATATGGCAAAAAAAAAAATCTAGATTTTTTCATAAAGTTTGACCGATTCACGATTTCGATTTCGATTTTTTATTTATTTTTTTATTAATTTTTTTTTACTGTGTAACTACCTTACCAGCTTACCTTGTTCATTTAAATTTAAATAAATGCTGAAACTAGTTTTTTTCATGCTCACGTGTAAAAGAAAAGCAAACGTGTGACTAAACGCGGTTATGGCACTCTCTCATATAGGGATGCTAAACATAGCTACAATAGAAGTCACAGCACCCGTATTTATGTAGAGGTCATATGTTGTGCAGCTTTGGGCAAATTTTATTTGGAGAGAAAATGACCAAAATGTAACGTGAAGATTGAAAAGGATTGGAGGGGAAATAAATATTTCAAATCTCTGTACATAAATAAACAATGATAATGCAACAATAGTTTATCTGTATTAGTGGCATGGCAGAAATATATATTTGGACAGGCCTTGTCAAAGTGAGCGGGCACTTTCACTAATAAAAAATATAGCACTTAAATTATTTCATAACAATCAATAAAATAACAGCGGTTTTATATCAAAAGTTGGTAATGATATAAAATATACTACATTTTGATGGTAAAATATAACCATTTAAATGATTTCAGTAGTTAAACATTAAATAACGAATGCATCACGTTAAATATAAAAAAAACGAATGAAACAACACAGCATATCAGGATATAAAGGACTATATTTAGCAGAATGCTGCTCTTTTTATCTTTGTAATTTTATAGTTTTATTTTTGTTATTTTAATTATTTTTTGTCTTCATAAATAACTAACGAGCTATAGACAAATATCTGCTTGACGTTTTAGAAAATATTTGTGCGTAGCTCCACCACCCAGTATATATTAAAGATCACCGTGAACAAAAAAAAAAAAACCCACAGAAACCTGTTACATATCTATCTATATTTAAATGTCTATCTTATATTTAACTGAGTCGTATAACAGCTTATAGCTGAAATGTTGAAAATTGCTCAATTTATTTTTTTTTAAAACATTTGTCGATACGTATTGATATTTTTTTGGAGTACAAACTACAGACATTTAAAAATCCATATTTATTTTATTCATTCATTCATTTTACTTGTTAATTGGTACATATATGGGTTATGATTTAATTCATACAGTACCTTGACAGCTACTGTGCCACTCCGTAATTCAAGCAAAAGTCCAAATTCAAGAAAGATTTGACTTTCTGCGGTGACCGACATTTACAACACGCCGTAACCGTCCTTCAGGTGGAGCGCGGGTATAATATACAAAACCAGCCGTCTGGCCTTTGAATTAGGTGCAATATTTCCTCGTGTGTGTGGAGCAATGGGTAAGCGAGCCAAAGTGACTGAAACCGATCTAGAAAGTTGGTTGCCCACAGACACCTCCGCCTGTTGAGCGAGCCTCCTCTCCTCGTGCGCGCGCCCGTCTCGCAGCTCGTGCAGGAGAGACAGACGGCTGCGGGGAAGCGAACAACAGCACGACGCGCGTGGAAACATTAGCGAAGCTGGCTGGCTGACTGCGGTTGCCCTGGCTGTTGTTGCTCCAGCTGGCTGGCTGACTGCGGTTGCCCTGGCTGTTGTTGCTCCAGCTGGCTGGCTGACTGCGGTTGCCCTGGCTGTTGTTGCTCTAGCGGGAAAATGTCCCGGTGTTCCCAATGGCCAGTTCGCCCTGGCGCGCTTCCGCTAAACCAGCTGTGGTAGCTCATCAACAGAACCGCGATGTCAACACAGAATCAGCACAATTCAGCACGGTTGTCTAACAGTTTAGAACGGTTTGGCACGATAGTGGAAAAGCGGCTTTAATATTTTTATTAAAAAAACGCGATTTCTCGATTTTGTAAAAAATAAAATCGTCTTAAAACGTAAATTCGAATTAATCGAAAAAAATCGAAAAAACCGCCCAGCCCTAGTACAAAGTATTGGTATTGGATCAGTACCAATTTTACTCAATATCGTATTGGAAGAGAAATCTGTGGTATCGAACATCACTAATGGAAACAGCTACTCTCACTTACATAATTTTCAATAATAACAATAAAAATTGAAAAGAGAGAAAAAAAAAACATCTCAGATTTCTGGAGTCCATTGGAAAGGTGTTTTTGTTAGGATGTAAGACCTTTTCGAGTTTAGAGAGAGCCAGGGAGTAGCAGTCTTTGGCACGAAACTGCATGAACCTCATATTAGATGGATGAGTTAGCTCAGTGATTATGCTGAGACTAGGAAACAACCTAGCAGAGGACACATGACAGAACAAAGATCAAGGTAAAGCAAGGTAGTTAGCAGTAGTCAATGTCATTACGATATTTAATGCTAGATATCAGCGTACAGCATTTGCTGTGTCAGTGTTTGAGCATCAACCACACCTGAACATGGTCTGCACGTTGACTATGGTTTTAGCGTCCGCCATGTAGTCTTCCTCCGCGCTCATAGTGCTCTCCTTATCCACCACCACCAGGTTATCAGCGTAGATGATGCCACACTGCAGCAGGTTATCCAAACTATGACAGAAACAAGCATTTTAAAACCCGTTTCAGGATGCGCGCATGTATGGAAAACGACTGTAAACCTACTTGTCTATGGTTCCCGCCATGTAGTACACCATAGGGAAACAGCAGATGGCCTCGAGGAAATGATTATCAGGCCTGGAAATGGAGAAGCCGTTTAACTTTAATCCACTCCCAGCTGCAGTTTTAAAGTTCTTAAATGTTTGGCAACAGCAAACAATCCTTATAAGACTTTATTCGCAGGATAAAAGCAAGTAAAATGCATAAGAAGCTCATTGCACAAAGCCTTCAAGTGCAATCTACACTGAGATGACTATTTTGCATTACTGAAGGGAAGAATATGTGAAACGGTAACACTTCACTTGAAGGGGGTGTTCATAAGACTGCCATGACATCGTTATAATCATGAAGTGACACATGCAATTTTTTGTATGCTCATGACAAGTGTGATTTAATTAGTTATGTCAGATGATTTTGTTTGAGATGTCTTTGTTATGACAACTTCACATAAACTCATACATCAAAACCTAAGACAACTTATTATCAAGACAACATGACTTGTCGTAAACCTGTCATAAACATGATTGTCATAAGGCCATTATAATTGTCGTGAATAATTATCACGATATTTCAGTGGAAAAAAATTGATATGGCTGTAACAATCACCAACGATCTTGGGACTGCAGATCGCTGGAGAACTACAAGCACACCATATTAACAAACTACTATTCCCAGCATGCACTGTGCACACACCGGTTCCTGATCTCACCCTGATTGCTCACACACAGCTGGTGTCGCACCATGGACTGATTCCTGGACTATTTATGCATCACACGCACGCACGCACGCACACACACACACACATTGCTTAGTCTTTGATTTCTATTAAGAACTGTTACATGGCGTGTTCCATATGTCCTGGTTCCCGTGTTTTGTTTATAGCCTTGTCAGTGTTCCTAGCCTTTTTTATGTTTAGTTTCCTTGCCGTGTTTGTTATGACCTTTGCCTGTACCGTGACTACGATTATTGGATCACCCTCATGCTTCTGTTGATGACCTTCTGCCTGTACAACAACCCATATCAAACTGCACATGGATCCGCACTCCTTCTCAGAGTCTCATGCTTCCTGGGTAACAATGGCATTATGCTTAAGTACTTAATATACTTATGTTTTAGTAAATTAATGAATGTTTTCTTTAACTTTTTGAGTTTGGCTTAAATGTTTTGAGGTAATCACAATCAAAAAAAATGACTTTTGCTGCTTGTTCAAACTACTTATTTAAAACGCGTTAAGAAAACAACAATCTTTTGTGTTTTATAGGGACAACTCAATATTTTATAATATTTTATAAAATATTTTAATATGTTTTATATCTTTTAAAATGCAAAGAGGACATTGTTTGAGATGTCTTTGTTATGACAACTTGACAAACTAACACATCAAAACCTGTCAAGACAGCATAACTTGTCATATACCTGTCATAAACATGATTGTCAAAAGGGCATTATAGTTGTGTGATGAATATTTTTCTTATCACTACATTTAAGTGGAACAAAATGAATACGGCATAATTTTTTTTTCATTTAAAATGTCAACATATTGGTCAAATAATTTTTTAACAGCATCATTAAGATTTAATGACATTTTAATGACAAATTAAAATTTGCACCAGTGTAGTCAAGGTCAAGAAAAATATTAAAAACAGTGTTATAAAATTAATTATACAATTATAAAGGCATCATGACAATAATGTTTATGACAGATTTATGACAAGTTATGTTGACTTGATGATGTCAAGTTACAAGTGTCATAACAAAAACATCTCAAACAACATCATCATTGCATTTAAAATGACAGTTGTTATAAGCATGCATAAGATCTCATTCATATTCATGACGTATGGTTTAAAAAGGTGTCAAGACACCTTATGAACTATAAGTGTTATGAACACCAAGTGTTACCAAGTATTTTTAAGGTGGGTGTGATTTTGTCAGGCATGATGTGATCCTGGAATAACATACGTTGATCCAGGTTTGTCATTTTTGTTTATACATACAGTATCTGTTGTATAATCCCTACCCCTAAATCCAACCTCTAACTGTAAATTATTCCCCAAATCAGATGGGAATAATAGTTGGATAACAATCATGTACAAGAACATAACCTGAATTGCAAGCCTAAACTGAACATAAAGTGTAAACGTATCCCTTAATTCTGATTGGATAATTGGAATGTTGTTTCAGGATCAACATAGATGTTAATCCAGGAACATGTCCTACTTGTTGGAATCACACTAACCATATTTTTAAGCGGTTAAAACGAGTAACGCAAGGCTTTTGACTGACTCCTGAAGTGTAAAGTCACCACTGTGGAGATCAATATGTGGTGTAAAAGTGCTGAGGCGGCTCACTCACGGATTATCCAGCAGGAGCACAATGGGATTCAGCTCCTTCCGCGGTCGGTAATAGGCACGTAACGGCACTATGAAGTTGTACAAGCCATTTCCCGCTGTCTCAGCAGAAACGATAATCAACTTGTTCTTGAAACCATACGCCTTGGCGTCTTCGAAACTATTGTGCCGACAACCCTGTAAAACACAAGAGCAAACACTCTTGATGGCCTGAAATCATACATACAGTTGAAGTCTTTCCCGAATGATGTTTAACAGACCAAGAAATTTTTCCCAGTATTTCTTATAATATTTTTTCTTCTGGAGAAAGTCATATTTGTTTTATTTCGGCTAGAATAAAAGCAGTTAAAAACAAAAAAAAAACAAAAAAACAAAAAAAAAAAAAACATTTCAAGGTCAATATTATTAGCCCCATTAAGCTATATATTTTTTTCAATTGTCTACCGAACAAACCATCGTTATACATTGACTTGCCTAATTAACCTAGTTAAGCCTTTAAATGTTACTTTAAGCTTGAATACTAGTATATTAAAAAATATATATCTAGTAAAATATTATATACTGTCATCATGGCAAAGATAATAGAAATCATTTAATAGAAATTAGTTATTAAAACTATTATGTTTAGAAATGTGTTGAAAAAAATCTTTCCGTTAGACAAAAATTAGGAAAAAATGGGGCTAATAATAATTCAGGAGGGCTAATAATTCTGACTTCAACTGTATATCTGATTTAAATGGATTAGTCATGCGTAAGTGTGTGTAATTTACATAAACTAAAACATTTTTGCATCAAAATAAATGTGTAAACATGACTTATGTTAAACACTTTAGTTTTAAGTTTTAGTTTACTTAAATAGTAAAAATTATTTTGATCTAATTGTCATTATCTATAATGTTTGCTTTAAATCTTTGAGTTGGCTTACCTAAATGTTTAAGGCTATCAGTGTTCTCTGAATTATTATTCTGAATTATTGGGTTTTACAGTAAACGGATACAATGTATTTGTATAATAAATGAATATATAACGCAGTGCTCAGCATATATAAGTACACCCCTCAAATCTATCTCTTAAATTCATATTTTTAATAGGAAGCTATATAATATTATAGTTGTGCATATACATTAGATTAGTCAGTACTGAAGCCAAATCTGAAGCTTATCTAACAAAATAACTCACGATAACGGTCCAAAAACAAGTACACCCAAATTTATGTGTTAGAAAATATTAAATACAAATTTTAAAAAAAAAGGAAAAATCAAGAGAAGCAAAAAAAATTGAATAATTTTGTTGAAAATTTTTAATTTGTTTTTGCAATGTTTAGCTTGAATTTAATTGAATTATCTTTCTATTTCTAAATATGTTTGGTGACTAAAATACTATTTAAATAAATATATCTGTTTAATAAATCTGTTTTGTTTAAATGCACCAAAATACATTGCCTATATTCACAGAGAAATGGATAAAAATATTCAGTTTCAAAATGGGGTGTACTCAATTATGCTGAGCACTGTAAATAAAAAATAAATAAAACAATCTCAAATTTTAACACAATAAGTAAAAATAAGCTTTATAATAAAGGAAAATAAATAATTAAATATGCTGTTATTAAATGCATTAATTAAAATTTTAAAAAGTGACATAAAATACAAAATGCATACACAATATGCATGCTTTAATTTATTGCTAAAATCCATACTGTTAAATCTTTCCATAAGCTGCAGCAGAGACTGTAAATATACTCCAAATATCCCATAGCAATGGATTAAGCAGTATTTCAGGGTGAATTAAGAGTTATACGCTCACCTTGTCAAGTCGTAGACAGCAAAACGGTGCCTTCTGTTGCAGAAGGTGGCAAAGTGTTGGAGAGCTTCCAATGTAAGGGGAGTTTGGAGGGTAGCCTTTAACACAGCTAGAAGAGGACGCAGGATAAAAAACGACACACTGATTATTAATTATAATCATTTATTCAACACTGGGCATATACACTCACAGAGCAGTTTATTAGGTGAACCTGCTCAACTGCAATTCAGTGCATTTAGACATGGTCAAGACAATCTGCTTTAGTTCAAAATACACATCAGAATGGAGAAAAAAGGTGAGTTAAAGGGATAGTACACCCACAAATAAAACATTTCCCACTTAAATACTGCACTATTTTAGGATAAATGGAGCTATTTTTGGATACATACACTCACCGGTCACTTTATTAGGTACACCTGTCCAACTTCTCGTTAACGCCAATTTCTAATCAGCCAATCACATGGCAGAAACTCAATGGATTTAGGCATGTAGACATGGTCAAGACGATCTGCTGCAGTTCAAACCGAGCATCAGAATGGGGAAGAAAGGTGATTTAAGTGACTTTGAACGTGGCATGGTTGTTAGTGCCAGGTGGGCTGGTCTGAGTATTTCAGAAACTGCTGATCTACTGGGATTTTCACGCACAACCATTTCTAGGGTTTACAGAGAATGGTCAGAAAAAGAAAAAATATCCAGTGAGCGGCAGTACTGTGGGCGCAAATGCCTTGTTGATGTCAGAGGTCAGAGGAGAATGGCCAGACTGGTTCCAGCTGATAGAAAGCATTGTGGATGTGCAGCCGACAAATCTGCAGCAACTGCTATCATGTCAATATGGACCAAAATCTCTGAGGAATATTTCCAGTACCTTGTTGAATCTATGTCACGAAGGATTAAGGCAGTTCTGAAGGCAAAAGAGGGTCCAACCCAGTATTAGTAAGGTGTACCTAATAAAGTGGCTGGTGAGTGTGTATCTTCCATTTTATAGTCCATCCCTTTAAAATGTGCATATCGTGATGGCACATGGCATAGCATAGCATATTTTATCATTATCATTTATCTTCATATTAAAGTCATGTATTAATGAAGCTGAAAAATCACTTTCCTTTTTACCATATTTGTAATTCAGTAAATGCAGCATTGGTGATAAATGCAGATGTCTTTCAAAAATAGTCCTGTTAAACTATTCAGAGATTAATAGCATACAAAACAAACGTTTGTGTTTACATAATATATGTGCGAGTAAACATGTGCACACATACATGTGTGTGTATATACTATTAAAATATTGACATTGTTTATATATAATTTTGTTACATATACAGGGAGTGTAGAATTATTAGCCAAGTTGTATTTTTGAGGATTAATTTTATTATTGAACAACAACCATGTTCTCAATGAACCCAAAAAACTCATTAATATCAAAGCTGAATATTTTTGGAAGTAGTTTTTAGTTTGTTTTTAGTTTGAGCTATTTTAGGAGGATATCTGTGTGTGCAGGTGACTATTACTGTGCAGAATTATTAGGCAACTTAACAAAAAACAAATATATACCCATTTCAATTATTTATTTTCACCAGTGAAACCAATATAACATCTCAACATTCACAAATATACATTTCTGACATTCAAAAACAAAACAAAAACAAATCAGTGACCAATATAGCCATCTTTCTTTGCAAGGACACTCAAAAGCCTGCCATCCATGGATTCTGTCAGTGTTTTGATCTGTTCACCATCAACATTGCGTGCAGCAGCAACCACAGCCTCCCAGACACTGTTCAGAGAGGTGTACTGTTTTCCCTCCTTGTAAATCTCACATTTGATGATGGACCACAGGTTCTCTATGGGGTTCAGTCAGGTGAACAAGGAGGCCATGTCACTAGTTTTACTTCTTTTAGACCCTTACTTGCCAGCCACGCTGTGGAGTACTTGGACGGGTGTGATGGAGCATTGTTCTGCATGAAAATCATGTTTTTCTTGAAGGATGCAGACTTCTTCCTGTACCACTGCTTGAAGAAGGTGTCTTCCAGAAACTGGCAGTAGGACTGGGAGTTCATCCTCAACCCGAAAAGGCCCCACAAGCTCATCTTTGATGATACCAGCCTA
Source organism: Danio kyathit (assembly GCA_903798195.1). Classification (NCBI taxonomy): domain Eukaryota; kingdom Metazoa; phylum Chordata; class Actinopteri; order Cypriniformes; family Danionidae; genus Danio; species Danio kyathit. The sequence continues at coordinate 76,309,435 of LR812523.1, read as the reverse complement.
AACCAGTACTCCACCTCCACCTTGCTGGCGTCTGAGTCGGACTGGAGCTCTCTGCCCTTTACCGATCCAGCCACGGGCCCATCAAGACTCACTCTCATTTCATCAGTCCATAAAACCTTAGAAAAATCAGTCTTGAGATATTTCTTGGCCCAGTCTTGACGTTTCAGCTTGTGTGTCTTGTTCAGTGGTGGTCGTTTTTCAGCCTTTCTTACCTTGGCCATGTCCCTGAGAATTGCACACCTTGTGCTTTTGGGCACTCCAGTGATGTTGCAGCTCTGAAATATGGCAAAACTGGTGGCAAGTGGCATCTTGGCAGCTGCACGCTTGACTTTTCTCAGTTCATGAGCAGTTATTTTGCGCCTTGGTTTTTGGTTTGGTTTTTCCACATGCTTCTTGCGACCCTGTTGACTATTTTGAATGAAACGCTTGATTGTTCGATGATCACGCTTCAAAAGCTTGGCAATTTTAAGAGTGCTGGATATCTCACTATTTTTGACTTTTCGGAGCCTGTCAAGTCCTTCTTTTGACCCATTTTGCCAAAGGAAAGGAAGTTGCCTAATAATTATGCACACCTAATATAGGGTGTTGATGTCATTAGACCACACCCTTTCTCATTACAGAGATGCACATCACCTAATATGCTTAATTGGTAGTAGGCTTTCGAGCCTATACAGCTTGGAGTAAGACAACATGCATAAAGAGGATGCTGTGGTCAAAATACTCATTTGCCTAATAATTCTGCACTGCCTGTAAATATTGTGTATATACATATAAACATTTTCTATACATGTATATGCATACATACACAGTACAAAATTATGTAAATGCAGACTTTTAATTTGTATGCGATTAGTCACGATCAATCGTTTAAGAGCACTATTCAAAAACACGCAAATATATTTAGCCAAACTCATACTTCAGGTTCCGTGACGTGCTTTAAAATGTGCATTTTTATTCAATGTTTGACGTAATCTCAACCGAAACACGAAGAGAGGGTGGGACATAGTGTAGCCCCTCCCCTTTTTTTGCCAATAGTGTTTTGTTTTATCACCGCTCTGCAGTGAGAGTGGTTGAGCTCAAGCGCATCAAATGTGAAGTTTTGAAGGGGCAGGGAATGTCAGATGGAAGGGAAAAACTGCATGCTTTACATGTTTAAGTCAGTTTTATATCTTCTAAACATGAATTTTGTCACTGTTTTGGAGCACACTAGCTTAAAGATATCCTAAAAACTACCAATACTGATACTAACATCTAAAAAACTTTCTTTTAATTTCATGGTACCTTTAAACAGTACTAATCAAGCTTTAATTATTTTTTTATCTCCAAAGGTTTTATTTTTGAAAGCACTAGATGTAAATAGTCGGTAGAGGGCGCTGTGAGCATACTAAATATTTTGCAGCTCAGTAGAGCAAACATCTTCTCTTCACCAGAGGAAGAATTAGGAGACACAGGAGCAGAACAGTCCTGCGGCGAGAAACTCTCAGTGCTGCTTGGAAAGAGATTTATCTTTTAATGTCTTTATCAATGCTGTGTGTGTGAGAGAGAGAATGAGTGAACATGTCCTGCGGCTCTGACTGACATAAGCAAACTCTAATTATTCCACAGCACCACCGCTGAAAGGCTGATAGCAACTAATATGTTTAAGGTTCATCTGATCTTCCTGAAAGCTATAAAATGTAATTCAACAATCACACTAGAGAGTGAACATAAGATAGAGTAAGACAGAACTACATAGTAACATTCTATAGACTGCTCTTTACAAGTTTGAGCTCTGTAAGATGTTTGTTTTAAAGGAATGAATAATTTTCTTGAACAAGCATGCATTAAACTGGTCAAAAGTGACAGCGAAAACACGTTTAATGGTACAAACAGTTTGTGATCAAAATAAGTGTGTATGTTTAATGTTATTTCATAGCCAAATCAGCATATTATATTGATTTCTTAATAATTATGTAAAAATGAAGTTATGTAGTAAAAGGTGAAAACTAGTTTTAGATTTTTTTTTACTGTATTTGTGATTCAATAAATGCATGCTGTAAGTACATACTCATAATACATCAATATACTTCCCTGCCAAACTGATAAGACATGTACACTCACCGGCCACTTTATTAGGTACACCTTACTAGTACCAGGTTGAACCCTCTTTTGCCCTCAGAACTGCCTTAATCCTTCGTGGCATAGATTCAACAAGATACTGGAAATATTCCTCAGAGATTTTGGTCCATATTGACATGATAGCAACATGCAGTTGCTGCAGATTTGTCAGCTGCACATCCATGATGTGAATCTCCCGTTCTACCACATCCCAAAGGTGCTCTATTGGATTGAGTTATGGTGACTGTGGAGGCCATTTGAGTACAGTGAACTCATTGTCATGTTCAAGAAACCAGTCTGAGATGATTCACGCTTTATGACATGGTGTGTTATCCTGCTGGGAGTAGCCATCAGAAGATTGGTACACTGTGGTCATAAAGGGATGGACGTGGTCAGCAACAATACTCAGGTAGGCTGTGGTGTTGATGCTCAATTGGTACTAATGGTCCCAAAGTGTGCCAAGAAAATATCCCCCACACCATTACACCACCACCACCAGCCTGAACCGTTGATACAAGGCAGGATGGACCCATGCTTTCATGTTGTTGACTCCAAATTCTGACCCTACCATCTGAATGTCACAGCAGAAATTGAGACTCATCAGACCAGGCAACGTTTTTTCCAATCTTCTATTGTCCAATTTTGGTGAGCCTGTGTGAATTGTCATCTCAGTTTCCTGTTCTTAGCTGACAGGAGTGGCACCCGGTGTGGTCTTCTGCTGCTGTAGCCCATCCGCCTCAAGGCTGGACATGCTGTGCATTCAGAGATGCTCTTCTGCAGACCTCGGTTTTAACAAGTCGTTATTTCAGTTACTGTTGCCTTTCTATCAGTTGGAACCAGTCTAGCCATTCTCCTCTGACCTCTGGCATCAACAAGGCATTTGCACCCACAGAACTGCCACTCACTGGATATTTTCTCTTTTTCGGACCATTCTCTGTAAACCCTAGAGATGGTTGTGCGTGAAAATCCCAGTAGATCAGCAGTTTCTGAAATAGTCAGACCAACCTGTCTGGCATCAACAATCATGTCACATTCAAAGTCACTTAAATCACCTTTCTTCCCCATTTTAATGCTCAGTTTGATCGTCTTGACCATGTCTACATGCCTAAATGCATTGAGTTTCTGCCATGTGATTGATTAGAAATTTGTGTTAACAAGCAGATGGACAGGTGTACCTAATAAAGTGGCCGGTGAGTGTAAATATTGTATACATAAAAATTAGGGCTGGGCGATATGGCAAAGAAAACAAATCTAGATTTTTTCATAAAGTTTGACCAATTCACGATTTCTATTTTGATTTTGATTTTTTTTTTTTTCTGTGTAACTATAGTCAACTTAAAACATTACAACAACATGACTGAAGTAACAATCTCTTTATAAGTAACTTGAAAAACCATCTGGTTAAGGAACATGTATTTTTAATGGCCATACATGCATAAATTGGTCAACAAGGTGTAGCTTATTACATTCCTATAGACAAATTCCTGCTTGACGTTTTAGAAAATATTTGTGCGTAGCTACACCACCCAGAATATATTAAAGATCACCGTGAACAACAAAAAACCCCACAGAAACTTAGATTTAAATGTCAATCTTATATTTAACTGAATCGTATAACAGCCTATAGCTGAAATGTTGGAAATTGCTCAATTTATTTTGATAAAACATTTGTCAAAACGTATTGATATTTTTTTGGATTAAAAACAATACCGACATTTAAGAATCCATATTTATTTTATTTATTCATTCATTTCACTTCTTGATTGGTGCATATATGGGTTATGATTTAATTCATAGCTACAGTACCTTGGACAGCTACTGTGCCACTCCATAAAGCTTTCAAGCAAAAGTCCAAATTAAAGAAAGATTTGACTTTCTGCGATGACAGCCGACATTCACAACACGCCGTAACTGTCCTTCAGGTAGTGCGCAGGTATAAAATACAGATCGCGAACTGAAGAGCGCGGGTAGGAGGGGCACTTACGTTCATTTTGGAAGGGCACTTTATATCCCGGACTCAAAAGGGCATGTACACTGCACAGGTTGAGCCCTATGTGTGCACGTGCCTGGTTCTCACCCAGATCAGAGCGATCTGTGCTGCCGAATACAGCGCAGCATGCAATAAACTCACGCTCAGTCAGGCGAAGTAAAGGTCTCATTGCCTATATGTCAATCAAATTAATTAAGCTTTTGCCACGAATAAAACTTTTAGCCTATTTTATTATTTTTTGTAATGTATATAGTTTAATTAGGGCCGGAGCAAGCTGAACTGGCGCTCTAGGCGAACGCCCTCAACCCGAAAGTGAAATTACAAGTTTGCGGATGAAAGAGGACCGGGAGGCGGTAGGTGTCGCGGATAAAAGAGAGAACCGGGGGGTTCTCGCTCACTATTCTGCCTAGGTCCTCTATGGACGCGCCGGCCCTGAATGTTAAGCTGGATTTATACTTTCGTCTGGCGCTGCATCGCGCGCCTCCGCTGACTGTGCGCGCACCTCTCAACAATGGGCTAGTGCGCTTGCACTAAGCCAGCTGTTGTAGCTCATCAACAGAGCCGCAACGTCAACACACAGAATCTATCAGCACAATTCAGCACGGTTGTCTAACAGTTTAGAACGGTTTGGCACGATAGTGGAAAAGCTGCTTTAATATTTTTATTAAAAAAAAAAAATCGCAATTCCTCGATTTTATAAAAACGTAAATCATCTTAAAACGTAAATTCGATTAATCGAAAAAATCACCCAGCCCTAATAAAAATAAACATTTTCTATACACAAAACTATGTAAAATGCAGACTTTTATTTTGTATGCCATTAGTCACGATAAATCGTTTAACAGCACTATATTTTACCAACCTCAAACTTCAAACAGTAAATGCAAGCAGAATTTATTAACCATTTATCTTTCTGTCAGTCGAACAAAAATTGCTTAGAAAAGTATTAGCACAACAGGCCTCATGATTAAAAGCTCAATTCCTCCTGCTTTAAAAAAAAGTCAAAGACAAATGACTCTATTGAGCCTCCTCTGGGATATCACATTCATTTTCAATACATTCGACAGGCTTACTTACTCTATGGCCGGCGCTCCATCCTCATCTGTTTGGTTGGTCTCGTCTTCTGAGGGGTCGTTGAGCAGATCACAGGGCAGGATGGCAGAGGAATCTGCGATCTCCAGCACAGGGGCAATGCTGGGTCTGCGGCTGCCCGCTCCGTTCTCTGTGGGCAGAGCCAGTTTATTGCTGTCAGCCGGTGGATCCGGGTTCTGCAGGTCAATGGCCACAGTTCCTGAAAAAACAAGAGTGTTCTACTTTAGGTGAGAGCTTAGGAAAGTTCAGCATGAGGAGATACATACACTTAATGTGTGTTTGTGTATTTGATTTGAAATGCCAGTTGCCTTTGTGCTATTTCAGTGCAATGACAACAGGCAAAAATAAAAATAAATAAACACTGCATTGTGAATATTCATTTTAGCTGACATGTCTCAGAATTTAGGTCAATTCCAGTTCATTTTAATTAGTGCAATTAGTTGAAAATGAAAAAAAATAAGTACATGTGTGTGGATTATTAGGAAAATTGGTCTAGTAAATGCTATGAATGTTTAATTATAAGGATTTCTTAGTCACTGAAGTTGACCTCAACTCTGATTTACTCTTTTTTATATGAATGAAAACTGATTTGCACATTTCAAATCAGTGCTTTGCAACCAAAATCTTTAAGCGCTGTGAGGTTTAATTGAAGTGAAGAAAATGTTTTGAAGGGAAAATTGGTGGCTTTGCAGAAAATTGTTCATTTGGGAAATGTTAAAGGCAGTTATGAGGGAAACCGTGAGGAAACATAATGGATTAAACCCTTATACAGTATATAGATAAATATATAATTCATTGTACTAGAGAGTAGACCAGGGACATGGCAAGTCGTTTAAAATTTGATTTATAAAACATTCTGTTTACATGCTACTAGCACTAGCATGTTTCCCATTAAGTACTTATTTATTATACAGTGCTCAGCATAAATGAGTATATACAGTTGAAGTCAGAATTATTAGAATTATTTTTCTCCAATTTCTGTTTAATGGAGAGCAGATTTTTTCAACACATTTCTAAACATAATAGTTTTAATAACTCATCTCTAATAACTGATTTATTTTATCTTTGCCATGAATAATATTTGACTAGATATTTTTCAAGACACTTCTATGCAGCTTAAAGTGACATTTAAAGGCTTAATTAGGTTAATTAGGTTAACTAGGCAGGTTAGGGTAATTAGGCAAGTCATTGTATAACGATGGTTTGTTCTGTAGACTAATAAAAAATATATAGCTAATTAAAGGGGCTAATAATTTTGACCTTAAAATGTTTTTTACAAATTTAAAAACTGCTTTTATTCTAGCCAAAATTAAACAAATAAGACTTTCTCCAGAAGAAAAAATATTATCAGACCTACTGTGAACATTTCCTTGCTCTGTTAATCATCATTTGGGAAATATTAAAAAAAGAAAAAAAAAGGGGGGCTAATAATTCTGACTTCAACTGTATATACACTACAAAAAATGCTTTTCTTACTTGGATTTTTTGTCTTGTTTCTAGTCCAAATATCTAAACATTCTTAAATCAAGAAGCTTTTCTAGGCTAGCAAAACATATTGTCTCGTTTTCAGAAATAATCCCCCGGTTTCACAAACAAGGTTTAAGTCTAGTCATGGACTAAATTGCATGTTCGAGCGGTCTCAACTGAAAATAACTTGCAGTGAGATGTCTTAAAATATGTCAGTGTCATTTTTTGTCTACAGGTGCACACCAGTAATATATTTTTCTAAGGCAGTTTTTATAAATGGGGCTTAAATAGCCTAATTTAACTAAGGTCTAGTCCTGGCTTAAGCTAAGCCCTGTTTGTGAAACTGGGCCAATATGCCAAAATTAAGTGTGTTTTTCCTTAAAACAAGCAATGGGGTAAGGAAAGTAATCTTATGTCAAAAGGAAAAAAAAGATTATTTTGCTTACCCCATTAAGAGATTATTTTGCTTGTTTTAAGGAAAAACTCACATAATATTGGCATATTATGCCTAGAAAATGCTTCTTGATTTAAGAATTTTTAGATATTTGGACTAGAAACTAGACAAAAAAATCTAAGTAAGAAAAGCATTTTTTCGCAGTGTATATTATTTTATCCGTTTCTCAGTGTAATATAGCCCATGTACTGTATTTTGACACATTTATATAAAATGGTTATATTAAACAAATTAAAATTTGTGTTTTGGTCACCTAACATACAGTATTTAGGAATAGAAAGATAATACATTTAAATTCATTCATTCATTTTCTTTTCGGCTTAGTCCCTTTATTAATCAGGGGTCGCCACAGCGGAATGAACCGCCAACTTATCCAGTATATATTTTAAGCAGCGGATGCCCTTCCAGCCACAACCCACCACTGGGAAACACCCATAATAATGCACTCATTTATCCTGAACACTAAGCACTGAACTGAATTCAATAGCAAAAATGTGAAACGTGTTACTAATAGAATAATAGAATATACGGCAATGATAGAATAGTCACTAATAAGCACATACTGTATCTACTAAAAAAGTATTAATATCGATCATCTACTAGCTTCTATTGAGTACAATCCAATAAGTATTTGTGTGTATTTTATAACTAGTAATCTAATAAATAAGAACTAGTGTCAGTAACTCTTTTTTTGATACCTTGTTTTTAATGTCTTCTATTCTATCAGGCTATGCTGAAATGCTACCTAAGTCCAGAAAAAATTCAATAAAGTATACATCAAAAACAATGAAGTGCTTCTATATATTATGAATACACTGTAAAAAAAATGCTGTAATTTTGGTTGCCAGTAATACTGTACAGTTTACAAGTAGTAACCGGCAGCTAGCTCTCTGCAACTCTCACATGGTTGCCCACTGAAGCTAAGCAGGGCTGCGCCCGGTCAGTACCTGGATGGGAGACCACATGGGAAAGCTAGGTTTCTGCCGGAAGTGGTGTTAGTGAGGCCAGCAGGGGACGTCCAACCTGTGGCCTGTGTGGGTCCTAATGCCCCAGTATAGTGACGGGGACTCTATACTGCTCAGTGAGCGCCGTCTTTCGGATGAGACGTTAAACCGAGGTCCTTAAAAATCCCAAGATGTCCTTCGAGAAAGAGTAGGGGTTTAACCCCGGCATCCTGGCCAAATCTGCCCACTGGTCTCTGTCTATCATGGCCTCCTAACAATCATAATTGGCTTCATCACTCTGTCTCCTCTCCAATAATCAGCTGGTGTGTGGTGTGCGGTCTGGCGCAAAATGGCTGCCGTCACGTCATCCAGGTGGTGCACTCTGGTGGTGGATGAGGAGATTCCCCCCCTATGTGTAAAGCGCTTTGAGTGCCCAGAAAAGCGCTATATAAATGTAAGGAATTATTATTATTAGTAGTAGTTAGTTAATTTGCGGCACAATTGTTAGTATTAATTTACAGTGCACTTGTAAAATTAGCAGTATTACTGGCAACCAAAAGTGTCAGTAATACCGTAAATATTACAGCAGTTTTTTACAGTGTATGTCTCTTTAAAAAGTATTTCTAGTATTTAAAGAAGAGTAGCTAATAGTACTTAATGCAAAAGATACTAGTGTATCAAAAAATTGGTGCTAGCAGTATAAAAATATATACAAGAACAATTGTTTAGAGTTTAAATGGCTTGCCATACCAGGCATATTTTACACATGCAAGTGCATTTTTCAAGCTTGATTAAAAAAAGAACTAATCTAATTTTCTACATAAAACAGGACAAAGACCTCATCTGAGAGCTCAAGTAGCAGGAATGAACAGGAGATAAAGGTTTCTGTAAATGCTAACATTTACACAGACATCTGCTAATGATGTCTTATGACATTTAACTGTGTCTCTAAAGCTAAGGAAACCGCATGCTCAGACTTACCATATGAAGTAGACTGATCAACTTCGACAAAAGGGAAAACAACGAAAGAAAGGATATATTTTATCATGAGCATGACTAGGAAAGCCTTCTGTATTTTGATCAACTCACCCTGCTTCTGAATGTTACTAACTAGCATATGGCAACCATATGGAAATGGCATTAAATCAACCCTGCGCAGGCAATGAAGTGAACAAATTAAAACTTGTGTCATTTTTTTTAGGTTGTGTTATGTTAGAATAACAACACTAGTGTTTAAAGGTCCCCTGAAGTGCCTTGCACAGATTTTAACTGAAACATAAAGACATATTTTAAGTTTTGTATGCTCACATCTTGTAAATGCAAATTCTTTCTTTGTTTTGGAGTACACTATACTATAGCCACTTTCACACATACAGACTTTACCAGAAAAATACCGGTATTGCTGTGTGAAAGGGGCTTATATGTGAGCATAGATCACAAAACCAGTCAAGGATCAATTTTGTGAAATTGAGATTTATACATCACTGGAAAGTTGAATAAATGAGCTATTAATTAAAGTATGTTCTGAATCAGTGTATCATCTGATCGTTCGCTTATTCCATTTGTAGTAGCTTGTGAGTAGTAGTAGTCAACCAGGAGAGAAAGGCCATTAAAAGGTTAACAACAGTAATAATAATAATTTTTATTCATATATAATTACATGCATGTTATTATTTGTAAAGATAAGTGATCATAAGCGAAGCTCTGTGTGTGATTCAGTCACAAAATAAAAGCGTTTGACTCTCATGCCTCATTAAATGTCCAAAAATATCAATGTCTGGGAGAAGTCAGTCAGTCATGTTGCACTTTGCAATATTCACCCTCACAGCCAATTTGTTTTTTAATAATATGCCCATGGTATTTCATTTATTTTAGAAATATTGAAAAAAAAGAAAAAAAAAAGTAAAAAATATATATATATACAGTTGAATTCAGAATTATTAGCCCCCTTTGATTTTTTTTCTTCTTTTTCAAATATTTTCCAAATGATGTTTAACAGAGCAAGGAAATTTTCACAGTATGTCTGATAATATTTTTTCTTCTGGAGAAAGTCTTATTTGTTTTAGTTCGGCTAGAATAAAAGCAGTTTTTAATTTTTTAAACACCATTTTGAGGTCAAAATTATTAGCCCCTTTATGCTATATTTTTTCTCGATAATCTACAGAACAAACCACTGTTATACAATAACTTTCCTAATTACCCTAACCTGCCTAGTTAACCTAATTAATCTAGTTAAGCCTTTAAATGTCACTTTAAGCTGTATAGAAGTGTCTTGAAAAATATCTAGTCAAATATTATTTATTGTCATCATGGCAAAGATAAAATAAATCAGTTATTAGAAATGAGTTATTAAAAGTATTATGTTTAGAAATGTGTTGAAAAAAATCTTCTCTCCGTTAAACAGAAATTGGGGAAAAATAAACAAGCAGTCTAATAATTCAGGGGGGCTAATAATTCTGACTTCAACTGTATATATAAAAAATAAAGTAAAAAAATAAAATAATATATATATATATATATAACGCTTTTAATTTATATATATATATATATATATATATATATATATATATATATATATATATATATATATATATATATATATATATATATATATCCAAATTATGCTTAACAGAGCAAGAAATTTTCACAGTATGTCTGATAATATTTTTTTCTTCTACAGAAAGTCTTATTTGTTTTATTTAGGCTAGAATAAAAGCAGTTTTAAAAATTTTAAAAATAATTTTAAGGTCAAAATCATTAGCCCCTTTCAGCTATATATTTTTTTCAATAGTCTACAGAACAAACCACTGTTATACAATAACCTAATTACCCTAACTTGCCTAGTTAAACTAATTAACCTAGTTAAGCCTTTAAATGTCACTTTAAGCTGTATAGAAGTGTCTTGAAAAATATCTAGTCAAATATTATTTACTGTCATCATGGCAAAGATAAATAAATCAGTTATTAGAAATTAATTATTAAAACTATTATGTTTAGAAATATGTTGAAAAAATCTCTCCGTTAAACAGAAATTGGGGGAAAAAATAAACAGGGGGGCTAATAATTCAGCGGGTTTAATAATTCTGACTTCAGCTGTATATATATTTGAGAAAATTGCCTTATAAAAATTGTCCAAATTAAGTTTGTAACAGTGCATATTACTAATCAAAAATTTTGATATTTTGAAATTTTGATATATTTAGATTAGAAAATTATAATGTAAATATACATCTTCACGGAACACAATCTTTACTCAATATTAAATGCTTTTTGGTGATAATTCTAACAAACATTTTGATTCATACATTTTTGGCTATTCCTACAAATATATCTGTGTGATTGTTTTTGTGGTCCAGGGTCATATAGATAACCTTATATTTAATAGATATCCTTACAAACGCAATATTGATATCAACATCCCCCAAAAAATTATTTTTAAGGTCCCATGGAGTGCTTTGAAATGCAATTTTTTTTTACTCAGTGTTTGATGTAATCTCAACTGAAACCTAAAGAGAAGGCGGGACACAAACTAAGGGGCCGATCACACCGAACACACTTTTACATTTTGAAAAATCGAGGCGTACCACTCTGCTTTTTTGTTGACAAGATAAAAAGAAGTGCGGTGCGTTTTTTGTCACTAGGCAATGACTAAATCAGCTACGTGTTGTGCATGAGTGTTGCTGTTGATATTGTTATACAGTAATTGTAATATTTAATAATATTGTGATTCAAGATTCAAGAAGTCATACAGCTCTGAATAACTCAAAACAACGACCACTAGTCTCTCCTATATCTTCAAAAGTCTCTGTAGTCATCTTGATAACACAAACACTGCTATCACCTCAATAGAAACCTCGCCTCTGCTTGCATTTGATTGGAGAATAAAAAAGACGCGACTCACGTAACACGCTTTTTTCACTCAGAGTTGACTTTTTTCAACTGCAAGTGCACAGTGTGCAAAAGCAAAAGTGCGAGGCGCAGCAGGGAGTTAAAACGCAAGGCACGCAGGGTGCATAAGCAGCACGCAAAATGCTCATGGCCATTAGTAAACCATTCAAAAGATTAAAAACCATTCAAAAGCGCGTTCTGTGTGATTGGCCCCTAACCCCTCCCCTTTTTAAAAAACAGCCAATATCGTTTTGCTTTATAGCAGCTCTGCAAGTGAGAGTGGTTGAGATCAAGCGCATCAAACAATAAGCAAATGAGAAGCGTCTTGAATGGGGCGGGGCATGTCAGATACTAAGAGCATTTGATTGGTCAGAAAATTTGATGTGAAACAAATATGAGCTGATGTATAAAAAAACATTGATCCGTTTAGGCGGAAGTGACAAATTGCAAGATTTTGAAACATCTAAACACGAATTTTGTAGCACACTAGCTTACAGATATCATTAAAACGAACATACTGATACTAACATCCGGAAAACTTTCTTTCAGTTAATGGGACCTTTAAACTTCATGTCAGACATTTCATTTTGAATCCACTTAGGCACTGCTAGTAGGACAGAAAATGCATGATGCAGCTTTACAAACTCTTATGCTTACGATACACAAGACAACTTTTCGGGCAATGTTGCCAGGCAATTTTACAGAGTGATGTTCATTTATTCATTCATTCATTTTCCTTTGGCTTAGTCCCTTATTTATCAGGGGTCGCCACAGCGGAATGAACTGCCAACTATTCTGGCATATGTTTTATGCAGCTGATGCCCTTCCAGCCAAAACACAGTACTGGGAAACATCCATACACTCTCACATTCACACACACACTCATACACTACAGCCAATTTAGTTCATCCAATTCACCTACTGTATAGCGCATGTCTTTGGACTGTGGGCAAACCGAAGCACCCAGAGGAAACCCACGCCAACACGGGGAGAACATGCAAAACCCACACAGAAATGCCAACTGGGAAAGCCGGGACTCAAACTAGTGACCTTCTTGCTGTGAGGCGACAGTGTTAAACACTGTGCAACAGCATTGTAAAAAGAATGGGCAACAGTATTGTATCTGTAACCCATTGATCTAATTAGTTACCCCGAGTCTCAAATGGTTGCCTATTTACGCCATCATTTCCTAAAGCTGCCTGACAACATTGCTCAAAATGTTGCCCTGTGTATCATCAGCATTAGTCTGTGTTTTGAGTTTATTGGGTAGATCTTCTCACCCATGCTGGCGATGATGCTTTGCACTGGGAGGCGAGACGGAGCGTCGTACACGCCAGCAGCCGATAACCCTTTACTGTGCTTCTCCTCCTGCTTGAAGATGAAGGCCGAGTTCTCCTCTTTGGTGATGTTGATGTAGTAGCAGGTGTCTGTGGCAGACATGATGTGGCGAGGGCCGGGGTTCAGCAGAATGCTCTTGTTGTCTTCTCTCTTTGTGCCGATTAGACACACACCATACCTAAGAGTGAAAACAAAAACAACTGGTTTGACCCCTTAACTGTCGCCCCCATTATTTGAAGATACAGCTGAAGTCAAAATTATATATATATTTTTTCAATTATTTCCCAAATGATGTTTAACAGAGCAACAAATTTTTCACAGTATTTCCCATAATATTTTTTCTTTTGAAGAAAGTCTTATTTGTTTTATTTTGGCTAAAATAAAAGCAGGTTTTCATTTTTTTAAAAGCCATTTTAAGGTTAATATTATTCGCCCCCTTAAGCAATGTTTGTTTTTAATTGTCTACAGAACAAACCATTGTTATACAATGACTTATAACTTGCCTAATTAACCTAGTTAAGCCTTTAAATGACACTTTAAGCTGAATACTAGTATCTTGAAAAATATCTAGTCAAATATTATTTACTGTCATCCTGGCAAAAATAAAATAAATCAGTTATTAGAAATGAGTTATTAAAACTATTATGTTTAGAAATATGTTCTTTCCGTTAAACAGAAATTGGGGGGAAAACATACGTGGGGGGGGGGGGGGGTGGGATTGGTTATAATTCAGGAAGGCTAATAATTTACTTCAAAAAAGCTTCAATTGTATATAAAAATGACATGTTGTGGGTCTCACATACTATCCGTCCTAAACAGCAATCGAAAATAAAATTTGTGTGTCCCAAAGCATGTTGAAAAGAGTATGCCAAAGGTTCCCGGATGGTGTACCATTTCCTGTAGAAATTCAAAGTGTAGAATTGTTCGTACTCTAACTGCTAATACTACCCACAATACATTGCGTGTTGGACGTGAATCCGATTAGAACTACAAACTCGGGTAAAAAAAGTGTAAACAAACTACAAACATGGCGGACACCCAACCACTTTGGTCAAATTGTGCCAACTGGAAAATGTTTAAATCTTGTTTTCTCTGTTATATGTCATCTGCAACAACAATGTGAACTTCTATAAAGACGGATTTGGGCATTAACTTCTAAATGCATAATTATCCAAAGAGATGAAAAGATTTCTCTGCATAAAAGACTCCAAAAAACTGCAAAAAATGCTTTTCTTACTTAGATTTTTTGTTTTGTTTCTAGTACAAATATCTAAAAAGTCTAAAAAAAAAAGCATTTTCAAGACAAGCAAAACATATTGGGCTCTATTTTAATGGTTTAGGCATAAAGTCTGAAGCGCAGGGCGCAAAAGCATTAGGGGCGTTTCCGAATCCACTTTTTGCTATTTTAAGGACGGGAAAATACACTCTGCACCGCGGCTTATGGTCTAACAGGGTTGAGCTTATTCTCTTAATGAGTTATAGGTGTGTTTTGAGCATAAACCAATCAGGGTCTCATCTCCCATTCCCTTTAAGTCAGTTGCGTCGCTCCATGGCACATTTGCTATTTACATAGCGAAAACTGAACACTCCAAAAAAAAACTGAACACTCCACTAGCGAGCAAACAGTTAAACAGAGCATCAGCGCCAGGATAATGAGCCTCCTCCATTTGGCCTTTACTTTCATTTTCGTGGATAAGGAAACGGTGGAATCTCACTCCACTGAAGACGTCCATTAGCCTACATAATTAATTTTGTTTGTTAAGTGCAAAGATTTGTTTCAAAACTATTTCTAAATGCAATTATAATTTCCAGCAACTGAATAAATGAACAATAATAATGAAGTGTGGTCAAAAAACTGAGTTATATCCAAACACACGTCCTATTCTTATGCCTCATATGGTCCAAAACCTGACAGGTGGGCAAATCTAATCTTGTTTTTAATAAAAGAAATATAAATATGCATATAATAAATAATACTGCTACTAATAATAACATTATACAAAAGCAAGTTGTCGTGAATAAACTGAAAAAGCCCCCCGAGATGAAGAAGGCATGGAGGCAGTGGTTTTTATATTTATGTAGAAAATAATAATTTTTGTAACATTTTAATCCTTTAATTATTTTTCATTTGTGAAGATATGTGTGTTTTAAGCAATGTGTAAGCGAGGCGCACAACTGATGCGCTCTGAGCTGGACTTTAGACCTGCTTTCAGCTGGTCTATTGAGCAGTCTATTTTAGTTCTTCAAAATAGCAACGTGCCAACAATGCACCTTAACACACCTCTTTTCCAGACCAGAACACCAATGAGTCTACAAAGTGGCGCAAATGGATTTGCTATTTAAACAACGTGGCGGAAAATGGGAAAATTAGTGTTGCATTGGTCTGAAACTAGCAACACGTCGTGGAAACACGTCTTGTGGCTTATTGTACCAGGTGTATGATGGAGCCCAGCGTCTTGTTTTAAGAAATAATAGACCAAAATGTTTTGTCAAAGTGAGTTTTTCCTTAAAACAAGCAAAATAATCTGCTAATGGGGTAAGCAAAATAATCTTGTATCAAAATGAAAAACTTTGGCATATCATTTCTTGTAAATTTTGAGATATTGGACTAGTAATATTTGCATTTTTGCAGTGTATTAATTACTAAGAAAATTGAAAAACAAATCTTTAAAGGATTTACTATAGAACTTTTACACCATTTTGATAAAATAAATGCAGAATTGATAAGTACAGTATAAGACACTTCTTTTGAAAACATACATTTTCCAAACTTTTGAACAGTAGGACTTAAAATGTAAACAAAATGTGTAAAATGAGCAAAAACGGACAGCAGAATGGCATTAAATGAATGAAATGAAAAATAAACTTTTTACAAGAAAAAAACATGCAAAATGCTGGCGTCTTCAGTCAGATGGAGCAAGAAATATTTAGGCCCACACGGAATCTGCGCGCGCAGAATTCCGCAGATTTTCCGCAGATTTCCGCAGATTTCCGCAGATTTTTAGCCCATCATTAATTCTGTTTATTTACTTAAAGTTAACTATTTACAGTTAATCTAATTGGATTAGCATTTTAAACATTAAATACAAGTTAAAAAGATATTATTTTTTATTTAACATATTAAGGTTTTAGTTGTGATACTCCCAAAATAATTCCGCAGAAATCTGCAGATTTTTACCAAAATTCTCTGCAGAAATAGCAAATAATGTCCGCAGATTCCGTCTGGCCCTAGGTATAATGCATTTATCAATATGTTGTAAGTATGTGTTATAGTCTTTTTATGCATCACTTTACATACACAGTGAGTCAATAATGTTTTACAGTCACTTACTTCTTGTGTGCATGGAAGGAGGCATAAGTGAAACTTTTCCCATCATATTCTCCAAAAAACTTGCTGTCCATCAAACGGATGTGATAAACTTCATTCCCCGAGCAGCGACCGTAAGTCCTCTGCCACTGTTCTGGAGACGTCTGACCCTCTCTGAAAGCACAAACAATATTACAGGCTTCACCAAGTAAAAGGTTAAGACTTTTTTTACGCCATTATAAATGGAATTTAAGACCTACAGTATATCATAATGTTGGTGTCATTTGTAGTCATAATACAGCTAATTATATTTGAAATAGTCAAAGAAAGAACTACAACAACATGGAATTTACAACATTAATAAATAAAAATTACAACATAAATAAAAAAAAAAACAAACATTCTAAAGCGCAGATAGAGCATTTCAGTTTATTTACATAAAGTGACCTGCATTGAAGGGCGAACATCATTGGTGTTATGATCACCAGCAATCTAACAGTTGCAGATCGCTGGAGAACTACAGTTCCACAGAACCACTGTTATGAACTAAAATCCCATCGTGCAACAGACACAGACACAAACACAAACACAAGCACAAGCACAAATGCAAACACAAACACACACAAAGACCAACACAAACACAAACACAAGTTCTGGTTCCGGTTCCAGTTCCAGTTCCAGTTCTAGTTCTAGTCCAAGATTTCTATCTGATTGCACAGACAGCTGGAGACTCAGCAAAGAAGTCTGTGTGCTGTGTTTATAGCTCTGGTTATCAGTCCATCATGAGCTTCCAACTATGTGTGTTATCAGGGGGAATCAGAAACTGGTGTGTATAAGGTGCATGATGGGAGTTGTAGTTCATTAGAGTGGCAGATGTGTAATTCTCCAGTGATCTGCACAGGCTAGATCGCTGGTGATTGTGACAATGGGTTTGGAAAATATCACATATTAGTTTTTTTTTCAACTGCTAACAATAATTGTGCAAAAAAAGTTTTATATATATATATATAATTGAAAGAAAAATAAAGCTACATTTTTCCTATTTCCTAACAAAATTATTACCAACCAATCCTTTTTACTAAAATTTTTTACAAAAAAAAGAAAGAAATGATCATATTTTATGATAAGATGTTCTATATTTCAAAATAAATATAGCAAAAAAAATGCATGTAATTTATCATCAGTCTGTTCTGAAATGAGTTTGTTAGTGAAAAAACGTCCTGAAAATGTATTGTTTTTGCCATTTGTAAAGTATAAATGACAAAAAGGGTTTGGGAAGTTTTGAAAAATGTGTTCATTTTGTGTGAACACAATGCAAAATTCTTCACAGTTTGCTCCGCATAGACTCCGGCTTGGCTGATTGTGTGAACAGCATAAAACCGTGAAACGATTTACTCAGGTGTCCATCTGATGATTGATCATGGCTAGTTTAATGACATTGATCAGCCCTTCTCACAAATCTGCTCGGAGTCAGAGTAATTATTAGTGACACCATTATTTGTTAGGGATTACAGAGCTGGAAAGGTTGCGAGAGGAGCCATTATTCACTGGTAAATATTGAGTGAATTAAAGAGAATTTCAGGAATCACACATCGTACATCAGTGTCGGATGTAAGAGCGAAAACGTCAGTACTCACTGTCCTCGAGAGGTGTGCACCAGCAGGGTGACCAGTGTAGAGGTGGCGGGACACACACAGTTCAGGGCCAGCATGGCATACTTGAACTCCTCTTCACACACCACGTGATCTAGCAAACAAAACATACCTACACATAATCTATTTGAGATAATATAATATAATATAAATTAATATAATATAATATAATATAATATAATATAATATAATATAATATAATATAATATAATATAATATAATATAATTCAATATAATATAATATAATATAATATAATATAATATAATATAATATAATATAATATAATTCAATATAATATAATATAATATAATATAATATAATATAATATAATATAATATAATATAATATAATATAATATAATATAATATAATATAATATAATATAATTTATACAGCATTTCTGTCTGGTTCTCGAATTTGATTGGCTGATAGCCGTGCGATATTCTGCAATATCAGAACTCCTACAGCTTCTTCACCCTTCTGTATTACTCCACCCACATAGAGTGACAGCAGATCAATAAACTCACTACAGTTTGACAAATATTGCAGCTGTTGGACAACATAATGTACTTTTGAGACTTTTTTAGGCGAGAACGTAGTTGTTTAGATTGCAACTATGCAATTTATTTATAAGGATAGTGTCTTTTTAAAATATTTATAATTTCGGAGATACAGCACGTCGGCATCCATCAGCCTGTCATACTGAGCAGAGCAAAGACGGTTCACGCTCTGCCACAAGATGGCGACAGAGACCGCATAATAAGCCCTTAGAGGAGAAAACTTTAAAATACAGCAGATCAAAACATTATAAAACTGCTAAGTGACTTTATTAGTCAATCTGTCTCTTTTGTATTTTGCAGTGCTGTATTTATGCCATAGTAATCTGGTAGTGTTGTTTTGCTTTGGCTTTTTTGGGGTTAATTATTGTGATATCTCGATTGCAACAGAGAAATACTGTCTCCAATGCCTCTAGACTGATGGCATTTCATGCCATTCAGTCTTATAATCTTAAAATGTGAGCAAAATCACCTGTTTTGTCATCACTTTAGACATTACGCTAGAGAATCATTCAGATACTAGCTCTAAAGTGACGTTGGAAAAGTAGCAACGGTTTCTGCTGTTCTGACTGTCAGCTGCAGATGTGAATGAATGGCGGAAGAAATTAGTTCCTCTTACAAAAGAATGTTTAGACTCTCCGTATTGGATTTTCTTTTTTATATACACAATTATGCAGTCGAACTGTTGTATAAACGCAATAACACACACGTAGCAGTGCGATAAGGCTGTATATTGTCACTGCTACTATTGTGATATTGCTCATACAGTATATCAATATTGCGAGTTTATTATTGTGAATCATGCTAAGATAAGGAGATATACTGATTATGCACTTGCTCAAATTTAACTGGGATTTTTTTTTTAAGAACAACAACAACATTGAAGTTACAGTCTGTAGCTTTAATAATCTACTTTAAATCATAAACGGATCATAAATGTATGTTAAAGGGATAATTCACCCAAAAATGAAAATGTATAACTATTTTGTCACCTTTAAGTGTTCCAAACCTTTATGAGTTTCTTTCTTCTGTTGAACACGAAAGCAGATTTTTTGATCAAAGTTGAAAACCTGTAACCATTGACATGGTAGGAAAAACAAATACTGTACAATAGAAGAATTCCAACATTTTTCTAAATATCTTCTTTTGTGTTTAACAAAAGAAAGAAACTAATAAAGGTTTGAATCAAGTAAAGGGTGAGTAAATTGTGCCAAAATATTATTAAAAATAATAACATAATATATTTTTGGGTGAACTATCCATTTAAAAAACAACAGTGTTATAATAAAGCACCAGGCTCAGATGGACTCCCTGCTGAATTCTGCAAACACATCATTCTTGTGAAATGTGGAGACACTATGAAGTTCCAAACACCTCAGTTTGCCATCTGTGCACTGCCCCAATCTCAGAAATTGGAAAGCCGGACAAAAATACAATATCTTTTAAATCAATCATCTTGTTTGTTTCAATGCATGCAGATACTCTTCATTTCAGAGGCACTTTTCCTTTGGTGACACAAAAATACATGTTTATGTTTATATATCACATTTAAAATCACTTTTACAACATATTCATAGGGTTGTACTAATTTTTGCATCGTGATCTTAACCCTTGTGCGGTGTTGGGGATGTTGTCATCCATTATCAGGTAATTTTGAGGCTTAATTCGGCCACAACTTTCTCTGTATTTCAGTAAATGGAACGATTTTTGCTGACAAATCTTATTTTGACACATATTTTGTGAAAATGCTTTAAATTTTTCAAAAACTCAACAATTGTGGTTTGTTTACAAACTAATTTTGAGAGGATCAAGTGCTTATGATTGAACACAGCTGGTAACACTTAACTCCGCATATTGCGCCAATCAGATGAACACGGACACACTATAAATTACTAGAGCGCTTTGCTCCAGTCATCTTCGTTTGAAGAATCCCCCCTTCCACCCCTACTCCTTCCCTTCTCCGATAGGGCGGCACGGCGGCCAGTGGGTAGCACTGTTGCCTCACAGCAAGAACGCCACTGGTCCATTCCCTCCGGGCCGGTTGGCGTTTCTGTGCGGAGTTTGCATGTTCTCCCCTTGTTTGTGTGGGTTTACCCCGGGTTCTCCGGTTTCCTCCCACCGTTCAAAGACAGGCACCATAGAAAAAATTGACTAACCAAAATAGCATCCTAAGGCAACTCTTAGGCTCAAGGAAATTCTGAGCTCAGGGCACTCTCCCGGGACAGCATGCCAAACACGCTTTATTACCAATCATCAGCTAAGTGTGAACTCTTGAATACACTCTGGGCAAATTTACTGCACTTTCATTACAGTATGTAGGTGGCTGTTTTTGCCCCATTGACTTCCATTATAACCACATTTTTTGATTGAGAAGCCATGACACCTTACAATCATGCATTCTTTATTGTTGGTAGTTTTCCCTGTTGGGAAGAGGTAAAATGCGTAATTTTTATGAATATGAAACATGAAACGAGTCCCCGGTGGAGATCTCAGGAAAACAAAACACTCACCTGCAAATTTGACATGGAATTTGTTCTCGGGTTTGAGAATCTGGACATACAGAGGACAGTTTGGGGCAAAATCCTTCACAGCCCAGGCTCGCAGAATGGTCTGATGATCCTATAAGAAGAGACACCAGTCTTACAACGTGATGATATGCCAAAGATCGCAGTTTCATTAAAAAATTGTCTCTAATGTTCTACTGAAGGGCCTGTAAATTTACAGCAATTTGTATTTTTTAGCTTCAAAAACTGTTTATAATGAATAGGCATACACTATAAAAACATTATTATTATTTTTTTAGACTTCTCATTAGTTTTAAGTTTTTGTTTAATTAATAACATCATTATTTGCATTACATTTAAGTCACATGGGTCATTTAAAAAAAAATTTTTTTGATCAAGTAATTCAGTTTTGTGCCTCTTCCATACTTTAGAAAATGGCAATTTTACATTTCTCTTCTAGCAAAAGTTTTCAATTGTCATGACTGAGACTTTGAACAGGTTTCTTAACCATGACAATGAGTTCACTGTACTGAAATGGCCTCCACAGTCACCAGATCTCAATCCAATAGAGCACCTTTAAGATGTGGTGGAACGGGAGATTCGCATCATGGATGTGCAGCTGACAAATCTGCAGGAACTGCGTGATGCTATCATGTCAATATGAGCCGAAATCTCTGGGGAACATTTCCAGTACCTTGTTGAATCTATGCCACGAAGGATTAAGGCAGTTCTGAAGGCAAAAGGGGGTCCAACCCAGTACTAGTAAGGTGTACCTAATAAAGTGGCCGGTGAGTGTACATGTCTTATCAGTTTGGCAGGGAAGCATGTTGATGTATTATGAGTATGTACTTACAGCAGCGGTGCGGTCCACTTCATTTCTGCTGCTGAGGATGAAGCAGGCCTCCGCATCGTCCATCCTGCAGGACACACAATGTCAATACCCAGCAGCATCACAATACACAAGCAAACACGCACACACTCCTATATCCCGGTGGAGACTAACATAGACATAATGATGACATAATGACATATCTTCAAAATACTTCAATCTGTGTGATTTGTACGAATGTTTAACCATGGAGACCTCAATTTTGGTCTGT
This sequence comes from Danio kyathit, assembly GCA_903798195.1. NCBI lineage: Eukaryota > Metazoa > Chordata > Actinopteri > Cypriniformes > Danionidae > Danio > Danio kyathit. Next base: position 76,287,045 of record LR812523.1, on the reverse strand, counting down.
GTGAATTCAAGTTTAAGTCCCCACAGGGATATAAAAACAAGTACACACACATACACACATGCACAACACAATGATTATTTAGACCACCACCCATCAAGTAAACTCATGTGTAGCATGAATGTTATTAAAGGTAATCATTGGCAGTTTCTTACTGTCAATGTGAAGTAAAATGAAAAATGAAAAACTGAAATTGACCCAAAGTCTCTGTCAATATTCTCCAGGTTTTTCTACTCCTAATGTTTTCAGGACGTTAGCTAAACTAAATCTGTGACATGCACTTCATAATTTCCACTATTTCTTCAAACACTGTGTGTAATGCTCTTATAATGAAAGTTGATGGTGTACAACAATAGGATAAAAGTCACAAAATATACAAGCCATCAAAGTACAGCCACAAAAGCAGCAGTAAAATCACTATCTATCCAGTGTAAACATATCCAACCACTTATTTGTATCTGTAAATCTCCACTGTGTATTAATAGTCTCATACGTCATTAAAAATGCATACGCACACAGAGTGTTACTGTAATGGCTTTGCATTCATTTGTGCATTAAACTAAAGCTACAAAATGACCTGTGCGAACTTGTGGAATGTACACTATTTTTTTGTTCTGAAGACATTTTGTAGAAGATATTTTGAAGTATGTTGGAAACGATTAATTTTGACACCCCTAGTGTACACACACGCACGCACGCGCAGTAATTTTTTTTGTTCTGAAGATATATTAAAGAAGATATTTTGAAGTATGATGGAAACCTGTTACCATTGACTTCCATAGTATTTGATTTTGCTACTATGGAAGTCAATGGTTACAGGTTTTCAACATTCCTCAAAATATCTTCTTTTGTGTTCTTTCAATTGTTTTGTTCTTAAGATAATTCAAAGAAGATATTTTGAAGTATGTTTCGCTTGCATGGCTTTGCATTTATTTGTGCATTAAATTACAGCTACAAAATCACCTGTGCCTATTTGTGGAATGTTACCTAACATTATTTTGTTCTTAAGATATTTTGAAGAAGATATTTTGAAGTATGTTGGAAACCTGTAACCATTGACTTCTATAGTATTTGATTTTCCTACTATGGAAGTCAATGGTTAAAAGTTTTTAACATTCTTCAAAATATCTTCTTTTGTATTCTACAGAAAAAAATAGCTCAATAAAAAAATTCTACGTGTACACACACACGCAGTAATATTTTTTGTTTCGAAAATATTTTAAAGAAGATATTCTACAAAATATCTTCTTTTGTGTTCTTTCAATTTTTTTTTTCTGAAGATATTTTGAAGATATTTTAGAGTATGTTAAAAACCTGTAACCATTGACTTCCATAGTATTTGATTTTCCGATTATGATCGTCAATGGTTAGAGGTTTTCAACATTCTTCAAAATATGTTCTTTTGTGTTCAACAGAAAAAAAGCTCAATAATAAAAAAAATACCCCCACCCCCCCACACACACACTTTTTGTTCTGAAGATATTTTAAAGAAGATATTTTGAAGTATGTTGGAAAAATCTAACCACTGACTTCCATGGTATTTGATTTTCCTAATACAGAAGTCAATGGTTACAGGTTTTTAACATTCTTCAAAATATCTTCTTTTGTGTTCTTTCAAATGTTTTGTTCTTAAGATATTTCAAAGAAGATATTTTGAAGTATGTTTCGCTTGCATGGCTTTGCATTTATTTGTGCATTAAATTACAGCTACAAAATCACCTGTGCCTATTTGTGGGATGTTACCTATCTTTTGTTTGTTCTTAAGATATTTTGAAGAAGATATTTAGAAGTTTGTTGGAAACCTGTAACCATTGACTTCCATAGTATTTGATTTTTCCACTATAGAAGTCAATGGTTACAGGTTTTCAACATTCTTCAAAATATCTTCTTTTGTGTTCTTTAAATTGTTTTGTTCTGAAGATATTTTGAAATTAGATATTTTGAAGTATGTTGGAAACCTGTAACCATTGACTTTCATAGTATTTGATTTTCCTACTATGGAAGTCAATGGTTAAAAGTTTTTAACATTCTTCAAAATATTTTCTTTTGTATTCTACAGAAAAAAATAGCTCAATAAAAAAATTCTACGTGTACACACACACGCAGTAATATTTTTTGTTCTGAAAATATTTTAAAGCAGATATTCTTCAAAATATCTTCTTTTGTGTTCTTTCAATTTTTTTTCTGAAGATATTTTGAAGATATTTTAGAGTATGTTGAAAACCTGTAACCATTGACTTCCATAGTATTTGATTTTCCGATTATGATCGTCAATGGTTAGAGGTTTTCAACATTCTTCAAAATATGTTCTTTTGTGTTCAACAGAAAAAAAGCTCAATAATAAAAAAATACACCCCCTCCCCACACACACACACACTTTTTGTTCTGAAGATATTTTAAAGAAGATATTTTGAAGTATGTTGGAAAAATCTAACCACTGACTTCCATGGTATTTGATTTTCCTAATACAGAAGTCAATGGTTACAGGTTTTAACATTCTTCAAAATATCTTCTTTTGTGTTCTTTCAAATGTTTTGTTCTTAAGATATTTCAAAGAAGATATTTTGAAGTATGTTTTGCTTGCATGGCTTTGCATTTATTTGTGCATTAAATTACAGCTACAAAATCACCTGTGCCTATTTGTGGGATGTTCCCTATCTTTTGTTTGTCATTCATTCATTCATTCATTTTCTGCCGCTTCTCCGGGGCCGGGTCGCGGGGGTAGCAGTTTTAGGAGAGAACCCCAGACTTCCCTCTCCCCAGACACTTCCTCCAGCTCCTCCGGGGGGATCCCGAGGCATTCCCAGGCCAGCCGAGAGACATAGTCCCTCCAGCGTGTCCTGGGTCTTCCCCAAGGCCTCCTCCTCTTTTGTTTGTTCTTAAGATATTTTGAAGAAGATATTTTGAAGTTTGTTGGAAACCTGTAACCATTGACTTCTATAGTATTTGATTTTCCCACTATGGAAGTCAATGGTTACAGGTTTTCAACATTCTTCAAAATATCTTCTTTTGTGTTCTTTAAATTGTTTTGTTCTGAAGATATTTTGAAAAAGATAATTTGGAGTATGTTGGAAACCTGTAACCATTGACTTTCATAGTATTTGATTTTTCCAACTATAGAAGTCAATGGTTACAGGTTTACCACATTCTTCAAAACATCTTCTTTTGTGTACAAAAAATAGCTCAATAGTAAAAATAAATACGTGCACAGACAAAATCTTTTTTATTCTGAAGATATTTTAAAGAAGATATTTTGATGTATGTTGTAAAAATGTAACTACTGACTTCCATAGTATTTGACTTTCCTACTATGGAAGTCAATGGTTACAGGTTTTCAACATTCTTCAAAATATCGTCTTTTGTGTTCTTTTAAAAAAAATGATTTTCTGAAGATATTTTGTAGTATGTTGAAAACCTGTAACTATTGACTTTCATAGCATTTGATTTTTCCAACTATAGAAGTCAATGGTTACAGGTTTTCCACATTCTTCAAAATATCTTCTTTTGTGTACAAAAAAAAAGCTCAATAATAAAAACAAATATGCGCACAGACAAAATCTTTTTTGTTCTGAATATATTTTAAAGAAGATATTTTGAAGTATGTTGTAAAATTGTAACCACTGACTTCCATAGTATTTGATTTTCCTACTAAGGAAGTCAATGGTTACAGGTTTACCACATTCTACAAAATATCTTCTTTTGTGTTCAACAGAAAAAAAACCTCACATTTACACACACACACACACACACACACACACACACACACACACACACACACACACACACACACACACACACACACACACACACACACACACACACACCGGAGCTCATTATAAACACAAAACATTCTCTAAAGTTGTAAGAAATCTTCCGAGGAATAACTACTGATGTGAAATACAGCTTCCACATCATGCATAATTCATCCAGTAAAACACAGCAGCAATAAACACATCTTAAAAATTACGCTTTTTAATAACAAGTGCAATTTCCTCAAGTCATCCTTTAAACACCAGCCTACCCATTACAGCACACAGATTACACACCCGGCCAAGAAACAAAGACCAACTGAGCTTTATGAGAGATTCATGCACTAGAATATGAAGTGAGCATATTGAAACAGATTTGCTGCATTCATAATGAAGGAATACAGTAGGATTTTAAATGCAGTTGCATGGCAAGAAGCAGCACATTTATTATCCTTAAACCTCGGGGCGGCTTTAATAAGGAACAGATGGCGTCAGGTTTGGCTCTGCTGGTGGACTCTTTAGAAAATGTTAAAATATAAAATCACACAGACTATATTCAGTTTTGTTTGGAGGCTTTCCAAAAAATCCATTTAGAGAAAGTTATGCTACTTTAAATCATAGACATGCCACTCTGATTTACCACGTTTGATACTTTTATGACTCGCGTTCACTAACAGCTTTTTCACTCTCAGATTGAAGCACAACTTGATAATGAGATGCTTATGCTAATGCTTACTGAACTACATTTTCATCTAAAAATGGAAGACTTTCTATGCATTTTGTTTAGTTTGTTTATTGTTAAGGGCAACACCCAACAATACATTAACCTATTTCAATCAATGGGTAGATGTACACAACCTGACAAAAGTCTTGTCGCTTATCCAGGTTTTAGAAACAACAAATAATAACTTGACTTCTTTAGTTGATCATTTGGTATCAGAAGTGGCTTATATGAAAGGCAAAGGCCTCTAGATTACGCTTATTTTACCAAACTAAAATATGATCATGCCTTGATTTTTAATTATTTAATTAGCAGTAAGGTCTGACTTTGCTTAGACAAAAGTCTTGTCACTTAGTGATGTTTATTTATAAGTGAAGTTTATTTATAAACTAATTTCGAGAGGATCACGTGCTTATGATTGCTAGCGGCTGGACCCACATTATCCAAATCACCATGCACCAATCAGATGATCCCTAAGCTACTATAAATATTCCGGGTTCCATATCACTGCTATCTTCACTTTGAAGAATCCCCCCTTCCACCCCTACTCCTTCCCTTTTCTAGATGGGTGACATGGTGGCCCAGCGCTTAGCGATGTTGCCTCACAGCAAGAATGTCAATGGTTCTAGGCTTTACCAAACCAGCGGGCATTTTCTGTGCGGAGTTTGCATGTTCTCCCCGTGCTCAAAACTTAAAAAACGATTAAAAACACACAACCTAAATTATTGATTGATCAACTTTATAGACTTGCTCCCTATGTAGTACCTATCTCGTTAAAGAGAACTACTATCTGCTCTTCAACACTACGAAGGGGGAGTTATCGAGATCTACCTGAGCTCGATCTCCCCTCTCGCCTTGCAACGGGAGGGAGCCCCGGGCTCGAGGATCTCATGAGCTCAGGGCTCTCTCCCGGCGCAGCATGCCAAACAAGCTTTATAATTAATCATCAGCTAAGTGTGAACTCTTGAAACAAATTTCGAGAGGATCACGTGCTTATGATTGTTCTCAGCTGTTCCAGCATCAGCTCACGACTAATTATCCAATCAGTTGATTCCTAACTCACTATAAATAACCAGAGCTTTCTTATCTCAATATCTCCGTCTTGAAGAACCCCCCAACCCCCAACCACCTCTACATTCCCTCCTTTTCAAACGGGCGACACGGTGGCCAGTGATTAGCACTGTTGCCTCACAGCAAGAATATCTCTGGTTTAATCCCCTTCTAAACCAGGCGGCATATCTGTGTGGAGTTTTGCTTGTTCTTCCCGTGCTCGCGTGGGTTTTCCCCGGGTTCTCCGGTTTCCTCCCACAGTCCAAATAACAAGCACCCTGAGCAATTGATCACAAAATTGTATACCATAGCCAAGCTCTAAGCGAGTACACCTCTTTTCAACCATCCATATCCGACACTTAGCAACAAATAAGCAAGGGGGGAGTCATCGAGATCTACCTGAGCTCAAACTCCCCTCTCGCTCTGCAACGGGAGGAAGCCCAGGGCTCGAGGATTTCATAAGCTCAGGGCTCTCTCCCGGGAAAGCATGCCAAACAAGCTTTATTTTCAATCATCAGCTAATTGTGAACTCTTGAAACAGAAATAATGTACAGTATAGAATATAAAGTCATGGTGCAGTGGAACAAGATTGACTATTGTGTATGACTCCCATGAGCTTCGAAGGACTGCATCCATACATCTCTGCAGTGACTCAAATAACTTATTAATAAAGTCATCTGGAATGGCAAAGCAAGCGTTCTTGCAGGACTCCCAGAGTTCATCAAGATTATTTGGATTCATCTTCAATGCTTCCTCCTTCATCTTACCCCAGACATGCTCAATAATGTTCATGTCTGGTGACTAGGCTGGCCAATTCTGGAGGACCTTGAGCTTCTTTAGTTTCAGGAACTTTGATGTGAAGGCTGAAGTATGAGAAGGAGCGCTATCCTGCTGAAGAATTTGCCCTCTCCTGTGGTTTGTAATGTAATGGGCAGCACAAATGTCTTGATCCCTCAGGCTGTTGATGTCGCCATCCACTCTGCAGATCTCTCGCACGCCCCTATACTGAATGCAACCCCAAACCATGATTTTTCCTTCACCAATCTTGACTGATTGCTGTGAGAATCTTGGGTCCATGCGGGTTCCAATAGGTCTTCTGGAGTATTTGTGATGATTGGGATGCAGTTCAACAGATAAAATCTACCTTCTAACACTTTTCCGAATGATCACCTTGAAGTCAAGTTATTATTTGTTGCTCTTACAGCTGGGATCAACAACAAGACTTTTGTCAGTTAGTGTACGTTACATGATAACTTTACAACTCGCGTTCAGTAACAGCTCGTTCACTCTCAGACTGAGGCACAAGCTGATAATGAGATTGCGCTAATTGAATGATCTAAACTACCATTATCCTGCCATTAGGCCAAACCTGAACATGCTGTGCACTTTATAGTGAAACATAAATCATCCGACACAACTGCTGTTTAAGTACCTTTCTTTGAAGTTTTACAGTCTCTCGTTTTACAAGTCCTCTTCCTTAATATACAGTTCAATTAAAGTACTGCACTCCATATCTTCTTCTGTCCTTCATTTTTTGGTGAATGTAACTCTTAATGTACTGATGAATGTACAAAAGCTCTCGCTGACACTGCTAATCTCATCCCGAGGTCAGTTTTCAAATGTTCACAGTAATAGAGATGGCATTAATGTCTTATAAAAGGACCTGATGAAATCACTTACAGCTACAGATAAAGTTGCAGATACATTGGACTGCTCTGTCTATCACTCTAATGGTTCTCTCACAGAGCGCCAGAAGTTCATTTACATCTACAGTAGCTGCAAGTGCCACTTTTATTCAAAGACAATTTAAGGTGCGTCCCAAATCACACACTTATGCACTATTCTACAGCACTTTGCAGTAGTACATTCACACTGAACATTATAAAAAGAATAAGTGCACTTTAATTACCCGGATGATGCAATTACTGGAGTGATAAAACACTTCATGCACTCAACAGTTGCAGCTTGGCTTAGATTATTTTTTATTTCGGATTCAAAATAAGACTTTTTCTTTTTGTTTTTACACTTTTTATTCCACATTGGACAAAATGTCACTTTTTTGGCACTATTTATTCAATCATTCATTTTCTTTTCAGCTTAGTCCCTTTATTAATCTGGGGTCGCCACAGTGGAATGAACCGCCAACTTATCCAGCACATGTTTTACGCAGCGGATGCCCTTCTAGCTGCAACCCATCACTGGGAAACACCCATACACTCTCGTTCACACACATACACTACTGACAATTTAGCCTACCCAATTCACCTACAGTGCATGTCTTTGGACTTGTGGGGGAAACCGGAGCACCCGGAGGAAACCCACGTGAACACGGAGAGAACATGCAAACTCCACACAGAAATGCCAACTGACCCAGCCGAGGCTTGAACCAGCAACCTTCTTGCTGTGAGGCGACAGCACTACCTACTGCGCCACCGCATCGCTGCTCTATTTTTTTTCCATCTAAAATCTGTATGCATTTTTGCCATTCATTTGAATTGTGTTTTGGTGACTTGAGAATGCTAATTTTGAGAACAACAGATTTATAGTCTCTGTGCAACCTACAACACAAAAAATTTTGTGAAACTCGTGAAGTCAAGTAAATTGGTAATATACAGTATGTTTAGTCTATGGGCATAAGTGAGTACCTGACAACCAACAGAACATTAATGGACTACAGGACTGTGTATGGCATGCATGAGGCAATGTTTTTTCATGGATTCATCATTTTCATGGATTGGTAAGATAAACTTTTGAAAAACACGAATGAAAAAAAGCACATAGTAATGTACCCTAATTTAAATGACCTGTAAAAGCAGCGATGGAATTGGAAAGATTGAATTTTTCAACCCAGGCTTATTCTGAAAAAGGAACCCCTATATACATTTCTGGAGAGCGCCAAATTCGTCCCATGAGGTACGCTTTTTTTTGTTGCATTTTTTGTTTTCGTGAATCCACCAGCTGCTGTGAATGCTTTCTCAGATTTCAAACTTCTTTCGCGAGTGTAATTCGCAGCTGCTGTTCTCGCGTAAATCCACCAGAGGCTGCTGTGGACTGACTGAATGACTGACTGACTGACTGACCGATCGACTGACCCACCCTCCTCCTTCCCTAAACCCCAACCAAAAGTGTTTTCAAAAGCACCGACTGACCAGCGTCCACCCACTTCCCTAAACCCAACCGACAGTGTTTTCAAAAGCAATCCAGAAAAAGAAAAGCCCTGGCCTGATTTTTACCACGTTTTCAGATTTTACCGCATTCTCACCGTTATTTACTTGTTTATTTTATTTTTTGGCTTCTGATTTGTCTTAACCACTTTCTGGAACCGTCCTTCGCCAGACTCCGCCAACGTACATGGCGAGCTAACTGGACAAACTGGCACCACCGGAAAGTTGTCCATACAGAGGTAATCGGTCAGCTGGTAAGCGTGAAAAGAAAGGGCGTCATACCGCCCCGTAGCGTTCGTTTTAAAGATGAAATGCAGACATACGTACTTCCAGGGCCGGAGTGGGACTCCTTTTCATCCCTGAAGGTTCAAGCCTTAGACTGCTGAGAGTGCAAGCAGCTAGGGACACTGGCCCTCGCGGCCAAAAAACGGACCAGCCCACCGGGAATTCTTCTGATTAGCCAATCTGGGCTTGCGTACTTCTGGCTACATAATTTGCGATCTCCAGAAATGTATATAGGGCTATGTTTTCAGAATGAGCCTATGTTGGAATTTTTCAAACCTTCAAAACTTCATAATCAAACCTACTATTAATTTATAAATTAATTTTTTATTTTTTGAAAACTGCATTAAAATCCAAATTAAACAATTTTAAAATTAAAGGGATGGTCCAGAGTGTATTTTTAAGGCTTGGTTGTGTTTATGGGGTGCAAAGCAACGAGTGCTCATGCTTCACTCGTAGAAAATCACGTTATTTTTTTAAATATATCTTCCTTTGATTATATAGAGCTACTCAGCTAACATGAAAACGACTGTCATATTTATTTCCTAGTTCCTCTGAAAGTCTCGCCCTCAAGAGGCTCTGATTGGTCTGCTAACATAACGTGCTGTGATTCGCAGATCGGCACCAGCAAGCATCTCTGCTATAACATTACAGCGCATCTGGCCATGCCCCTTTGCTGCACAGGGTGTATGCTCGTAGCCTGAAGGGTTTATGACATCATTAACCTGGATGTATTTTTTGTAGTCCCCAAACTTCGTTCGCTGTAGGCTTCCGCCAAATATGATATCGTAGTGGACCACTCCTTTAAGTTGTTTCCCTTTTTAACAGTTTTATCTTCTTGTAAGACAAGACACTAACGGTAAAACCATTGTTTTTCAACGTGTCAGTTTTGCAAATCTGGAATATTGAATTTCCTTAATATGTCATCTGAGAGACTAGTGGAAAGAAAACATCGGAGATACACATTAAAGCACATTTACTCATTTCCTCTGATATTTCCCCTCCTGTGTCAAGAAATGTCCACTTCATTAGCCTTTACATACACCAGACTTTTCAGTTTTATTCCTATCTATATTCAGAAACTTTAGACAGGTTTAAGCCTGGTTTATACTTCTGCGTCAAGTGATCGGCGTGACCCACGGCGCAAGCCTCGCGCGTAGCCGTGCATTTATACTTATGCGCGCCGTTTCTGTTTCTCTGCAATACACTTCCGAAACGCTAGCTGGCAGTAGGTGTTTATGTTTCTCTGTGTCGAGTTTCTTAGCTGGTGTTGTTTTTTCTGAACGCTTCCTTAATGTACAAGTGGCTCAAATTCGCTCATTTTGAGGCAGGAACCAGCAGCATACCTGCCAACACTCCCGTTTTTCCCGGGAGTCTCCCGTATTTCAGACCCATCTCCCGCATTGTTTTGTCTCCCGGAAAACTCCCGGAATCCCACCCCCACCCCCCGGCTCCTCAGCTTTTAGGTACAGTCCGGCCTGAAACCTGGTACATGTGCGCGTGCTCTTCAGTCCGCGCGCACCCCTCCCCGTTCTACATTTCGCGCGCACCTCTCCACCCGGCCTCCCCCTCCCTTCTTCAGTTCGCGCGCACCCATCCCCGCTCTACAGTTCGCGCGCACCATCGCACCCCCCCGGTATCCCGGAATTCATGAACCAAATGTTGGCAGGTATGACCGGCAGACGTGCAACAACTTTAATCATAAGGTAAACCCAAACCAACAGTCTCCATCTGGAGCTCCTTCACGGGACTCCACACTTGTAAACATTCGCTTCATCGGCCACGCGGCTCTCACCTCCGCTCACACTCGTCAGCGCTACCAAGTCGACCAATCACAGAGCTTGTGTGTACGCGTTCCATTTTTTGAGAGGGCTATGCGTCCACGCGTAGGCTGCGCCGTAGCATACACGTGCGCTTAATGCAGAAGTATAAATCAGCCTTTAACATAACATTCTGTTTCTAAAATGTGTTGACATATTTCTTCGTACAGGCTGTTGACAGTTTTTGATTTATCCAGTCACAAAAAGACAAATCCAAAAGACAGACTCGAGAAATCTACTCCAATATGTCAACAAAATTAAACAAGAACATTGATAATTTTGGTTCGTCAAAAGTAGCGCATATTAAATAAGATCAGTTCTAATTTGCATATTTAAGTATAACAGTTGGTATAACAATAGTCGTATTGTATTGTGATGATGAATCAGCTATGTTTTTAGCTATGCCCTGCCTAAATCAGATCAGAGCAAAAAACATCCACATGATAACTGTTCTGGCATGCTCAGTTTGACCATTAGCTAACTTTGTACGATGTTGTACTTGTGATGCAGAATGCTTGAGTTCACAATACAGATAAAAGCAATGTAAAATTAAGGTAAAACTCTGTAGTCGAGTGACAACATATTTTATGTTTCACAAAAATGTGCTGGTGCAAAAACTAGTGCATATTAAATGAGGTTATGTCTAATTTGCATATTTAAGTAAAACAGTTAGCATAACAATACTGTAGTTGTGTATTGTCATGATGAATCAACTGTGGAATCTGGTAAAATCTGTTACTTAAAATGTTTTGTAGTTATGCCCTGCCTAAATCATGAGCAAAACACATCCACATATATTGAAGGCAAAAATAAACAGCGTACTTGGCTCTCATGAGGTCTTGGTCCTTCAGTGCAGAGCCTTGGAGGTAGATGACACGCTGAGACCACAGCGGGATCTGCAGTATTCGCCGCACCTGGATGTCCATCTCCGTGGGACAGAGGATCACCACATAATAGTCCTACATGACATTCGAGACACATTCATCAGCTGGATTACAATGATTTGTAATATACGAGCTGGAGTACAATGAATATGCATGTGAAAGTAATAGTATGCACTTCATTTCTAAATAAAATGTTGTAGCAAATGAATGAAGACATAAAAAGTGTGAAAATGTCCACACCATTTCTCACATTCAAGTGGTTCTTGTATGTACACTCAAAAAATGACTGCTTGTTCAAACTACTTACTTAAAATGAGTTGAAACACTATTATTTTGGTTTTTTTTGTGACAATGTAATTGTTTTATGCTCAATCTGCTTAAATTTGTAAAAACAAGTTAACTTAATCAATTTGTGTTGAGACAACATGAAGTAATTGTGTGGAAACAGTGCTTAATTTGAGCCGGATTTCGTCGGATCCTGTTCTGGGAAATGTCAGATATTCGTGTTTTGCGTTCCAGTATTTATTTTAACTGATCCGGCATTAACTTCATTCATTCATTCATTTTCTTTTCGGCTTAGTCCCTTTATTAATCTGGGGTCGCCACAGCGGAATGAACCGCCAACTTATCCAGCATGTGTTTTACGCAGCGGATGCCCTTCCAGCCGCAACACCTCTCTTGGAAACATCCACACACACTCATTCACACTCATACACTACGGACAATTTAGCTTACCCAATTCACCTATACCACATGTCTTTGGACTGTGGGGGAAACCGGAGCACCGGGAGGAAACCCACGCGAACGCAGGGAGAACATGCAAACTTCACACAGAAACGGCAACTGACCCAGCCGAGGCTCGAACCTGCGACCCAGCGACCTACTGCGCCACCACGTCGCCATCGGCATTAACTTTTGCGTGATAAATACCTGTAATACCTGATAAATAAGCTGCTGTGTGGATTGTGTGCGTACACACACAGAAAGGTAGTCACTTTCGACCAATCATCTTTCTTACGTTTACAAACACTCTTATTGGTTGGTGATTATTGTTTCGCTCGCAGTGAGCAGCGAAAATAAATAATGGCATAGTGGCCTACGTAAATAATATTTATATTTTCAAAATGCCAGAGGCAGTCAAGCATATATTATTTTTTTTTAAAACCACGAGTAAATCTGATAACGAGCCTGATCAAAAGAGATCTCATGAAGATAAAACTGCACCCCAGGATCAGGATAGCGGGAGACAGAAGCAAAAGCGATCTCAAGTCAGCCAGAAAACATGACGGAAGAGATAACTAAGGGCTTTTCTTAAAGATTAGGCAGAGTCATTTTCGCTTAGCACATAATAGTGAAGTAAACTGAATGTCAGTGGTGTTAGTAAACTGAATAGTGATGTTTCATTCGATTTATGTTTGTAGCTACATGTTTGTTTGTTTTTTTTGTTTTTATTATCCATGATTGACCCATAACGTTATATTGCACAAAATAATTAAAGACCGTTAAGAAATTTGATGCTTTTTTTCCACTATAACTGCTTAGTAACATTATGTTCCGGGAAAACTGAAATTGTGTGGTGGACGTCAGTCACGGTAACTTTTATTTCCTGGTTTTGTTTTGGAAATTATCCATTTATAAATTAAGCACTGATGTGGAACAATGCATTTTTTACAGTGTATTTATTTCTTACCCTCAAAAAATGACATTTGCTGCTTGTTCAAACTACTTATTTAAAACTAGCTGAAACAACACAATTCTTGAGTTTTCTTGGGGGGGAAACTTTATTATTTTATGTTCAATCTACTTAAATTTGTAAAAACAAGTTAACTAAATCGGTTTGTGTTGAGACAACATGAAGTAATTGTGTGGAACCAGTGCTTAATTTGAGCCGGATCTTGTCGAATCCTGTTCCAGGAAATGTCAGATATTTGTGTTTTGCGCTCTGTTATTTATTTTAGTGAGCGGCGAAAATAAATAATGGCATAGTGGCCTACGTAAATAATATTTATATTTTCAAAATGCCAGAGGCAGTCAAGCATATATTATTTTTTTTTAAAACCACAAGTAAATCTGATAACGAGCCTAATCAAAAGAGATCTCGTGAAGATAAAACTGCACCCCAGGATCAGGATAGCGGGAGACAAAAGCAAAAGCGATCTCAAGTCAGCCATAAAACATGACGGAAGAGATAACTAAGGGCTCTTCTTAAAGATTAAGCAGAATCATTTTCGCTTAGCACATAATAGTGAAGTAAACTGAATGTCAGTGGTGTTAGTAAACTGAATAGTGATGTTTCATTCGATTTATGTTTGTAGCTACATGTTTGTTTGTTTTTTTTGTTTTTATTATCCATGATTGACCCATAACGTTATATTGCACAAAATAATTAAAGACCGTTAAGAAATTTGATGCTTTTTTTCCACTATAACTGCTTAGTAACATTATGTTCCGGGAAAACTGAAATTGTGTGGTGGACGTCAGTCACGGTAACTTTTATTTCCTGGCTTTGTTTTGGAAATTATCCATTTATAAATTAAGCACTGATGTGGAACAATGCATTTTTTACAGTGTATTTATTTCTTACCCTCAAAAAATGACATTTGCTGCTTGTTCAAACTACTTATTTAAAACTAGCTGAAACAACACAATTCTTGAGTTTTCTTGGGGGGGAAACTTTATTATTTTATGTTCAATCTACTTAAATTTGTAAAACAAGTTAACTAAATCGGTTTGTGTTGAGACAACATGAAGTAATTGTGTGGAACCAGTGCTTAATTTGAGCCGGATCTTGTCGAATCCTGTTCCAGGAAATGTCAGATATTTGTGTTTTGCACTCTGTTATTTAATTTAGTGAGCGGCGAAAATAAATAATGGCATAGTGGCCTACGTAAATAATATTTGTATTTTTAAAATGCCAGAGGCAGTCAAGCATATATTATTATTTTTAAAACCACAAGTAAATCTGATAACGAGCCTAATCAAAAGAGATCTCGTGAAGAAAGAACTGCACCCCTGGATCAGGATAGCGGGAGACAGAAGCAAAGCGATCTCAAGTCAGCCAGAAAACATGACGGAAGAGATAACTAAGGGCTCTTCTTAAAGATAAGGCAGAGTCATTTTCGCTTAGCACATAATAATGAAGTGAACTGAATGTCAGTGGTGTTAGTAAACTGAATAGTGATGTTTCATTCGATTTATGTTTGTAGCTACATGTTTGTTTGTTTTTTTTGTTTTTATTATCCATGATTGACCCATAACGTTATATTGCACAAAATAATTAAAGACCGTTAAGAAATTTGATGCTTTTTTTCCACTATAACTGCTTAGTAACATCATGTTCCGGGAAACCTGAAATTGTGTGGTGAACGTCAGTCACGGTAACTTTTTTTTCCTGGCTTTGTTCCGGAAATTATCCATTTACAATTTAAGCACTGTGTGGAACAATGCACTTTTTACAGTGTATTTATTTCTTACACGTGTGCTGCTTGTTCAAACTATTTATTTAAAACGAGCTGAAACAACACAATTCTTGAGTTTTCTTAGGGGGGAAAACTTTATTATTTTATGTTCAATCCACTTAAATTTGTAAAAACTAACAAGTTAACTTAATTCCTTCATGTTGTTACAACACAAAAAAAAAATCGATTGTGTGGAACCCAGCATTTACTTACAGTGTTTGTTAAACACAAAACAAGAAAGGCTGGAGAATGTTAGAAAAAAGTAGCCATCAACATCCACAGTAGGAACAAAAAATACTATGGAGGTCAATGGCTGTGTTTTTTCAAACATTCTTCTTGTTTTGTGTTCAACAGAAGAAAAAAAACTCAAACAGGTTTGGAATATTTTTGAATGAAAAACCGCTTTAAACTCTTTAAAGCAGAATGACTGTCTATGTTTTAGAATAGTAAATGATTCTAATAAAATCACTTCTCTGTATAATTAGTTATAATTTATTAGTAATTTAGATTATTTTTCACAACTATATCATTACCATAAGTCATCTTCTTTGGAATGAATTCTAACATGTGCAGGATTGTGTACAGTATGTACTTGTAGATAATGTACATTGGGGAAAATAAGTATTGAACACGTCACCATTTTTCTAAGAAACCATATTTCTAAAGGTGCTGTTGACTTGAAATTTTACCCAGATGTTGGTAAAAACCAAAGAAATCCATATGAGAAAACAAATCTAATTAGTTTACAAATGAAGTTATGTGTAATAAAATGAAATGACAAAGGAAAGAAGTATTGAACACATGAAGAAAGAGAGCCCAGACTGCAGCTGAAATCTCTCAGTAGTTCTTCAGCAACCCTCTGCCCCTCCTCATTGTAAATGAATATTCGCTGCTTCAGTCCAACATCTACATTAGCAGGAGGATGAAGATGAAACCAGGGTGGACATTTCAGCAAGACAATGATCCAAAACACAGCCAAGGAAACTCTTAGATGGTTTCAGAGAAAGAAAATCAAGCTGTGGAATGGCCCAGCCAATCACCTGACTTGAATCCAATAGAAAATACAAAATTAAGATCAGATTTGACAGATGAGACCCACAGAACCATCCAGATTTTTACACTCTAATGAAGTCTGTGAAAAAAAATCACACCTGAACAATGCATGTGACTTCATTCTCCATATGAGAGGCGTCTTTAAGCTGCCACCCCCCCAAAAAAAACTTTTATATAAAGTATTAAATACATTTTAGTAGTTCAGTGCTTTATAGATAACAAATCTTTGAGATTTTTGTATGTTTGTATTGTTTGGGTTTTTAAGCAAACTCTGGTTCAATTCCATTACAACAGCTCCTTTATTACTCCCAGGAAAAAACATGACGTGTTCAATACTTATTTCCCCCACTTCCCCCCACCTGTAGTCTCGGGTGGGCATAGAACTCATTGAGGAAATCCATGAGCAGGTCTATTTTGAGTGAGGTGACGCAGAGCACCACATGTTTCTCTGTCTGAGCGCGGTGTCTGCTGTAGTTTCCACCTGATTTCTGCCTCTCCATCCACAGATACGCCAACTCCTCAAACTGGTGTGAAAAAGACAGAAAGTACCGTGAATTATTAACAATTCCACTCGATTATGCAACACAGGCTCATTGGAAATACATGCTTCAGCCTACATTTTGTTTTTAAATCGGCGCGCAAAGAGATACGCATGCTCGTATTACATAAATGAAGTTTCACAAACTAATTTCGAGAGGAGCACGTGATATGATTGACTGCAGCTGGTCTCTCATCTACAATCATTAGTTAGCCAATCAGATGAATCCAAACTCACTATAAGTAGCCTAGCAAAATTTACTCCCTTATCTTCGTATTCCGAAGAAACCCCCGATCCACCCCTTCTCCACCTTTCTTTCTTTATCACGGGGAGATCTCGAGAACTACCTGATCTCGTACTCCCCTTACATGCTCAATCGACCAGGCGGGAGCCCTGGGCTCAATTATCTCCGAGCTCAGGGTTCTCTCCCGGGACAGCATGCCAAACCTGCTAATAGCATCAAGCAATATCTAAGTGTGAACTCTTGAAATGCCATCTTGACATTTGTCATTGAAATAATGCCATAGGTAGTTGGAAGATCTGTGCAAAAGACCTGCCACCACAGCTGGAAAAAATCCTAGAGGAAACACTGCATTAAGTTTAATTTCAGTTTCTCAATACTTGGGTCACTTTCAAAAATCTTTAAATTGTTCTGGATGGAAACGATGCATTTATTCGCAAATGTTTTATGTGATTTTCCAGTTTTGTGCGCAAGTCTCATTAAAATCTTTAAATAGAAACATACAGTTGAAGTCAAAATTATTAGCCCTGTTAATTTTATTTTCATTTTCAAATATTTCGCAAATGATGTTTAACAGAGCAAGGAAATTTTCACAGTATTTCCTGCAATATTTTTTCTTCTGGAGAAAGTCTTATTTGCTTTATTTCGGCTAGAATAAAAGCAGTTTTTAATTTTTTTTAAAACATTTTAAGGTCAGTATTATTAGCCCCTTAAGCAATTTTTCTACAGAACAAACCACTGTTATACAATGACGTGCCTAATTACCCTAATTAACCTAGTTAAGCCTTTAATTGGCACTTTAAGCTGATTACTAGTATCTTGAAAAATATCTAATCAAATATTATGTACTGTCATCATGGCAAAGATAAAATAAATCAGTTATTAGAGATGAGTTATTAAAACTATCATGTTTAGAAATGTGTTGAAAAAAATATTAACAGAAATTGGGGGGAAAAATATACAGGGGGCTAATAATGCAGGAGGGCTAATAATTCTGACCTCAACTGTATCTATTGAATGCATTTGCTGTCAAAGCAATGATAATCCTTCACCTGTAATGGCAGCACCACCAGCGCCACACAGATCATGATGACCACCAGCAGCTGAGAGGGCCAAATTCTAGGCGTCACGTCTCCATATCCAACAGTGGAGAAGGTGACGATGCAGAAATATAAAGCGTCGAAGAGTGTCAGATTCTTCCCTGCTCGCTCCAGGTGCTGAATCCCACAAGCCCTATAATGAGCAAGACAAAAGAAATGCAGTTTTTTTTATATTTACAGTACTGTGTTAAAGTATAGGCCAACATTAAATCTGTTGTTTTACTGATAATATAATGGATATACAGTTGAAGTCAGAATTATTAGCCCCCCTTTGAATTTTTTTTTCTTTTTTAAATATTTCCCAAATGATGTTTAACAGAGCAAGGAAATTTTCACAGTATTTCTGATAATGTTTTTTCTTCTGGAGAAAGTCTTATTTACTTTATTTTGGCCAGAATAAAAGCAGTTATTAATTTTTTAAACACCATTTTAAGGACAAAATTATTAGCCTCTTTAAGCTAATTTTTTTTTCGATAGTTTACAGAACAAACCATCGATATACAATAAATTGCCTAATTGCTCTAACCAGCCTAATTAACCTAGTTAAGTCTTTTAATGTCACTTTAAGCTGAATAGAAGTTTCTTGAAAAATATCTAGTAAAATATTATTTACTGTCATCATGGCAAAGATAAAATAAATTAGTTATTAGAAATGAGTTATTAAAACTATTATGTTTAGAAATGTGTTGAACAAATCTTCTCTCCGCTTAACAGAAATTGGGGAAAAACAGGGGGGCTAATAATTCAGGGGGGCTAATAATTCTGACTTCAACTGTATGTGACCACAAAGCCAGTTATAAGTGTACTTTTTTTAATTGAGATTTATACAGGGTGAATAAATGATCTTTCAGTTTCAGTATGATTTGTTAGGATAGGAGTTTGGTTAGCGTAGAGTTTGAATGGTTTAATTGTTTAAAGAGCCGCTATTATGGGTTTTTGAAAATGACCTTCCATGCAGTGTGTAACACAACTCTAAGTGAATGAAAACATCCAGCTGAGGTTTAAATCTGAAAGTGCAGCGTGTTTAAAACTATTGATTCTTTTACGAAGAGTCGAATAAATGAATTGAGTTGGGTTCGGATCTTTTGCCTGAACGCATCGATATCAATATGGTACATCACCAAATATGAAGTGCTGGTTTCAGTAAAACGTGAACGAGCATTTCCCTTCAGACACTAGCGGAGGGGATCACGAGACTAATCATGACGCGAAGATGACGATCACTGACAGATGGAGATTCGGCTGCAGGGAATAAAGGGTTAAAGTTAATTTTCACAACAACACCACAGTATAGCCAATTTAGTGCTGTGTTTGTTCCTGTCATTTTTCTGATTTATGATACAATAACCTACGCTGCAACGCAGGATTCGCCGGCCGTTTGCTATGAAAAGAAAAAGCAGCAGAGACTATTATGTATGGGACTTTATCAGACTTTAACAGGGCCTTTGTCAGTAACTGTTACAGTTCATATGGACCAGTTTCTTCTTCCTCCGGATCATAACATGTAAGTGTAATTAAATTGTCTTGTTTTGTGTAGTTTGCAAAATATGTGTTTAATTGTGTGTTATAAGTTGTAATCGCCCCTCGCGGCTTTCTATTATAGATCAGTGCTTGTACTGTATCTCTCAGGTTAATGGGGCTATTCACATATTGCGTCCAAAACCACGTTGATACATACTCGGATACTTTCTGCTACTTCATAGCCGTAGTGGGCATTTCTCTCTCTCTGTCGACCAATCGCAACAGACTGGGTCATCGGACAATTAGCGCAGACTACCTAAGGAGGGCTTTGGGAACAAATGGATCTCTAAACGAATCATACGGGAGTCGTTGGGATAATTAGGTAAAAATAAATGCATATTATAAGACAATGAAAGTGTTTTTGACCTTGTATGCAAATCAGACTGTTGTTGGAGACCCCCAAAACCAAAATATGACCTTTTATAATGCAAAATAGGGGATCTTTAAGACAAGTGAAAGACAATGTTAGAGAGAGGCTATTTGTCCTGGTTTGAGCTGTATTTGTACCAGTGTTGTTAACAATATTGTCTGAATTGATGGAATTGTGAAGGTTGAAATGTACAGATAGGTTTTAATTCCATTATGAGATTCCTTCTGGAAAGGACTTCAGTGGTGATAGTTTCCATTTTCAGCATGATAATGATCTGCTAATTGCAGTGAAATCCTATTTGAAGGAAGAAAACAGCTTATAAAATGGCCTCCACAGTGTCCAAACCTGAATATTATAGAGGGTGTTTGAGATCACCTGGACAGAAAAAGAAAGATGACACACTAAACCTAAAGAAGAACTCTGGAAAGTGCTAAGCCTGATATTACACAGCACATCATTTCAGAAAATGTTGGGACAATTAGAACAAAACAGTTCAAGCTGTTTTTGGAGCCAACGGAAGCCATGTTAAACATAGACTTTTGCATGAAGAGGAAATGTTGTGCTGCTGTTTTTTTCCTATGTTTTCTGTTTGTTTTGTAATAAATAGACTGATTGATTATACTGTATATTATGCCAAAGTCTTAGGCTAACAAAGCTGGTATAGTGCTTCAGACTTTTGCACAGTCCTGTAGATTATATATAAAAAGAAAATCTGCATCATTGCAATGAATATGGTTCAGTAGAGCTGCTCAGTCATGGTGTCGATTTGTAGGTTTGCCCAGAAGGCCATTTCACCACAGGATCCCTCAGGAATATTGAATGGGTTTTTAAAATAGATAGATAGTTGAATTTTAAAACCTCAGTGTGTGTTATATTATGGAAATTTATACTGCACACTCTCATAAATAACGATACACAAGCTGTCACTGGGGCAGTACCTGTTCAAAAGGAGCCTTTAGGTACAAATGTGTATCTTTTGAAAATGTACCGCCCGGGTGGCAGCGTGGATACCATTATTTTCTAAGAATGTGATAAAAATAGGAAATGAGGAAGTAGTCTGATTCGTCATGCAAATTCTGTTTTAGCTGTTGGAGACTTTATTCAGATATACAGTTGAAGTCAGAATTATTAGCCCCCTGTTTATCCCCCCCCCCCCCAATTTCTGTTTAATGGAGAGAAGATTTTTTTCAACACATTTCTAATCATAATAGTTTAATAACTCATTTCTAATAACTGATTTTTTTATCTTTGCCATGATGACAGCACATACTATTTTACTAGATATTTTTCAAGACACTTCTATACAGCTTAAAGAGACATTTAAAGACTTAACTAGGTTAATTAGGTTAACTAGGCAGGTTAGAGTAATTAGGCAAGCTACTGTATAACAATGTTTTTTGTAGACTATTGAAACAAAACATAGCTGAAATGGGCTAATAATTTTGACTCTAAAATGGTTTAAAAAAAATTTAAAACTGCTTTATTCTAGCCGTAATAAAAAAATAAGACTTTCTCAGGAAGAAAAAATATTATCAGACATACTGTGAAAATTTTCTTGCTCTGTTAAACATCATTTGGTAAATATTTAAAAAAGAAAAAAAAATTCAAAGGGCGGCTAATAATTCTGACTTCAACTCTGTCTCTTTATATTAGTAAAAGGGTATCACTTTACACTTTATATCACTTTAAAGGGTATATACTTAACTGTCAATAAAAATATATGCTTATGTAGAATATGCTGTATCATATGGTCTAATATTTAGCTATTCCTTCTGCTACTGACACTTTATTAAAAATATAAATACAAATAAAAAAAATAATACTCAAAAATTGCAATTGTTTCAACTGTTTTATTTTATTAATTATGCTTCCAAATAGGGTTAGGGTCGCCTCTGAACGCGCCGGCGGGCCCTCCCCCGGGGCCCCGCGTGGTCGTCTGGGCCGTGAAAAATCATCTAGGGGGCATCAGTCCTAACGTGGCGGCCTAATATGGGTTATGGAGGTCAACACTTGTTCATCATGTGTGATCATTTTGACACATTTGATTTGATACATTTGTTAATGTATAATGGAAACTTTAGTGGAAAGTTAAACCTTTAATATTTCTCACTCATTTTCTTTCATAAATCTGCTGTACACTAGTTACAAAACCTTTTTACTATCACAAATATATGACCCCTGAAACCTTTAAATTTGCAATATTTCAATATATGTTTTCCCAGTTTTGGGTTGCGGCTGGAAGGGCATTCGCTGCATAAAAAATATGCCGGAATAGTTCATTCCGCTGTGGCGACCTCTGAAATACAGATTAAGTAGAAGGAAAATGAATGAATGAATGAATGAATGAATGAATGAATGAATGACTATAAGTTAAAAGGCTTCTATTGTTTTGGCAAGGCTTACATTAACATTAAACGTTAATAGTTTTTTTATGATGGTCACACAAGGCAATGTTCACTTCTCAACCTTCACAGAGAAGCACCAAATCACTTTCCAGAACCTTCTCATTAACTGTTCATTGCTGTTGGAATGTGTGTTATGCTTTTGTTGGTTTGTAGATCTATTGTCGTCAATTTGTAAGTCAATATGGTAAAAAGCATCTGTTAAATAATTAAATGTATTCCTGTAATTTTTTTAACACAGCACAGCAAAAGACACAAGGTGTAAATGCACAAGTAAAAAGAAGCTGTTCAGCATTATTACATGCAAAAACAATGTAAAGTAACACAGCTGAATGGAAATTCATGTCTACATTTTGGCTAAGAAAGATGCTAAATTTTTCTTAGCCAAAATGTACACATGATATTTTTAGAGGTCATTTCACAAATCAATGTATTATAGAAGGTTGCTGCTCAAAAAACGAAACAAACAATCAAAAGAAAAACCCACATAATACTATCGATATTAAAAACAATGCTTAATAAGTATGACATATTTTAGACTAGAATTCTAGACTTCTAGAACAGTTAATAGTTACATTCTAAGGTAAATTAAAATAAAATAAAATAAAATAAAAATAAAACAATAGCACTTTTGCTCCATGACTTACATTGTACATAAGTCATTAAGTTGTAGACTTTCAAATACATTTCCCCCTAACTCATAAAAATGAATGTACAAATACCTCCAGAACCCATACTAATAAAACAAATCCAGGTAACGTGTGCTCTATCAAATACTAGACTTTGTTTTAACATAAAAATATGAAAACAGTAAAACAGAAAAAATTAAGCCAGAAACAGCATTATTTTGTTGTGAGAAAAAAGTACATCATTGCACAGTAGCTTTGGTTAATCTGTGACTGTTTCAGATGTGCTGCATTAAACACAGGCTTTTAAAAGACCGAAACCCCAACAAGGTTATGAGAGATCAGAGCTTTACCCGGTGAAGACCAGACAGAGCAGTGTACAGATCAGGATGAGGACCTGGTTGAACATGGCAGAGTGTGTGCGCTGAATGGCACGATGGAGATCATTCTAGAAAGAAACAGAGATGAGTGAGAGAGATCTCAACCAAGGCAAGTACAAGAATAACACACAGATAATGCCGACAACGTGAGGTAACTGTAAAAACCTTTTTCTGAAAGAAAAGCTGTTAGTTTAATTGACTGCTTCTTTTTGATAATCATCATTAGCTTTTATTCATCACACAATGAAGCCTAGGGTTACTTGTATAACTCGTTTCTCAATTCCTATGACCTTTATAAAGCAACATACTGTATACAAGTAATACTGCTTAAGAACTGTATTTCTTGGTTATATATGGCATACTGTAGGCCTCCTGTATATGCATGCTCATTACATTGCTGTGACCAAGGGTTCAGGTGTAAAAATAACTTCTTTATTTAGTTTTTAATAGTCATCTCTATAGGATGCTATCTTTTAAGAAGGTTTCAAAGTAATATTTAATGAATAATAAAGAAAAAGACTTAAGATATTAGTTTAATACATTAGTTTATGAAATCCAATTCTCACAATTAAAGGGACAGTTCACCAATAAATGAATATTCAGCCATCATTCACTCTTCAGGGGATCTAAAGTTAGAATAATTTAGAACTAAGAAAAATATCATTTTTAAGATTATATTACTGCCCTACATCGATTCCAATCATGAACAAAAATATAGAAACTAAAACTGTAAAGACGGATTTGCCTAAAAAAATATAGGTTTGAAGATTCATCATGGAATGCGATCGTGACTACCAGAATCACAAGTGTGTGTATTGTGAAATCCCTAAAGATTCCCACCCCTACTAATTTCCAACATTCTTTAAAAAACTTAAGGTTAACTCTAAAGTGTTCAACAACCAAAAAAAAAAAAGAAACTCAAACTAATTTGGAACCATAGATTATTTATTTTTGGGTGAACTACGTCTTTAACTAGTGGCTTATCACCTGGCTATTATTATTCATTTACTGTTTATCTGTACTTATAATCTGCATGGTCTTATTTTACATCCCTAATCCTACCCAAACACCTAAACCTAACCACTACATTAATAAACATTAATAAACTGAAAATTAGGAGTTTATTGAGGCAAACGTCACACAGTGATTACCTCACATTAGGTGGTCTTAAGTACTATGTTCTTGGTTCAAAACATAAATACAATGTAAATACACTGTGTTCATATTGTTTTGCAAAACAGTCCTGGTGGGTAGGGTTAGGGACAGGTGTGGTGGTATGGGTAGGTTTTAGGGTATGTTAAGGTGTAAGGAACAACAGTGTGATTACAGAAATGAATTACAGTATTGTATTTACTAAATCATAAGTATGTAAAAACATGTATTTACACAATAAGCACATTGTAACAAATGATTAATTTCAGTGTAAGTACATATTAGTTAAGACAACCTATTATAAAGTGAGAGCACGGTTTGTTAATAGCAGAATTGTACCCTAAATAAAATGTGAAGGATATTTCAATCATCTAAAGAACCTTTTTTCCACCACAAAGGTTTAATGGAAGATAAAGGTTCTTTATTAAACCACTAATGCTAATAAAGAGATTGTATTTTTAAGAATGCATTTCACATTTTTTAGAGTGTTAGCACGTCTCTTCTACTAATATCTTTGCTTTAAGCATTTGTAAAAGGACATTCCCCCCTGCCAGCTTCTTTCTGCACACTTGACCCAACCATCTGCCAGGGAATGGAGCGCTGGCATCCTCTCAGTTTTCACTGATGATGCATTTTCATTTGTCAAATGCATACTGAAGTAAAGCATCCCAACATGACGATATCATCAAATACCAACAAAGACATTCAGCATTATTTCCCACAGGCATGCAAAATGCACGCGTTACTTACGATCATATTCTCCAGTGCTGATTTGGCAAGCCAACAGTTAAGAAATACAGGAACAAATATGTTCCTAAGCGGAGGCCAAAAGATCTGCAGAAAAACCCACAAATGACAATGATTGAAGAATGACTGTTTCAGGGATATTTTCACAGAAAAAGAGGCAGTGTCCCCATTCAAAATATGAGTAAGACTTTAGCTTAACAATTCACACCCTTTACTACTGGTTTATTAGCTGCCTATTATTTAGATGTTAACTGTTTATTAGCACTTATAAAGTATGGTCATTTTACATCTCTAATCCTCAGGCCCGGATTAAGAATTCAAAGGCCCCTGGGCACATTTTCTTGTTGGGCCCCCTACCCAGCCGCACCCCTATAGTTGAATTAAAAAATAAGAATAATGTAATATTTTGTAATAAAATGAATCTACAATGTATTGCCCGCATTTTTTAAATAAATGATATACAGTACATATATTTATAGTCTACAGAAATTTTACTTATTTAAAAAAAATACTAATAAAATTAAAATTAAATTAAAATTAATGTTTTTTGTATCCTTTATGTTCACTGAAGCAGTGCTAATATATATATATATATATATATTATATATATATATATATATATATATATATATATACATATATATATATATATATATATATATATATATATATATATATATATATATATATATATATATATATATATATATATATATATATATATATATATATATATATATATATTTAAAGGGTATTCGTTGTAAATACAAATGAGTTATATTCAGACGTCGTTAACATTTAACATCAGGTGGAAAATAACTGTTTATAGAACATTTAAAATAACTATTTAGATGCTGTTTATACACATATGAAATAAGCTAAACCTTATTAAATGCCCTTGAGCTAATTGTGACTTTATATCACATTTTTATTATTTTCATTTTTAAACAAAAATATTTCCTTTCTAATAAAAATAAATGTATTTCCAATCTGATATGTAATGGGGAAAAAGAAAAATGACGCTGGATTCGAACCAATTGATGATCGATCATGTGAAAACATTTTGCCATGCGCTTTACGAGCTATGCCACTCACTCTGCTGTCAATTACCCCTGGGCCTGTGCCCATGATGCCCATTGGTTAATCCGGCCCTGCTAATAATACACAATACATAAACTTAACTACCGTACTAACTATTATTAAGCAGATAATTAGTAGTTTATTGAGCTAAAAGCCTTAGTTAATGGCTGGTTAATGGCCATTGTGGCCAGCGTGGATTGTACATTGAATAAAGTGTGGTCAAAAAATGAATGAGAAAATAATCAACAATAAACAATATCCAGTTAAAAATCAGGTAAAAATAATAATAATAATAATAATCCAACGTCCAACATACTCTTTAATCTGCATCAGTGTGATGTAACATTTTACAAATAAACTTCTATTTGTAAGCAATGCATTAAAATCTAGTACAGTGAAGTATAGAAATAATTACAGTAAAATATTAACAAGCTAAGATGGTGTAAGATAGGGATCTTTTCCTTTTGACCATAATTTGACACAAAATCAAAACATCTTTGATAAATTACTTGTTTTGTTTTGTTATTTGATTTTTCATTTAATAGTATGTCATGCTATGTTTTGCTATTTCATGTTAGGCTATGCTATGAGGTGTTCTGTTAATGTTTATGTTATTTCCTGATATGCTAAGCTACTGTGTGCCAGGGGTTCTCAAACTCGGTCCTGGAGAGCTGGTGTCCTGCAGATTTTAGCTCCAACTTGCCTCAACACACCTGTAATGCTGTTTCTAGAAAGCCTAGTAAGAGCTTGATTAGCTAGCCCAGGTATGTCTGATTGGGGTTGGAACTTTGCAGGACACTGGACCTCAAAGACAGAGATTGAGAACTCCTGCTGTATGCTATGCTGTTATTTTATGGTGTGTTATGCTATTTTAGCCTATGCTATGTTATGCTATTTTATCTTATTTCATGTTATGTCAAGTTCCTTTATGCTATGCTACAGTATGTTATTTCATGTTATGCTATGCTGTTGTTATTTTATGCTATGCTATCCCTGCTGAAAAATCCATCTTAAAGCAGCCTAAGCTGGTTGGTTGGTTTTAGCTGGTCGACCAGCCTGGTTTTAGAGGGGTTTTGGCCATGTCCAGGCTGGTTTCCAGCCATTTCCAGCCTGACCTTAGCTGGTCAGGCTGGGAGTTGACCAGCAAAAACCAGCTTGACCAGCCAAAACCAGCTATGTCCAGCTTAAACCAGGTTAGTCAAGCTGGTTTTAGCTGGTTTAAGCTGGTCATTTACTAGCCTGACCAGCTAAGACCAGGCTGGAAACGGCTGGAAACCAGCCTGGAAATGGCCAAAACCCCTCTAAACCAGGCTGGTTGACCAGCTAAAACCAGCCAACCAGCTTAGACTGGTTTAAGATGGATTTTTCAGCAGGGGTGCCTTGGGTTTAAGAAAAGAACATTATAAATAAAATGTTATTACTATAATGTTAAGCTATGCTATGTTACGTTAAGTTACTGTATACTACAGTATGTTATGTTATGCTTAGCTATGTTAAGTTACTGTGCTTTGCTATGCTATGTTAACTCTAAGTTACGTCCTGTTTTTCTATGTTACTGTTTGTTATGTTATTGGTTAATAATCCTAATTCAGTATTCCATGATTTATATTTTAGGACAACCTTTGCTTTCATTAATACCCATAGGGCAACGTGGTAAAATTTTTAATTTACTTTCACAGACATTCACATTTACACATTTTGTAAAACTTTAAAGCATGGACTTCCACTTCATTTGGAATAATAATACATTTTGCTCTATACCCACATTAGTAAATGCTCCCATGTATATTCTATATAATAATGACCTTCCACAGGCTAAACTATAATCTGAATTGCTACAATTTAAATGCAAATGAGTTTTTAGGGGGGCATCTTCCATCATCTTACCCTAATAAAAACATGCATAATTGTGTAGCACTCCACAGCTTTTACATCTACATTGACATCACTACAAAAGAAATTAAGCATCCTATAATTTGCTCCCACTAATTTCAGGTCAAAATGCATCTATTTGTTAGGTGGCTAATTGTTACATTTCATCTGTAATCGTTCCCTCTCGCCATAGCTTTTTTCAGATGTCAATGGTTGCTCGTATAATTACTATCAATCACAACAATGCAATCTCAAAAGTACTTCACAATTACAATAAACAAAGACTGTTTGTTGGATACTGTATGTGCTTACGTGTCCACCGTCTTTCTCACTTACTGTAATTATGAATGGCACTGTATTGATCATCTCAATGATGAAGGAGATTTGGAAAATCTGTTCCCAGATGTTGCCCTGGAAATGAAATACACATAAGTTATATTGCAGAAGCATTAAAATCAACTCACACTACAATTCTAGGCTATTTACAATTTTAAAAATATCAGTTTTTCATATTAATTTTTTTAAACATTTATTTATTCTTTTAAATTCCATTATGAGACCTCAACCTTTCCACCAAAAACGTTTGATGTTGATAGGCTAGTAAAAACTGACTTTTAGTGACATTTTTAATAGTTTGAAGTAATATGGTAATAAACTGTCAGTCATTTTTCTGTTCTAAAGGATTGTTAGGCTGCATTAATTAGGGCAACTGGACCGGGAACACATTCTCCAGCCCCCGGTGCCTAGACTGCAGCTCTGCACAAGAAGTTGGGCCAGAGGAGAAAGGGTCGTGCCCAACTGAGCTTGGTTTCTCTCAAGGTTTTTTTTTTTCCTTCACTTTCGTCAATTGGTGAAGTTCTGTTCCTCGCCACTGGCTTGCTTGGTTTGGAACTTGTGGAGCTACGCATCGATGGATTTGCTCTTCAGTGTTTGCACTTTCAGCAGTGAAATTTAAACCAAACTGAACTGAACTTCAACTCTGAAAACTGCACTGACAGTTTCAATCTACTAGAACATCTACGTGAAGCTGCTTTGACACAATATACATTGTAAAAATGCTCTAGAAATAAAGATGAATTGAACTGAAATAGAATTTTCAATTGAATGTGGATGACCTTCAAAATCGATCTCTAAAAATTTAACCAAGAATGTTTTTTTGTTAGACTGTTATATTCTTTTGTGTTGTAAATATGCTTGGATAGGCCTATTGGCGTGTGCACATGTGTAACGTTTGTATATTTATAACAAGCAGAGTGGGGATCATAAGCTCCTGGCATCATTCAATTTGGGGTTTGTGGGATGAAAAGTTTGGGAACCGCTAAGTTAATGCACTATGAGTCAACATGAACTAACAATAAATTACTTTATTTTCATTAACTTGCATCATTATTGGGTGTTTTTTATGTTAGTAACTACATGAAATAACATTGCCTCACGGAACCTTATTGAAAATTGTTACCATGTAACATCGTTGTCCTAACAAATAATGCGGAATTTGTCTGCACCAAAATTGACACTTAATTTTATATATATATAATTTCTTATACAATTTCTAACTACTAAAATGCCAATAAAAGTCACTTTGTTAAACTGCGGAGTTGGATTTTCATATATATATATATATATATATATATATATATATATATATATATATATATATATATATATATATATATATATATATATATATATATATATATATATATATATATACATACATGCATACAACAGTCTGTCTGGTTTTTGAATCTGATACAACCTGATACAACATTGGCTGACACAACCTCTCCACCCATCACCCTTGTGTGTTACTCCGCCCACAAACAGTGACAAGCAGAGGACACTCTACAGTTTGACAAATATTGCAGCTGTTGGACAACATAATGTACTTTTGACATTTTTTTTAGTCGAGAATGTAGTTGTTTGGATTGCAACTATGCAGTTTATTTATAAGGATAGTGCCTATTTTTAATTTGTATAATTTCAGAGATTTAGCGCATCGGTAGCCATCAGCCTGTCATACTGAGCAGAGCAAAGAAAGTGACGGTTGACGTTCTGCCACAAGATGGCGACAGAGACCGCATAATAACTCCTTAGAGGGAGAAAAACTCTCAAACTGCTGAACTAGTCATTACAGAACAGGTAAGTGACATTCTAAGTCGATCTCTCTCTTTTGTATGTTGTAATGCTGTATTTATACCACAGTAATCTGGTAGTGTTTGCTTTGCTTTGGCTTTTTCTGGGTTAATTATTGTGATATCCTGATTGAAATAGAGAAATGCTGGGACATCTCTGTAGACTGATGGCATTTCATGCCATTCAACCTTATAATCTTAAAATTTGAGCAAAAATTCCCTGTTTTGTCATCACTTTAGACATTACGCTAGACAATCATTCAAATACTAGCTTAAAGTGACGTTTGTGAAGAAGCAACGGCTTCTGCTGTTCTGACATCAGCTGCAGATGTGAATGAATGAATGGCGGAAGAAAGTAGTTCCTCTTACAAAAGGTTTTTTAAGACTCTCTGAATTAGATTTTTTTATAGACACGATTATGCCGTCGAACTGTTGTATAAACGCAATATCACACAGTACGATATGGCTGAATATCGTCACTGGTGGGCATACCTGCCAACACTCCCGTTTTTCCCGGGAGTCTCCCGTATTTCAGACCCGTCTCCCGTATTGTTCTGTCTCCCGGTAAACTCCCGGAATCCCCCCATCCGCCCCCCGCTCCTCAGCATTTTGGTACAGTCCGGGCTGAAACCTGGTACTTGTGCGCGTGCTGCTCTTCCGATCGCGCGCCTCCATCTCCCCAAATCTCTTACCCCTCCCGCTCGGCCGCTCCCCGCTCTTCAGTTTGCGCCAGTGTTGCCAACTTAGCGACTTTTCAGACCCCCCCTAGCGACAAATTTTCAAAAAAGCGACAAATCTAGCGACTTTTTTGTGTGTTACTGGAGATTTTTATAGACTGTCGTTTGTCCATTACTGTACCGTCCTTAATCTTCTCAACGAGCTGCGGGTGATACCGCGGCCCCTTCCCCGCCTCAGAGCACTGACAGGCGGCCCAGTCCTCGTACAGCAGCCTCTCCCACCTGCAGCCTGACAGCAGATCCCCCCTCTGCGTACCGACGGCAAATGATTTATCACCGGGAGTGTGAAGGTAATTCCCTTGTACAGTCAAACTGATCTGCTTCTCCTTTATTTTAACAATTTAATTTGACCGTTTATTGTTCACAATCAGAGATGTTTTAAGTGAGAGTTTCAGAACTTGTCTGAGTTTATATTACGTCTGAGAGATTACTGCAAATTCACTACTCATCTATAATGATATACTGTATTCAAACAGCAATAAATTTAGTTAAATTGACAAGCTTACATAAAGCGTAGTGCAAATATAATACCCCATTTATTTACCATAGGCTGTTAAACAGAAAAGGTAGAACGTGATGACGTCAGTAATATGCAAATTAGCGTATGACGTATGACGTATGACATATATATATATCTGTACAGTATGTGACAAAAAATCAGAATCTAAATTTACAGTCTAGGATTGTAACTAGTTTGTGACATGACTTTACAATACTATCTCCCGGTTTCACAAACAAGGTTTAAGGCTAGTCATCGATTAAATTGCATGTTTGAGCTATCTCAACTAAAAATAACTTGCCGTGAGATGTCTTAAAATATGTCAATGTCATTTTTAGTCTACAGGTGCACACTAGTAATGTATTTTTCTAGGGCTGTTTTTAAAAATGTGGCTTAAATAACCTAATTTAACTTAGGTTTAGTCCTGGCTTAAGCTAAGCCCTGTTTGTGAAACTGGGCCTATGTGTCACAGCATTATGTGTCTACAATTAAGTTCTGACACCCATTGACTACCTAGATAGAATACATGTGGCTCTCTGCATTTATATATGCACAGTGTGAGAAAAACAAGTTGGAGAGGCGTTTATTTTATTTATTTTTTTGGTCAAATATCAGAAACTTTCCACAAAACCACTTAAGAAACGAAAAAGCTCCAGCAACCCAAACTGCAATGGTTAGATTTATTTAGATCAGCGGGTGGAGAGGAGAATGATGATGATATTCTTACCTTGTAGCTGAGATACACCAGGAGCATCGCTTGCAAGAAGCTAATTAAGGCCACTGTCACCTGTGATACAGGAAATATAAGCATAATTATGACAGGTATCAATAGCAAAATATAATGAGATTGAAGTCAAAATGAGAAACGTAATTGGTCACAACAAGGTTCCATTGGTAGATTAATAATCTAATCAATTTTTAAAACTAATGGTAACACTTTATAATAACAGTACATGAATAATGATGTATTAATATGTAAACTAAACATGACTTTATTATGAATTAATGATGAGTTAATGTATGCACTAATCATGAACTAACTTGAACTACAACATGAGTCACATGAGTTCATGTGTGAATTACGGCTACCTTAATTACTTGTTAGTACATGATTGTTTGTTAATTAATGTATTAATTACCACATTAGTTTATGCTTAATTTAACTATCATGAACTCATGATATGTTAATATATAATTATGTTGTGACTTTACTTGAAGGGGCACATCATCATTAACCCATTCTTAACTACTCATGAACTCCTTATGCACGTCCAACTAGTCAGTTTACACTGAATAACAATAGAAAAGTGTTCTGTCAACATCAGCCTGAACAGGAGTTCATGAGTAGTTAAGGATGAGTTAATGATGATGTACCCCTCCAAGTAAAGTCATGACATAATCATACATTAACAGCTCATGAGTTCATGTTGGTTACATTTAGCTTAAACTTTAATGTTAATTAACACATTAATTAACAACATGTACTAACAAGTAATTAAGGTAGCCGTAATTCACACATGAACTCATGTGACTCATGTTGTAGTTCAAGTTAGTTCATGATTAGTGCATACCTTAACTCATCATTAATTCATAATAAAGTAATGTTTAGTTTACTCATTAATACATCATTATTCATGTACTGTTATTGTAAAGTGTTACCAAACTAATTACCATATTTTATTTATAACTAAGAAAAAAAAACAAATAATTAGTTGCATTTAAAAAAAAAGATATTTAAATAAAAACCATCAGCCTTTCGATTTTGGATTGTGGCCAAAATGAATGATATAACGTTAGATTAACCATACCCCAATAACATCATTTTACTGGTTGAGCTGTCAATCAACGGATTCATTTAAAGATGATGGCCAAGTTTTGGATTTCAGTCGAGAGAGAATACACACAGCTATCAAAGGCCGCTATGGAAGTACTTGAGAGTTCAGATGCAAAAGCCTCTAAGTGCCGTCTGAAATGTTCTTCTGAAATAAGCTTTTTTTCACTCCCTTGTGTTTTTATTTTGAGTTATTTGCAATTTAAGGCAATTAAAATAAACTATTTACTGCCATAAAAGTGAAATTACTGAACGTACACAGAGGAGCTTGAGTAAATATACATTTTATCATGTGTCGCAGTGACACGTCGCATGTTGTTAGGACAGGGTATAAATAATTGTCAAAAAGACGCTCTTAAAAATAAAGGTTACTCAATGCAAATCTCTCCTGAGGTCTGTTCTGAACTGTCTGGTTTAGTTTGGGAAGCAATCAGGACTAAAGTAAATCGAAAGGGACAGCCAAGAGCACCAAGAGGATAACTGCTGCACTGGTTTTTGCTGTTTATAACACTCTGTTTGTCTGTGTTCTCCAGACAGACTGACAGTCTGCATTTAGGGTGTTTTTTGTTGACTCTTTCTGAGGGTTACATCACTTTTAGTTGATGGCTAGAAGAAAAAGTCTTTATGAAGGGCCATTAAATCACTCAAATCATTACTTCAAAGCATGCTGGTTTATTTGGAAACCAAACCTATTACTAATTTTATGATTTTGAAAATTCTTATACTGTAAATGAAGGTACACAATCTGTCGCTGAGGTGGAACCATTTCAAAAGATACACAAGGTCCTCATTTGTACCTAAAGGGTCTGTTTAAGGCCCTGTCCAAACGAACACAGGTATTTTAAAAC
Source organism: Danio kyathit (assembly GCA_903798195.1). Taxonomy (NCBI): domain Eukaryota; kingdom Metazoa; phylum Chordata; class Actinopteri; order Cypriniformes; family Danionidae; genus Danio; species Danio kyathit. Next base: position 76,252,788 of record LR812523.1, on the reverse strand, counting down.
TATTTTCTACATGCTTCAATGTTTATCCACATGAAAACGAGGTATCGGGAGACTAAAACTTTCTGAAAACTTAGGCAAGGGTGAAGATTTTCCAAAACTCTGGGTGCAGTGTGGTCATGTGGACGCTACAACTACTACGAGTTTTCACCTCATGATGTCAGCGTGCTCTGTTTTCTCCTTTCTAATTGGCCAATACAGTTGGGTTCAACAGGAAAAATGCAAATGAGGCAAATACTGCACATTCATGGCAAATGCATTGAGTATACTGCATCGTTCGCACCACGGGACGGTAATCCACCTCTGTTCTCACGTTTACATCGACTTGTATGTAATTTATTTGGGAAAATACTTAATTCCCTGATTGGTGTGAATCCAGCATGAAAGTTTCATTATCTCCCCCTATTGGCCCTTAAAGTAGACCTATTATATCTCTTTTTACAAGATGTAAAATGAGTCTCTGATGTTCCTACAGTGTGTATGTGGAGTATCGGCACAAAATATCACACAAATAATTTTTTACAACTCTTTGAAACTTTCCCGTTTAGGCTTTGATCCAAATTGTGCCGCTTTACATTCAAATGAGATTGTGCTCTCAGCCCTCTTTTCAAAAGCAGGAGGAGCTACAAACACCTGTGTGTTGCCATAGCAGTAAAATCAAAACTCTGATGCTGTGTTCACACCAGACGCGGAACGCGCGGATAAATTGCGCTATTCGCGCATGAACATTTGAGTTTACTCGCTTCATTCGCACGTCAAAATCCACTTCATTCGCGCGCCAAATTCACTTCAAAACAGACGTGGATTTGCGTGATGGGCAGGGCTTCTGTCTGCCCGGTGACTGTAGCTTCATTGCTAAATGGTTAACATGGATTTTATTGAGAAAATAACATTGTTTATGTGCTTTTATGAAGGCTGAAAAACAGCGTCAATACGTTTGGAGCCGTGTCTGAGTGCACTAGATCCTTTCAGAGGTGCATCCAGCTCTGTGAGCTCATAAACTCCTTCAAAAACTTAACCTGGATGATGGAGGCTTTCAGCGGTGCTTCTGACTGAGCCGAGCCCAGATTGATGAACTGTTGTCGGTGTCGGCTGGAGAATTTCCCCCGGGACACCAACAACAAGCACTACGTCACAATCACACCCCCACAAGAGCAAGCTCCTGATTGGTCACCGCGGCGTGAATGTCCGCTGAAGCTCAGATTTTCCAACTCAAGCGTATCGCGCCATTCGCTTGTATCGCGCCATTCACGCCGCACGATGTCTATTCCCACCTTTGCATTGACTTAACATGTAAATCACTCGCGCTTCACGCTTTTTCCGCGTCTGGTGTGAACACAGCATAATGCTGCTTCTCACTCAGGGCTGTCTATGCTAATGAGGGATAGGCTGGTCACTAATGAGCAGGGCTTTCCCCCTCTGATGACACGTACAAAGGGAGAATGTCAATCAAAGTGTTTCTGCAGACTGTTTTTATCAAGTGTGATTATAAAAAAAATAGAATTAATCATTTTTACCATTAGAGGCTGGCTATATTCAAACACTGTTACCACACAACTGTGCTTAAACCTCTTATAAGTGATTTTTGCATAATAGGTTCCCTTCAACATTTATGACAGTGCATTTTTTTGCATTTTCATGTGGACTGAATTATTATTTTTTTAATCAAAAGCATGGAAAACTCCATTATAATAATCCCTGTGTGCATGTGGACACGGCCTTAATTGTCAGAAACATTCACTTTGTAACCAGTTTTCAGATTTATGCATTGTCAGTCTCAAAAACACAGTTGCCATGTAAACAAACAGGCACAATGTATAAAACGTTTCTCATTTTTGGCTGAAAACATAGTCATGTAAACGGCCCCTGAAAGTGTAGTCTTTGAATCATTCACTCAATTGTTTTATTTAAAAACAGAATGACCTGCTGCAAACAAAACCGCATATACACTGACAAAACAACAGTGTGTAAAAAGAGCACACTATATCGAAATTGACAGTATTAAAACAATAAAATAAACAAAAAAAGGTTTCCTCTTGTGATGTTGTGTGATCATGTTTTGGTGTTGTTTGTTTCTATCTGCCATGCACTGCAGTGTCTTGAACCCACCCGCTCTTGTTAATTGATTATTGGCTCATTTGCTCCATCTGTTCTTCTCTGTTACCATCCTCATTTCCTTCCTATTTAATCTGTTAGTTCGGTCTGATGGTTTCGTTGTAGCTTTTACTTTAATTCAGATGTGAATTACGCTGTCTAGGTATTTATTCTTGTAATAGATAATATACCGCAGCTATCAGATGTACAGTTGACGTCAAAATTATTAACCCGCCTGTGAATTTTGTATTTGTTTTCAAAGTGATGTTTAAGGGTTAGGAATACAAAACAAAGCAAATTTTCACAGTATTTCCTATAATCTTTTTTCTTATGGAGAAAGTCTCATTCTTTTTAGTTTGGATTGAATGAAAGCAGTTTTTAATTTTTAATTTTTAATTTTTTTATTTTAAGGTCAATATTATTAGCCCACTTAAGAAATAGATATTGTTCCATTGGCTACAGAACAAACCACTGCTGTCCAATAGCTTGCCTAATTAACCTTACTTTCCTAGTAACCTAATTCCCTTAGTTCATTTAAGCGTTTAAGCTGAACACTACTATCTTAAAATAACTAGTAAAATATTATGTACTGTCATCATGGCAAAGACAAAAGAAATGAGTTATTAGAAATAAGTTATTAAAACTATTATGTTTAAAAATCTTCTCTGTTAAACAGCACTTGGGAAATATGTGAAGAAGAATTTGAATTTCACACTAAGGCTAATCACAGGGTTTCATCAAGTCAAATTTAAGACTTTTTAAGACCCTTTTAAGACTGTCAAGAAGTCAATTTTAGACTTATACAGGGTTAAACTAAAGATTTTTTCTAATGGCCCGGTATTATCATGAGGAATCATGTAGTTGTTTTAGTTTTCCTTCCCTAAGTAGGAAATTCAATGTGGAATTTGCTGTGAAAACGTCTAACAGTTGTTAATTGTATCTCTTAGCAATTAAAAAAAAAAACTTAAATATAATTTTATATTAAGATTACTTATTTACATATACATAATGTTCTTTATTCATGATGCCATCTATGCTGTGAAGTGGACCAGTCCCTCCTGCAGCAAAACAGCCCCACAACATTATGCTGCCGCCCCCATACTTCAAAGCTGGGATGGTGTTCCTAAGCTTGTAAGCTTTCCCCTTTGTCCTCCAAATGTAACACTGGCCATTATGGCCAAACAGTTCAATCTTAGTTCCATCAGACCACAAGACATGTCTCCCAAAAGTGTAATTTAGTGTAATTGAGCAAATTGTAATCTGGCTTTTTTGTTGATTCTGGCTTGTTGATTTACCCCTGTTGTCACACAAGGAAGCAGTGTGTTTGAGGTTTTCCTTAAATACTATTCTACAGCTGTGCCTCCAATTAACTCAAATGTTGTCAATTAGCCAATCAGAAACTTCCAAAACCTTGACACCATCATCTGAGCTTTTTAAGAGGCATAATAATCTTATTGTATGTAAACTTGACTTTCAAGAAAAGTTATAACAATTTCTCAAAAAATTTCTCTCTCATTATTCTGCTATTAAGCATAACAGCAACAAATTTGATAATCCTAACTTACCTAAAAGAGAAAAAGTCGAGTCACATTAACATCTGACTTTTTAAAAAAAAATGGTTATGTGCCTTTTTATACAGTGTATGTAAACTTCTGGTTTCACCTATATATATATTAATATATATATATATATATATATATTATGTAGTTTAAAATATTCTTTAAAAATCACAGTCTAAAAATGTTTTAATTGTAATTGGAACCTTTTATTTTAAGAATGTGAAAAAAACAAATCAGACAATCTACCTGTATCGCCCATACAGGAACTCTTCTATTCACCCAAAATATTAACTCCCTTCAAATCAGAAAAACACAGAGTAGTGAATATATATACAAAAAAACATTTGAATTAGTTAATAATAACTTTGCTATGAGATATTCCAGCATTATGGATGTGACATCTGCAGAAAAAAAAAACCAAAACATAAACTCCAGAGAAAGTATATGTTAACATTATATTAAAACCTCTGTTTATATTTTCCAAAACAACTCACCACAGAGTTACAGGATCAGAAAATTGTCAAACATTTTTTAGGTTTTACATGAGGAAAATAAACATACGCTATGGATGTGAATAAAAAGTATATTAGTTTGCAATCTACACTACCTGACAAAAGTCTTGTCACCTATCTAAGTTTTAGGAACAACAAATAATAACTTGACTTCTTTTGTTGATCATTTGGTATCAGAAGTGGCTTATATGAAAGGCAACAGTCTCCAGATTACGCTTATTTTACCAAAATAAAATATGATCATGCCTTGATTTTTAATTATTTAATTAGGACAGTAAGGTCTGACTTTGCTTAGACAAAAGTCTTGTGACTTAACAGAAATAATGTACATTATAGAATATAAAGTCATGCTGCAGTGGAAAAAGGATGAATATTGTGTTTGACTCCCATGAGCTTGGAGGACTGCATCCATACACCTCTGCAATGACTCTAATAATTTTCTTAATGAAGCCATCTGGAATGGCAAATAAAGCGTTCTTGCAGGACTCCCAGAGTTCATAAAAGTTCTTTGGATTATTTTTCAGTGCCTTCTCCTTCATCTTACCCCAAACATGCTCAATAATGTTCATGTCTGGTGACTGGGTTGGCCGATCCTGGAGCATCTTGACCTTCTTTGCTTTCAAGAACTTTTACATGGAGGCTGAAGTATGAGAAGGAGCGCTATCCTGCTGAAGAATTTCCCCTCTCCTGTGGTTTGTAATGTAATGGGCAGCACAAATGTCTTGATACCTCAGGCTGTTGATGTTGCCATCCACTCTGCAGATCTCTCGCACGCCCCCATACTGAATGTAACCCCAAACCATGATTTTTCCTTCACCAAACTTGACTGATTTTTGTGAGAATCTTGGGTCCATGCGGGTTCCAGTAGGTCTTCTGCAGTATTTGTGATGATTGGGATGCAGTTCAACAGATGATTCATCTGAAAAATCTACCTTCTGCCACTTTCCCAAATGCTCAACTAGAAGTCAAGTTATTATTTGTTGCTCTTACAACTGATTGACATTTGCATGGAATTGCTCAGTCAGAAGTTGAAACAGCTCTTACCAGTTTATTTGTGTGGGATCTACGGTCAGGTTTGCTGTATAGTTGGCACAGGCTTTGCTGCAGAGAGCGTCTGATATATTTGTGCAGTGTTTCCTGCAATCATGATAGCAATCAGTTAGTGCACAACACACATGAAAGTGAAAGACATCAGGGTTATAAGACTGCTGACTCTGGCATAAAGGAAAACCTCACTCAGTATCACTTTAATTTAGGTCACGATTCATGGTATTAACAAACCATGAACTAACACTCCTTGCTCAATAAACTACTAATTACCTGTTTATTAATAGTTAGTAAGGTAGAAGATGGGTTTAGGTTTTGGGTAGGATTAGGGATGCAAAATAAGACCATACATTATAACTGCTAATGAATAGTGAATGCCTTATTAATAGGCAGGTAATAAGCCAATAGTTAATGAATTGTGACCTATCTCTCACTGTTTTGATTGCTGCTACTGTAGCTCCTGGAATGAATGCACACACAAGTACACACACACTGCTCTCTCTTTCTGTCACACACACTTTTGACTTATTGCCCTTGAGAGATTTCTGTGACTGGTGCTGAGAGCGACTCTCTAAAAGGACACTTCAGAGAGAGAAGTCTGGACTTGTCTTGAGAGCTGCTCTCATGCTATTTAAGCACAACATTAAAGGTGCTGTATGTAAGTTTTTTAGTCTTCTAAAGCATAAAAATACCATAATATGTGTGCAGATATTTAAGAAACATCCCAAGTGAACATACTTGTTTAACTGGCAAACAATGCTAAAGTCAGATATTCTGCTTTGAAAATGTCTTTTCCGTGCCGGAACGGTGTCTTTGTTTAGGTCAATTTCATATGCAAGATGCCAGTTTAGCCAATTATAATTCAGCACTCCGGGTTGCCTTGTTGGAAAACAGCTTATTTCATTCATTCATTCAGAAAGGCTCTGAAAGCATGCGTCCGTGAGCGAAATGCGACAGTGTCAGTGGACAGTATCAGATGTCAAAATGAGACAGATTCAGTTCCACATGAGGTTATTAATTAGCAAATGACATAAATATTACAAACGTGAGCAGGTTACATTGTAATCGCGTGTCCTAACAACACGCTGTGACGAGATAGTGATGAGCTGTTTGCACCAGACGAAACACGACAGGAATTTAAATACAGCCTTTCAGAAGCACAGAATATGCACTTACTCACGAAACGGTAAGGTTTAGAATCTATTTAATACATATTAAATTTGTTTAAGCCTCTTTAACATCAATAAATGTAGATGCTGAATCACTCATATGTGTTTAGTTCTAAAGTTCAATTTCAAACGGTTTATTGTATTTTCAAGATATGAGGTGAACTTTCTGCTTTCAGTATATGGCAATACATGTCATGTAAAATGCATTCAAACTCACACTGTTAGCATTTAGCACTAAATAAGGCACACGAGGCTTACCTGAGGTGATCTGTCATAGGTTTCTGTTGTTCAGCTGTTTGAAATAGAAGCCACTTCTAATATCAATTCGAGGTGTTGGTTAGAATCAAAACTGCTTTTAATATGGAGAATATTCCCTCTATCGCGTGTCGTTGCTTTTATTTAGAACAGTTTAAATCGCTCCTGTACTGGCATCCCGGCGTGTTTTTATTATGATCCAGGAGTGCAATACCTAGTTCAACCACTGGGTGTCAAACTTACATACTGCACCTTTAAAGCACCTTGAGTCAGGATGCTACTATTGTCGTTGCACCAAAGAAATTTTAATTCAAATTTTATTTGGCACATACAGAGTCATACACAGTATGATATGCAGTAAAATGCTTACACAACCACTCGTGACCTTGAAATAGTAGCAACAATAACAAAAAGTAAATATAGCTGCTGCAAGCAGCAATTATCGGGGCTGAGCAGCCCAGTGGCCAAATCATAAGTAAGCATTACAACAAGCTACAGAGCAACTGGAAAATTCTATAACTTTTTGGCAGCATGGTCTGAGCCAAATTTGGTGGAAATAGGGCTAACGGTCTATGGAGAGATCAAAACAACAGATAACAACTAATTCAAGATGGTGGACAGAAAGTCGTGTCAATTAGGGAACAAATTATATCAATGTTCTCTGTACGATACAGGAAATCTGCAAGACCAGTTTCATGACAAAAGACAATATTATTCAAAAATCATTTGATAAATTTTGTATGATTTCTATTGATAGAATTTCATTGTTTGTCAATTTTACCTAGAAGGTGGTGCAAACTGAGTTTGGTCAAAGTCTGGTCTAGATCACTCACATTAAGTTTGGTTTCAATACTTCAAACCATTGCAGTGATTCAGCCTGTAATGTCATCTGGCAGCATTACAGGGAGTACAGAGCTATTAGGCAAGTTGTATTTTAAGGATTAATTTTATTATTGAACAACAACCATGTTCTCAATGAACCCAAAAAACTCATTAATATCAAAGCTGAATATTTTTGGAAGTAGTTTTTAGTTTGTTTTTAGTTTGAGCTATTTTAGGAGGATATCTGTGTGTGCAGGTGACTATTACTGTGCAGAATTATTAGGCAACTTAACAAAAAACAAATATATACCCATTTCAATGATTTATTTTCACCAGTGAAACCAATATAACATCTCAACATCCACAAATATACATTTCTGACATTCAAAAACAAAACAAATCAGTGACCAATATAGCCACCTTTCTTTGCAAGGACACTCAAAAGCCTGCCATCCATGGATTCTGTCAGTGTTTTGATCTGTTCACCATCAACATTGCGTGCAGCAGCAACCACAGCCTCCCAGACACTGTTCAGAGAGGTGTGCTGTTTTCCCTCCTTGTAAATCTCACATTTGATGATGGACCACAGGTTCTCTATGGGTTTCAGATCAGGTGAACAAGGACGCCATGTCATTAGTTTTTCTTCTTTTAGACCCTTTCTTGCCAGCCACGCTGTGGAGTACTTGGACGCGTGTGATGGAGCATTGTCCTGCATGAAAATCATGTTTTTCTTGAAGGATGCAGACTTCTTCCTGTACCACTGCTTGAAGAAGGTGTCTTCCAGAAACTGGCAGTAGGACTGGGAGTTGAGCTTGACTCCATTCTCAACCCGAAAAGGCCCCACAAGCTTATCTTTGATGATACCAGCCCAAACCAGTAATCCACCTCCATCTTGCTGACGTCTGAGTCGGACTGGAGCTCTCTGCCCTTTACCGATCCAGCCACGGGCCCATCAAGACTCACTCTCATTTCATCAGTCCATAAAACCTTCATCTCTTCAAATCAGTCTTGAGATATTTCTTGGCCCAGTCTTGACGTTTCAGCTTGTGTGTCTTATTCAGTGGTGCTCGTTTTTCAGCCTTTATTACCTTGGCCATGTCTCTGAGTATTGCACACCTTGTGCTTTTGGGCACTCCAGTGATGTTGCAGCTCTGAAATATGGCAAAACTGGTGGCAAGTGGCATCTTGGCAGCTGCACGCTTGACTTTTCTCAGTTCATGGGCAGTTATTTTGCGCCTTGGTTTTTCCACACGCTTCTTGCGACCCTGTTGACTATTTTGAATGAAACGCTTGATTGTTCGATGATCACGCTTCAGAAGCTTGGCAATTTTAAGAGTGCTGCATCCCTCTGCAAGATATCTCCATATTTTTGACTTTTCGGAGCCTGTCAAGTCCTTCTTTTGACCCATTTTGCCAAAGGAAAGGAAGTTGCCTAATAATTATGCACACCTGATATAGGGTGTTGATGTCATTAGACCACACCCCTTCTCATTACAGAGATGCACATCACCTAATATGCTTAATTGGTAGTAGGCTTTCGAGCCTATACAGCTTGGAGTAAGACAACATGCATAAAGAGGATGCTGTGGTCAAAATACTCATTTTCCTAATAATTCTGCACTGCTTGTACATCAAGTTTGCGCATGTGCTAAATGACAACAGTTTTGTCTATCGACATGCATGCCATAACTTTTGGTCTACATAGTCTGAAGATAATTCGAGTCAAATTTGGTGAAGATTGGACCAACTGTCTGGGAGAAGTTAAAAAAAGAATGGTTTGAACAAAATCACAATGGTGGACAGGAAGTTTGGCAGTATGGCATAGTTGGTATCTGTGTTGTCGGCATGACCCAAGGAATAATTTGAGACCAATTTTATCAAAATAAGTATATGCTGTCAAAAGTTATTACCAAATTTCTAAGTTTCATTAATAATGGCTAATGGAAGTCTTATAACTTTTGAACCATAGGTGGCGCTGTCACCAATTTTTTAGGGTGTGGTCATTGTGAGGCGACAATGTCAGACCTAAAATTTGGTGTCTTTAACTATTGCAGAGATACAGCCTCAGATAGGCATGGGCCGGTATAAGATTCTGACGGTATGATAACCTTGGATAGAAATATCACGGTTTCACGGTATTGTGATTACTGCTCTAAAATATATTCTTTTAAAATGACTGGGTAAAAAACAAAAACTTTTTTCCCCTTTGAACACAATATATTTTATTTTGTGAAAGATTTAAATTACTTTGGAGCAGTAAACATCTCAGGCTAAATAATTCAAATGAATCATAGACTTCCGCTGTCTTCATTTGTTTCAAAAACAGATTTCTTTACAATTTAAAACGGCATCTTTGGAGATCTTTTCCGCTGGAGATACTGTTGTTCAAAAAAATAAAATGTAAATAAAAAAAATCTTACACATACCTTAGGAACGGTATTACAGAAAATTTTGGCCGTTTTAAAACCTTGACTTTTCCAAACCGCGGTATACCTTGAAAACGGTTATCGTCCCATGCCTAGCCTCAGATGTAGTTTGGCATTATGCCATCACATTTGTCGGTGCAGTAAACAAAAACGTTACACCTATAGACACGAATTAAATAAATTTTTGTCAGCATAGTCTGAAGATGATTGGCATTATTGGTATCGGTATTCTCAGGACAACCCAAGGAAGGTATCAAGACAAGTATCATAACAATAGGCAAAATTGGTCAAAAGTTATTAGCATTTTTAGAAATATTGTTATAACATTTGACCAAAAGGTCAAATCAAAATTGCCAACGTCCAAAATGGCTGACCTAATTCGTCAGACATCATTCAACTCGGCATGCTCCGACGGATGTAAAGAGACCAATTTTATGAATTTTGGACAAAGGGTTAAGAAGCTATAAGCAAAAAAAGCCATTTTTTGTATCTCCAACACTAGGGGGCAGTGCGCCGAAATGCTGCAGCTCACTTCAGACCATGTTTGAAATACATTTGGTGTGAATACGTCAAGGCGTTATGGAGATAACACCTTAAGTAAATTTTACGCAAGCTCTACGTTAAATTTGTTCGCAAGTTAATCGAAAACGGTTTGTCTAATCAACTTGAATGAATTCCATAACTTTTGGTCAGCATGGTCTGTAGATCATGTGCCTTTATTTTGGTGAAGTACAAGGTGTAAAAAAATATTTAAAAGCTGCAGTATCTGTACAACCAGAAACATGGAAGTGTTTCCAACAAAGTTCCTGGTGCATAAGAGATGAAGCAAAAATTATTATACAGCAGTTAGTTCAAGGGTCTCATTTATGAAACCTGAAAAAAAAAAAGATTTATCAAACGTTCCAGTGCACTGGAAGAATTTAGTGATTGAGACAGCCCTTAAAAAGGCTGACACCCTGATCAGTGCACTGACTACCGAACAAGAAAGCTGATTGGGTGCTTCTCAATCAGCACCCTTGTTCAGTAGTTCACTCGGAATGTTCATGGCCTTAACAGAAGTTCAGAAGTGCGAAATATAAATTATGTGACCCAAATCATCAAACATATTGACAAACGAGAGACGTTTTTCTAAAAAGAATATGTTATTTATTTTTTGTTGACATGAACAAACATAGCTAGACAGTTTATGCTATGACAATCTAGCTAACATTTATAATTATTTAATGGTTGAAATGTTGCTGGTGGGGTTGGGCGATGTCAACCAATTTGGCATCGTATGATGTCTAATGTGAAACATCGCGATGGACGATGGCATCGTCGGTGAATTAATTATTTATGAATCATGAATGAATTAATAAAGAATTAATTATTGTGGCCTACCGTTTCAATTACCCGCATGGTCTTTGTTTTACCCATACCCAAATCATAAATAAATAAAGATAAGTTACACACAAATTACCACCTGTCAATCACTCTTTCCCCAGGACTCTGGCATGAATAGGCAGAGTAATCTGTGTCATTATAATGGCGTCGACAAACCAACAGCAATCAACCAACAGTATCTGAGGTTTTCGCTAAAATGACTAAGTACAAGCATGAAAGGGAAAGATACTGTATAAGCAGTGTACTAACGCTGTGACACGTTACCTGATAGATTCAAAAGACAGAAGAGTCGTTAGATAGAGACAAGATGAATTAAATATCACGTTTAACAACTATAGTGAGTCACCATTCAGCGGTACATCCTTGATAAACTGTCCGACGTGCACTGCTCTCTGGGGTTTTGTGCTCAAAGTACCCGCTGACTGCCTGGAGCTCAGACGTATATGCTAGAGAGCATGTCAGAGTGTGTGTCTGTGTGTGTGTGGTCACGTGATGTGCATTTTCAGCGGTATAGTGTGGACGGAGGGCTGTTCAGAAATGCTAGATGAAACGCCAGTGTGGACGTGGATCGTTTTCGTTCTAAAATGGCATTTTAAAACTAAGATCTATTAGTGTAAACAGGGATGTGTGTATTTTTCACGAGCGTGTTGCTGCTGCGACGGGGGTGGGGCGGAGGATCGCGATGCTGGCTCAGCATCATGATGTCTATTGGCTGACCCAAACCTATTTGCTGGTATATGAAATAATCAGATGATTAACTATAATGTACTTTTAAAAACATGGTAAAATTAATATATGAAAATGATTAGTTCTGCTGTTGTTTATAATTATTAATGTTGTACAACGAGGACATACATGTGTGGTGAACAAAACAAGTTCTTTTATCAAGTCAGGTTTTTTTTACTGTGGAAAGCGGCATTTGCAAATGCACATTTCCACCCCCATTTTGTGTATACGCTACGTTTATAAATGAGACCCCAGGAGTTTACTACACAAGCATCATACTAAGACTACATCATTTTGGTGTGCAGACTTAGTATAATCAGAGTCAGGCCATCCAAATTGTTATTTCAATAGAACATTAAGGGAGATTTTAAATTGTAACTGTGGTACTGTGGTGATTCATATAATGAAAGGCAATGGCTAGTTGACGAGTGTTTAAACTGTAGTCATGTGATTAAACTGTTCAGTATGATGTAGAAAGAACACTTTTTCTATTGGGTGTCAATGTAAACATGCACTTGATGGATATGCATGAACGTTACATTTAAACACATGACTTCATGAGTTGTTAAGAATGAGTTCATAATATTGTGCCCCTTCAAGTAAAGTCATGACATGATACATTAACAAGTTCATGTTGGTCAAGTTTTACTTTTTTTTTTATAATAATTTTTTCGGGGTTTTCCCCTTTATTGGATAGGAAAGTAGATAGAATTGACAGGAAAGGATGGGGAGCAGAGAGAGGGGAAGGATCGGCAAAGGACAGCAAGGCGGAATCAATCTCGGGTCGCCGTGAGCACCGGAGTGCATGTGTCGACACACTAACCACTACACAACTAGCGCCGACGTCAAGTTGCCCTTTTGATTGACAAAAAACAGTGTTAATGAATACGCTAATTAACAAACATGTACTAAAAAGTAATTAGAGTAGCCATTATTTACACAAAAACTCATATAAAGTTCATTCTTGATTAGCACATATCTTAACTCATCATTGGTTCAAAATAAAGTGACGATTAGTTTACATATTAGTACATCATTCATTCATTAATTTTCCTTTGGCTTAGTCCCTTATTTTATCAGGGGTCACCACAGCAGAATGAACCGTCAACTATACCAGCAAATGTTTTGCGCCGCGGATGCCCTTCCAGCCGCAACCCAGTACTGAGAAACACCCATACACTCTCACATTCACACACACACTCATACACTACGGCCAATTTAGTTCATCCAAGTCACCTATAGCACATGTCTTTGGGCTGTGGGGGAAACCGGAGCACCCGGAGGAAATCCACGCCAACACGGGGAGAACATGCAAACTCCACACAGAAATGCCAACTGGCCTTTTACTGGTCTCTTACTCACCGTGCACATGTGACCTGGTTAGTTGGATCATCTAGCGAGACTCTGATTATATAGAGCAGGCATGTTAACAACTTTAAGGAGAGGTTGAAGAGGCGTATTCTGAGACCTGCAACACAAATCATGAAGTACAGCACTTCATATCATACAAAGGCCATCTGGAAAATGTATTAGAAATAATTCAGCAAACTTAAAGTACCACCATAAATCAACACAAACAGTTAAAGCAATGTCACCTTCACTGGTAGGACTGAGGCCTTGTGTATATGTGATATTCAGCAATCATAAATGTCTTGAGTATTTTTTATGTCTGCAGGAATGCATTTGGTTTTGCTGGTTTTACTTACTTGACCTTTGGTTTTTGATGAAGAAGAGCTTCAACCTCTCCTTGAATGTGTTTTCGTTTACGTAAAACTCCACCTGCACCCTGTTGGAAGGAAATAAAAGTAAAATGATTAATATGAGTCTCGAATTACTGTTCATGTACAGTAGTAGTAAATATGTGAGTCTGGAACACAAAACCTCTTATGTTGCACTGGTGTATTTGTGGCAATAGGCAAAATAAATACATTGTATGGGTTAAAATGACAAACTTTTATCTAAAGACAAAAACCTTTAGAATATTAGATAAATATTATGGTTCATGAAGACATTTTGTAAATGCCCTACTATAAAACTATCAAAACACAATTTTTGATTAGTAATATGCATTGCTTAGCACTTCATTTAGATTTTTTGATTCATTTAGATTTTTTTTTTACCCACAGATTTCAAGTTTCCAATAGTTCGGGCAAATACCTTCCTATCACAACAATCCATAAATCAATGGAAAGATAATGTATTACTCTTTCTGATTACGTATAAATCCCAATTTAAAAATATTGACTCTTATATTTAGTTTTGTGGTTCAGGGTCACATAAAATTTTATGACCACCCCAAAAAAAGAAGGAAAAAAAAAATATATAAAATTAATAAAATAAAATAATGATAATAAAAATAAATAAATAAATATAAATAAAGACAAACAAAGAAACAAACAAATAAATAAATTGGACACGCTAGTCAAGCTTTATTTGATGCAGTGTCCAAAATCATTTTTAATACTGATGGCATTTCAAAATCTTTCATATTATTTAGAAATTCAAGTTAAAAATATTGACACTCATAATTAGTTTTGTGGTCCAGGGTCACATACAAAATATGAAAAAAATTAAATAAAAATAAAAATAAAAATAAAAATAAAATAAAATAAAATAAAATAAAAATAATAATAAATAATAACAATAATAATAAAATAAATGAACAAACAAATAAATTAAACATTTAATCACAATTAAACATAATAATAATAATAAATAAAAAATGAACAAACAAATAAATTAAACATTTAATAACAACATAAATAATAATAATAATAATAATAATAATAAATAAATGAACAAACAAATAAATTAAACATTCAATCACAATAAAACATAATAAAACATAATAATAATAATAATAATAATAATAATAATAAATACATGCACAAATAAATAAATCAAACATTTAATCACAGTAAAACATAAATAATAAATAAATAAATAAATAAATAAATAAATAAATAAATAAATAAATAAATAAATAAATAAATAAATAAATAAATAATAATAATAAATTGGACATTTAACCACACTTTATTTCATGCAAAAAAAAAAAAATTAAAAATCACTTTCAATACAGATGGCATTTCAAAAGTCTCTGCATTATGCACACTGTAAAAAATGCAGGGTTCCACACAATTCATTCATGTTGTCCCAACACAAATTGATTAAGTTAACTTAACACTTTTAACAAATTTATGTGAATTGAACATACAAAAATTAAGCTGTCCCAATGAAATCTCAAGAATTGTGTTGTTTCAGCTCAAAGTAGTTTGGACTAGTAAAAAAATGATTTTTTTGAGTGCATCTTTCCTAAACTAATTCCATAACGTACAGCTGAATGCTCATTGCACATAAAACCAATCTATTGTGCAAATGACTTCTTTCAATCTCTGAATCCATTTTTAAAGATGTACAAGAGTGTTTCAAATCTATCTGGACATATGACAGGAGACATTAGCAATGGTGCTGCTTCAGATGAACTCTCGGCAGAAGTCAACTTCTCTCATCTGTGTCTCAATGTTTCACGAGGCACGATTTCACTGTCTATATGTCTGAATTTCTAAATATATAATATCTCATCACATCATGCCAACATCCATCCAGATCCAAAATACAGCAATCTAGAGCAAACACATTACATGGTGGCGTCACGAAACCTGAGGTGTCAACACCTACGCGATGCTGTATTTTGATTAATCACTTTGATGCTCATCATGCATATCAATAATAAGATGCTTCAGGGCGAATCTCAGGAAGAAAACTCTTTCATAATGAAGACTACTTTCAGGAACATTCTGTCCAGATGCAGTTTTAGTATTAATACTGACATAAAATAATGCAGTTATTGTCATTTGCGTACAAAGGTCGCAGTGTGTGCTATATAGTAAGTGATTTTAGCCATTTTGATCACCCTAAACTAAATCCAGAACTCTCTTTAACACGTCAGCAAACGCAAAGTCAAAATCGCATCTATCTGTGCATCTCAGTATACATGTCTATAACTGTACATTAGAAAAATGGATTTATTCATGTGATGGTAAAGCTGAATTGTGATATGATCTTTCAGAAATCACTCAAAATATTCTGATTCAATGATCAGGTGATTTCTTGTTATCAATATCTTGCTATCTTTTGCAATGTCTGAAATAATAATGAATGAATGAATGATCGCACAAATGTATGCATCTATGAATGGATGAATGGAAAATTAAATAAATGATCGAATGAATGTATGTACAGTATGAATGAAAGAATGATTGAATAATTAAATGAATAAATAATTTAATTAATGACTGAATAAATGACTGAATTTATGAATTATTGAATGACTGATAGCATAATTGAATGATTGATTGAATGAAGGAATGAATGAATATATGAATGAATGAAAGATTGAATTAATGATCAAACTAATGTTTGAATGAGTGAATGATTGAATAATTAAATGAGTAAATGAATAAAGAATTTAATTAATTATTGAATAAATGACTGAATTCATGATTGAATGAATAATTGATTGAATGTATGATTGAACGAATGTATGCAAGTATGAATGAATGAAAGATTGAACGAATGTATGGATGAATGATCGGATAATTGAATGAATAAAAGAATTAATTAATGACTGAATAAATGATTGAATGAATGAATGATTGAACGTATTATTGAATAAATGTATGTAATTATGAATGGATGAATGACTGAATAACTGATTGCATAATTGAATGATTGATTGAATAAATTAATGTATGAATGAATGAAGGAAAGATTGAATTAATGATTGAACAAATGTATGAATGAATGAATAAATGTATAATTGAATGAATAAAATAATTAATTAATGACAATTACTCAATTCATGATTGAATGTATGATTAAACAAATGTATGCAAATATAAATGGATGAATGATTGAATGACTGATTGATTGAATGTATGATTGAACGAATGTATGCAAATATGAATTGATGAATGATTGAATGACTGACGGCATAATTGAATGATTGATTTAATGAATGTATGAATGATTAAAAGATTGAATTAATGATCGAACGAATGTATGAATGAATGATTGAATAATTGAATGAATTATTGACTGGATAAATGACTGAATTCATGATTGAATGAATAATTGATTGAATGTATGGTTAAATGTAAGTATGAATGGATGAATGATTGACTGACGGATTGCATAATTGAATGATTGATTGAATGAATGTATGAATGAATGACTGAATTCATGATTGAATGATTGATTGAATGTATGATTGACCGAATGTATGCAAGTATGAATGGATGAATGATTGAATGACTGATTGCATAATTGAATGATTGGTTGAATGAATGAACGACTGAATGAATGAATGAATAAATAAATGTAATAATTAATGAAAGATTTAATTAATGATCGAACAAATGTATGTATGAATGAATGATTGAATGAATACATTAATGAATGAATTAACGACTAAATAAATGACGAACGATTGCACAAATGTATGTATGTATGAACGGATGAATGACTGAATGACAATTGCATAATTGAATAAATGACTAAATGAATAAATGAATGAATGTGTAAATGAATGAATGTGTAAATGAATGAAAGATTGAATTAATGATCGAACGAATGAATGAAATAATGATTGAATAATTGAATGTATACATGAATGAATTAATGACTGAAATCATGATTGCACGTATGATTGACCAAATGTATGGATCAATGATTAAATGACTGATTGCATAGTTGAATGATTGATTAAATAAATGTATGAATGAATGAAAGATTGAATTAATAATCAAACGTGTGTATGATTGAATGAATGAATAATTGAATAAATAAATAAATGACTGACTGAATTCATGATTAAGTAATAGAATGAATAATTGAATAATTCAATGAATGATTAAATGAATGATTGAATATTTGATTGGTTGAATGAATGTATGTATGAACGAATGAAAGATTGAATTAATAATTGAACAAATGTATGAATGAATGACTAATTGAATAAATAAATAAATAAGTGACTGAATTCATGATTGAATAATAGAATGAATAATTAAATGAATAATTCAATGAATTAATGAATTATTAAATAAATGATTGAATAATTGATTGATTGATTGATTGAATGAATGAAAGAAAGATTGAATTAATAATCAAACGAGTGTATGATTGAATGAATAATTGAATAAATAAATAAATAAATGACTGAATTCATGATTGAATAATAGAATGAATAATTGAATAATTCAATGAATGATTAAATGAATGATTGAATATTTGATTGGTTGAATGAATGTATGTATGAATGAATGAAAGATTGAATTAATAATTGAACAAATGTATGAATGAATGACTAATTGAATAAATAAATAAATAAATAAATGACTGAATTCATGATTGAATAATAGAATGAATGATTGAATGAATAATTGAATGAATGAATGAATTATTAAATAAATTATTGAATAATTGATTGATTGATTGATTGATTGATTGAATGCAGAGATGGGAAGTAACGAAGTACAAATACTTCGTTACTGTACTTAAGTAGTTTTTTCTGGTAGCAGTACTTTACTCCACTACTTATTTTTCTGACAACTTTTTACTTTTACTTATTACATTTTTACACAAATATCTGTACTTTCTACTTCTTACATTTTTTAAACCACGGTCGTTACTTTCGTTTTCATGTGTTTGGTGGCGCGATCTATATTATGTCTTGTCATTGCGCAATAATATGAGCGCATTTTTGATGCAGTCAGTCTATTTTTCCCTCATTGCGCGCCTGTGTGCTGCAGCGCGCGCGCTTCTTCAAGGCTATCGCGCACCGTACATGGTCTAGCCCTAGTTCATGAAGCTTACTATGAGAAAGGCTATGGTTACTACGCAGTGACAGAGGGAGTCAGCCAATTTAACATGACTGATGCTGCCCTGTTTACACGGTAATAAAACACCTTTTGCTCGATCGGATCACAGGTAAACGAGACACATTCCTGTTAAAAACATGCTGTTTAAATGCTTAAGCCTTTTGTCCACTTCCGATCATACTGCACGGGCTTTCTCTGGTCTTCAATCTAATACCGCGAAAATAGTGCTTTTTGTAAAGATTTGTACATTTAGGACTAAAACAATCCAATACTTTATAAAAAATGTACTGTATGCATTGCGGTTTATTTCCTTTATTTCTGATGAGTTCATATTTCCTAATACAGAATTTATGCTGTTTTTTAGTTTTTATTGATTATATGATTTTACATATAGACATATACTGTTGTCTTTAATTAATAATTGTAACAAATATTCTACAACAACAAAGGTAACTATACTGGGCAGTTTATGTGTATGTTACCTGTCTTACCTCTGTATGTTGCTTTTAGCATAGAATAAATGAATTACAGTTTTTCTCAGTCACTTTGGCACATTTCTCAGATCAGAACTGAAATTTGTAAAACAGTAGGCCTAAGTGCATTTCTCAAAACAACACGGATAAATAGCAAAACACTATGGATTACCTGCAAAAGCCAGTCTCCTGCTCAAAATCCTTCAGTTCATCTCTCAAAACTAAATTTCTGTGTCGATGAACATGTCAGTGGCATCAGAATTACATGTCCTTGTGTCATTGTATATGAATAAGACTCAAATTACTTAGTAGTCATGTTGTCCATATCTGTGTACTCTGGAGGGCTGTTCTGGTGTAAACTATGGCAATATTTTTGCTGTTTGCACTGTAGTTGCCAGATCATGTCATTCTGATACAGAAAGGAAAAGAGAGCACGGCATAGCACAAAGAAAAAACTAAAATAAAAATGTGAACAGGACAACCTCCTTTTAGACCTTCATTAGAAAAAGTCAAGATTCACCTGGGAGAAATGTAAAAAATGCATTATGACTAAATATTAAGACAACTTGTTCAGGCATTTGAACGATTAAATGTTGTGGGGGTGAGTCTATTCAACAGGGATAAAATAATACATGTTGATCAACATGACATAAGCAACTGATAACATAGGAAACATCAGAGAATTGCACATAATCATCTGCATGGATGAACAAAAGCATTTGCAACTTGTTTAAAAAAAGAAACTGCTTTTCTGATGTGCACAAGTGACACAATGATGATCTGAAGATTGAACAGTGGGTTTTGAGAATTTCAATTCTGATCTGAGAAATGGACCAAAGTGACTGAGAAAAACTGTAACCGAATTAATGTTTATCCATTAAATAAAATAACCACAATACCTGAAAAAAATGCTGAAATAGCAGGTTATATATGAGAGCTGCTCTTTGAAGAGAATAAGCAGCTTTAGCCTATAATGCAAAAAAAAAAAAAATAGTTTGCAGTCATATCTGATAAGAATTTATTTTAGCAAAATAAAAAAATCAATATATTTTGTACAGAATTTAGTGTAAAATGTAAGACATTATTCATAAAGATAGACAGAGTGTATCAACATGAATGGCAGGTGTTGTTTTTGATCTAACAGCAGCAAAACTACATGCTGAACACTGTGAATTTGCGTTAGGATAATTACCATAGGTACTCACTCACTATCCTTCAGCTTCGTCCCTGATTTATCAGGGGTCGCCACAGCAGAATAAACCGCCAATTATTCCAGCATTTGTTTTACGCAGTGGATACCCTTCCAGCTGCATCCCAGTACTGGGAAACACCCGTACACATTCACATTGACACACACACACACATATAAACTACTGCAAATTTAGTTGAATTATTATTCGCCTATACCGCATGTCTTTGGGACTGTGGTTGAAACGAGTACTTTTTACTTTTTTACTTTTGTACATTTTTCAGGCGGTACTTCTTTACTTTTACTTAAGTACAAAAGTGTAGTCAGTACTTCTACTTTTACCAGAGTCGTTTTAAACATGAGTATCTGTACTTCTACTTAAGTATAGGATGTGTGTACTTTTGCCATCTCTGATTGAATGAATGAATGAATGAAGCAAAATTGTATTCAGTTGAAGAATGCAGAAAAAAAAAAAAAAAAAAGATGCAAAATTCTGAGCAGCAAATCAGAATATTAGAATGATTTCTGACAGATCGTGCGACGCTGAAGGCTTCGATGGCAGTTAAAATAAACTGTTCATAATAACATTTTGCAATATTTTTGATCAAATAACTGCAGATTCTGTGAGTGTAAGTGACTTCTTTAAAAAACGGAAGAAACTATTTTAATTTGATATTTGCTATTCCCATCACTCGTTTCTCATCCGATAGTTCAAATGAACATTAACACAGGCTGATGGAAACCCAGCTATTGCCACCCTTTTCACAGTAATGCCACACAGAGACTATTTTGATGCATACTCCTATTTGATTGACATTATATAATCAGTGCTAAACAATCTGACAATAACTCCTAAATGTGCCGACAACACATTTCACCCACTGGAACTAACTATTGACCAATATATCAGTGCATGTCTACAGAATAGCATGCAAAAAAACTTAAGAGCTGAAGACAAGCTGAAAAATTCCCACTGCTTCCAAAAAGATTCATTTCAAGAGATTTTCATGAGGTTATATTCACACTATATCTGCATGCATATTTATAGAACCTACAGTATTATGGTCAAGAAGGCTGTCATGATGTACATTTGACAGTATGTGTTTTTACAGTAGATGCAGCAAATGATGCACACCAGAGAGTGATTCTCTTGCTTGTGCATTGCGCTCAAGGCATTTCTCAGCCAACCTACCTGAATTTCAGTGATATCTGTCAGACATATTTTTAGAGATTTCTAGATGAGGTAACACAAACACACACACACACTTTTTAAAATGCAAAATGTGACTTCTTCTAATGCTATTTTTTTTCCAACCCAGGTTCTATCAGCCTCTCCCTGTAAAGCTGTGGTTTACAGTTACTAATTAATTTATATGCCTTACAATCACTGAAAAGCTTAAAAGAGATTATTGCTTTCATGCAATAGTAACCACACAATCTAAACAGAAAATATATGTATGGATGTGTTACTTTTTAAAAGTTAAAAAGATAGTTTACCTAAAAATTGTAATTTTGTCTTTAATAACTGATCCTCAACTTTCTTTCTTGGTTTGGTCCTTTTAAATCATTAAATGTTATTCTTTTACCAAATAGGTATAGTTATACAAAAATATGTCTCAAATTAAATCAGGGACTGAACTGGACTGGACAATTAATAAAGACAAGCTAAAAAATACTAAAATAAAATAAAATAAATATATATTTTTTTAGAATAATAAAAAATATTAAATTAAATTAAAATTAAATTGCAATATATATATATATATATAAATAAAATAATAAAACATTATTTTTTAAAAAGTTAAATTAAATTCAATTAGTAAAATAAAAAAAATTATTAATAAAATGTAAAAATATTAAATTAAATAAAAAAATAATTTTAAAAATTAAAAAAATAAAAGAATAATTAACATAAATTAATAAACATAAAAAAATAAATAATAAAATTAAATAAAATTAAATTAAAAAAGTTACAAAAACTAAATAATGTAATAACATTTGTATTAATAAATAAAATAAATAAATAAAATAAAATAATGCATGTGTTGTAAACAAATACATTTTAATATTTGCATCAATATAAAAAATTTAAATTAAAATGTATATATATATAAATATAAAATATATAAAATAAAAGAAAAATAAAAGAAAAAAAATTAATTAAATAAGAATGTTTTTTTTTATAAAATAATATAATAGATTTTATTCAAATATTTAATAAAAAATAAGTTTTATAAAATTAACTAAATAAAATTTAATAGAATAAAAAATATAAAAAAATTAATTAAATTAAAATTAAATAAAAAAATAATAACAAAAATAAAAAAATAATTAAATTAAAATAAAACAATAGAATAAAAAATAAATAATAAAATTTAAATAAAATAAAAAATAAAATATTAAATACAATTTAAAAAATGAAATAATATAATTAAAATGTTATTAAAAAATAAAATAAATAAATAAAATAAAAATAAAATAATGCATGTGTTGTAAACAAATACATTTTCATATTTGCCTCACATGTATTTTATATAATCAAATCTACTGCGATCTAAATAAATTTCTTTGGTTAAACATTTGAAACACTCAGCTTCATGTATTTTCCAACATAACCAGCCTCTCTTCTAATTACACCACTAATGCCTATTTCAGATTGACGGTGCATAATATATCATAAAGCTTCACACAAACACTTTTAACAGCCCTTAACAGCTGCAATCACTGGTCTGTGTTCACTATAGGGATAATAATACGGAGAATGTTTGCTATTAGTGATGTCACAGGCATCATCCTAATGGTAGACTAGAGATTCCCAAAAGCCCTTTACATTCACTGAGGGCAATGCATGATGTATATTGCAGGCAGTAATTATAAGTATAGAGAAAAAGAGAAAGAGAGAGAGAGAGAGAGAGAGAGAGAGAGAGAGAGAGAGAGAGAGAGAGAGAGAGAAAGAGAGAGAGAGAGCAAGCAAGAGAACAGCTATTGTTTCCAGCTTCCTTTGCTCAGTCTCTATGGTGATGCCTTTAAAACAGGCTCTGGTGACACATTTATGCTACTGTACTGTACAGAGCTGAGGACTGTTTAGTCGAAGATAACATAAGTTTGCAGTCATGAACCGCTGACCTGAATGAAGCGTTAGAATCAAACAAACAAAAATGTACGCTTCTTGACATAATACCAGTATGAATTTTACTTACAGATTGCTTATGGCAGTGTTATTCTGCAGATTTGCAGATATATATATATATATATACAGTAGCAGTGCCATATGGCTGTATATCAGCATTGGTGAGAGGCGTGCATTGGCACGAGGCGGCAGGCCGAGTACCTTAGTGTCCCACAAGTGCTGATATACAGCCATATCGAACTGCTACAAGTGTGATATTGCGATTATACACGTGTTTGACGACACAATCGTGTATATAAGAAAAGAAAATCAAACACGGAGTCTAAAAACCCTTTTGTATTAGGAACTACTTTCTTTCGCCTTAGTGTCCCACCAGTGCTGATACAGCCATATCGCACTGCTACTCGTGTGATATTGCGTTTATACAACAGTTCGACGGCACAATCGTGTATATAAGAAAAGAAAATCAAACACGGAGTCTAAAAACCCTTTTGTATTAGGAACTACTTTCTTTCGCCTTAGTGTCCCACCACTGCTGACACAGCCATATCACACTGCTACTCGTGTGATATTGCGTTTATACAACAGTTCGACGGCACAATCGTGTATATAAGAAAAGAAAATCAAACACGGAGTCTAAAAACCCTTTTGTATTAGGAACTACTTTCTTTCGCCTTAGTGTCCCACCAGTGCTGATACAGCCATATCGCACTGCTACTCGTGTGATATTGCGTTTATACAACTGTTCGACGGCACAATCATGTATATATATATATATAAAAAAAAAAAAAATCAAACATGAAGACTCTAAAAACCCTGTTTTGTTTGAGGAACTACATTCTTCCGCCATTCATTCACATCTGCAGCTGACTTCAGAACAGCAGAAGCCGTTACTAATTCACCAACGTCACTTTAGAGCTAGTGTTTGAATGATTCTCTAGCGTAATGTCTAAAGTGATGACAAAATAGCTGATTTTGCTGAGCTTTTAAGATTTTAAGGCTGAACGTGACATGAAATGCCATCCATCTAAAGTGATATCTCCTTACATTATTACAGTCTACAGTATTTCTGTGTTGCAATCGGGATATCACAATAATTACCCCGAAAAAAGCAGCGCAATCACTACCAGATTGCTGTTGTGGTTGTGATAAGGAAAAATGCTAAACACATGCCGGCATTTCTTCTTTCTTTCTGCCAACACAACACACATTCCTTGATGCAGTCAATCTATTTTCGCCATTGCACGGCTGCGTGCTGCAGCGCGCGGCTTTTTCAACCAAGGCTACAGTATGTCTACACAGATGAGATGGCAAATTTAAATGACTGATGCTGCCGTTTACACGGTAATAAGACACATTTTGCTCGATCAGATCACAGGTAAACAAGAGAGAAACATTCCAGTTAAAAAATATGACATTTAAATGCTTAAAGTTAGAGCCTTTTGTCCACTTCCGATCACACTGGGGTGCGTTTCCCAAAACCATCGTTAGCCAACTAAGGTCGCAAGTTTCGTCGTTACAAACATAGTTCTTTGATTTGCTGTTTCCCAAATCCATCGCTCCAACGAACATTCGCAAACTGCTTCGCAATCTTGAGCACTTGAAACGACACCTCTGGAGCTGTAGTTAAAAGCATAGTTCCTGTCTGTGTTCTATTCCCACTTATCCCCCCCTATGCCCTATTCATTTAGAAAATTCTAGCATTCAAAGCTGGAATTATTAAAAATAAAAAAGCATCAAGGTCATCTCTCTTAGGTGTAATTTGCTTTCAAAGTATTTTTACAGTTCAGTTTTAGCGATCTTTTCATGTTTACAATTGTGCTCCCTTCGCGGTGCACTTTGAAAACATTGATATCATTTTGAACACAGCCTCATGGCGAAAGCTATAAGTATATTTAAAAGCGGAAATTATGTTACAGTACGTCTCCAAAGCTTGTGAAAATAAAAAAACATAGCATACGTTAATTCTTTTATTTTATAGTGGGTTATTTATTAAGTTTCTCTGCTGTATATGACATGGGCCTGTTGGTTAGAACTTTCTGCTGTGGTTTGCATGTGAAATTGTATTTTTTTTTAATAAATAAACAATATCCTAAATAATAATAATAATCATCATCATCATCATCATCAATAATATTATTAATATTATTATTAAAATAAATATATTTATAATAAATCACCTAATTATTTATTTATTTATATGATTTATATATGGTATTAGAATAGTGTTAGCTTTTGTAAGTGATTTTATGTTTTAGAATAGAATATGTAATGTTCAACTTCTCAATAATATTAGTAAAGCAAACATTGGCCCTATATGTGCCGTTTACTTATATTTTTAATGAATATGGAAAGCGAGTGCATGTTTTTACCAAAACTAATATTGGATTTTATTTTAAATGTGTGTTTGTGTAAAACAATATAATTTGCACAAAGAAATGATGGGGTTCTTCTCTGAAGAAGTTACTCCACCCCGTTTAGAGCATCATTATGGGCGTTTTGCGTCATAACTAACGTGGTTCAAGCGATGGATCTGCGACAGAGAAACTATGGGTTTTGGGAAACACTCGTCACTACATAGTTCTTTTGCCAAACGATGCATCGCACTATGATAGTTCAGCCGCGAGTTACGTCGTTGTTTGGGAAACGCACCCCTGCACGGGATTTCTTTGGTCTTTCAATCTAATCCCATGAAAAAAAGTGCTTTTTTGTACACTTAGTTCTAAAACAATCAAATACTTTATAAAAACTTTATGCATTGAGATTTATTTCCTTTATTTCTGATGAGTTCATATTTCCTAATACAGAATTCATGCTGTTTAACAGTTTTTCATTGATTTTTTATTGACTATGGCCCAATCCCAATTCTATTTTTGTACCCCTACCCCTTCCCCTTGGCCCTTAAAACAGAGTGTAAAGGGCAAGGGTTTCAAAATTTACCCCTAAAAATTGGGACAGCACTACAGCACCTGCACACGTCATCATATGTCATCGCGATCGATGGCGACTGCTGTGGTTATTTCAGTTGTGTTATTTTTTGGTATTTATCTTCAGGAAATCACTGAAGGCATATATCATGTTATCATAATGATATAATGTGGCAATAAGATCGTAACTGTACTGTGCATTTACACAGTGGCCATATTCATCTGTGTAAACACACCAAAAACAACATAAACATTATAGCAGACACTGTAAAAAGCTAATTCCCAGCCACTAGACGATTCTGACAGGGTATTCGAGTGTCATCGAGTGTCAGAATGTTGTGGGACTGCTGTACAGGAGTTATTATTAGGGATTATAGATCGTCAAATTTAGCGTTTTTTATTTTAGCGTTTTTTTTTAAAGCATGACGGTAAAACAGGAACGCGGTTATGAATATAATAAAACATGTGCTTGTTTGTTGTAAAAATTCGTAATAACGACAACAAATACTAATTTGTGGATCTCCTTACTTCCGGGTGTAGTGATCCTGCCGTTGTGGCTGGTGTATTCTGGGAAATTTTCTTACCACTTGGTTTTGAGAGTGGTCCTAAAAAATCTCCATTCGAAGGGGTCTAGCCCTTCTCCTTAGCCCTACACCTTCAAGCTAAAGAGAATTGGGACACCACTACCCCTTCACGTGAACGTGCAAAACAAGGGATAGGGGTAAGGGGTAAGGGAAAGGACTAAGGGGTAGAATAGGGATTGGGCCTATATGATTTTACTTATAGGCATATTAATCTTCAATAAAAAATAAGATTTGTCACCAAAAATCATTCTGCTAGCTGAAGCAGAAAAGGTTATGGCCAAGTTAAGACTCAAAATCACCCCAGAGTGGATGAAAACATCCCCAACAGTACATAAGGGTTAGACATTTTGAATTGAGGACACAATGTCCTCATAAACCACCTTAATAAAGTGCAAGTACATCATACCCATGTCATTATACAATTTTGTGTCCTCGTAAACCACATAAACAAGTCCACACGCACACACAAACTCGAAACTTGTCGGCAAGTCTCCACTGTGCCAGAAATAATTGCTCTGGCTGATTGTCAGACATTAGACAGGACTGAAATGATAATTGCAAGGAAATCCATAACACTTGGTGCCAACATGGAACAATAGAGCTAGTCAATAACAGCTGAACTGATAGTAGTTCAGTCTCTGTAAAAATCTTTATTCTCTTGATTCCGGCAGCCCCAAATATACCTTCAGTCCACCCACGCTCGCCAGCTCTCCAACAGACAGATCCTCTATTTATAGTGCGAGGAGCATAAATATTGAAGGCTGTGTGCTGGTGTCAGCCTACTTTATAGAGCAATCCATGGGAACAAATGTTAAAAGTAAGAATGGGGACATTCACATTGCTGTGTAGAGCAAGAGACCGCAGTGCTGGAGTACAAAATAAATAATAAATCAAAACATTCATTGTTGTAACAGAAGCAAGAGCTGAGAATCATGGGTAAATACTATGCTCTTTGGTAGATGATATTGTAGCACAATATAGCTACTGCACATGTTCTCTACATGCTTCAGTTGCTTTCTACGGTGGCAGAGAGAGCTTAAAAGCTGATTTATTTCGCCTGGCACCGCAAAAATATAATTCTATAATATAAGAAATCTATTATAAAGAAATGTGGAGGATGTGACAAGATAATTGTCAGGGCATGTAATCAAGCAACCAAACGGTCTGTTAATGAAGTAATTTGTCCCAAAGCTTGCCTTCTCAAAAGTTTGTATTTTTTCTACATAAAAATAGTACATATTTTAACCTCTTAAGGCCCAAGGTGTTTTTTTACATGGATTTTTTATTTCTCTTTGCTATTTGGGCTTATTGGAACCTAACTAGAATAAAAATCTAAGTATCATCTTTTGATATGATGTACTTTTAGAGAAAAATGATGTCCATATATGTGCACTCGTGGTCCGAATTTACATAAAACACTTTTTCCTGAATTATTTTTAATGCATATTTAACATAGAATTTTTTTTTTAAATTGCTTTGACTATCAGAGAGTAAAAACAACATTTTTTTCCCATTTTGGACAGTTAAAAATAGGGTTTGGGACATTTCATATGCTGCAAAACAGTTGCAGGATGACACTGTATGTCTGTGACAAAATATAAAACATTCAAAGTATTTTAAATAGCCACTTAAGAGCTCAAATGTGCTGTCCATGTATGTGGACACTCTGGCCCTAGGAGGTTATGGCGTTGTATAAGTAGGTACATCAGGATGCAGCAACCGAATTTATTCATGATTTACAGAAGACGCCCAGTGAAATGTCATTCAGTTTATATACCAAAAAATAATGTAAAGCACATTTAGAGCAAGAATCCTTTCATATAAATAAAAACTCCATTTAAGGATCATAGTGCAGCTCCAAAATGGCAACCAATTGTAATTTCAAATCTTTATATTTTGTCAATATCCTTCAAACCACTGGGTTTTACCTGATTGTCAGCAAGAACTTTTTTAATTATTTAAAATAAAATAAAATTGTGTGAAATAGCCTACTGTAACGTCTGCGATTACATAAAATAAATAAATGCAACATATGAACATATGCAGCCCCTTACAGTCTCCGATATGTTATTGTTGTGAGTGAGGCGGGGCTGAGAGCCGTGAGGGCGTGCGGACCTGCCTCGAGTCTCATGGAGGAGCCCTGGAAGCTAAAAGGAGGATAGACGCCAGTGCTGGGAGAGAGAGGACCGGGCCCGGACAGATTATTTTACTTTTGCTTTCAGTTTCTTTTATTTTTTCATTAAAGAGCTCCTATTATGGGTTTTTGAATATGACCTTCCATGTAGTGTGTAACACAGCTCTACGTGAAGTGAAATATCCAGCTAAGGCTTAAATCTGAAACAAACACGAGAAAACTGAAATGTGCAGCCCCGCCCACAAACAGTAGCAAAGAAAAAGAGGAAGACAAACACTGAAGCAGATCCCGGTTGAATCAAGTCGTGAAGACTCCGTGCTCAGCTGGATATTACTGGAAGTGTGAGGGGAAAGTTAGATGAAAGTTATCCAAAGATGAACTGTGAAAAGTCAGTGGTTGAGGTTTATTTTTGCAAAAATACCTCAGCATTATAGGCCTCATTTTTCTGATGAGAGCTTCAGTAATCGACACGCTTACAACGGGGGATTCATCGGCCGTTTGTTAAAGGAAGGATCAGAAAAGACTATTGATGTGTGTGATTTTGTCAGAGCTTGACAAGAACTTCCATGGACCAGTTTCTTCCTTCATTTCACAAGTATAATGCTGCGCTCACACCAGACGCGGAAGAAGCGTCAAGCACGAGTGATTTACATGTTAAGTCAATGCAAACGTGCGAATAGACATCCTGCGGCACGCTACGCGCGAATGGCGCGGCGCGAATTGTGCGAATGGCGCAGCGCGGATGGTGCCATACGCGCGGCGCGAATTGAGCGTTTGACGCGTTTGATGCGCTTAACGCGCAAATTGCGCGAATCACTCCAGTTCAAAAATCTGAACTTCTGCGGACTTTCGCACCGCGTTAACCAATCAGGAGCTCTTGTGGGGGCATGATTGTGACGTAGCACCTGTTGTTGGTGTCCCAGGGGAAATCTTCCAGCCGACACCGACAACAGTTCATCAAACTGGCCTCGGCTCAGTCAGAAGAACCGCTGTGAGCCTCCGTAATCCAGGTTAAGTTTCTGGAGGAGTTTATGAGCTCACAGAGCTGGGTGCACCTCTGAAAGTATCTATTGGACTGAAACTGCTACAAATGTATCGACGCTGTTTTTCAGGCTTCATAAAAGCACATAAACACAGTTATTTTCTCAATAAAATCCATGTTAGCCATTTAGCAACGAAGCTACAGTCACCGGGAAGACAGAAGCCCTGCCCATGACGCGAATCCGCGTCTGTTCTGAAGTGAATTTGATGTGCGAATGAACCAGAGTTTGACGCGCGAATGAAGCGGAGTTTAACGCGCGAATGAAGCGAGTAAACTCAAATGTTCACGCGTCTATTTACACGCGAATAGCGCAATTTATCCGCGCGTTACGTGTCTGGTGTGAACGCAGCATGAGTAAGTGCAATTAAAATGCCTGCCTCCCTGTTTTGTCTAGCTTGCAAATTATGTATTTATATGAAATTATGTTTTCCAGGATAAATAACAAAACGGGAGGGTGGCGGGAGATAAGTATGAAATACGGGAGACTCCCGGGAAAAACAGGAGTGTTGGCAGGTATGCTCACACATACACTATGCACTCCGACTACTTCAATATTGTTGATAAGCCGTGGTGGGCATTTCACTCTGTCTCGTGCTGAACACTGTCGACCAATCGTAACAGACTGTCATCTGTCCAATCAGCGCAGATTAGCATCGCGCTAAGGAGGGGTTTGGGAACAAATGAATCGCTGAACGATTCATATGAGAGTCGCTGGGATAATTAGGTAAAAATAAATGCATATTATAAGACAATAAAAGTGTTTTTTGACCTTGCACTCATATCAACCTGTTGTTGGAGACCCTTAAAACCAAAATATGACCCTTTTTAATGTATAATAGAGGCTTTTTAAAAATTATTTAAATGGCCATCTAACTTAAATACCGTTACCAATTACAGAAAAACTACATACAGCATACATTTAGTCCTTATTTGGATTCAAAAACAACACGAAATATAGCCCAGTCAGTGCAAACCTCTCTATCTTTAATATTCACCAGCACATGTAACCTCTTGACAGAAAGTAATTCTGTCTATCCGAGTTTATAATAGTCCAAAAGGTGGTCATAATAGTTAAACATGGCAGTTTGTTCATGTTTTAGCCAGGTTGCTGAAAAAATCATTTGCTCCTTTCTTTTTACGCGCTTCACTCTCACGTCTGTCCATTTCCGAAAGGGTTGGATGTCAGAAGCGCTTTAATAATCACGTGCACGTTATTATCATCAGCTCAAGAAGTTCATTATTTCAAATATAGACGCGTGGCGAGAAAGTGAAACCGCTCGCTCTTTAGACGGCCTTATAAACAACTACGGGGCACAGGGTACATTCTGCTCTAAATTTTCAATTTATTCGGTTTATTGATAACTAAGGTGCTAGTGGCAACTTGATTCCCAGTTTGAGGCCCTTTGTCGATCCTGTTCCCCTCTCTCTACCCCATGCTTTTATGCCTATATTCTACTGTCCTGTCAAAATAAAGACCCCCCCCCCCCAAAAAAAAAAAAAATAATAATAATAATAATAATAAGACACAAAATTATTTATACTTACTATGATTTTAATTAGGGCGACACAGTGGCTCAGTAGTTAGCACTGTCACCTCACGGCAAGAAGGTCGCTGGTTCAAGTCCTGGCTGGGCCAGTTGGCATTTCTGTGTGGAGTTTGCATGTTCTCCCCGTGTTGGTGTGAGTTTTCTCTGGGTGCTCCAGTTTCCCCCACAGTCCAAACACATGCACTATAGGTGAATTGGATGAACTGAATTGACTGTAGAGTATGAGTGCGTGTGTGAATGTGAGAGTGTATGCATGTTTCCCAGTACTGGGTTGCAGCTGGAAGGGCATCTGCTGTGTAAAACATATGCTGGATCATTTCGCTGTGGTGACCCCTGATAAATAAGGGACTAAGCCGAAGGAAAATGAATGAACGATCTATTTTAAATCAGGGTATCTTCCGTCCATTCCATATCCGTTTTAAAGAAAAAAAGAAAAACTAAGAAAACACAAAAATAAAAAGTAAAAATAAATTATTATTATTTACTTAGTGTTTTTTATTGTTTAGTTTTTAAAATAGTTGTTAGCAGTTAGTTGTTAGTTGGTTGATCAATCAGAGGAAAATGGGCGTTTCAGCACCGCTTAATGAATTTTAAAATTTTATCCATTTTCCTACCCTAAACCAAAAAACGAAAATCCAGCCAAAATCTCATTTGTTTTTTTTTGTTTTTTGTGAGCAAAAGAAGTTTTCCTTTTTTTTTTTTGTTTTAAATGGATATGAAATAGACGGAAGATACCCTGATTCTTTTATCTTTGCCATGATAACAGTATATGATATTTCACTAGATATTTTTCAAGATACTAGTATTCAGCTTAAAGTGACATTTAAATGCTTTACTGGGTTAATTAGGTTAACTAAGCAAGTTAGGGTAAATAGGCAAGTCATTGTATAATGATGGTTTGTTCTGTAGACAATCGGAAAAGAAAATTGCTTAAGGGGGCTAATAATTTTGACCTTAAATTGTTTTTTAAAAAATCTAATTCTATTATTCTAGCTGAAATAAAACAAATAAGACTTTCTCCAGAAGAAAAAAAACATTATAGGAAATACTGAAAATGTCCTTACTCTGTTAAAAATCATTTGGGAAATGTA
Organism: Danio kyathit; assembly: GCA_903798195.1. Lineage (NCBI taxonomy): Eukaryota > Metazoa > Chordata > Actinopteri > Cypriniformes > Danionidae > Danio > Danio kyathit. The sequence goes on along the minus strand of LR812523.1, from coordinate 76,219,797 downwards.
AAAAAAATATATATAAAATAATTTAGCTATTTTGGGCTAATAATTTTGACTTCAGCTGTATATCAGAATCAGATCAGCTGCCCTCATGAACTACATTTAGTGGTGGCAGATGTTGTGCAACTGCATGTCATGATTGTGGTTAGTATGTAGGCAGCAAACAGAACATTTTGATCTACATCGTTTTCAGCTTCCTGTCTCTAAAGGCTTTCTGATTCAAATCAAGCTGTGAATATTTAAATGTTGTTGATGCATCTAGTGAAGCTGCTTTATTTTCTAACAGAATAATACTGTATAAATTAGCTCTATGTACTTATATTGAGTTGTGAGTGTTCTTTGTCCCATAAAGAGGAAGAGGTTCAAACCAGGGCACAGGTGCTCTTTTAAAGTGCATTTTTGCCACATAACATCTCCATCCTCTGAAGGTCACGCACACACACTTCCAGCAGTGACTCATGATTCACTCTTTGTCAGAAACATGTTTAAGACCAGTGCAGAATCAATGTGAGCTCCTCTGGACATTTTGAGACACAAAGTGTAAGAAATATATAGACTGAAAAAAAATGATTCATTGGATTTACTAAAATAATTTTAAGGTAAGTGGTTGCAAACAATTTATATGGGCTGAATTTAAACAAACAAATTAGGTTGAATTAAATTTAGGGCGATGCAGTGGCGCAGTAGGTAGTGCTGTCGCCTCACAGCAAGATGGTCGCTGGTTCGAGCCTCAGCTGGGTCAGTTGGCGTTTCTGTGTGGAGTTTGCATGTTCTCCCCGCGTTCGCGTGGGTTTCCTCCAGGTGTTTCGGTTTCCCCCACAGTCCAAAGACATGCGCTATAGGTGAATTGGGTAAGCTAAATTGTCAGTAGTGTATGAGTGTGAATGAGTGTGTATGGGTGTTTCCCAGAGATTGGTTGAAGTTAGAAGGGCATCCGCTTTGTAAAACGTGTGCTGGATAAGTTGGCGGTTCATTCCGCTGTGGCAACCCCTGATTAATAATAAAGAGAATAAGCTGAAAAGAAAATGAATAAATGAAATGCTAAATTTAATTTGTTTGTTTACATTCAGCCCATATAAATTGTTTACCTTAAAATGATTTCGTAAATCCAAATAATCATATTATACAGTGTACAAGCTGGCATCATACAGTATGTATGTCTGCGTGTAGCATGTTATAAACAAGGTAGAGTAAACGTATACTTATTATTATTATTTATTTATATTTATTATTATATATTACCAGTTGGGCGTCACGGTGGCACAGTGGGTAGCACAATCGCCTCACAGCAAAAAGGTTGCTGGTTTGAGCCTCGACTGGGTCAGTTGGCATGGTGAATTGAGTAAACTAAATTGTCTGTAGTGTATGTGTGTGAAAGTGTATGGATGTTTCCCAGTGATGGGTTGCAGCTGGAAGGGCATTCGCTCCGTAAAACATATGCTGGATAAGTTGGTGGTTCATTCCGCTGTGGAGACCCCAGATTAATAAAGGGACTAAGGATGCCCTTCCAGCCACAATCCAGTACTGGGAAACATCCATACACACTTATTCACACACATACACTACGGCCAATTTAGCTTACCCAATTCACCTATAGTGGGCGACGCAGTGGCGCAGTAGGTAGTGCTGTCGCCTTACAGCAAGAAGGTTGCTGGTTCGAGCCTCGGCTGGGTCAGTTGGCGTTTCTGTGTGGAGTTTGCATGTTCTCCCTGCGTACGCGTGGGTTTCCTCCAGGTGCTCCGGTTTCCCCCACAGTCCAAAGACATGCGGTACAGGTGAATTGGGTAAGCTAAATTGTCTGTAGTGTATGAGTGTGAATGAGTGTGTGTGTGGATGTTTCCCAGAGATGGGTTGCAGCTGAAAGGGCATCCGCTGCATATGCTGGATAAGTTGTCGGTTCATTCCGATGTGGCGACCCCGAATTAATAAAGGGACTAAGCCGAAAAGAAAATGAATGAATGAATGAATTCACCTATAGACCATTTTGAGGGACGTAAACAATAACAATGGTCCCAACGTACTTCCTGTTTAACATTTTTAATTTCTATAGCTTCCGAGAATCCAAAAAAGAGCCACATATTGATAAAGAATGTTATGATAGCTGTTTTAAAATTAAGTTATGCTTGAATTGCCTCTTGTTACAGTTATGAAATAGTTTGATAACAAGCAAGAAATGTTCATGGGCCAGTGACATCACCACATTGAAATCGTTTATAGCGCATGTCTTTGGACTGTGGGGGAAACCGGAGCACCCGGAGGAAACCCACGCCAGCACGGGGAGAACATGCAAACTCCACACAGAAACGCCAACTGATATAGATTGAAAAGTGCAAATAAATTGTATTTTAATGTTTCAAAAAACATTTGTGAAAATAAAAATGTCAAAATATGGCTTTTAATTCTTTTATATTTTTATTTTTATATATCTGACAAGATTTTTCTTTAGTGTCTTCAGTACATCAGGGTAAAATGTATAATAATCATTATTTTATACAAATCGGTGTGTTCGCTTCATGCAAAAATAACTAAAGATGTCACAGTATGACCTAATGAAGTCATTCATTCATTCATTTTCCATCAGCTTAGTCTCTATTTCAGAGGTCGCCACAGCGGAATGAACCGCCAACTATTCCAGCATATATTTTACACAGCGGATGCCCTTCCAGCTGCAACCCAGTACTGGGAAACACGCATAAACACTCATTCACACACACACACTCATACACTACGACCAATTTAGTTTATTCAATTCACCTATAGCGCATGTCTTTGAACTGTGGGGGAAACTGGAGCACCCAGACGAAACTGGGGGAGAACAATCAAACTCCACACAGAAATGCCAACTGGCCCAGCCAGAACCAGCGACCTACTTGCTGTGAGGCGACAGTGCTAACCACTGAGCCAACGTGCTGTCCTTTTGTCCAATTTTCATGTATTCTAGTTTAATTCCATATTTAATTTCCAGTCGTTTTATTTGCACTAGTTAATAATTTTCTGTAAGTAAGGATAGCATTTATTTGCCACCATTATGCTCTAATACAGGTATAAATGATTCTCACGACTCTCCTGTCCAAACAGGGGGGACAACACCAATAAAAACGGATTTCACGAAACGCTAAATGGATATCTTGATCCCACTCTGACTTACTGTGCATTGGTTGAATCCATACTGTACTCCTCTGTGTACCTGGACAGAGCAGACATGGTGACACAAAAGGGAGAGTTTTCAATAAAAGGAGGACGCATGCAAATTTAAAACATGCAAAAAAACATGCTGGAAAGGACTGGATTGAGCGCAATCCTTCAGAAGAGCACTGAAACAGGATGTCTGCGTGTGTGTCGTTGTGCTTTGACACAGCGTTTGTGTTTAGCTGGTGACATTTTAAAAGTGGCATTTGAAAGCTTCGAGCTGGATCCGCAATCTGGAGATTTCATCGGCCCAGGGTTGCTCTGTGTGGCCATTTGTTCGACACAACAATGGATGATCATGACGTGGACCACATGGAGGTTAGATCACGACTGCATTATGACAATTTGTTCAGACATGGAGGTGGATACGCATTTAAAAGGCACAATATGCACGATTTGTTTCATTAACATATCCTAAAACCAGTACAGTGTTATATATACTGCTCCAAAAATAAAGGGAACACTTGGAGTTACATTGTGTTGTCTAAGTGTTCTCTTTATTTTTTTGAGCAGCATATTTTGCTGACATTTGTACTTGGATTATCCCAAATGTTTCAAAGACTGTGCCTGTTTCCCACCCAATTAAAGTGACAGTGCATTGATGACCAAAACACATTGAATGACAGGAAAAAGTAGCAATTTTACCCAATAATTACTTTAATAAAATCCACAGATTTTTATATATTCATTTAAATGAACTTAAATGATTAAAAATGGCAACAAATATTTATTTAGGCCCAAACTACAAAAGCAAATTTAAAACAATTTTAGAATTAGTTTTGCCCAAGCTTGATCATGTATAAATATCATTATAACTATATTGTATAAATATTATTATAAATATAGGCCTACATCAGGCTGACAATTAAAAACAAAATGACATGATATCACAGGCGATTGTCTTCTGACCGAGTGCACCTTAAAAGACATGAATGACACTCCTGGTAGAGAAGCATACAGTTCTTTAGGTTCTATATCATTTGTAAAATAAAGACTTGCAGGTTAAGGAAACAGCAAAGAAGGAAGTTGCCATGGGCCTTGGTGCAGATGAAAAGTAAAAAAAAATGTATTTATATACAGTTGAAGTCAGAATTATTAGCCCCCCTTTGAATTGTTATCTCTTTTTTAAATATTTCCCAAATGATGTTTAACAGAGCAAGGAAATTTTCACAGTATGTCTGATAATATTTTTTCTTCTGGAGAAAGTCTTATTTGTTTTATTTCGACTAGAATAAAAGCAGTTTTTAATTTTTTAAACACCATTTTAAGGACAAAATTATTAGCCCCTTTAAGCAATTTTTTTTCCCGATAGTCTACAGAACAAACCATCGTTACACAATAACTTGCCTAATTACCCTAACCTGCCTAGTTAACCTAATTAACCTAGTTAAGCCTTTAAATGTCACTTTAAGTGTCTTGAAAAATATCTAGTCAAATAGATTTTACTGTCATCATGGCAAAGATAAAATATTATATATTATAGAGATATTATTAGAGATAAGTTATTAAAAGTATTATGTTTAGAAATGTGTTGAAAAAATCTGCTCTCTGTTAAACAGAAAACAGGGAAAAAAATAAACAGGGGGCTAATAATTCAGGGGGCTAATAATTCTGACTTCAACTGTAGATAGATAGATAGATAGATAGATAGATAGATAGATGGATAGATGGATAGATGGATAGATGGATAGATGGATAGATGGATAGATAGATAGATAGATGGATAGATGGATAGATAGATAGATAGATAGATAGATAGATAGATAGATAGATAGGTAGATAGATAGATAGATAGATAGATAGATAGATAGATAGATAGATAGATAGATAGATAGATAGATAGATAGATAGATAGAATGGACAGAGATAGATTGATCTGTGCAACTGCTGCCGATCCGCTGCACGGTGCTGATGCAGCTGGTGTGAAAGGCAAACGCCTGTGTGCTGCTTATGCTCTTTATATGCGATGCGGATGCGCTGCTCGTGCTCTGCTCGCGCTTGCGGTGTGAAACAGGCATTGTTCAAATTGAGAAAAATAAGCAATTTTGACTTGTGCACGGTATATACAGGAATTAAAGAATGATATTCAATACCTTTAAGACCTTTTTAAAGACTCCTTCCATACATTATAATTATTATTATTCACTAAATACTGATTGTAAGACAACACATGTACTGAATAAAAATGTTATTCCACTCTCTTCCACCAGGTGATGCCTATAGAACAGCAGGAATAATGTTGTTGCCTTGGTAACTGCAGTAAACAAAGCAGTTTGATGTCAAATCTAGCAGGGTTTTACCAATTTCACAATACATTGCATAATCAAAAGTTATACAAAATATAACCTTGTAAAATATAATTTAAGACTTTTTAATGCTTTTTAAAGGCCTTAAGTTTTTCTAAATTGATTTAATCAATGTTTAATACTTTTTAATGCCCTGCAGACACCCTGTGGTGAGATAGACCATGTCCTGTTCTGCAAAGATGCTTCCAAATGCGTTTTATTAGGCTTCATAAAGCAGCAATAAAACAGAACCGAAAGCAGTAGACTGTGGCATAATAAAAGCTCTGCTGTTTTTGTGCAGCGTCGCACTCGTCTCTCATCAGAAATGGCTTCAGCACTCTCGTTTCACTTTGATATCGTTCATCGCTACTCTGCTACCATGATAAGTGTTGAATACTCATTCATGAACATGCTTTCTGCAGTATTCTGAAAGGATTGTAATTAAATGTAATTTCTGACCAATTGTCAGAAAAGTGGCTAATTTGTACAAATCAATATGATTTCCTTCATGCATTTAAGCCCAATCTTTTTTTTAAAGAAGGTGTTTCCCCAAACCTCAACTCTACCCAACATTGGGGAATGATAAAATTATACTAAAAATGTAAGAATAAGATCATACAAATTAACACGAATTAGCCACTAAATCAAAAAGTTACGAATTGCCATGAGATTGCATTGAGGATTCCCATAGGAGGTAATGAAGACCACAACTTCCATGACTCCACACTCCCATGATTGCCTTTGTTTGTTGTTGCATATGCACCCTCTAGTGGCGGAAATTATATATTGTGTCTTTAATGACTGATGATTAATATTACACCAAAAATTGGTGTAGACGATTGTCAGTGTAGAACAACAGAAAATGTAAAAACCATATCTTACACCGACAAGCAAGAGAAATGAGCATTCCTGAAGGAACAGGCTGTGTGAATAAACGAGCTGCATCTTCTCTCTGAATATATAGGCCAAATATTCTGTGTGAATGGATTGTATTAAATATTCCCCGTGTGCTGTGGTGAGCAGTGCAGTATTTCAGCTGAACAACCGGAGGTCTGTGAAGGGCTCATTACACTGTAGCAGACAATACAGTATAGCCGATCAATTTTTCTGGCAGAAATTTATATGATGGATCCCAGAATTATATAACCCCAAACTCCAAAAGACTGCAGTGTGTGTGTGTTTTATCTCCTGTGACTCCAACTTGTGCATTGATTGCAATTTTTTTAAATCACAAAAATCTTCTATCATATACTTACTGTTTTCATCACCTACAGTAAATACATAATAAACGCCACTAAGATTATTGATTATGCTCTTTCTCTTTACTTTATGCTATACTCAACCATGAATCTCATAAATAAATGCATGCTTCTTTATTTCTCAGTTAATGATAAGTGCAGTAAGCTTTCCACCAATATTATCACTATAATTTAGGGATGCACCGATCCCGATACTTAAATCGGATATCGGTTCGATACCGCATAGTTTTGCTGGATCGGGTATCGGCCAGCTGGTACCGATCCAAATCCGTTCTTGCACATGCGCTATATTCTGTGTAATTAATAAGCCAACAAAAGCCATGAAAGTAGCCTATTATAAAGAACTAGAAACTTGTCATGTACGCCCACTATATCATAAATGCTCTGAAGCCATTCTATAGTTTAACGTGAAGCACAGATTAGTGTTCGGTGATGTTGACCAATTTAGCATCGTACGATGTCTAATGTGAAACATTGCGATGGACGATGGCATCGTCTTCATAGGCGGAGGTGAATTAATTATTTATGAAAAAAAAAAATTTGGGGGGGGGGGGGGGGGGGGGTTCACCTTTAATGGACAGGACAGTGGATTGACAGACAGGAAAGTGTGGGGAGCAAAGATAGGGGAAGGATCGCCAAAGGACCTCGAGCCGGGAATCAAACTCGGGTCGCCGCGAGCACCTGGGTGCTATGTGTCGACACACTAACCACTAGGCTACTGGCGCCGACAATTATTTATGAATAATTAATTAATTCAGAACAAATTAATTATTTGTAGCCTACCGTTTCATCCACCACGGCGGTGGATGGCGGAGGGGTGTCGCGGACAAAAGTGAGCGGCGCGGGGGTGTCACGGACGAAAGTGAAGAGGGTTGGGGAGTCGCAGAAGAAAGTGAAAATGAACAGCGAACAGGGGAGGAGGGCGATCAGTAAAATGAGGTGCCGCATCCGGATCCGGCGTGTTTCGGCACAAATTAAGCCCTGGATAGAGACAAGATTAATTAAATATCACGTTTAACAACTATCGTGAGACACAATCCAGCGATAAAACCCTTGATAAACTGTCCAACGTACACTGTTTTCTGGAGCTCAAACGAGCGCATGACAGTGTGTGTGGCTGTGGCTGTCTGTGTGTGCGTGTGGCTGTGTCTGTGTGGTCACGTGATGTGCGTTTTCAGTGGATGGAGGGCTGTTCAAAATTGCTAGATGAAACACCAGTGTGAACGTGGGTCATTTTCGTTCTAAAATGCCATTTTAAAACAAAGCTGTATTAGTGTAAACGGGGGCTGAGTGTGTATTTTTCACGAGCAGGTTTGCGACGGGGGTGGGGCGGAGGATTGGCGATGCCAGCTCAGCATCGTGATGTAGGGGTTGAACGACTTTAGATTTTTGGATGTCGACTTTTTGTTATCAAAGTCGAGTCGACGTCGACTAGTTGCTGGTGACGTCGTCAATAAAACAAAAGATGCAAATGATTTGCTACATTCCACAATTTGCGATTTATTTGGAGAAAATATATACACATGCTGTTTGACAGCTCATAACACGTTACAAAAACAATGCAACCTTACCAATGACTAATTTTAGTGTAAAACAAATGCACTGTCAATTCGTTAATAATGCAACATTAGCACCCGGGCTAATTTTACCACTAAATAATGCAGTCAACACATTGATCACTACACGTTCTAGTAACAATGTAACAATAACATATATTTTAGTGCAGATGTAATGCATACATCGTCAGCACACAGATTCGTGTGAAGTTATTTCATAACATAACGCACAAAAGACAAAGGCTAGGCTATAATTATTACACTGTCAGAGACTTGCTCAGATGCGTATTTTACCACTATGATGGTCCACGCTAGAAAGCTGCTCAAAATCCTGCTCAAGTCATTTCACAGTTACTGGCTCATCTTGGTTATCAGACATCTTCTTGCTGCACATCTTCACCGCGTTCACCTGAGATGATGTTTACACGCACTATGAAGTTTGTCACACCTCAGCAGCTGCGCACTTCTCGGTTTCTGCACACTTCATGGTTCATTCACAAAATATGTCCGCGCCTACGCTTCACAGAGTGCAACAGCCAATCACATTACTTTTCCATCGTTGTGTAAACGTGATCTTCTGCTGTAGGGTATTTGGAGAGACTTAACTGGCATCTGTTTTACGATTTAAAGTTCACTCAAAGTTCACGTGAATCTTTGACGCTGACATAAGAAAAATAACATTTTAAAAATGATTTTAAATAATCCGAGGGCAGTTTCATTCAGTGAACCACCTTGTGTGGGATGCTGCCATGTAGTTCAGGTCAAAAAACACAGCGCGACTAGTCGATGCCCATCAAAAAGCATCACGGCAAAGCATTAAAGTCGACTAGTCGAATAGTCAACTAGTCGGTGCAACCCCTAATTCATGTTTAAATTCATGTTTAATTCAGCGCGACCTTCACAGCCAATCATAGTCATTTCTGTTGAGCATGTTAACGCTATCCGCTTGTTAAGAGTGACGTCACGTGAAGCAGCTTCCGGGTCCAAGCGCTCTATCAAACTGCATGGGAAGACTCAACAAATGATAATAATAAACGTTTACGAAGCGATGTATTACTTTCGAAAATCACGATCGCAATGTATATATCCATGCCTAATATCCGAATGTCATAATTTTTTTTTGAAATTGTAAAAATGTTGATATTTGTGATACAGCAAGTCCAGAGACTGTTGTGTACACCATGATTTTATATAAAATTCACTTTAAAGTGTAAACATAACTATAAACGAATATATATAAAATGAGTAGCGGCTTGAACCCAGAAACAGTATTCCATACGTCACGACTTAACAAGCAGATGGCAAATCAGTGCTGTTTAAGAACTCAACAGCGGTTAAATGTTCGCGGGAAATGGACGTTTTCAAAACTTCAGTATCGATTGGTTCCGAATTCCAGTATCCTGACAACCCTCTGTACACGTTTATTATTTCAATATAATTTTCAAGCTTAAAACATTTATTGAGCAGTTATTCTGTTGTGCTTTTCCGTAAAACAAAGGAGGAGGAGTTTTAATAATGTTCTGGCTGCTGTTTTAAATTACAATCAATACAGTCTAGAGCAAAAGAATCAAATGCTTCAATTCAAATTTTTTTCATTCACCTTTATTTCTATAGTCAAAGCAGCTTCACATAGAAGATTGAAAATTGAGATTGTAAATTGAAACAGTGTCAATCCAGTTTTCAGAGTTTAAGTTCAGTTTAGTTTAGCTCAGTTCAGTGTGGTTTAATATTCAAAACTGAGGGCCCTATTTTAACGATCTAGGTGCAAAGTCCAAAGCGCAGGGCGCAAAAGCATTAAGGGCGTGTCAGAATCCTCTTTTGCTATTTTAAGGACAGAAAATTCCGCTTTGTGCCGCAGCGCATGGTCTAAAAGGATTGAGCTAATTCTCTTAATGAGTTATAGGTGTGTTTTGAGAATAAACCAATCAGTCTCATCTCCCATTCCCTTTAAGAGTCAGTTGCGTCGCACCATAGCGCATTTGCTATTTACATGGCAACTTTGTAAGTGGAAAAACTGAACGCTTCACTAGTGAGAAAACAGTTAAACAGACCATCTGCAGCGCAAGAATGAGAGAATGAGCCTCCTCATTCTTTACTTTCACTTTCACTCTTGTGGATAAGGAAACGTGTTGTACGCACAGACATCCATTAGCATATAAATAATTAATTTCATTTGTTATGCGCAAAGATTTGTTTCAAAACTATTTCTAAATTCAGTTCTAATTTTCAGCAAACGAATAAATGAACAATAATAACGAAGTGTGGTCAAAAAACTAAGTTATATCCAAATACACATGCTATGCCCCATATGGTCTAAAAGCTGACAGGTGAACGCCTATTGGCACACATATGAGCGCAAATGCATTTGCTATTTAAACAGCGTGGTGCAAAACGTCAAAATGACTTGCGTCTAGCTAAAACTAGCAAACAATTGCGTCGCGCCTTGCGCCGGGTGTATGATAGAGCCCAGAGAGTCCAAACACTGATGAGCAAATCCATTGATGCGCAGCTCTACGGGTCCTGAACCATGCAAGCCAGTGGCGACAGCGGCGAGGAAAAAACTAAACCACTTGGCGAAAGTGAAGAATTAAAAAACCTCGAGAGAAACCAGGCTTCACAAAGAACAAAAATAGCACTATTTACACACTTTGTTATGTTCTCCTCGTGTTGGCGTGGGTTTCCTCCGGGTGCTCCCGTTTCCCCCACAGTCCAAAAACATGTGCTATAGGTGAATTGGGTAAACAAAATTGGCCGCAGTGTATAAGTGAGTGTGTGAATGTGAGAGTGTATGTGTGTTTCTCAGTACTGGGTTGCGGCTGGAAGGGAATCCACTACGTAAAACATATGCTGGAATAGTTGGTGGTTCATTCAGCTGTGGCGACCCCTGAAAATCAGGGACTAAGGCAAAGGAAAATGAATAAATGAACACACCATGTTCTCCGATCTAAGCATTTTATGATGGCCTCTGTCAGTGAACATCGCAGCAGTCATTCACTTTCATTACCTTTAAAAAAAAAAGCAATCAGGTAAAGTTCTGTTTTCCACAGAAGATATAAAGTAATTGAGGATTAGTAGAACACGATGGTGAGTAATTGATGAGAATTATGCTCTAAATTATCCCATAATGGCTTGAAAATGGAGTGAAGCATCTGTTCTGAAGTTACGGGTTTACATTCATCACGGCAGCAAATTAACAAGGACGGTTAAAGCAGCGGTCTCAGCTGTATGGATTCCTGAGACCAAATAATTGGCTAAAACTCCTTGTGCTGCCGCCTCGTCCAAGAATCTGTCAAAACTCAAAACGAGCACTTTATTCTAAAGGGAACTGATTCCACTTACATCTCCAGAAAATCAGATAGCAGCCAGCAGGCCGATCAAATTAAGGAGCCACATACAGTGCGGTTTGTGAACAGAACAAAAGTGTAGGATTGATTTTAGCAATCTGCCCAAAACAAAAGAACTGCACCACCATCCCAACAAACACACTCCCATTATACTGATTGCCATGAGTCTGGCAGATTTTCAGCGCAATACAACACTTGTGTTCAAAGTTACCACAATAGCATCTACTGTAAATCCCAGTAACATCTGGGACATCTTTATAAAGCTTCACACAACCATTATCCATAGAGGTAAAATTAGATACAGACATAACATTTCCAGATCAAGCTGATTCATTTAAAGGGATAGTTTACTCAAAAATGACAATTAAGCCATCATTTAAAACCTGTTTCTTTCTTCTGTTGAACACAAAGGAAGATATTTTGAAGAATGCTGTTAGCTGGCACCCATGGAACTATGGAAATCAATGGGCACCAGCAACCAGCATTCTTCAAAACACCTTCATTTGTGTTCAACAGAGGAAAGGAACTCATAAAAGGTTTAAAAAATGATAAGGTAATTTTCATTTTTGGGTGAACTATCCCTTTAACGCTGGGGTGCTACACACACACACACTGTTTTTTATACTCTACAAATTGTATATTCTATCCCCTACCCCTAAACCCTACCCAAAAACTAAACCCTCACAGGAAACAATCTTCATTTTTACATTTTCAGCATTCTTCGTTCTGTGATTTATAAACACCGATATTGCTCTACTTCTGGGGACATTTGGACAACATAAGGAATTTCTATGCAAACAATCAACTTAATGTATTAAACATGATTTCACCGCCATTAATAGGCATGCTTATACAGTATGCATTCCCAAAATGATAAAGGACCTCCCCATTCAAAAGCAAGCAAGCAGAAGGGTTTATTATGCACATTTAATCTAACACAATAAATAACTGCATAACATTACCAAATAAAATGTTGATCCCACAAAGAGGTACATGGCGGTGCAGTCTTTGATGGACTATGTATTTGATCTATGGTTTGATCAATGTTATGAATCTTATCTACATCTACTGTAGTCTGAAAAAAACCTCTGCTTTTTCCATTCAAAATCATTTACAAAATCTTTTTTTTTCTTCCTTTCAAAATATTTTTCCTGTTTTAACTAACTCACCAACATTCAAATATACAGTTGAAGTCAGAATTTTTAGCCCCCTTTTGAATTTCTTTTTTCTTTTTTAAGTATTTCCTAAATTATGTTTAACAGAGCAAGGACATTTTCGCAGTATGTCTGATAATATTGTTTCTCCTGGAGAAAGTCTTATTTGTTTTATTTTGACTAGAATAAAAGCAGTTTTTATTTTTTTAAAAACAATTTTAAGGTCAAAATTATTAGCCCCTTTAAGCTATATATTTTCTCGATTGTCTACAGAACAAATCATCGTTATACAATACACTTGCCTAATTACCCTAACTTGCCTAGTTAACCTAATTAACCTATTTAAGCCTTTAAATGTCACTTTAAGCTGTATAGAAGTGTCTTGATAAATATCTAGTAAAATATTATTTACTGTCATCATGGAAAAGATAAAATAAATCAGTTATTAGAAATGAGTTGTTGAAACTATTATGTTAAGAAATGTGTCGAAAAAATCTTCTCTCCGTTAAACAGAAATTGGGGGAAAAAATAAACAGGGGGGCTAATAATTCGGGGGGAGCTAATAATTCTGACTTTAACTGTATATACACAGTCATCCCAACATTATTCATATACCTGGCAAACTCTAACTTAAGGTTTAAAGTTAAAGTTAAACTTTTATTCAACCAACTTGATTTTTTTGACCGGAAATGACACTGCTTCTTCTGAAAGATAATAAGATGATGTACAAGAGTCATCACTGTAGAAAATAATATATATTTCTCAGCTTTTATTTAACTTTGAACAAATAGTGGCATAGCCAGTGTCCTGACTTAAATCCAATTAAGAATCTGTGGAAATAAATATATTTCTCAGCTTTTATTTACCTTTGAACATATAGTGGCATAGCCAGTGTCCTGACTTAAATCCAATTGAAAATCTGTAGAAAAAAGATATTTCTCAGCTTTTATTTACCTTTGAACAAATAGTGACACAGCCATTGTCCTGACTTAAATCTAATTCAGAATCTGTGGAAAAAAATATATTTCTCAGCTTTTATTTACCTTTGAACAAATAGTGGCATAGCCAGTGTCCTGACTTAAACCTAGTTGAGAATCTGTGGAGGGAGCTAAAGATCAGGGTGATGGCAAGAAAACCCTCCAACCTGAAAGAGTCAAAGCTCAACGCTAAATATGAATGGGCAAAAATACCAGTTGGTCAGCAATTATAGGAAGCGTTTGATTGCTGTAATAGCAAATAAAGGCTTTTCTATTAATTATTGAGAAGGGTATGAATAATTATGGACATGCCATGTTTTGTGTAAATGTAAATAAAACACACAATGATGCCTCTTGTATCTGTACATTGTTATGTTTTGGGAAAGCTTGTGTCATTTCTGGTCCAAAAAAATAAAACTCGCTGGTCGAATAAAAGTTTAACTTTTTAAGTTTTTGCCAGGGGTAAGAATAATTTCAGGTTTGACTGTATATATGGCACAGTAAATAACAAACAATAGATAATATTTTCATATAGACTCTGTCCTTCGCATAACAGTGTATTTTCAGATATTATGTTCTGAACAACAAATATCCTTAGGGCCATGACGCTGTTGGCACTGGCTGAAAAAAAAACATTTCAATGTACCAATAAATTGATGTTTTCAGCCACTAATCCCACTCCTACCTCTCAACCCATCACTAAGCACTCCTTCAAAATATAGGTTACAGAAGGGGTGTACTAACTCTGTCCTGCTGTGTTTAGCTGCAACCTAAAGGTCTTAAGACTCACAATCTTCCAAGCAAGGGAGTTAAAATAAAATCTGTAGTACATTGGCCTTGCAGGAGTAGGATTGGACACCCTGCAGTACAACATAAATTTTAAACGATTAAATGTATGAGAAAAATAAGTTAACTTTACCATAATTTATTTATTGCTAGAATGCAAAGCAGTATGGTTGGTATATTGATGGTATACAATTTTTCTATGAAGTACAGCAGGAAATTTAAATGATTAATCTCAAGAAGTCAGTATAGGAAATTGTATATTTAAAGTTAAAGTGGTCAAAAAGAACCTCATCAATAAAAACACAACAGCCTAAACCAATTTATTCAAAAACTGAATAATAATATAAGCATTCACAAACATGTATGTCCACAAAGTTTCCCACTCTTTCACTGGCAGCATTAAAATGTATTTCTGATCATTTTCTGATCCCCTGAATATTTTTTATATGAATATCTAAAAATACAAAAGAAAGAACAGACTGTCTGCTTCAATAAATAAAATAAAAAAACAGTTTTATTGTTGCTTCATGCATTCTTTTCTTATCAAGACTTGAATCATTTTTTTTATTAATTAAGGTAAGCTTTCATGAAAACAATCATCACAATATACTGTAGATTAAGACAACACTGCCTAAACTTGCAGAGTCATATCCACCTTATTGTTCAAGGAAATAATTTTGTACAGCTAAAAATAACTAGAATAGAATGACACTGCAAGCTAGAAATGGCCAAAAACAAATAAATAAATAAAATGGAGACATTCTTCTAAACTTCATTATTTACAACTCTGTAATTTTATTGTCCACAATTTACGGTTTGAACTTAACTCTGACTACACAGAAACACAACAGACGTATGATGTGAAATCATTGATCTTATTAATGTTTTAAAATAAATGCTAATTTCAATCTTTCAACTGAATGAAGTAAGAAATAGTTTGATTGACAGATTAATAGCACATTCATTTTAGTGTTAGGGTGTTTAGGGTTATTTCAGTGTCATTGCAGTTTACTTTATGCAACTTTATAAAACAGTTCTGTCTGGTTCTTGAATCTGATTGGCTGATAGCCGTGCGATATTCTGTAAATAATAGCACTCGTCCAGCCTCTTCACCCTTCACCCTTGTGTATTACTCCGCCCACATACAGCAACAAGCAGAGGACACTCTACAGACAAATATTGCTGCTGTTGGACAACAAAATGTACTTTTGAGGCTTTTTTTAGTCGAGAATGTAGTCGTTTAGATTGCAACTATGCAGTTTATTTATAAGGATAGTGCCTATTTTAAATATTTATAATTTCTGAGAGACAGCGCATCGTCGGCCATTAGCCTGTCATTGAGCAGAGCAAAGAAGGTTGACGTTGTCCATTCACAAGATTGTGACAGAGACCACATAATAAGCCCTTAGAGGAGGAAAAACCCAACGTAATTTTAAACTACAGCTGATCAAATCATTATAAAACCGTTAAGTTACTTTCTAAGTCAATCTCTCTCTTTTGTATGTTGTAGTGCTGCTTTTATACCATGGTAATTGTAGTGTGTTGAGTGTGAGATGGGACTCACATATCAGGATTGTATGTACTTTTTGATTGGCCATCTGTTTGTTTCTAATGCGTCTCCTGTTTTCGTTACTGCAGTTCAGTAAACAGAAAGAAAGAAGAAGTTTAGCGTTTTTTCTTATCGCAAACACAACAGTAATCTGGTAGTGTTTGCTTTGCTTTGGCTTTTTCGGGGTTAATTATTGTGATCTCCCGATTGCAACAGAAAAATACTGGGAAATGTCTCTAGACTGATGGGATTTCATGCCGTTCAGCCTTATAATCTTAAAATGTCAGCAAAATCACCTGTTTTGTCATCACTTTAGACATTACGCTAGAGAATCATTCAAATACTAGCTCTAAAGTGACGTTGGTGAAGTAGCCACGGTTTCTGCTGTTCTGAGGTCAGCTGCAGATGTGAAGGAATGGTGAAGGAATGCCCGCAAACAAATGATAATCTCGCGGAAATCGTGCGTCTCCTGCCCGGTCCTCAAATACGTCTCGCATCCTTTCCCGCTCTTCAGATACGTTGCGCACATCCCATGCTGTGATGCGAGCGGAGCTACTGTATCTCCTCTATCTAGTGTCTAGTAATGACCTCTCCCGGAAGCTCTGCGTGTCTTCCGCTAATTCATACCGGCTCCGTGATCCCCCCAAATTAATTTAAAACCCCGGAAATCATGGCGACAAGAGTGAATGAGAAAGAGAACAGATCGCGAGAGGAGCAATGATGGTCTAAGCATTACATTTGTTAGGTTAAATAATTAAAGCAGTAAAGATATCGCGAGTGCAAATCCCTCTCTCTCTCTCTCATTGAGAGATCTGCTGTCAATAGTTGGAGACGAGCAAAATATTTGACTGGTCCTGCATGCATTTAGGCCTTTTTACATATAACAACTGAAAGTTCTGTGTTTTTGACAATATTGCAAGTCCACTAAAAGCTGGCTGGAATTATTAGATAACTTTTTTAACATAAATATTTAATAATATAACTTCTAGTAATACACTCATTGCTATAAGAAGTAGTTTATAGGCCTATTTCCTTTTAGTAAACAAGTATCAGTTTTATAGATGTGCATTTTAACTCATTTTCATCTTTCATCATTTGCAAAGTTTCCAAATTGCATTGTTTGTAATTCTTCTGTGGCGGTTCATTCGGCTTTGGTGACCCCTGATAAATGAATAGATGAATTATTTTCTGTTAAGCTGCTTCTGGCCATGACATGTTCACATCTAGCTTTTTATAAGAGACATGTTTAATAAATGTCTCAATAAATGGGCCAGACATTTCTGACTTTCCATACCAAGAGGCTCATGAAATGTTCTTCCAGAAGTCCATAAAGATACATTGCAGTGACAAAAGCTGCACAGTTTGTGAATAAAAAAGATCTAAAATAAATGTTAATTTATAATTTACAAACGGTTGTAGAGTTCAAATAGTTTTCAGTTATTCACTGCTGTCATTAAAGGCCATGATTCCTTG
The DNA here is from genome assembly GCA_903798195.1 of Danio kyathit. Lineage (NCBI taxonomy): Eukaryota > Metazoa > Chordata > Actinopteri > Cypriniformes > Danionidae > Danio > Danio kyathit. Next base: position 76,202,231 of record LR812523.1, on the reverse strand, counting down.
TGTCAGTGTGAGTCTGAACAGCCACGCTGCGTCGTGCCGCAGCCCAAATCCACCCCCCCCCCCCCCCCCCCAGAACTGTAAACCTAGGGGAAACACTGATTACTATGCATGCCCCAGGCTGCATGTGCCCACAACTTTTCCTATTGAGATTACAACAAAATATATCCTTTCTGCTTATTTTTAATTTGACCAAAGCTTAAAACAAACTTATTATGTATGTGGGACTCTTATTTTGAAAACGGGAGAGACAACCTAATAGCAGATTTATACTTCTGTATACTTCTGTCAATTGCACACATATGGTCTGGCACAGCCTTGGCGTGGTTGCATACCACTCGCCGTGGCCGACGCCAACGCTGACGCGCACCTCTCAAAAAATTTAACTACATGTAGCGCAAGCCCTGTGATTGGTCGGCGGATTGGTAGCTGTGATGAATGTGGGCGGTGCTGATAGTCGCAAGCCCGATGGAGCGAGTGTTTACAAGTGTCGAGTCCCATGAAGGAGCTTCAGATGGAAACTTTTGTTTTGTGTTTCCCTTTTGATTAAAGTTGTTGCACGTCCCCCGCTCCCCGCCTCTGAATGAGTGAGTTTTAGCTACTTGTACATAAAGGTATCGTTCGAAAAAAAAAAAACACCCGCGAAGAAACTCGACACAGAGGAACATAAAAACCTACTGCCAACTACACTATAAAAAATGGCCATGATTTCAATGGTAAAACTCTGTAAAAATGCTACAGTAAAAATCTGTAACCTGGTTAACAGTATGTTTCCTTAATATATACGGCGAATAACCGTAAATTGACTTTCCCAGAATTCCCTGTATGGCACATCACTTTTTATGCTATTTGTTGACATTACTATGGATCTTTTTAGTTGTTTCCCTATCAGGTATGTACATTAGAGATTTATGTTACATCTAATGTTGATAAACAATGTTTATTTCATGACTTTAATTTTATGCGTGTTACCATGCTGGTGTTTAGTAGCTGTGTGAATGACACTGAGCACCTTCTTTACACTGATACACTTTTCTGCTTGTGGGAAAAGTTATTTGTGATGAGCATTGGTTCATTATGTACGAACTTTCTCATCACCACCTGCATATTGCTGTGTTAACCTGTCTATCTGTGTAACAAAAGATGTAGAAGTTGCTAATCAATATACAAACATATTACCTCTATAAATTAAAGATATACGGTAGTTTACTGTAAAAATGAGAAATTACTTTTACGGTTTGTACCGTACTTTTAACGGTTAAATACTGGCAACAACAGCTGCCGTTTTTTTACCGTAAATTTTACGGATTTCTTTTTTACAGTGTAGCGTTTTGGAGGTGTTATTGCAGAGCAACAGAAACAGCATGCGGAAGTATAAATGCATGACTATGCGCAATGCAGGTGTCGTGGGTCATGGCAGTCACTCCACGCAGAAGTATAAAGCTTTAACTCGTGTTATTCCCCTTGTCAGGAGGGTGAGATGGATAGGGCTCCCCCCGCTCCGATTTAAGCAGGAATGGGGTTTAAAGGAGTGGAGCTGGGGTGGCGGAGGAATGCTGAAAATCAATAGAATATGGAATGTAGGACATTCTTGGTTATTTATAGGGGTTTGGCTGATTGATTGTCGACAATGAATTAGCCTAGTCAAAACATCTGCACATACTCCTCCCAAAATAAAATTCTCATAGAATGAACCTGTTTAGGCTTATGAAACAAAGTGTACAAGGAAGGAACATGGTCTGCTCGGCCCTGATTTCAGACCACTAAATCCCTGCTGTCGGACTGGATGATTTTTCGCTCGTCTAAAGCTACACCTACATATAGTACAAAAACAAACCCTGCACTGCACCACAGCATTTCACAGCAGCCTCTGAAGCATCCACTCTCACCGGGAGATGCTCTAAAGCTCTCATTTACAAAGCTGATCTACGTTAAACTCAGAAAGGGAGTTGTTAATGTACAGTTAAAGTCGGAATTATTAGCCCTCCTGAATTATTAGCCCCCCCTGTATATTTTCTGTTTAACGGAAAGAAGATTTTTTAAATACAATTCTAAACATAATAGTTTTAATAACTCATTTCTAATAACTGAATAATTTTATCTTTGCATGATGACAGTACAAAGTATTTTACTAGATATTTTTCAAGGTACTAGTTTTCAGTTTAAAGTGACATTTAAAGGCTTAACTAGGTTAATTAGGCAAGTAAGGGTAATTAGGTATGTCATTGTATAACGATAATTTGTTCTGTAGACAATTGAAAAAAAAATATTGCTTAAGAGCGACCTAAATTGCTTAATATTGACCTTAAAATGGTTAAAAAAAAATTTAAACAGCCTTTATTCTAGCCGAAATGAAACAAATAAGACTTTTCCCAGGAGAAAAAATATTATAGAAAATACTGTGAAAATTTCCTTGCTCTGTTAAACATCATTTGAGAAATATTTGAAAAAACATTCACAGGAGGTCTAATAATTTGGACTTAACTGTATTACAGTTTTTCTCAGTCGCTTTGGTGCATTTCTCACAACACTATTTACATTTGCACAACAGTTAATGCATTTCTCAAAACAATTAGTCATTTGTGCACATCATAGTAGCAGTTTCTCATTCTTTCCAGCAAATTGCAAATGCTTTTGGACAAGCATCAATTGCTTTCATACAACTCTCTGCTGTTTGTAACATTATCATTTGCTTATGTCATGTCAGTCAAAATTAACTAAACTTGCGTCTGCTGAATAGTCATTCCATATTAAACTAATAGTCCTCATTTCATTACTGGAGTCATTACATACAAAAATGTTGAACTAGTTGTCAAAATATGTCAAGCTCATTTTATTTAGAAACTTTAAATCTTTTTTTTCACTGAAAATGTCTTCTAAATTGAACAATTTGATGAATGATTTACAGACCTGTGTATGTTGTAGGTTCAGTTCCAATATGTACTGCAATATTGCTTACAGTTGTGCACAGCTCTACCCAAAGGAAGTTTATGTTTGTTGTAAAAAAGGGTGTATTTATTCTTTTGCACAATGCTGTGAATAAATTAGAATTGTAAAGAGCAAATGCAGTAAAAATGTGAAACACACATATTCAGTGTCTTGTACTCAGATACCTCACTAAATGCAGTGATGTCTAACTTTACTGTAGTTTTCAAATGGCTGTGCAAATAGTATATAGTGCTGTCTATAAGCCATTTGACTATCTTGTTCATAAACAATGGTGGCAGGACTTTTCATTTTGATGACACTGACACTTTCATTGACATGAATACTTGCTTTTGAGGAATGAGCTCTCCATTTTGAGCAAGTGACGCACTTTTGCAGGTTATCCACTAGGTTTTGCAGTTTGCACTAATTGTTTTGAGAAATGCATTAACTGTTGTGCAAATGTGAATAGTGTTGTGAGAAATGCACCAAAGCGACTGAGAAAAACTGTAAATGGCCAAGTCGCAGATGATTCATTAACATTGCCATTATGTGGACCAGTGTCAATCCCTTCATTTGTTTTGGCTCACAATATACTCACTTTCGAGATATTGTTGACTCAGTGTACCAACTCAGTATGAATAAAATGTGATATATTTCCTACTGTTAAACTAAAATGAACCAGACTGCTCAGATATTGCTTTTGAACAAAACACAATGAGTTTTGCCTGCATGGGTCTCACGTTTGACAGCTTAGAATAAATTTATGAAACATTTCACACAAAAACAAGTCATCTGTGTTATCAAAAGGCATGAAGGACAAACCACCAGCTCTAAACTAATGAGTGATCTTTAAAGGGCACCTATATGACCCCTTTTACAAGATGTTAGATAAGACGTTGGTGTCTCCAGAATTCAGAATATTTTGGTGTCTGAATACAGCGTAGTTGTTTTTGTAGCTTGTGGCTTTAAATGTAAATGAGCTGCTTTTCCCCGCCCACTGTTCCCACGTGTGTGTCTGCTTCTCGTCATGAGTTACTTCAAATAAACAGCAGTCAGTGATAGAGACACGGATGAAGCTGAAATACAGCTCATTAGTCAAAAATACCAAGTAAGTTTATTACATGTATTTGTGGTGGAGTTTATTCAAGCCTTTCTGAAACGATGAGCCTCACACAAATGCCCTTTTGCACACATAAGTGTTTACTGACACTATGCAGCTGGTATATAGCAGTTAAGAATTACATAGTGATTTTACTGTCTTAATTACTGTCTTAATTACTAACATGTTCTGTTTTTAAAATGTTTTAAACTTTAAAAAAATCACAGAGAGTTGTAACATATATTTTAATCCCAGTTTTAAACCGCACTCCTACGTCACGTTGTGGTGGGCCTCAAAATCACTAGGATTTGGGTCCTATTTTACATCAGGAAAATTTTAAAAAGAGACCCATTGGGTTCATATCACTCCAATATGACAGTGGACACAATATACCTACACACAGTTGTGTCCAAGCAGCTGTCAAAGTTGATTTTTATCATAGGTGCCTTTTAAAAAAGAAAAAAAAGCTGGCCAATGATCACGCTTTGCTGTCTACTCTCTAAGTGCTGAAGTAAGAAATAGAAAGAGCTGACAGGTCAGAGAAATGTCCTTTGGGTAAAACCAAGACATGTCATGATGGTGGTCTAAAAGAAGCTTTGAAATCAAGTCACTGTGGATCATTCGGATCTTTTTTAAGTCTTTGGGTTGTTTGGAGTTGTGAAAGCAAGGTGGCTAATTGTGTCGTGGTACATTTTGCATTAGTTACTACAAAAGATGCTGATATTTCATCTTTTCAATATAGACTTAAGGCTAGTTCAGGGAGAACAGGAGAACAGTTGAGGAATAACACATTTAATATATACTCAAAAAATTCTGGCCAAACTGTACAAGATAGAAAATAAATAAATTAAAAAAATAATAAAACAAAATAAAATAAAATAAAAATAAAAGTTTATTTAATTAAATTAAATTATTTATTAATAATTTATTTATTAATTGATTTGCTTGCTTGGTATCATAATCACATATTTGAGGTATCACACATTTAATATATACCCACACAATTCTGGTCAAACTATGCAAAAAAACGTAAAAATAAATAAAATAATAATAATAATAATAATAATAATAATAATAATAATAATAATAATAATAATAAAATAAAGGTTTATTTAATTTAATTATTTATTTAATCATTTATTTATTTATTTATTTATTTGCTTGCTTGATATCATAATCACACATTTGAGGTATTACACATTTAAAATATACCCTCAAAATTCTGGTCAAACTATGCAATAAATAAATAAATAAATGAATAAATAAATAATAATAATAAAATAAAATAAAGGTTTATTTAATTTAATTATTTATTTAATCATTTATTTATTCATTTATTTGCTTGCTTGGTATCATAATCACACATTTGAGGTATCACACATTTAATATATACCCTCACAATTCAGGCCAAACTGTGCAAAATAAAATAAAATAAAATAAAATAATGGTTTATTTAATTTAATTATTTATTTAATCATTTATTTATTCATTTACTTGCTTGCTTGCTTGGGTTATTGTATTGTAAATGATAATTTTATTCAGAAAATCCATTTGTCATCAAAATGGCTTGTTATATGATAATATAAAATAATGAGGTTAAGCAGCAAGAATTTTTTCATTAGCACATAAAATAAAGGAGGTATTTACTGTACATTCTATCAAGGCCTATTTACACCAAACAGCCATAAAATAAGAGTAATGATAACCATTAGAGGCTACACTAACAGACAATGAAGCTCTGCGGGTCTTCACTTCACAGTGGCTACTAATCGGCATTCAGTGCTTTTACTGCTCATCAGCTTGGAAAAACTGTTGTGTTTCAAATTAAGTTGTTCCATTGTTACACAGTAAAAAATAATGCAGGGTTCCACACAATTCATTTATGTTGTCCTAACACAAATCGATTAAGTTAACTTAAGACAGATAAGTGGATTGAACATAAAACAAATAAGATGTCCCCAAAAAATCTTAAGAATTGTGTTGCGTCAGCTCATTTTAAATAGGCACTTTGAACAAGCAGTAGAATTTTTTTTTTGAGTGTACAGAAGTACAACCATTATTAAAACTATAGACCATTTCAATGTGGTGATGTCATTGGCCCATGAACATGTTCTTCCTGTTGTCAAATAATTTCATAACCGTTACAAGTCAATTCAATCATAACTTAATGTTTAAACTGCTATCATGACATTATTTATCAATATGTGGACCTTTTGGGATTCTCGGAAGTTATGATAATTAAAAATGTAAAACAGGAAATACATTAGGACCATTGTTATTGTTTATATCGCTCAAAAAATATATATATAGTCCTTGCCTTTGGTGTTAGTGACACTTATACTACTATAAAATATCTACTATTATTCATTCATTCATTTTCCTTTGGCTTACTCTCTGATTTATTAGATATTAAATATGAAATGTTTAATATTTAATATTTCCCAAACGATGTTTAACAGAGCAAGGAAATTTTCACAGTATGTCTGATAATATTTTTCTTATTTGTTTTATTTTGACTAGAATAAAATTTTTAAGGTCAAAATTATCAGCCCCTTAAGCTATATATTTTTTCGATAGTCTACAGAACAAACCATCGCTATACAATAACCTGCCTAATTACTCTAACCTGTCTAGTTAACCTAATTAACCTAGTTAAGCCTTTAAATGTCACTTTAAGCTGTATAGAAGTGTCTTGAAAAATATCTGGTAAAATATTATTTACTGTCATCATGGCAAAGATAAAATAAATCAGTTATTAGAAATGAGTTAATAAAACTATTATCTTTAGAAATGTGTTGAACAAATCTTCTCTCCGTTAAACAGAAATTGGGGAAAAAATAAACAGGGGCTAATAATTCAGGGGGGCTAATAATTCTGACTTCAACTGTATATATATATATATATATATATATATATTAGGAGTGTGATGAGACGCTTAATCCACGAGACGAGATTAGGTTCCCGAGAACGAGATGGGATTTTTACACTATTATTGTTATTATTATTATTATTATTATTATTATTATTATCTATTAATAAACCTTCAATTACGAAATATATGAATGGAAAATAGTCTTATATACAACTGAAAAAAGAAATCACAAAATGCAAACCTAATTAGGTGCTTTTTTAAAAATCAACTTGTAATGAATGATATTTTACTTCTATTTGAATGAATTTTATGCAGTAAAGGACACGTAAACACTGCAAAATATGTAGCTAATATGTGAATGGAAAATAGTCTTTTTATACAGTATATAATTTTAAATATTAGCAAAATATTTACTGAAATATAAATACGGAAAATGAAAAAAATGAAAAAAAAATGGGTTAGGTGCTTTTTTTTTAAAACAATGGTAAGAAATAAAATATTTTATTTATATTTTAATGAATTTTATGCTGTAAATGACATGCAGACACTGCTAAATATTTAGCTATAAACTCTGCTGACTAATTTCTCCCCTGTACAATTTCACATGAGAAATCAAACTCCTTTCAACAAATTGAACTTTAAAAAAATTTCATGTTATTTTGGTTATTTTATTTTTTAGTTTTTTAGCAGTTTCACTTTCATTCAGCAAGATATCACAAATGCCCCTGTGACTAACTCAGAGCTACTGGTTGGGAGTCTGAAGTAAGGACCGATAGGAGAGAGCTGTTGTAACGTAATTTGATATACAGTGCTCAGCATGATGGAGTACACCCCACTTCCAAACTGAATATTTTTATCCATTTCTCAGTGAATATAGGCAATGTATTTTGGTGCATTTAAACAAAACAGATTCATGAAACAGATATATTTATTAAAATAATATTTTAGTCACCAAACATATTGAGAAATGGAAAGATAATACAATTAAATTTAAGCAAAATATTGCAAAACCAATACAAACTACAAAATTTCAACAAAATGTTTCCAATTTTTTGCTTCTCTTGATTTTTTCTCTTTTTTAAATTTGGATTTAACATTTTTCTCTAACACATAAATTTGGGTGTACTAGTTTTTGGACCGTTATCGTAAGTTATTTTCTTAGATAAGCTCCAGATTTGGCTTCAGTACTGACTAATCTAATGTATATGCACACATATAATATTGCATAGCTTCCTATTAAAAATATGAATTTAAAAGAGAGATTTGTGAGGACTGTACTATATGCTAAGCACTATATATATAAAAAGTCAAAGCCTACCAGTTTCAACATTCTTCAAAATATCTTATTTTATGTTCAACAGTAAAAAAAAAAAGCTCATGTTTAAAACACATACAAAAAGACAGAATTTTCTTTTACTCTTTTCTTGGCTGAATTATGCCCTTAGGACTGAAAGTGCTTGAAAGTTTGTCAGAATAAGATGTCATATCAGGATATGCAAATGTAGTTGGATGAAATGTTTTAAACATGAGTGGGAGGCTTGTTCACTTTGATGTTATAATTTAAATGACAACACACTGCATGACCTAGAATAACCTGAATGTGTTGTCAAATGAAAACTTTTCTGTAATTGCTGTACATGACGATGGTAAGAAAGACAGTAATTAAGATTCCCATTCATCCTCGGCTACTGTATAAGCCTGTGCCCTATTTATAGTCTGCCCTTAGCAACTAACACTAAGAAAGCCCATTATATAGTGTTGTTAAGGCATCCACGGAGCAGATCAATAGAGAGACAGATTGACGTTTCCTCCTTTCAAGCCCTGGAGGTCTCAAAGGATGTTACATTAACATCATATGTCAATTTTACGGCCAGTAAATGCTAATGCAACAGTGATAGCCACCAAAACCTATGAACCCGTTGCCTCTAGGGGCTCTCAGGTTTATGACTTTAGACTTCAAAACAGAAGTCGGAAATTAAAAGTCTCCATTTTCACTTTTTGCATTTATATTTGGTCATTTAATGGAGGCTTTTATCCAAAGCGACTTATAATTGAGGAGGCATTCAGCAATTGTTAGTGCTCAGCAGTGATGGAAATAACCAACCCAGCCTCATTCTGAAAACGTAGTTCCGTGGATGTTTCTGGAGACCGTGAATTATGTAGCCAGAGGTACGTATGGCGGCATTTCATTTTTTAAGCGAACGCTACGGGGCGGTATGAGGCCGTCCCTTTTGGTGCTTATCGGCTGACCGCTTACCTCCATGTGGCGGCCTTTCCCGCCTCAACCAGTTTGTCCCGTTAGCTCGTCATGTACGCCGGTGGACTTGAGACACAGAGAGGAGTTGACCATGACGACGACGACAACCGGGTTTGAGTCCGGGGAAGAGCGGTTCCAGAAATCAGGTAAGACAAAAACAGAATCCAAAAAAATAAAATAAACGAGAGAACAACAAGGTGAGAATGTGGTAAAAATCAGACGAGGGCTTTTCTTTTTCTGGACGGCTTTCGTAAACCATTGGTTGGGTTTAGGGAAGTATGTGGGTGGGCGGGTCAATCGGTAAAATTGGTTGAGTTTAGGAAAGGAGGAGGGTGGGTCAGTCGATTGGCCGGTCGCCCAGTCAATCATTCAGTCATTCAGTCAGACGGTAGGTCGACAGCGGCCTCTAGTGGGTTTACGCAAGAACAGCACGGGCGCGAACGGCACTCGCGAGAGTCGTTTGAGATACAAAAAAGCGCACACATCGGCCTCTCGCGGATTAGCGAAAACAAAAACTGCAAAAATACGTACCTCCCGGGACGTATTTCGCGGTCTCCAGAAACGTCCACGGGACTACGTTTTCAGAATGAGCCTGGGTTGGAAATAACGGTGCTATAAATAAAAGGCGTTACTAACAATACTAATCAAATTAATTATTATTTCCCCTGTAACAATGCCGTTACCGTTACTGACAATAAAATGCGCGTTACTATAATTGAGAACCCTGAAGCGGTTTTTATGCAAACAGCGTCTCTCTCAGTGATAGACTCTCTCATTCTCCGGGGTGTATTCTCTTGTTCGGGGCTGGGGCGGGACACAAAACCAACCAGTGATGATGATTGGAGTAACTGAGAACGTGATGATTGGCTTAGATCAGAAGTTTTCAACCTGTGGGGTGCCAGAACCTGTTAAGGTGGGGCACGAGAATTTGAGGTGTGCACTCAAGTAAATTATGATGACGTTCACTAGAGCAGGGGTTCTCAACCTTTTTCTCTTCGGGGACCACTTTTTTCTCCGATAAATTTTTGAAGGCCCACCTGCATTTCACTAAAATGTTTGTATGAAATGCCCATTTAAACCTTTATTTATTAACAAATGTATATATATTATACATTTGTTGTGCCTTTTATTATTTTCTATTATCAGTATTTTATAAAAAAATATATAATTTTATTTAATTTAATATAAAACTAAAACTATATTATATATATTATATATTAAAACAAAAAAAAAAATGTATATATAATAAAAAAAACACAGGTTCAAAGAGAACCACAGGTCAACAGGGAGAATGAAAAAAAACAGCTTCTGCTTTAAACTGGACTGACTAAATAACCTCTTAAGGTCCAAGGTGTTTTTTTACATGCATTTTTTACTTCTCTTTGCTATTTGGGCTTATTGGAACCTAATTAGAATAAAAATGTAAGAATCATATTTTGATATAATGTACTTTTAGAGAAAAATGATGTCTATATATGTGGACTCGTGGTCCGAATTTACATAAAAATGGGGGTGTCCTAAAAGGTTGAAAACCCCTGGCTTAGATAGAGTACATTTCCATAATTTGCTAATCAGAGGGCGGGTGTTCACACACAAGCACACGCACGGTCAGTCGCACACACCAACGACCAGGAGTCAGAATGATGGCAAATCCAACAAGTTCAAAGGTAGCATTTGCAAACTGGAAATATAAGCACTACTTTTCCCTCATTGAGGTGAAAGGCATTCTTTGTTTATTTTTAGTACATTTCTTAAGAAGAAGAATTTATATTTAGACTTGTTTGTTGACAAGTCTTGTGAGTTGTCTGTGCAATAAATACTTAAAGTTCTAAACCATCTATTGTGTTTTACAGTGCAACTATAGTAGTGATAATATTTATAATGATATTTATGTTGAATTTGATGGTTGTCTCTTACATTGTCCGACAACAACATTAAAATAGTGTAGATTAGTGTAAAATGTTTTATATTTATTTAGATTTTATTTTAAAGTAACGCAATAGTTACTTTCCCTGGTAATTAGTTACTTTTTTATTATGTAATTATATATATATTATTATATGTAAGTATTATGTTACTATCGGTGAGAAGTAACTAGTAACTATAACTAATAACTCTTTTAAAGGTGCAGTATGTAAGTTTGCAGCCTGATCTCACAAGAAAACCTAAGTATTTTACGTTTTGTCAGTTTAGTGGCTAATTCGTACAAATTCGTATGAGTTCAGTCATACAAAAATGTACAATTTTAAAAAAATAGGCGTGGCACCCAACCCCTAAACCCAACCGTCATTGGGTGATGAGCAAATCGTACTAAATTGTATGAATTAGATCATACGAATTCATACGAATAAGCCACTAAATCAAAAAGTTGTAAGTTTGACACCCAGTGGTTGAACTAGATATTGCACTCCTGATTTAAAACAAATGCAAGCGCAGGTTGCCAGATTGAGGACCAAAAAGAGCGAGTCTCAAGCATAAAGGCTGATTTAAACTGTGTTCAAAATAAACCAATGGCACGCGATAGAAGGAATATTTTCCATATTAAAAGCAGTTTTTGTTCTAACCAACACCTGAAATTTATATATTAGAAACAGCTGCTTCTTGCAGCTGAACAACAGGATACACTGACAACGATCACCTCAGGTACACCTCATGTGATTTATTCAGTGTTGAATGCTAACAATGTGAGTTTGAATGCCATTTTACATGACATTTATTGCCATACTACTGAAAGCAGCAGCAGATAGTTCACCTCAGATCTTGAAAATAAAATAAACCATTTAAAATTTAACTTTAGAACTGTGAAATAATGCAAACCAACACATATCAGTCATTCAGCATGTACATTTAATAATTTTAATATGTATTAATTAGATTATAAACCTTACCCTTTCGTGAGTGAGTGCATATTCTGTGCTTCTGAATGGCTGTATTTAAATTTTTGTCGTGTTTCATCTGGTGCAAACAGACAAATTGCTTATTACTGCAAATCTCATCACGTATTATTTGCTAATTAATAACCTAATGGGGCCTCACGGTGGCGCAGTGGGTAGCACAATCGCCTCACAGCAAGAAGGTTGCTGGTTCGAGCCTCGGCTGGGTCAGTTGGCATTTCTGTGTGAAGTTTGCATGTTCTCCCCGTGTTGACGTGGGTTTCCTTGGGTGCTCCCACAAGTCCAAAAACATGCAGTACAGGTGAATTGGGTAAGCTAAAATGTATGTGTGTGAATGAGTGTGTATGAATGTTTCCCAGTGATGGGTTGCAGCTGGATGGGCATCCGCTGCGTAAAACATATGCTGGATAAGTTGGCGGTTCATTCCGCTGTGGTGACCCCAGATTAATAAAGGGACTAAGCCAAAAAGAAAATGAATGAATGAATAATAACCTAATGTGGAACTCAGAATCTGTCTCATTTTGGAGTCTACTACTGTCCACTGGAGGTCGCATTTCAGTCAGGGACGCATGCTTTGAGAGCCTTTCTGAATGAATGAATGAAATATGCGGCTTTCCATCAAGACAACCAGGGTGCTGAAATATAATTGGCTAAACTGGCAGTGGGCGGGTTAAAAGAACCAAAACAACAACAAAGAGTTTCAGCACTTAAAACACATTTCAAAGCAGAATATCTGACTTCAGCTAAACATGTATGTTCACTTAGCATGTTTCTTATATAACTGCAAACATAATATGGTATTTTTACGCTTTAGAAGAGTCAAAAACTTACATACAGCACCTTTAAAGGAATGTGCCCAACACTGGTGGTTACTTTCTTCTTGAATGAATGAGCCAGTTTAAAAGACCTGCATCTTTTTTGTTACTCTAGGCATAAACAATGATTTCAAGAGTTCACACTTAGCTGATGATCAATAGAGCGTAACTGGCTGTCCCGGGAGAGAGCCCTGAGCTCGTATATCCTCAAGCACGGGGCTCCCTCCCGTTAGAAGGGCGAGAGGGGAGTTCGAGCTCAGGAAGGTCTCGAGAACTCCCCTGCTTGTCGCCGTATGAAAAGTGTAAACTAAGGTTGTCTTAGGTAATAATTTGGTTTAGTCATATGGCTATGGTGTATGTTTTTGGACGGTGGAAGGAAACCAGGGAACCCGGGGGAAACCCAACGCGAGCACGGGGAGAACATGCAAACTCCGCACAGAAACGCTAACCGGCCCAATAGGAGGTTGAACCGGCGGCGTTCTTGCTGTGAGGCAACAGTGCTAGTCACTGGGCCGCCGTGTCGCTCTATAGGAAAAAGGGTGGAAGGAGGGGTGGAAGGGGGGGAACTTCGAGACGAAGATAACTGGAATGAAATCTCTGGTTATTTATAGTGTGTCTGTAATCAATCTAATAGGGCAGATTACGAAGCTGATAAGGTGCCAGCCGTGTTGATCATAAGCACGTGATCCTCTCGAAATAAGTTTATAAATAAACCTCACTTAAATGACATTTTTATTTTAAATTTGGAAGATATATCACATTCACAACCCTTGAATCAGATACAGTAGGGCTACGTGCAAATTAAAACTTCGATTCCACTTAATTTTTTTTTCTGTACGCATATTATATATTTTTAAATACAACTGTATATATCTCTGACCTTGTGATCTTCCAGGATATTTCACGATAATCTAAAATCACTACCATACAAGAAATACAGTAGAATAGGTGCATAACATCACATTACATTATATACTTTTCTTGAACTGCATACCAACTTACATGGAGGTAATTATTCCTCACAAACACACAGCCTGCTAGGAGCTATAAATAAAATGAAAGTGTGAGAATTAACCCGTTCTAGTCAACAAACCATTTTCCGTGAGTCCTGTGCATGCAAGCTGTAGCTCCATTGAGATCAATACTGTGCCAAAGCTAACTTTTGCAGCTAAATTAAGCTAGATCACTTCTGCCATGCTACACACTCATGACTGAGTGCATGACAGATTATATATTGTGGTATACAGTCCACAAATGCACTTTTTTTTATTTACATTTCTTAATTAAGTTGTTGTACATTAAAACATATTCTGTTTTTCCAGACATAAATGGGTGTTTACATTTTTGTATAGCTTAGTATGTTTCTTTCTTTTTTTTTTTTTTTTGGAGGCAGGGAAATTACACTTATCGGCCACTTTATTAGGTACACCTTACTATTACCGGGTTGGACCCCCTTTTGCCTTCAGAACTGGCTTAATTCTTCATAGCATAGATTCAACAAGGTACTAGAAATATTCCTCAGAGATTTTGCTCCATATTGACATGATAGCATCACGCAGTTGCTGCAGATTTGTTCCACCACATCCAAAAGCTGCTCTATTAAATTGAAATCTGGTGACTGTGGAGGCCATTTGAGTACAGTGAACTCATTGTCATGTTCAAGAAACCAGTCTGAGATGATTTGCGCTTTATGACATGGTATCCTGCTGGAAGTAGCCATCAGAAGATGGGTACACTGTGGTTATAAAGGGATGGACATGGAAAGCAACAATACTCAGGTAGGCTTTGGCATTGACACAATGCTCCATTGGTATTAATGGGTCCAAAGTGTGCCAAGAAAATATCCCCCACACCATTACACCACCACTACCAGCCTGAACCGTTGATACAAGGCATGATGGATCCATGCTTTCATGTTGTTGACGCCAAATTCTGATCCCACTATCTGAATGTCGCAGCAGAAATCGAGACTCATCAGACCAGGCAACGTTTTTCCAATCTTCTATTCTCCAATTTTGGTGAGCCTGTGCGAATTGTAGCCTCAGTTTTCTGTTCTTAGCTGACAGAAGTGGCACCTGGTGTGGTTTTCTGCTGCTGTAGCCCATCCGCCTCAAGGTTGGACGTGTTGTGCATTTAGAGATGCTCTTCTGCATACCTCGGTTGTAACCAGTGGTTATTTGAGTTACTGTTGCCTTTTTATCAGCTCGAACCAGTCTGGTCATTCTCCTCTGACCTCTGATAAGACATTTGCACCCACAGATCTGCCGCTCACTGGATATTGAGCATGTCTACTCTTGACCGTGTCAAATGCATTGAGTTGCTGCAATGCAATTGGCTGATTAGAAATTTGCGTTAACGAGCAGTTGGACAGGTATACCTAATAAAGTGGCCGGTCAGTGAATGTTTTATGTATAAATGTTTGACATTTTTACCACATTAAATTCAAAACTGAAAATTGATTAACTGTAAATCAACTGATAAGGAGAATTTGGAATCAGAACAAAAAAAAAACACAACTATCCCAAAACCTATGATGATAGACTAACTCATTTATCTGCCATGAACTTGTTCACAAGTGTTTTCTGTTTATTTACATTTGTGAATTGCATTATGGGACGTTGATCTCTGCTCTGTTGACTTTTGACATTGAAAACTCAACTCTATAGTTTAACAAAGTGACTTTTAATTGACAATTTAGTAGTTTGAAATAATATAATTTATTAGAAATAATATAAAGAGAAATAAGCCTGTAAAATAGCAGAAAGTGTACAGGCCTTTAATTACAAGGTTTTTGTAGAGTAATATACTGTACAACACCAACCCAGACAATAAATCCCACTAAACTATTAAAACTGTTAATAAAGGTCACTTTTTCAAACTTATCAAGGTTAAAAGTTGTTGGAAGAAAGATCAAGGTCCCATAATGCAATTCAAAAGCATAAATAAAGTGGGGGAAAATACAAAATAAATACATAAATCACAAAATACGGAACACTGCTAATTTATGGATATTTTTTACAGTGCATATAGTGTAAAATAGAGTAATTAAAAGATTTTAAAGCATTTGTACTTATTTCCACCTCAACGTTTGCATACCAAATGTCTGCATATGGCACTGAGACTTTATAAAATACTTATTACAGTTCTTACTGTTAATAATAACAGTAACAAGCTGCTGACCAGCCATAAAACATGAGCATAGAGTAAAGCAATATAACTCAACAGCTCTTGCTTTTTTTTTTTATCTCTCATATTCAGCTTAACTGCATTCACAAGTGCCTTTGTGCAGCATTATGGCAGTACACAATGGGCTGAATGGGCAGTTGGAGAGCATTACATTAAAAGGATATCATTGAGTAGATACGAATCCAACCCTGCAGAAAGGTGCATTACGTCCATACAGCTTCCGCACACACCGAAAACACAGCTCTAGGGTGAGATGAGAGCTGGGTGTGGATCAGCAATAAAGAACTCATTGTGAACTGTTCATCTGCCTATCCAAACCATAATGACAATATCATTTGCATGCATTTAGATGATTTATTCCACCTTTATTAGGTGAACACAGCTTCATTTAATAATCATAACATGAATATCCAAAAATATTCATTAATTTTCGGCGTAGTCCCTCTATTAATCTGAGGTCGCCACAGCGGAATGAACCACCAGCTTATCCAGCATATGTTTTACACATCGAATGCCCTTCCAGCTGCAACCCAACACTGGGAAACACCCATACACTCCTGCATTCACACACATGCACTACGGACAATTTAGCTTATTCAATTCACCTGTACTGCATGTCTTTGGACTGTGGGGGAAACCAGAGGAAACCCACACCAACATGGGGAGAACATGCAAACTCCACTAAGAAATGCCAACTGACTCAGCCAGGGCTTGAAACGGCGAACTTTTTGACATGAGGCGATCGTGCTACCCACTGCTCCATCCTGTCGCCTCAGCATTACATGACCACAATTATTATTTTGTGTTATATCAAAGCACATATTGAGTTAGATTAACTCAATTCCAGGTTAGATTCAATAATATTTGACAATGAGACATGGAGGATGTATGATTTATGGCGTATTAGATTAAATAAATAAACCTTACATCATTTATGAACACAAACTATAGACCACACTGAGCAAACGTGGGAATGAAAACACATCGATGCTTGTTCACCAGCTCTTAAAAAGCCACAGGTAACTCATTTGTCTATGAGGGCTCAATGTGATTTGCGCAAAGCGTCATATTTGACAGTCAAATAAGTATCTGACACAGAAAATTAGTTGAGGTTTCTACTAGTTCAGCAACTCAAAAGTGAATGCTGGAGGTTAGCAGAACGTCATTGAGTTATCATTGAATCAACAATTGGATAGTTGAAAAGTCAACGTTGAGTTTTCATCAGGTTTGCACCCTCAAATAATGGTTTTTCAATGATAGAAAGATGCATGAACACAGATGCAGTGTTTAAGTTAACAATATAATTAAGTAATTAATTTAAGATCTGCTGTCAACAAGCAGAATCACTGAAGGAACACTACAACTGACTTCAGTTTGTATCAAATTAATACATAAAGACATAATTTAATGATTTTCTTCTCATTTATTTTGCAACTTCACTGACTTTAATAGAAAAACTGTACACAAGGTGAAACTAAACAGCCATAGTTGAAATAACATTAAGCAAAGTGTCCAAATGATGATGAAAAATATCTATTATTATCTTATTTGCACTTCAATCACAGCCGTAGATTATATCAACTGAGATAAAACACAGTGAATCTCTCAAAATCTCAGCAGAGGATCATTAAACAACTCTCAGCAAAAACTAGTGATGTGCGGATCGATACTAAAATATTGATATCTCCGATACCAGCTTTGTATGTTCTAGAATCGGTTATCTTATCAAAATATCGATATTTCAGTAATTTGGAGCAAATATGTAGTCTATTGGAAAAAGAAATACAGTGGAAAGTAACCACAATTACCCTAGTTTATCTGAATAATGCCAACTTAGTCAGAACTACTTGTTCTTCCGCCTGCAAAGTCATGTGCGTAATATGGCACAATACAACTGCAGTCAGATCACGCTAGCTAGCCACTCAGTCTGCTGGCATATGTTGTTCGGTTACTTTGTCATTGGATATGGGCGACCGCAAGCGAAGTTGTGTGTGGAGCTACTTCACTTCCATAAACTCAAACGGTGCAGTTTGACACGTGTAACAAAACAGTGAGGTACTGTGGTAATACCACAAACCTAATCAAACATCTACATAGAAATCGCAAGACAGAATATGACAACGTCGCGACTAGGAACCGGATTAACATGTCACTAAACGTAGAAGTGTGAATGTTTTTTTTAAGATGTTCAGGCAGGCATTTTAAGATATACATGCTCAGATGCTGTCAATAAGTTGGCTATTTTTGTATGATAATTCTTCATCAATAAACAATAAACAAGAATAACCCGTAATATGTGTCATATTCAGTATGAAGTGACACTTTTAAGTACACTACTTGCTACTTTAATTTCCCAAACAGTCATTTTTGGTCAAAGTATCGGTATGGGATCGGTATCGTCGATACTCGCCTTCATTTTACTTGGTATCGGATCGGATAGGAAATCAGTGGTATCGCACATCACTAGCAAAAACATCATCAGCAACTTCACTTATTACTACCTTGTTTGACTTTTTTTCGCCTGAATTTTCTCTGAATAATTTAATGCAATTTTTTAGTAAAGTCAGTGAAGTTTCAAGTTGCAAAATCATAAAATAATTGTCTTTATGTATTAATTTGATACAGTCAAAAAAGTCTGTTGTAGTTTTGTGTTCCTTCAATGATCCTGCTTGCTAACAGCAGGTGTTCATCATCAATTTTAAATAACACTCAATTAATTACTTCATGATATCGTTAACTTCACTGCGTCTGTGTTCATGAATCTTTCTATCATTGAAAAACCATTATTTGAGGGCGCAAACCTGATTAAAACTCAACGTTGAATTTTCAACACTCCAACTGTTGATTCAATGCTAATTCAAAGACGTTCTGCTATCTGGCATTAGGGTGCTGCATAAAATCAATATCAAAACTATCTAAGTTTTATTTCTTAAAGGGATAGTTCATCCAAAAATGAAAATTCTGACATTATTTACTTGTTTCAAACCTTTACGAGTGTCTTTCTTCTATTAAACACAAAGGAAGCTATTTTGAAGAAACATGTAACTATTGACTTCCACAGTATTCCTACGATGGATGTAAATGGCTACAGGTTTCCAGCTTTCTTCAAAATATCCTCTTTTGTGTTCAAAAGAAAAGGGAAACTCATATATAATGAGTACATTTTCATATTTTGAGCGAACTATCCCTTTAAATGTAATAAAAAGCTGACTGGATGACTAGAGGTCTTCCAGAAAGATGCAGCACTCTCTGTGTCAGTCATGTTAAATTATTCATGTTATAGTTGGATCCATGCAATCTTTGAGGCAGATTAATATAGTATTATTATTATTATAGCATCGTGATTTAACCGAATATTCACTGATATGCACTCATGCAAGCTCCACTAAACACGAACTACAGTATATGCTTATATTTTGTCGTTTACATCAATCATAAATCGACATTAGCGCCTCAGCTGTGAGTTATTCTCAGTGAATGTGGCGCGTGCTGGAGGATGCTGCAGTTTTGTTATCAAACAGTGACACATACACACGCACACACACATGCTGTTTGAAGCGGGACTGCGGTACCTTTGGCCAGCATCGCTCTCAAAAGACCCCATGGTCCGGACGGGCACCGCAGAATTGAGCCAAATGTGCTCGAAAGATTTCCTGGCTTCGGTCTTCACGTCCGAATCGATTTCAGACGGCGACTCGGTTCTTTTGGCACCTGCCATCTCCTTCTTCAGATTCACACAAGTTACTACCAGCAGAGATGGACGGTGGAGTCTGTCAGCGCGCGCTCATGCTTCACGTTACCGTCAAATGCACCTGCTGGCGGACGCACGACGTCGAGGATGGAAGTAAATCGCGCACACACACACTCATACACACACACTCGTGACTGAAGAAATGGAGCTTTGGTGTGATCTCAAGACTCTCCGAGCTCAACTGCGCAAGTCCCGCACAGAAGTGTGTCTGTATCGAATCACATTACCACATCAAAAACCAAGACATCAAGCTCAGCCTCACAATAACAGCTAAATAATACCACATTAGCCTATGACATGAACGGACAGATGAAAGGTGAAGATAATGACCTGTATATATCACGCGTTGTCTGCGGTTTGATCATAAATGGAGTGATTTTAAGGTTATTCACATTAAAAGGTTATATAATAATGTAGCTGGTTGTCATGGTGTTGCTATGCAGTTCTGCAAATGTTGGGCTGCGTTTCCGAAAACCATCGTTAGCCAACTAAGGTCGCAAGTTTCGTCGTTACAAACATAGTTCGTAATACAAGTACATTTTAAAATTCTGTATGATATTTACCCTGCAAAAGAGTTTCTGAGAAAAAGATTTAATGTGAATTGGAATGTTTGCCAATTCTGCAATAGTGATATTGAAACTGTTGAACATCTATTTCATTGTAATTTGGTTAATCCTTTCTGGTCTGATGTGAACAACTGGATAAAAAAAAATATTTCAATGTTTCCTTCTATTTGTTGGGACATTGTGAAATTTGGAGTACATTTGGACAGCAGAGAGGATGACTTAACTGCAAATAGTTTATTTTACTAAAATTCTTCATTCACAAATACAAAAAGCTTCTCAATTGATTGTCTTTAAAAAGGAGTTTGCCACCTATGTAGAAGCTTTAAAAATAATGAAAGGTGAGAATTAAAGCTAAACAACTGTATGATTTGTTTCAAGAATATGGTTTTATTTAACTCCTTACAGAGTTTCTGTTTGATGTTTGCACGGTATGTTGTTATTTTTTTTTTTTGTTAAGTTATTTTATACATTTTTTGTTTGTTTGTTTGTTTTGTGTAATTTTATGGCTTTATATTTGATTCACTGTATATCTGACATGTCTCAGTTAGTTTGTGCAAGATTATTTTTGGATTGAGTTTGGCCTAAATTGTTATGTTTTTGAAAGGCAAAAAAAAAAAAAAAAACACATAGTTTGTTGGTTTGGTGTTCCCAAATCCATCGTTCCAACGAACATTCGGAAACTGCGTCGCAAACTTTATGCTTGCAACTACACCTCTGGAGATGGAGTTAGAAACATAGTTCTTGGCTGTGTTCTATTCCCGTTTATCCGCCCTATGCCCTATTCATTTAGAACATTCTAACATTTAAACTTGGAATTATAAAAAAAAAAAACATTAAGGTCTTAGGTGTAATTTGCTTTCAAAGTATTTTTACAGTTCAGTTTTAGCGATCTTCATGTTTACAATTGCGCTCCCTTCACAGTGTGCTTTGAAAACATTGATGTCATTTTAAACACAGCCGTGGCTCATAATGAAAGCTATCATTTGAAAGTGAGCTATTATTTAAAAGCGGAATTTACATTACGTCTCCAAAGCTTGTGAAAACAAAAAACATAGCATACGTTAATGGCCTAATTTATAGTAGGTTATTTATTAAGTATCTGTACTGTATATGACTCAGACCTGTTGGTCAGAACATTCTGCAGTGGTTTGCATGTGTCAAATTGTAAAAGTAGACGTTTCACTCATTCATTCATTTATTCATTCATTTTCTTTTCGGCTTAGTCCCTTTATTAATCTGGGGTCACCACAGCGGAATGAACCGCCAACTTATCCAGCATATTTTGTTTTTCACTCAGCGGATGCCCTTCCGGCTGCAACCCATCACTGGGAAACACCCATACACTCTCATTCACACATACACTATGGACAATTTAGCTACCCAATTCACCTGTACCGCATGTCTTTGGACTTGTGGGGGAAACCGGAGCACCTGGAGGAAACCTACGCGAACGCGGGGAGAACATGCAAACTCCACACAGAAATGCCAAGTGACCCAGCCGAGGCTCAAACCAGTGACCTTCTTGCTGTGAGGCAACAGCACTACCTACTGCACCACCGCGTTGCCGTAGACTTTTCAAAATAAACATAAATATAAATAAACAATATCCTACTTAATAATAATAATCATCATCATCATCATCATTTTTATTAATATTATTATTAAAGTATGTTTTTTTTCCATTTCCTGATAAACAATAAATATTAAATTTTATTTCTTAATAAATAGCCTCAATATTTATATGATTTATATATGAGATTAGAATACGTGTTAGCTTTTGTAAGTGATTTTATGTTTTAGAACAGACTATGGAATATTCTCAATAATATTTGTAAAGGAAACACAGGCCCTATATGTGCCATTTACATATATTTCTGTTAATATGGAAAACGAGTGCATGTTTTTATCAAAAGTAATATTGGATTTTTTTTTAAATGCGTGTGCGTGTAAAGCAATATAATTTGCACAAAGAAATGATGGGGTTCTTCTCTAAAAAAGTTGTTACTCCCACCCCATTTAGAGCATCATTATGGGGGTTTTACGTTAACTAACGTGGTTCAAACCATGGATCTGCGACAGAGAAACTAGGGGTTTTGGGAAACACTCGTCACTACATCGTTCTTTTCCCAAACGATGCATCGTACTATGATAGTTCAGCTGCGGGTACATCGTTGTTTGGGAAACGCACCCCTGGTTAGTTCTTAGTACATTTCTCACTGGTTGCTACACTATTTACACTTGCAGATGGCTTTTTTTGAAAACACATTTGATTAGATTGCTTGATTTTGATGTGTCTGAACAGCCATAAAAAACAGTCCACGTACAGTACTTGCTTCATAAACATTACAGGACAAGTTATTGAAGTACTACAGCCAGACAGGATATAAATGTTCCCATCATACGTGTGGATTGAGAGGTAAAAAAAAAAATGTAGTTGTCAGAGTATAAATAAAAATGTTTGGACTTCATATTCAAGTTTCTGTTCATATCAAGCGGCAACCTCCCGCTCTCCCTCGTGAAGCAAATACGGAAGTAACTGAAACTGCAATTCATTGAAATTCCGCTAGTCCTGCCTCCATATAAAGCAAATTTATATTGACCCCACTGTTAAAATGGCCAACTTTACAGCAGTAAAAAAGGTGTATACAGCCTGGTACAAAGAACGATTTTGGTTCATATAGCTAATATTACCCTTCATGACATCTGTGAGGGGGGTGAATTTTTTTTATAACTCATCCGTTTCCTTTATATTAGGTTTTATTAAGTCTGCATAATTAAAGACGTGGCCATATGAGTGACAGCTAGGTCTCGCTGGTCGCTGTCACTTCACCTCAGCTGATTCCGGCTGATTAGCCGCTGAACTTGGCATATTCATTGTATTTTTGTTTTGTTTTATGTATCTTTACACAGTCAGTTGCCTTTTGGAATTATTTTTTACAATTATCAGATGATATGGCATGCTGTGTGCACATAATTATGCTCACAAACCATTCAAGTGGCCTCCATTTCCCAGATGAGTGAAATTATATACTTCTATACCATCTCTATAAATGTATTTGTTTTATTTAAGATCATTTATCATTTATATTTTTCTTTAGAGCTGTAATGCACTCCAGAATCTGACAGATTGATTAGCTGTAGGCTCTAGAACAGTCATCTGAAGCGTTGTCATACAGTGTTATGCCTGGATTACATAAATAGCCCTGCATTTACTAACACAGACTATATTTGAAGTATTTGGAAGTAAAACGTCATAAGAACAATGTTTAGTGGCTCAATGTATTACAACAGTGTTTTAAAAGTCTTACTAAAACTTTATTGATATAGTGTACAACCAAGCACATGTGGTCAGAACACAAGCGAGTCGCAGGTAATGAAGTATTAAGCGTTTCTCCCATATAAAGCCCATCTAAGCAAAATGATAGCAGGCATCTGTAGCTCCGCTCACGCTTCGCCTCTTTGCCTTGTTTGGTATCCCCCGGTCGGTGCGATGATGCGCGAACAAAATGGTGACGGTTGGCCCCGCCTACTAGTAGCTTCTTTTGGGTCCTTCAGAAACCTATGGGTGACATCACGGATATTACGTCCATATCTTTTACAGTCTATGGTTCATATGCAAAATAATTCAGTGGCTTAATAAACACCAGTAAAAAATAACTTTGCATTTTAGGGGAATGGATTAAATATACAAAAAATGCTGATTTCAACAGTAAAAAAAAGGAAAAATGTTACAGAAAAAATCCATAAAGTTACCAGTAGTGTAAAAAATGCAGGGTTCCACACAAGTCATTCCTGTTGTCCCAAACCAAATCGATTAAGTTATATTAACAAATTTAAGTGGACTGGACATAAAAGACTTAAGTTGCCCCAAAAATATCAATAATTTTGTTGTTACAGCTCATTTTAAATAGTTAAAGTAGTTTGAACAAGCAGCAAAAATATTTTTTAGTGTATACAGTAAAAAAATGCTGGGTTCCACACAATCGATTTGTGTTAGTACCACATGAAGGAATTAAGTTAACGTATTAGTTTAAGCAAATTTAAGGGACTTGAAAATAAAGCAATTAAGTTGCCCTCCAAAAATCTCAAGAATTGTTTTGTTTCAGCTCATTTCAAATAAGTAATTTGAACAAGCAGCAAAAAATATTTTTTTGAGTGCAAGTTTATGGATGTGTAGATGTTAGTACTTCAAAACATTGGTGTATTAACACAATCAATTAACGAAATACTGTAGTTTACCATAAAAATTGGCATATTTTCTACGATGTGCACTGTATGTTCAATGGAAAAATACTGGAAACCACAGATGCTGTTTTATTACCATACATCTTATGATTTTAAATATTATATATATATATATATATATATATATATATATATATATATATATTTTTTTTTTTTTTTTACAGTATATATGTTTTTATCCTATTCCGTCCACTATGTTTATTAAATAGCCATCATGAGGTTAGTGGAACAAAAAGTATATTAACCATACCGTATATAACACCATCATTTGGTGTAGAGAGCAATAGAGCTGCACTAAAAAAAAAAAATATTCATTGGATCTACTAATTTTCTTAAGGTAACTGGTTGCAAATAAATATATATATGTATATATGTCTACACACACACACACACACACACACACACACACACACACACACACACAAAATATATATGGGCTGAAACAAATTAAGTTGAACGTTACAAAATTAAATTTATTTGTTTAAATGCAGCTCATATATATTGTTTGCAACCATTCATTCATTCATTTATTTCCCTTCGGTTTACTCCCTTATTTATTAGGGGTCGTCAGGGAGAACATGCAAACTTTACACAGAAATGCCAACTGACCCAGCCGGGACTCGAACCAGTGGCCTTCTAGCTGTGAGGTGACAGTGCTAACCACTGAGCCACAGTGCCGCCAATTTTTAGTAATTCCAATGAATCATTTTGTTCAGTGTGCAATGTGGACAAGACCTGCCTTGCAACTACTTAAGCTTATATGTTCATCAGTAAATAATTGCACACCTATAGACAGTTCACCAGCCAATCAGAATCAAGGATTTATCGTTAAACTCCAACACTGATTTGATGAGCTGTCTGTTCTCCTTTTGATTATGACACACTGAAATCTTTCATGGGCTTATACTCATAATCAAATAGTGTACATCAAAGACCATTCATTCATTCATTTTCCTTCGGCTAGTCCCTGATTATCAGGGGTCGCCACAGCGGAATGAAGCGCCAACTATTCCAGCATGTTTTACGCAGCGGAAGCTCTTCCAGCCGCAACCCAGTACTGGAAAACACCCATACACTCTCATTCACACACACATTCATACACTATGGCCAGTTTAGTTAATCCAATTCACCTATTGCACGTCTTTGGACTGTGGGGGAAACCGGAGCACCTAGAAGAAACCCACACCAACATGGGGAGAACATGCTAACTCCACACAGAAATGCCAACTGACCCAGCCAGGACTCGAACCAGCGACCTTCTTGCTGTGAGGCAACAGTGCTAACCACTGAGCCACCATGCCGCCACATCAAAGACCAAATATCTTTTATATAAATGACATATAACATGCATCTGAAAGACAAGTCACTATATATTGAAGAGAACGGAGTGGGAGTCTCTGTTCTCTGGCATTCTCTGCACTGAAGATGAAGATTACGTAACACTCGATTATGCGCACACCAGACAGGGAAATCCACCAGAGAAACATCACACTGACACCTTGTGGTCAGAAGAAGACACATTTTTGGCAAACCTTCGTCAGAGAGTTATTGATTTTTATGAGTTCAGGAGGTGTGAGGCAAACTCTGAATGAGCTCTGAATCTGAATCTACTAGAATATTTACACTAACCAAAGCAACACTAAAAGGAAGAGCTGTGCTTTTTTTAACTATTTAAGTTAAAAGTTCAATGCAAAAAAATGTAAATAATAATATCTAAACATTGTGGCAAGATAAAATTACTTGTGCGATGATATAAATAAGTAAAAAATAAATAAACATATAAGTAAAAAATGAATAAAGAAATACGTAAAAAAAAAAAAAAAAGTAAATAAAATAAATGCACATAAATAAAACGAATGAAAAAATAAAGTAAAAAAATATATAAATTAATAAGTAAATAAATAAATACACATAAATGAACAAAGTAAAAAAATATAAATAAATTAGTAAAAATAAATAAACAAAAAAGTAAATAAATTAATAAGTACATAAATAAACAAACAAACATAAAGTAAATAAGTAAATGAATAAATACACAAATAAATAAAGTAAATAAGTAAATAAATAAATACACTTAAATAAATAAAGTAAAAATATAAATAAATAAGTAAAATATATAAACAAATATTTCCCACTGATGGGTTGCAGCTGGAAGGGCATCCGCTGCGTAAAACATGTGCTGGATAAGTTGGCGGTTCATTCTAGTGTGGCGAACCCGGATTAATAAAGGGACCAAGCCGAAAAGAAAATGAATGAATGAATGAATATAAACAAATAAGCAAATAAATAAAGTAAAAAATAAGTAAAAAATAAATAAATAAATAAAGTACAAAATATAAATAAGTAAATAAATAAAAAAATAAATAAATCTATCCTTCAATATGGGATTAGTGTGCAAATAAAACACAATGTTGTGTGTTAAAATTAATTTAGTTTTTATTGCTAAAACATGATATAAACTGCAGAAAGACAAAAGGCTTCCGGCATCAAAACAATAAGAACAAAAAAGTGTAGTATAGCTTTATGTGCTGTTTAGTGCAAAATAAATTGTTATGACTTGCAAAATACATAGACTAACATGTCATTCAGAGTAACAATAATTTTTAAACCAAAAATCCTGTCAGGCAAATTTAGAAAAAAAATAGCTTGATGACAAATTAAAGAATAACATTTATTTTTTTATAAATGTTATAATAATAACATTTATATATATTAAATATTAAATAATATTTTTTCATTAAAAAATAACAGTGCAGCCCTAAAATATTCATCACTAATACTAATAGTAAATTAGTCAATTTAGGAAAACATTTTTCATAATTTTCTTTTATATGAAGTCACAAAAAGTATATAACTTAATTACATGAACACATTGTTTATGTTGAACATTATTTTATCCATACTTACTTTTGGACATATCTTACTTTCAAAAGTCATTTGAAACATAAAAGTATACTTTACTTGGATTTACAATGTTTTCAATGTATTAAAAAAATATTTTTGTGGATGGAAAAATTAGGCCCCATCATTGACCCAGATAATGCTGAGTTTGAGTTAGAAACTTTTAAAAATATTGAAGGTCTCTGAATGCATTTAAAATAAAACCAACAATTTAGTCCAATTTAATCTAGCTGTTGTGATGAATGTCTTAAAAAAAACTCTGAAAATGTCTATCACATATTGAAAAGTGCACAAAAACAGCTATAATATATAAAAAAATTAAATAAATACATAAATAAATAAAAATAGATAAATTAAATATAATAATAATAATAATAATAATAATAAATAAATGGTCATTAAAAATAAATAACTAAAAAAATTAAGAAATGAACTAAAAATATAAAGAATAATAAAAATAAATAAATAAAATTAAACAAATAAATAATTATAAATAAATAATTAAATATATAAAAATAAACACATACATACATACAAACATACATACATACATACAAATATACATACAAATTCACTATTTTGCCTGAATTTAATACAAGCTGAAATGACCCTAATGGTAAATAAATACATATCTACACTGTAAAAAGGTAATAAAACCTTAATTAAACTAATTAAAAGAATTATATATAAAATATATGACTGCATATAAACTGTGGTAGCTTATCTTATGCCTTTGGTAAAACACATTAACTATATGCTTTCTCTACTGGTGGATTATACTTATCTGTTGCAAACCACTAATTATTATTAAGGCAAGCGAACAAATGTTGCACACACTGAAGAAGTCAGAGAACTCACAGCAGAGCATCTGACAGAACTGAGCACATTTCCCCATTGACGACAGCAGATGGAAGTCTTGAGTGCAAAACTGATTTTCTGTCACTGCACATTAACACAGGCCGGAGAGCTGCAGATTCCTCCAGCAAATCAGTGTGAAAGCCCCTTCAGGCACAGTCAGATCACAAAAACACCCGACAAAAACAACACTCGCCTCCTTTGACACTCTTCTGCTGATTATATGCAGCTTTTCTGCATGTGATGACTGTTTCTGGACTTCCGGTTTGGGTAAACTACCATTTAAAAGAACTAAAACAAATGATTTTAAATAATAAAGTTGCTCTAAACAAGAGATGTGTTTAACTTTGTTCTTTTATCCATCATGAGAATAATGTTAGACTTGGTATTTTACCGTGACGTTAGTATTACAAGCATATATCTTTAGCCGAAGCTCTTTTCAGTTTTGATTTGTTCCTCTGCATAACACTCAACTTCAATGTATAATAAATAAATAAATAAATAAATAAATGACTGAATAAATAAATACATTACTGAAAAAATGAATAATTGAACAATGGAATAAATAAATGAATGAATAAATAAATGAATAAATAAAAGGAAGACATGAATAAATGAATAAATTACTAAATAAATGAATAAATATGTAAGTAAATGAATATAAAAGGAAGACATGAATGAATGAATATATGAATAAATACATAAATAAATGAATACATAAAAGGAGACATAAAAAATTAATGAATGAACAAATGACTAAATAAATGAATAAATACATAAATGAATGAATAAATAATAAAAAGAAAGACATAAATGAATGAATGAACTAATGACTAAAACGTATAAATACATAAATACATGAATGAATGAATAAATAAAAAAAGGGAGATTGGCAGTTCATTCCACTGTGGTGACCCGTGATTAATAAAGGGACTAAGCCGAAAATAAAATAAATGAATGAATGAATGAATAAAAGGAAGATATAAATTAATGAATAAATGACTAAAGAAATAAATAATAAAAGGAAGACATGAATGAATGAACGAATACATAACTTAATGAATAAATAAATAAGTAAATATAAGAAGGATATGAATGAATGAATAAATAACTAAAATGAATAAATACATAAATAAATGAATAAATAAATAAAAGGAAGATTGGCGGTACATTCTGCCAGTTCAGTTCAGTCAGTTCAGTTTTCAGAGATTAAGTTCAGTTCAGTTTAGCTCAGTTTAGTGTGGGTTAATAATCACTACTGAGAGTCCAAACACTGAATAGCAAATCCATCGATGCGCAGCTCTACAGATCCCGAACCATGCAAGCCAGTGGCGACAGTGGCAATGAATGAATGAATGAATGAATGAATAAATAAATAAAATGAAGATATAAATGAATGAATGAATGAATGAATACATGACTAAATAAATGAATGAATATATAAATAAATGAATAAATAATAAAAGGAACACATAAATAAATGAATGAATAAATAAATGATGAAAATGAATAAACATAAAAGACTGATTAAATAAATAAATAAAAGGAAGATTGGCGGTTTATTCCGCTGTGGCGACCCCTGATTAATAAAGGCACTAAGCCAAAAAGAAAATGAATAAAATGAATAAATTAATAAATTAATAAAAAATAAAAGGAAGACATACAAAGGAAGACATACATAAATGAATGAATAAATGACTAAAATGAATAAATACATAAATGAATGAATAAATAAATGCGTTCATTCCGCTGTGGCGATCGCCTGATAAAGGGACTAAGCCGAAAAAAGAAAATGAATGAATGAATAATTAAAAGGAAGATATAAATAAATGAATGAATGAATAAATGACTAAAATGAATAAATACATAAATGAATGAATACATCAATAAATAAAAAGAAGATATAAATGAATAAATGAATGAATAAATGACTAAATAATTGAATAAATACATAAATAAATGAATAAATAATAATAGGAAGACATAAATTGAATGAATGAATAAATAACTAAAATGAGTAAATATATAAATAAATATATAAATAAATAAAAGGAAGATATAAATAAATGAGTGAATAAATGAATAAATAAATGAATAAACGACTACATAAATGACTAAATAAATAAATATTGAATGAATGAATAAATAAATAAATAAATGACTAAAATGGATGGATGGATGTTTTCACTGTTTTGTTCCTCTGGATATTGCACAACTTCTGTAATATTGCTGCAGAAAGACTTTGGGCTTTTTTGTGGTTATTCACGGTCTGCTGAAAGTAATTTTCTAATTCAAATAAGTTGCTTTTTAATATTAGACGGATGAACTGTGAGGATAATAACGCCACCTCATTGTACCCAATTTTAAAACACTTCACTGATTTTATAAAGTTTAACAGAAGTTTGGATGGAGTGACGTCACTGCCGCTGCTACCCAAGCCGCGCAGCGTGTGTTTGTAGCTCTGTCGCATAGATTCGCAATTTGCATTTTTATTATCGAATACCTCCACATTCGCTTAATACTACTTAGGGGGAACAAACCCTTAATACATTTTATACAACATTTAACACTTTATACAAATAAATACACTCCAAAACGTTCTGTCTCTCGAGCATCCGCCTGTTGTTTGTAGCTTTAGCCAGCTAGCACCGCTAGTCAGCTAAAGCTACCGACTGCTGCCATCCCCTAACTTTCTCACTTACTGGCTTTGCTCGTTACCCTGTACGATGTCGCTTGTGTCTCTGTCCTTGTGTGCAGGAGAAACATCGATGGAGGCCCTGGACATGGAGCTGGAACGGCTGGAAGAACGCATCCGTCTTCTGCAGATGAAGCGAGCTGAGCTCAGGGCACAAAGAGCGTTGCTCGAGGTGCCCCGCGCTCCAGTTCGCTCATCTGAGGTGAGTACACCATACAGCCGAGACATTCCGCCTACCTCAACCCCGCTTGTTCCTCTGTCCAGGCCCAGCGCGCCTCTGATGCGGTTCGTCCAGGGGTCGTTCACGCCGGCACCCGGCTACCACGGCACCTGGATGCAGCCGCGTAAGGTGCTAAGGAGACCCCAGGGCAAGGGTTCTCCTCCTCCTGTGTTCGAGCTCTCCACGGAGAACCGATTCGCCCCTCTCCGCGAGACGGGTCACGATGTGGCTATCATCGGTGACTCCATCGTACGCCACGTCCGTCCTGCTTCCACTTCAGGTAATAAAATACGCACATTTTGCTTTCCTGGTGCTCGCGTTAAGAATATTTCTACACAGATTCCGAGTATCCTGAGCACTGGCGAGAGCCTCGGTGCCGTTGTCCTCCATGTGGGGACGAACGACACCGGGCTCCGCCAGTCGGAGATCCTGAAGAGGGACTTCAGGAGCCTCATCGAGACGGTTCGACGCACCTCGCCCACCACGCAGATCATCGTTTCTGGACCGCTTCCTACCTACCGCAGAGGAAATGAAAGGTTCAGTAGACTTTTTGCTCTGAATGAATGGCTATTAACATGGTGTAATGAACAGAAACTGCTCTTTGCCAATAACTGGAATCTTTTCTGGGAGCGCCCTAGGCTTTTCCGGCCGGACGGCCTGCACCCTAGTCGAGCTGGAGCGGAACTGCTGTCGGACAACATCTCCAAGATGCTTCGCTCTGTCTGACTAGTAAGTAAAAATTCACAAAATTCACATTTTATCCATATAGACTCTTGTTCGACCCACTTAAATTACAGTAACACATGTCTAGCTTACCCCATAGAAACTGTGTCTGTTCCTCGTGTTAGACCAACAATTAAACGTACTGTGTGCTCTAGAAAAAATCTATTAAGAATAAAAGCTGAAAATCCAATAAAAAGTGATAATACAAACTTCGTTAAGCTTGGTCTCCTAAACATCAGGTCACTAGCACCTAAAACACTTATCATTAATGAAATAATAACAGATAACAATCTAAATGCACTCTGTCTCACTGAAACCTGGCTGAAACAAAATGACTATATTAGCTTAAATGAAGCAACTCCTCCAGGATTCACATATAAGCATGAAGCTCGTCATACTGGCCGTGGTGGTGGAGTTGCATCAATCTTTAGTGATATTCTTAATGTTAATCAGAAAAAGGGACTTATGTTTAACTCCTTTGAGTTATTAGCTCTTAATGTTATGCTACCGGATATTAAGCAAAAATCTATGTTATCTCTCGCTATAATCACCATATATAGACCCCCAGGACCCTATGTCAATTTTCTAAAAGAGTTTTCTGATTTTATTTCTGACTTGCTAGTTAAAACTGATAAAATACTAATTGTAGGAGACTTCAACATCCACGTAGATGACTCCAATGATACACTAGGGCTCGCCTTTATGGATCTATTAAACTCACTTGGGATAAAACAAAATGCTGTCGGTCCAACCCATCGCTTAAAGCATACATTAGATCTAATATTGTCTTACGGAATTGAGGTCTTTGATGTAGACATTATACCACAAAGTGATGATATTACAGACCACTACCTCTTACTATATAAGCTGCGTCTACCTGAAATTAGCAGATCTGCACCAATATACCGCCCTGGTAGGACTATCGTTCCGTCCACCAAGGATGAATTCATAAATAACTTACCAGATCTTTCCTTATTTCGAAATACACCCGCAAACGCAAATGACCTTGATGTAGTAACCAGCAATATGGATGCCATCTTTACTAACACACTAAATACAGTGGCACCCATCAAATTAAAAAAGGCTAGAGAGAATAAAACTACACCATGGTACAATAATCATACTCGCGCTCTCAAAACAGCAACCCGTGCTCTAGAACGTAAATGGAAAAAAACTAATTTAGAGGTTTTTAGAATTGCGTACAAAGACAGTATGTCCAGTTATAGGAGGGCTCTTAAATCTGCCAGGGCCGAGCACCTCCGCAAATTGATTGAAAATAATCATAACAATCCTAGATTCTTATTTAGCACCATTGCTAAACTAACAAATAATCGATCATCTTTGGAACAAAATGTCCCACCGCAAATCAGTAGTGATGACTTCATGAATTTTTTCAGTGATAAAATAGAAGGCTTTAGACAGAAAATAGAAAATGTTAAACTTTCTGCACCACCTCATACTCCAGATGCAGAAATATTTTCACTGAATCAAAATAACCTACAATGCTTCAAAATCATAGAACAGGAAGAGCTA
The DNA here is from genome assembly GCA_903798195.1 of Danio kyathit. Classification (NCBI taxonomy): domain Eukaryota; kingdom Metazoa; phylum Chordata; class Actinopteri; order Cypriniformes; family Danionidae; genus Danio; species Danio kyathit. Next base: position 76,168,694 of record LR812523.1, on the reverse strand, counting down.
GATAAAGTTATAAATAGTTCTAAATCAGCTTCATGTATGTTAGATCCAATTCCAACAAAATTACTGAAAGAATTGCTACCTGTTATAGGAGAACCTCTCCTTAATGTTATCAACTCTTCTTTATCTTTAGGCCATGTTCCAAATCCTTACAAGCTAGCTGTTATTAAGCCTATTGTTAAGAAACCACAACTGGACCCGAGCAACTTAGCTAATTATAGGCCTATTTCAAATCTTCCGTTTATGTCTAAAATACTAGAAAAAGTTGTTTCTACCCAATTATGCTCCTTTCTGCAGACAAACAATATTTTTGAAGTGTTTCAGTCAGGCTTCAGGCCTCATCACAGTACAGAAACCGCATTAGTAAAAATAACCAACGATTTACTCTTAGCTGCTGACCAAGGGTGCGTCTCACTATTAGTTCTACTTGATCTTAGCGCCGCATTTGACACCATTGACCACAATATTCTCATAGACCGCTTAAATTCTACAGGTGTCCAAGGTCAGGCCCTTCAATGGTTTAGGTCATACTTAGCTGATCGTTACCAGTTTGTGAATATTAATGGACAGCTTTCACAAGTCAGGCCAGTAAAGTACGGGGTCCCTCAAGGATCAGTTTTAGGCCCTTTGCTGTTTACAATATACATGCTTCCCCTGGGAGACATTATTAGAAGACACGGGATCAACTTTCACTGCTATGCAGACGATACTCAATTATACATTTCAACTAAACCTGATGAGATGTCTGAACTGTCTAAGCTAACTGAGTGTATTAAAGATGTTAAAGACTGGATGACAAACAATTTTCTTCTCTTAAACTCAGACAAAACAGAACTATTACTTATCGGGCCTAAATCTTGTACACATCAGTTCTCACAACTCGACCTGCAATTAGAGGGATACAAAGTTAGTGTTAGCTCTACTACAAAAGATCTAGGTGTGATATTAGACAGCAATTTAACATTCGAAAATCATATATCCCATGTCACAAAAACTGCTTTCTTTCATCTGAGAAATATCGCTAAATTGCGAAGTATGCTATCTATATCAGATGCAGAAAAGCTAGTCCATGCTTTCATGACTTCTAGGCTAGACTACTGTAATGCTCTGTTTGCTGGCTGCCCAGCATCCTCCATTAACAAACTTCAGCTAGTGCAAAATGCAGCTGCCAGAGTTCTTACCAGATCTAGAAAATATGATCATATCACCCCAATTTTATCCTCCCTACACTGGCTGCCTGTTAAGTTTCGTATTGAATTTAAAATATTACTCCTTACCTATAAAGCTTTAAATAACCTAGCTCCTGTTTATCTAACCAACCTCCTGTCTCGCTACAACCCAACCCGCTCTTTAAGATCTCAAAACTCAGGGCTTCTAGTAGTACCTAGAATATCAAAGTCGAGTAAAGGAGGTCGAGCCTTCTCATTTATGGCCCCTAAACTATGGAATAGCCTTCCTGATAATGTCCGAGGCTCAGACACACTCTCGCTCTTCAAAACTAGATTAAAGACCTATCTTTTTAGCAAAGCGTACACTCAGTGTAGCACATAGCAGTATGACGCATGATGTGCCCCACACAGGATTTTGCTTCTTGTTTTTATACACTATGAACAGCAGCTACGCTAATTATTCTCCTTATTCTGTATTTCCACCTGGGGGTTCTCATCCCGAGGCCCTCAGACTATGCAGTGCCACTGATGCGATCCAAGACCAGTGACGAGATGATCCTAAGATTTTCTGGACCAGGCCGTATCCTGAGCAGCTGCTGTGGTGGTCATCGTGGAGTGAGAGCCTGAGACTGACCCCTGTGACGCTCCAAGGAGAGACGAGTCTTCGCTGAGGTCCAGCTTCATGCGCCTAGACTGCAGCTCTGCACAAGACGTTTGGCCACAGGAGAAATGGTCGTGCCCAACTGAGCCAGGTTTCTCTCGAGGTTTTTTAAATCTTCACTTTCGCCAATTGGTGAAGTTTTTTACTCGCCGCTGTCGCCACTGGCTTGCATGGTTCGGGATCTGTAGAGCTGCGCATCGATGGATTTGCTATTCAGTGTTTGGACTCTCAGTAGTGATTATTAACCCACACTGAACTGAGCTAAACTGAACTGAACTTAATCTCTGAAAACTGAACTGAACTGACACTGTTTCAATTCACTATAATCTTCCATGTGAAGCTGCTTTGACACAATCTACATTGTATAAGCGCTATACAAATAAAGATGAATTGAATTGAATTGAATGATCAGAATATGTATTCTGTTGTATGCACACGATTTCCACATTATTGCTTTTCATTAAATGGATGCAGACACACACACACACACATACACACACAAACACACACACAAAACAAGACAGAGATGGTACAAAAGACATCTAAATGGGAGGAACCGTTGCTGACTGTAATTCAGAGATTTCATGGCACATTTCACAGGAAAATTGAGCATCTTAGTGTGGGGCAGAAACACTACAAAAAGAAAAGCATGAAGAATTGACTTTTCACAGTGAAGTAGATAAAAACAATAGAGAATACATGTGGAGAAACAAAGCAAGAAGCAAGAAAGAAAGGAATAAACAAATGAATAAGAAATGAATGAATGAAATAATGATATAAAATTATGAATGAATTTAATAAATTAATAAATAATGAAAATAAGGAGGAAATGAATGAATGAATGACTACATAAATAAATGAATGAATAAACAATGAAAGGAAGGAATGAATAATAATAAATGAATAAATAAATAAATGAATAAATTATTAAATGAATGAATGAAATAATTATGTATAATTATCAATGAACTAATTAACTGAATGAATGAATAAATAAATAAAGAAAGACAATAAGGAAGAAATAAATGAATGAATAACTAAATAAATGAATGAATAAACAATGAAAGGAATAAATGAATGAATGACTAAATAAATAAATCAATAAATAAAAAAATGAAAGGGAAAAAATGAATGAATGACTAAATAAAGAAAGAAAATAAGGAAGACACAAATGAATGATTGACTGAATAAATGAATGATTGAATAAACAATGAAATAAATAAATTAATTAATTAATTAATGACTAAATTAACAATGACTAAAAACAATGAAAGAAACAAATAAACAAATGAAAGAATAAACAATAAATTAATCAATTAATTAATGGATGAATGAAAGAAATAATGATATAAAATTAGTAATGAATTAATTAATTGAATGAATAAAAAAGAAAGAAAGAAAATAAGGAAGAAATGAATAAATGACAAAATAAATGAATAAATGAATGAATGAATGACTAAATAAATAAATAAATAATGAAAGGAATAAATGAATGAATAAACAATAAATGAACAAATTAATAAATAAATGCATTAAAAGAAATAATGATATAAAATTATTAATAAATGAATGAATGAATTAATAAATAAAAGAAATAAAGAAAAAAATAAGGAATAAATAAATAAATGAATGAACGAACGAATGAATAAACAGTGAAAGGAATAAATAAATGAATGAATGAATAACTAAATGAATGAATAAATAAATAAAATAATGAATGAAAGCAAAAACTAAATGAACGAATGAATGATTAAATAAATAAATTACTAAATAAATAAATAAATAATGAAAGAAAGGAAGAAATAAATAAATGAACGAATGAACAAATACAAATGAATAATGAATGAATGAATAATTGACTAAATAAATAAATAATGAAAGCAAAGAAGAAATTAATGAATTATTTTTTTACTGTGATAAACAACAAATATTGACTGAAGTTAGTGTAATACTACCCACATATTAGCACTCTTTAGTACTGAAAATGCAAAAACAAGTTCAATTATTCTGAGGTTATTATTTTTTTTAAACAGCACCTCCAGGAGAACGAAGGGATACAGACAGAGCAAGTGATGAATAATAAACAGCAGCCGTGTTATTACTGCATGTTATTTAGCAGGGAAATGTCTGCCTGTAATTGCAATGCAATCATCGCAATATTCCAAAAATACCAAAGAGATTTCTTGCCTAATCTCTTAATAGGCTGCCATTCTTCAGTAAGGGGACTGAATAATTAATCAGGGACATGATACTGCACTGTCGACTGGCATCTATCTTCTTTTTTTATTATTATTTTTTAACTACAGAGATTTGAAATGAAAAGGACTCAGAGAAGGACTTGGTTTTATTGATGTTTTGATCAGAGTTTTTGCATAGGATTTAAATGCCAAATAAGGCAGACAGCCTGTTTAAACTGAGATATCATAGTGGTTCTTACTAATATAAGTTGTCATGGCCACAACACACACTCAGCGACTACTACGTTGTTTTTTGTTGGTCATGAGCTGTGATGGGCATGTCACTCTTAAAGGGACAGTTCACCGACCACCCCAAAAAATATAGGTAGCATTTTATTTACAATTATGTGCACTTATAATACAGCCCTCTGTATATTTTTTCCCACAATTTAATATTAGTACATAATATTTGACTAGATATTTTTCAAGATACTAGTATTCAGCTTGAAGTGACATTTAAATGGTCACAAAACACCAAAACACATTTTTTGAGCTGTTGACAGTCATATATGTGTCCCACGCTGCTATAAACACTATTAGGACACATATATAATTTCACTATATGTCAGTGTATGTGAATACATGGAGGTATATGTGACAAATAAAGGCCTTGATTGATTGATTGATTGATTGATTGATTGATTGATTGATATTGCACTAAAAAGTGAAAATTGGTTGTTTTTTCGTTATTTCGAGCAAATTCGTTCTTCCGGTTTGAAATGAATTTTTGAAGCTGCGTCACGGCGATTAGATACTTGTGTGTAGTCCAGTGTGTAGACTGGATGTCTGTACTTGCTAGTACATCGTGACGTCTCTGAGTGTGCAGCATTAATTCATGAGAAAGACTTGGTTCAAACCAATCAGCGCCCTTTATTGTGTATGCTGTGCAACTTCATTAATATGCATGATAGCTTTGAAGACTGTTTTTACCTGTTACAGTGTTCAGACGGCAGAGAGACGCCACCTTGTGTCGCCAAAACAAGTGGAAGAACAAGAATTTCGAGACATGGGTCGTCAGTGTTTTGTTTATAAAAGAGCTGCAATGAAGGTTTTGTTTTTATTTCCCGCTATGAGAGCGCAGCTGGACTCACATGTGGATTACAGTGCACGCGACAGAAATGCGTTTGTAAGGAACATGTTTTACCTGAGAGCTTTTCACATCTGGAAATGATGAAATCCGGATTTGCCGCTTTTCTCCTTTTAAAAAAGATGCAGTTCCAGTTGGTGTTGATTGTCTTGTCTCTACAAATTTGGTAAGTAAGCGATCAGTGGTCTTTGTTTGTTTATTCAGATGACAAAGTTAGTTCGTATCGTCAGCAGTGCTCTTTCAGTGTTTAAAGACATACCTTAGTCAAAATGATTTGAACTGTTACTAAGTTTACAGTATGTTAATATTACTACAATATTATAGTGTAAGTCCGAGTGTAAACATGTAAACACCGCAATCAAACTATTACCGTCGTGTAGAACTTTTGCCGCATTTTGTGACAGGATAGTCTATACACACACGGCTTTCTGACGCTACCTACAGAGTGTATCCAAGTTACCGAGAAATGCAGAGGTTTTTTTTTCTCCCATTCGCCGTGCGGTATCAAATACTCTTATAAAACTCCACTCTTCCAGCAGTTCCTCGCATTCAATATGTCGTTTGTCATGGAACCATGCAGGAAATATTGATGAATGAAAGTGAAAGTGCCAAACTGCAGTTAAAGTCGACAAATTAATAATTTGGCAAATAATTTGATTACTGATGTCCATGTAAACATAGTCACTGTCTTTCTCCCCTGCGTCTGCGTGTTTATTTTGCCTCTGTGAAAATCAGCGCGTGCCCAAATGAAAACTCCAATTTTTATGCAAAATCTTCCCTCTTTCCCTCCCCCGACACTCCCACCTAAACAGAGCTGGACACGCCCACTTTCCTGACTTCTTCCAAACTAGAGGTGTGAAATCACCGTCCTGAGACAGGGGGGTTTTGTGGCCCTTTAAAGGCTTTATTATGTTCTTTGAATGTCTCTTGAAGATCTTCTGTAGTCATTTCCTTTCTCTCCCTCTCTCTCCAATGAGGCTGTAATTTTGATCAGGTGCAGTCAACCCTGCCAATTGGTTCTACTGATGGATTCTCTGTCCTGATTGGTCCACCAAATATTGACTTGAGGATAAAAGACAGAGCTTGGATCTTTGGAGCGTGGAGGCTTGGAGTGATGATCCCTTCTGCTGGCCTATTTATTAGGATTTTTCCTTAATGTGGTTAATCTGTTGATATTGTCTGTGAAGACTTTTACTCCTCTGGTGAGAGGATTTATTTAGCCAAATCTTGTGAGTTAACATCTAACCTGTCAAAGTTTCTTCTCTTTATCTTTGTGGCAAAAGATTTGTTTATTTTTTAGTCAAGTTTTTGTTAATTTATTGGAAGCTGTAGGGAGGTGGTTGCCATTTTCTTTTGTCTAAGTTTTCTCCTGTGTAAGAACAGAAAGGGAGTTAGTGTATTGTTTTTTGTATTTTGTTTTCTTTTATTTATTAGTTTAGTTAGATTGAAATATAAAAGTTAGGATGTTTTGTTTGTTATGTTGGTCTTGATCCTCCTGAAGACTTGTTTGCTTCCTTCTGTTAAATAAATGTATACTTTTTTGACAAGCTTGTTGTTGTTGTTGTTGTTGTTGTTGTTGTGAGTCAGTAGAAGGGAAAATCTTTATCCAAACCTCCACCACTTCCTTTATTACTCCTTCCCAACCCTAGACTGGGGAGTAGAGATGCGCGGATCAGCTCAAATGTCACCCGAATCCGCTCCTTCATTCTAATCATCCACCCGCCACCCGCCCGCACATATTATTTCATCTGATATATATATCCGCACCCGACCCGCACCCGATCGCCACTTTAATAATTCTAATTCTTTGTTTTAAGCATGATGATAGGTGTAACTTTCTCCGCAATGTCTGGCGGCAGAGTAACAGCTCGTTAATTCATGCTCGAGCAAATGATGAGACGGACAAAAGTACTCGATGCATGCCCTTCTTTTACTTATTTCAGTGTTTTCAGGTTCACAGTGCAAAACAGCTCCCGGGTGGAATTACTGAAGTAAACATAAAACAAAACCGGATAAAACTTTCTCCCTCTAATTCACCGCACGCACAGCACACAGCGAGAGCTCACATCACACAGCATGCGTGTCGAACTACACTACCCACAATGCCCCTCGCTATGGACTACAACACCCGTAAAAGCGGTCCTAAAGCGGCCACACTATTTCCCCTCTCCTGCAACTTAGGTCACAGTGGATCGTTCGTTATTAACAGCAGATTCAGCTTTTACATATACAGGAAAAAGAGAACAAAAACGGCGTCCCTTCAGCCTAAACAGCAGCTATGTTGTGTGTACTTGGCGCTTTTCTTAACACTGTGCAAAAACAGAATAGCATCTACTGTGCCTGGATTCGGGCGATTCCGCCTCGCCTCAAAAACACGGCTGGCTGCATTAAATGAGCGTTCGCGCGAACCGCTTGTTGCAGGAATGCACAAGCTTCTCCTTGCACGGCGCTGCAGTTGTGTAAATAAGCGATCTTGTTTCTCCCAGAACGATAGCAGATTTCCCTCTGATGACTCCTCTAACTGAAGTTAGCACAGTACTCTTGCACTTCATCCATTATTTTGGGCGTCTCTCATTTTCACATTCTGCAAAGTCCACTCTCTGCTTTTTTGCTGGTCAACTGCTATGACCCGCTACATCCACCCGCGACCCACCCGCATTTATTCATAATGTATTTTTTTATTACTCGACCGACCCGCGGATTATCCGCATCGCCCGCGGATTTAACCGCCAAGTTAAGCTAATTAGGCAAGTCATTGTATAACGATGGTTTGTTCTGTAGACAATCGAAAAATAACATTGAGGTTAATAATATTGACCTTAAAATTGTTTTAAAAAAATTTAAACTGCTTATATTCTAATGTAATGTAATGTGTTTTAATGTATTTATCGTGTATGGCCATACACCCAAAGCACTTCACAATCATGAGGGGGGTCTCTCCACACCACCACCAGTGTGCAGCATCCACTTGGATGATGTGACGGCAGCCACAGAACAATGGCGCCAGTGCGCTCACCACACACCAGCTATAGGGAGAGTGGAGAGAGAATGATAGAGCCAATTTGGTGGATGGAGATGATTGGGAGGCCATGATCAGTAAGGGCCGATGGAGGGTATTTGGACAAAGGGGTTACACCCCTACTCTTTACGAGAAGTGCCATGGGATTTTTAATGACCCCAGAGAGTCAGGACCTCAGTTTAACCTCTCATCCGAAAGACAGAGCTCACTGTATAGTGTCCCCTTCACTATACTGGGGCATTAGGACTCACAGAAACCGCAGGATTAGTGCACCCTGCCGGCCTCACTAACACCACTTCCAACAGCAACCTGCAATTCTAGTCGAAATAAAACAAATAAGACTTTCTCCAGAAGACAAATATATTAAAGGAAATACTGTGAAAAAGTCCTTGCTCTGTTAAACATCATTTGGGAAATATTTGTTAAAAATAATAATAATATAATATATTGCTATGATATTGTAATTACATCCAAGATAATATTTATAAACTTTCATGTTTCTTTGTATATTTCATGTACAGTATTTGTGTATTTATACGTAAATATAGACAGTACATATGTAATTACAGTCTTTTATTTTGGATGTAATTACATTGTTATTACAATATAATTGCTATTTAATAACATTTTTACATTGTTAAAACATTGTAAACACATCTGAGATGTAATATGTAAGTACAAACTTCTATCTTGTGTGCAATTACTATGTCGTTACGTTGTAATTACATTGTAGTTACATCCAAGATAATATTTATGAATGTAAACGCTTTTTCCTTACAGTATTTGGTTATTTATAGTTGAACACATAAATATACAGTACATATGTAATTACATACTTAATGTCATTACATTGCAATTACCTTGCTATTGCATACTAAGTATAGTTCATATACAGTATTTGTGTATTTATACGTAAATATACGTAGTACATATGTAATTTCACATTTTTAGTTGCATGTAACTACTATGTACTACCATTGCAGATAAATTGTTATACCATTGTAACTACATTGTTATAGCACTGTGATTACGTTGTTATAACACTGTATTTACTACATTGTAATAGCATTGTACATACTACGTTGTTATACCACTGCAATTACTACGTTGTTATAGCACTGTAATTACTACGTTGCTATAGCATTGTATTTACAATGTTGTTATAGCACTGTAATTACATTGTTATAACACTGTAATTAAAACATTGTTATAGCATTGTATATAATATATTGGTATAGCATTGTAATTACATTGTTATAGCACTGTAATAACTACGTTGTTATAGCACTGTAATTACAATTTTGTTTTAGCACTGTAATTACTACATTGTTATAGCATAGTAATTACTACATTGGTAAAGCATTGTAATTACATTGTTATAGCATAGTAATTACATTGTTATAACACTGTAATTACTACATTGTAATAGCATTGTAATTACTACCTTGTTATAGCGCTGCAATAACCGTTGTTATAGCACTGCAATTACTAAGTTGTTATAGCACTGTAATTACTACGTTATAATAGCATTGTAATTACTACATTGTTATAGCACTGTAATTACTACTTTGTAATGGCATTGTAATTACTACATTGTTACAGCACTGTAATTACTACTTTGTAATGGCATTGTAATTACTACATTGTTATAGTACTGTAATTACTACATTGTAATAGCATTGTACATACTACGTTGTTATAACATCGTAATTACTACGTTGTTATAGCACTGCAATAACTACGTTGTTATAGCACTGAAATAACTACGTTGTTATAGCACTGCAATTACTACGTTGTTATGTCATTGTCATTACTGTGTTGTTATAGGACTGTAATACCTACGTTGTTATATCACTGCACCTACTATGTTGTTATAGCACTGTAATTACAATATTGTTATAGCAAAGTAATTACTACATTGGTATAGCATTATAATTACATTGTTGTAGCACTGTAAATACATTGTTATAACACTGTAATTACTACATTGTAATAGCATTGTAATTACTAGATTGTTATAGTACTGTAATTACTGCATTGTTATAGCACTGTAATAACTACTTTGTAATAGCATTGTACATACTACGTTGTTATAACATTGTAATTACTACGCTGTTATAGCACTGCAATAACTACGTTGTTATAGCACTGCAATTACTACGTTGTTATAGCACAGTAATTACTACATTGTTATAGCATTGTAATTACTACCTTGTTATAGCACTGCAATAACTACGTTGTTATAGCACTGCAATTACTACGTTGTTATAGCACTGTAATTACTACATTGTATTGGCATTGTAATTACCACGTTGTTATAACATTGTAATTACTACGTTGTTATAGCACTGTAATTACTACTTTGTAATAGCATTGTAATTACTACATTGTAATAGCATTGTAATTACTACATTGTTATAGCACTGTAATTACTACATTTTAATAGCATTGTAATTACTACATTGTTATAGCATTGTAATTACTACGTTGTAATAGCACTGTAATTACTACATTGTTATAGCAATGTAATTACTACGTTGTAATAGCACTGTAATTACTACATTGTTATAGCATTGTAATTACTACGTTGTAATAGCACTGTAATTACTACATTGTAATACATTGTAATTACTACGTTGTTATAACATTGTAATTACAACATTGTTCTAGCACTGTAATTACTACAATGTAATTACTACAATGTAATGGCATTGTAATTACAACGTTGTTATAACATTGTAATTACTACGTTGACATAACATTGTAATTACTATGTTGTTATAGCACTGTAATTACTACATTGTTATAGCATAGTAATTACTACATGGTACAGCATTGTAATTACATTGTTAAAGCACTGTGATTACATTGTTATAACACTGTAATTACTATTTTGTAATAGCATTGTACATACTACGTTGTTATAACATCGTAATTACTACGTTGTTATAGCACTGCAATAACTACGTTGTTATAGCACTGCAATTACTACGTTGTTATAGCACTGTAATTACTACATTGCTAAAGCATTGTATTTACGACATTGCTATAACACTGTAATTACATTGTTAGAACACTGTAACTACAACATTGTTATAGCATTGTAATTACTACATTGGTATAGCATTGTAATTACATTGTTATAGCACTGTAATACCTACGTTGCTATAGCACTGCAATTACTACGTTGTTATAGCACTGTAATTACTACATTGTTATAGCATTGTAATTACTACATTGGTATAGCATTGCAATTACATTGTAATAGCATTGTAATTACTACATTATTATAGTACTGTAATTACTACGTTGTTATTGCACTGTAATTACTACGTTGTAATAGCATTGTAATTACTACATTGTTATAGCACTGTAATTACTACTTTGTAATGGCATTGTAATTACTACATTGTTATAGTACCGTAATTACTACAATGTTATAACACTGTAATTACTAAATTTTAATAGCATTGTACATACTACGTTGTTATAACATCGTAATTACTACAGTGTTATAGCACTGCAATAACTACGTTGTTATAGCACTGAAATAACAACATTGTTATAGCACTGCAATTACTACGTTGTTATAGCACTGCAATTACTACGTTGTTATAGCACTGCAATTACTACATTGTTATAGCATTGTAATTACTACATTGGTATAGCATTGTAATTACATTGTTATAGCACTGTAACTACACTGTTATAACACCGTAGTTACTACATTGCAATAGCATTGTACATACTACGTTGTTATAACATCGTAATTACTACGTTGTTATAGCACTGCAATAACTACGTTGTTATAGCACTGAAATAACTACGTTGTTATAGCACTGCAATTACTACGTTGTTATGTCATTGTCATTACTGTGTTGTTATAGGACTGTAATACCTACGTTGTTATAGGACTGCACCTACTATGTTGTTATAGCACTGTAATTACAATATTGTTATAGCAAAGTAATTACTACATTGGTATAGCATTATAATTACATTGTTGTAGCACTGTAATTACTACATTGTAATAGCATTGTAATTACTACATTGTTATAGAACTGTATTTACTGCATTGTTATAACACTGTAATTACTACATTGTAATAGCAATGTAATTACTACATTGTTATAGTACTGTATTTACTGCATTGTTATAACACTGTAATAACTACTTTGTAATAGCATTGTACATACTACGTTGTTATAACATTGTAATTACTATGCTGTTATAGCACTGCAACAACTACGTTGTTATAGCGCTGCAATTACTACGTTGTTATAGCACTGTAATTACTACATTGTTATAGCATTGTAATTACTACCTTGTTATAGCACTGCAATAACTACGTTGTTATAGCACTGCAATTACTACGTTGTTATAGCACTGTAATTACTACCTTGTAATAGCATTGTAATTACTACATTGTTATAGCACTGTAATTACTACATTTTAATAGCATTGTAATTACTACATTGTTATAGCATTGTAATTACTACGTTGTAATAGCACTGTAATTACTACATTGTAATACATTGTAATTACTACGTTGTTACAACATTGTAATTACAACATTGTTCTAGCACTGTAATTACTACAATGTAATTACTACAATGTAATAGCATTGTAATTACAACGTTGTTATAACATTGTAATTACTACGTTGTCATAACATTGTAATTACTATGTTGATATAGCACTGTAATTACTACATTGTTATAGCATAGTAATTACTACATGGTACAGCATTGTAATTACATTGTTAAACCACTGTGATTACATTGTTATAACACTGTAATTACTACTTTGTAATAGCGTTGTACATACTACGTTGTTATAACATCGTAATTACTACGTTGTTATAGCACTGCAATAACTACGTTGTTATAGCACTGCAATTACTACGTTGTTATAGCACTGTAATTACTACATTGTTATAGCATTGTAATTACTACATTGGTAGAGCATTGCAATTACATTGTAATAGCATTGTAATTACTACATTATTATAGTACTGTAATTACTACGTTGTTATAGCACTGTAATTACTACGTTGTAATAGCATTGTAATTACTACATTGTTATAGCACTGTAATAACTACGTTGTTATAGCACTGCAATTACTACGTTGTTATAGCACTGTAACTACTACATTGTTATAGCATTGTAATTACTACATTGGTATAGCATTGCAATTACATTGTAATAGCATTGTAATTACTACATTATTATAGTACTGTAATTACTACGTTGTTATAGCACTGTAATTACTAAGTTGTAATAGCATTGTAATTACTACATTGTTATAGCACTGTAATTACTACTTTGTAATGGCATTGTAATTACTACATTTTTATAGTACTGTAATTACTACAATGTTATAACACTGTAATTACTAAATTTTAATAGCATTGTACATACTACGTTGTTATAACATCGTAATTACTACGTTGTTATAGCACTGCAATTACTACGTTGTTATAGCCCTGTAATTACTACATTGTTATAGCATTGTATTACTACATTGGTATAGCATTGCAATTACATTGTAATAGCATTGTAATTACTACATTATTATAGTACTGTAATTACTACGTTGTTATAGCACTGTAATTACTACGTTGTAATAGCATTGTATTTACTACATTGTTATAGCACTGTAATTACTACTTTGTAATGGCATTGTAATTACTACATTGTTATAGTACTGTAATTACTACAATGTTATAACACTGTAATTACTAAATTTTAATAGCATTGTACATACTACGTTGTTATAACATCGTAATTACTACGTTGTTATAGCACTGCAATTACTACGTTGTTATAGCACTGCAATTACTACGTTGTTATAGCACAGTAATTACTACATTGTTATAGCATTGTAATTACTACCTTGGTATATCATTGTAATTACATTGTTATAGCACTGTAATTACACTGTTATAACACCGTAGTTACTACATTGTAATAGCATTGTAATTACTACATTGTTATAGTACTGTAATTACTACGTTGTTATAGCATTGTAATTACTACGTTGTTATAGCACTGCAATTACTACGTTGTTATAGCATTGTAATTACTACATGGTATAGCATTGTAATTACATTGTTATAATACTGTAATTACTACATTGTAATATCATTTTAATTACTACATTGTTATAACATTGTAATCACTACGTTGTTATAGCACTGCAATAACTGCGTTGTTATAGCACTACAAAAACTACGTTGTTATAGCACTGCAATGACTACGTTGTTATAGCACTGTAATTACTACGTTGTAATTACATTGTTGTAACACTGTAATTACATTGTTGTAACACTCTAATTAAATTGTTATAACACTGTAATTACATTGTTATAACACTGTAATTACTACATTGTTGTAGCAATGTAATTACTACATTAGTATAGCACTGTAATTACATTGTTATAGCACTGTAAATACATTGTTATAGCACTGTAATTACATTGTTATAATACTGTAATTACTACATTGTAATATCATTTTAATTACTACATTGTTATAACATTGTAATCACTACGTTGTTATAGCACTGCAATAACTGCGTTGTTATAGCACTACAAAAACTACGTTGTTATAGCACTGTAATTACTACATTGTTACAGCACTGTAATTACTTCATTGTTATAGCACTGTAATTACTACATTGTAATAGCATTGTAATTACTACGTTGTTATAACATTGTAATTACTACGTTGTTATAACATTGTATTTACTACGTTGTTATAGCGCTGCAATAACTACGTTGTTAAAGCACTGCAATTACGTTTTTATAGCACTGTAATTATTACGTTGTTATAGCACTGCAATAACTACATTGTTATAGCACTGCAATGACTACATTGTTGTAACATTGTAATTACATTGTTGTAACACTGTAATTACATTGTTGTAACACTGTAATTACATTGGTGTAACACTGTAATTACATTGGTGTAACACTGTAATTACATTGGTATAACACTGTAATTACTACATCGTTATAGCACTGTAATTACTTCATTGTTATAGCACTGTAATTACTTCATTGTTATAGCACTGTAATTACTACATTATTATAGCACTGTAATTACTTCATTGTTATAGCACTGTAATTACTACATTGTTATAGCACTCTAATTACTTCATTGTTATAGCACTGTAATCACTACGTTACAACACTGTGGCTATAGCTATATAATATATAATAACTACATTGTAATTGCTACATTGTTATAACACTAATTAATACATTGTAATAGCACTGTAATTACTACGTTGTTATAGCACTGTAATTACTATGTTGTTATAGCATTGTAATTACTACGTTGTTATAGCATTGTAATTGCTACGTTGTTATAGTACTGTAATTACTACGTTGTTATAGCACTGTAATTACTACATTGTAATAGCACTGTAATTACTACATTGTTGAAGCACTGTAATTACATCGTTGTTATAACACTGTAGTTACTACATTGTTATAACATTGTACTTACATTGTTATAGCACTGCAAGTACTACATTGTTATAGCATTGTAATTACTACATTGTTATAACACTGTAGTTACTACATTGTTATAGCACCGTTATAGCATTGCGGCTTTTCCAATGGTAAGTAGCGCAGACATTTCCGTCTCATGCATAGTAAGAAAATCTTTGAGTGTTAATATAAATGGCTGAAATTGTCAATTTTTGGTTGTTGTGTAATGTAAAACCCCCAAAACTTACAATAAAATGTGTACAATATTTATGAGGTTTCAGCACTAGCTTCATTTATATTGTGATGTTTCTTTTGGGTCCTTTTTATGGTTCCAACATGATGTGTGTGACAGAAAACAAGATTATCGAGTTTATATAAAAATCACCTGTTGGCACTGTGTAATATGATACTGCAATAAAAAATGAGATTAAAAGAAAGCAGCCTTATTTTCTGGTGATGTGGAAATTACTCAAGCTGTAATGAGGGGATTGAAATCTCCACCTCCATTGAATAGCTCTTCTGGCTCACCTCGCAGACATCTCTTCACACGCGTTCTCTCGCTTTCACTATACCTTCATTAAAACAGCTTATCACATTCGACAGCCAGGGCTTCAACAATGTCGGCTAATTTAATTGTCAAGCCAGAGGTCTCATTTGCAGCACTGCTACAATCTTTTATTTGGGGAAGGGAAGCGTCAACAAATCAGATTGGATCCTTTGAAAAAAAAATACACTGATTATTGCATTAGCAACAAAGGGTTTCTTAAGGTCTCGACAGGTATTGGATGGCTAAAATCAATTTATTAATCAAAATTTATGTGGCCATGTTATAATTTCAGAGTAAATGGTGTTTGCGAGGTTAAAAGTAGTAAGGAAAAAAATGCTAATAAAGGTTATGCATTTAAATTGTACATAAAACCATGTAGTCTAATTTCTTTCAAAGAGTACCTGTGAAAAGAAGAAAATAGAAATAGATATATATAAATAAAAGAAAATACCTGTGTGTTATGTAAACTGGAATATAAAACTAAATATAATTTTTATATGTATATTCAGTGCATCCGGAAAGTATTCATAACGCTTCACTTTTTCCACATTTTTTATGTTACAGCCTTATTCCAAAATGGATTAAATTCATTTATTTCCTCAAAATTACATCTTGGCTCTGGCTGGGCCACTCAAGGACATTCACCGAGTTGTTGTGAAGCCACTCCATTGATATTTTGGTGGTGTGTTTTGGGTCATTGTCCTGGTGGAAGATGAACCGTCACCCCAGTCTGAGGTCAAGAGCACTCTGAAGCAGGTTTTCATTCAGGATGTCTCTGTACATTGCTGCATTCAACTTTCCCTCTATCCTGACTAGTCTTACAGTTCTTGCTGCTGAAATACATCCCCACAGCATGATGCTGCCACCATTATGCTTCACTGTATTAGCCTGTTGATGAGCGATGCCTGGTTTTCTCCAAACGTAACGCCTGGCATTCTCTCCTAAGAGTTCAATTTCAGTCTCATCAGACCAGAGAATTTAGTTTCTTATGGTCTGAGAGTCCTTCAGATGCCTTTTGGCAAATTCCAGGTGGGGAGTGGCTTCTGTCTGGCCGCTCTGCCATACAGGCCTGATTGGTGGACTGCTGCACAGATGGTTGCCCTTCTGTAAGGTTCTCTTCTGGAACGCTGGAGCTCAGACAGAGTGACCATCGGGCTATTGATCACCTCCCTGATTAAGGTCCTTCTCTCCCGATCACTCAGCTTAGATGTGCGGCCAGCTCTAGGAAGAGTCCTGGTGGTTTCAAACATCTTCCACTTACTCGGAGGTCTACAGACAATTCCTTTGTCTTCATGCTTGGTTTGTGCTTTGACATGCACTGTCAACCCTGGGACCTTATATAGGCAGGTGTATGCCTTTTCAAATCATATATATATATATATATATATATATATATATATATATATATATATATATATATATATTGTTAGGTCCCATGTTGAACCTGGTTGTTTTGGTTTTGTGATTTGCAGAGCCTGCATGGTTCCTGATTTGTGGGTGGGTCATCTCACCTGAGACCCATTATGTGTCACCTACAAAGAATCCAACATTTGACATGAAAGGAGACCTTCCTGCCTGTCGTTTCGATTATTTTATTTTGAATCATGAGCTCAGTTCACTTCCATGGCACAAGCTCTTCACCACTGACTATATATACACTGCAAAAAAAATCCACAATTTGACGGTTTATTTCTGACAGCTGGGGTGCTGGAAATAAACCGTAAAATAACGGCCGTTAAATTACAGAAAATTACTGTAAAATAACAGAGGTTGAATTACAGAAATGTACAAAAAAAAAATTTAAATTTAAGGAAATTTCTCTTAATTTCTCATTTAATACTGTTATTTTCTGTAATTTAACGGCCGTTATTTTACGGTTTATTTCCGGCACCCCAGCTGCTGGAAATAAACCGTAAAATTACAGATTTTTTACAGTATATATATATATATATATATGTTTGAATGTGTATTTAATTATCACATTTTTTGGATTGTCAATAGTATCTAATATTTAAACATCAAATAAAAAAAAATTGCTTAACTAGAAAATATATATTCGTGTTTAGAGTACAGAAATAAAAAATCATACTGAAAAACACTTTCACAATTAATAAAGAAACACTAAGTTGTTTCTTAACGTCATGCTTACTCATGTTTTTCAGTTCAAGACTTCATTCTGTGATTCTTGTGTTCATGTTTGCTGTTTTAGTTGCTTATTTTGTTTTTATCACTAGCATGTTGCCATAGTAACTCATTATGCTGCACACCTGTGCCATGTTTTACCTTTTATGTGAATAGACAAGATAGTCAAAGATCTTACGTTCTTTTCTTGACATTTTAATAATAAAAGTGCAGTTGCTTATTGAACAAAAAAGGTAAAATATAACAATAACAAAAACTACTACTCAATATGCATACCATATTGTTTTCATATTATTGAAATAATGAGTGTACATTTTATTAGTTTTTCAGTTTAAGCCTTCATTCTGTGGTTCTTGTGTTTGTGTTTCCTGTTTTAGATGTTTATTTTGTTCTAATCACTGGTTTGTTTCCATAGTAATTCATTATGCTGCACACCTGTGCCTTGTTCTGTGAATAGACGAGTTTGTCAAAGCTGTTACGTTCTTTTCTTGACATTTACAAAATAAATAGTTACTTATTGAACAAAAAGTTAAAATACAACAACAACAAAAGCTACTACTCATTATGCATACAATTCCTTCATATTACTGACATAAAATGAACACATTTGCCACACTTACAAGAACATTCTGGGCAAACAAAGTAAAAAACACGATTTATGTGAGCAAGAACTTCAGTGAACGCAGCTCAACGCAGCAGGTAGTTTTAGCGAAAGATGGATATTCTGACAATAAATGGCAGTCGCCCACTCGCCGTGACGCAGAGGCTACTTTGGCCTTTAGTCTAGACTGCATCACAGGAGAAAACAGCTGAAGAACGGCCCTAAAGCTCCCTCACCTTTCTTTCTCAGATTAGCACACTGCAAAAACACCTCCACACTCATGCAGTCATATTGACGTCATTTTGCAGCCTCCAGACTCATTGCATCATAGCTGAAAGATTATTAACTTCATGCTAGAAATATACAGCAATACAGTGGCCAGCAAAAAGAGTACACCCCTCACAGACCTCTGTTTTAAATCAATATTTTCTATATAGGATGCTTAACGATAATATATTTGTGAATACTGTATACACATTAGATTAGATAGTACCAAAGCCCAAACTGGAACTAATAAAACAAAAAAACTAACTTAAGAGTCCAAAGTCCAAAAATTAGTACACCCAAATTAATATGTTGGAGAAAAATCTGAAATAAAATGATTAAACAAGAGAACCATAAAAATATAAAATTTAGTTGAAATTTTGTAGTTTATATATATTATGTATATTTATAAATGTAAGGGAGGCCAGCTAGCGAAGTGCTACGCAGGTAAACCTCACTCCTCTGACCTCAAAAGGTTGCAGAGAAGCTAGAGACTGTTGAATGGTGCTGAATGGTCTTTAGCCTCCTTGTTAGAGCAACCGACTCCCATGCACAGAATCGCTGGTTCGATCCCTGCTCAGCGCGGGTTGGGTGCAGTAGGACCGGTGGATTACATGTGGGGGCTCGTCCGGGATGGGAGCATAGACTGTAAAAGATATGGACGTAGTATCCGTGACGTCACCCATAGGTTTATGAAGAACCCAAAAGAAGCTACCAGTAGGCGTGGCCAACCGTCGCCATTTTGTTACCGTGTCATCGCACCAACTGGGGCATACCATACAAGGGCAAAGAGGCGGAGGGTGAGCGGAGCTACAGACGCATGGAAAACACTTAATACTTTATTACCTGAGACTTGTTTGTGTTCTGACCACATGTGCTTGGTTGTACACAATATCAATAAAGTGTTTAGACTTTTAAAAACACTGTTTCATAAGCAGTGTCATAAGCACAATGCTTAGTGGCTCAATGTATTACACATAGAGCCACTATAAGCATCGTTCTTATGACGTTTTTCAACAGGAGGAAAGTGCGAATTACTTCCAAACACCTCAAATATAGTCTGTGTTAGTAAATGCAGGGCTATTGATTAAATCCAGGCAGAATTGTATGACAATAATAATAATAATAATAATTCCTTACATTTATATAGCGCTTTTCTAGGCACTCAAAGCGCTTTACACATAGGGGGGGGGGGGGGGGGGATCTCCTTGTTGCAGAGAGCTAGCTGCTGGTCATGACAACGCTTCAGATGACTGTTCTATAGCCTACAGCTAATAAATCTGTCAGATTCTGGAGTGCATTACAGGTCTAAAGAACATTATAAATGATAAATGATCTTAAATAAAACAAATACATTTATAGAGATGGTATAATTTCACTCACCTGGGAAACGGAGGCCATGTGAATGGTTTGTGAGCACAATTAAGTGCACACAGCATGCCATATCATCTGATAATTGTAAGAAATAATTCCAAAAGGCATCTGACTGTGTAAAGCCACATAAAACAAAACAAAAATACGATGAATATGCCGAGATCAGCGGCTAATCAGCTAAGGTGACGCGACGGTGACCAGCGAGAGCTAGCTGTCACTCAAGTGGCCACGCCCTTAACTATGCAAAAATAATATAACCTAATATAAAGCAAATGGATGAGTTATAAAAAAATTCACCCCCCCTCACAGTTGTCATGAAGGGTAATATTAGCTATATGCACCAAAATCGTTCTTTGTACCAGGCTGTAAACACCTTTTTTTCTGCTGTAAAGTTGGCCATTCGAACAGTGGGCTCAATCGAAATTTGCTCTATTATGGAGCCAGGACTAGCGGAATTTCGATGAATTGCAGTTTCAGTTACTTCCGTATGGGCTTCCCGAGGGAGAGCGGGAGGTTGCCGCTTGGATGGGAGTCAGGTTTACGGGGGTGAGTGTAACAGAGACCAGCTAGTGAAGTGCTGTGCAGGTAAACCTCACTCCTCTGACCTCAAAAGGTGAGCAAAGCTGCGGTTGTTGAGTGCGTGAAGTGTCCATCATTCCACACTTCATTTTAACAGTTGAATGAGTGCATCATCCGGGTAATTAAAGTTCTCTTATTATTTTTAGAGTTTTGAGTGTAAAAGCACTACTTACACTATTTATACTACAAAATTGCATAGAATAGTGCATAAGTATGCAAATTGGGGCGCACCTAACGAAAGAATTAATTAAGTAATGATTGAGCATTGATGATTAACACCTGCTGTTAATAAACAGAAACACACAAGAGGTCTGAACTGTCCCTTTAAAAAGTTTTTTTTAAATGATCATGGTAATATACTGGACAATGAAAGTCACTATACAAGTTTGTGTTTTAGTTTAGAGAATCTGAGCTCTGAGTTTCAGAATGTCCAAGTTTATCCACTCCTCCAGAAAAATATATGCATTAATTCAATTATATAAATAAACTTGCCATTCATTCAAACTTTATTACAGACACAAACTTAGCCCTGTCATGATATTTTTATTGTGCGATTATATTGTCACAGAAATTGTTGCAATAAAGCGATATTATTGTCAGTTTGAGATCGTTTTATGCCACAGATTATATAACAGCATCATAATGCAAATAGCCATAAACACTTTAAAATACTTATCATATTTAGATTCTATAATTTGATGTTAAAAAGGCAAATGCCCAATTATATATACTATTAAATGTCTTATTAGGTAAATGTCCAATTATAAACGTTGACACCGGAGAGGTAGAACTTTAACGCCATTGTAAAATGGCTTTACCGTTATTTGTGAATTTGTAAATATACACTCACTGGCCACTTTATTAGGTACGCTGTCCAACTGCTTGTTAGAGCAAATTTCTAATCAGCCAATCACATGGCAGCAACTCAATGCATTTAGCCATGTAGACATGGTCAAGACGATCAAACCGAGCATCAGAATGGAGAAGAAAGGTGATTTAAGTGACTTTGAATGTGGCAGGGTTGTTGGTGCCAGACGGGTTGTATTTCAGAAACTGCTGATCTACTGGGATTTTCACACACAACCATCTCTAGGGTTTACAGAGAATGGTCTGAAAAGAAAAAAAATATCCAGTGGGCGGAAGTTCTGTGGGTCTCTGAGGTCAGAGGAGAATGGCCAGAGGAGAATGGTTCAAGCTGATAGAAAGGCAACAGTAACTCAAATAACCACTCGTTACAACCAAGGTCTGCAGAAGAGCATCTTTGAATGCACATGTCCAACTTTGAGGCGGATGGGCTACAGCAGCAGAAGACCACACCGGGTGCCACTCCTGTCAGCTAAGAACATGAAACTGAGGCTACAATTCGCACAGGCTCACCAAATAAGATAATAGAAGATTGGAAAAACGTTGCCTGGTCGGATGAGTCTTGATTTCTGCTGGACATTCGAATGGTAGAGTCAGAATTTGGCGTCAACAATATGAAAGCATGGATCCATCTTGCCTTGTATCAACAGTTTAGGTTGGTGGTGGTGGTGTAATGGTGTGGGGATATTTTCTTGGCACGTTTTGGGCCCATTAGGACCAATTAAGCATCGTTTCAATGCATCAACCTACCTGAGCCTCCACAGTCACCAGAACTCAATCCAATAGAGCACCTTTGGGATGTGGTGTAACGGGAGATTCACATCATGGATGTGCAGCTGACAAATCTGCAGCAACTGTGTGATGCTATCATGTCAATATGAGCCGAAATCTCTGAGGAATATTTCCAGTATCTTGTTGAATCTATGCCACGAAGGATTAAGGCAGTTCTAAAGGCAAAAGGGGGTCCAACCCGGTACCAGTAAGGTGTACCTAATTAAGTGGCCGGTGAGTGTACATTGCAATGGCAAAAATTATTGAGGTCATCTACAAGTATTGCACGATAAGTCAATATATTGATTATTGTGACAGGCCTACTCAAAGTCCAATATAAAAAAAAAAATAGTGAACTAGGAGAAGAGCAGAGATATGATTATAACACACACACACACCATCATCATCATCATCATTATTATTAACACATTGGATTGTTTAGATCAGAATGCTGCAGTACATTTGCTGCTGTTAATGCTTCTGTACTGTCATTTTGGCATGAAAGAATGTCCTCAGTCCACTTCAACTCCCACACAGTATATGGGTGAATATATAAACGCACATAAGCAGTGAAAATGGGATGGACAGAATGAGAGGAGAAATAATCAGAGGGAAAGGACCTCTGGGTAACCTTAGAGATAATCACAGGACTTACAAAACACACACACACACACATGGACGCACATAATTTATTAATGCCTATAACACACACAAACACACTTCCCTACACAATATCATAATTGAAATGACAGCAGCATGTGAAGATTCCTGATTTCACACCACGTTAAAGCATTAGTCTTTAACTCACACACACACACACACACACACACACACACACACACACACACACACACACACACACACACACACACACACACACACAAACAAAAGCTCTAATGAAAAAAGGAGATCAGCACCAAACTGTTCAGCCATAAACTGAAATACAGGATAAAACATTTTAGTGTAACTATTATTACATGGTTAAGAACCAAATAAAACTTCCATGAATTATTCAGATAAACTGAATTTAATCTAATTATCCTCAACTATCTCCTTTATTTTTACATTTATGAATTTTGCAAATGCGTTAATCCAAATTAAATGCATGTATGCCGATAATCTAAAATGTTATCCATTCAATTGATATACAGTTGAAACCAGAAGTTTACATACACTGTATAAAAAGGCACATAACCATTTTTAAAAAATGTCTGATGGTAAATCATACCAAACGTTTACTATTTTAGGTCCGTTGGGATTACTTAAATGATTTACATTTGCTAAATCACAGAATACTGTATAAAAAGGCACATAACCATTTAAAAAAAAAGATGTTAATGTGACTAAACTTTTTCTCTTTTAGGCAAGTTAGGATTATCACATTTGTTTCTGTTATGCTTAATAGCAGAATAATGAGAGAGATATTTTTTGAGAAATTGTTATAACTTTTCTTGAAAGTCAAGTTTACATACAATAAGATTATTATGCCTCTGAAAAAGCTCAGATGATGGTGTCAAGGTTTTGGAAGTTTCTGATTGGCTAATTGACAACATTTGAGTTAATTGGAGGCACAACTGTAGAATAGTATTCCTAGAATAGCTTCATTATGTGACAACATGGGAAAATCAACAAGCCAGAATCAACAAAAAAAGCCAGATTACAATTTGCTAAATTACACTGGGAAAAAAGAATAATTTTTGGAGACATGTCCTGTGGTCTGATGGAACTAAGATTGAACTGTTTGGCCATAATGACCAGTGTTACATTTGGAGGACAAAGGGAAAAGCTTACAAGCTTAGGAACACCATCCCAACTGTGAAGTTTGGGGGCGGCAGCATCACGTTGTGGTCCACTTCACAGCATAGATGGCATCATGAAGAAAGAACATTATGTAGAAATACTGAAGCAACATCTCAAGACATCAGCCAGGAAATTAAAACTTGGCCACAAATGGGTCTTCCAAACAGACCATGACCCTAAGCATACTGCCAAGTTAGATAAAATGTGCTTTAAGGACAACAGAGTGAATGTTTTGGAGTGGCCATCACAAAGCCCTGAACTCAATAATATAGGAAATTTGTGGGCAGAGTTGAAAAAGCTCGTGCGAGCAAGACAGCCTACAAATCTGACTCAGTTACACCAATTCTGGCAAGAGGAATGGGCCAAAATTCCTGCAAACTATTGTGAGAAGCTTGTGGAAGGATACCCAAAACATTTGACCAAAGTTATACAGTTTAAAAGCAAAGCTAAAAAATACCAATGAAATGTATTTAAACTTTTGACTTTCTAGAAATTAATAAAAAAATTCTCAAAAGAAATTCTCTCATTAATCTGGCATTCATCGACTCGCCTTTGGGGCCTGGCTCCATAAACTCCAGATGTTCTCTGCCTGCAGTGGTAAACTGGCCAATTTTACAGCTGATAATAACATGTTTACAGCCTGGAACAAAAGATGGTTTTGGTGAATATAGCTAATATTACCCTTCATGACAACTGTGAGGGGGGTGAATTTTTTTATAACTCATCCGTTTTATTTATATTAAGTAAAAAAAAACCATCTAAGCAAAATGCTAGCAGGCATCAGTAGCTCCGCTCATGCTCCGCCTCTTTGTCCATGTTTGGTTAACCAGCGGTCGGTGCGATGACGCTCTAGCAAAATGTCGACGGTTGGCCACGCCCACTTGTAGCTTCATTTGCGCTCTTCAGAAACGTATGGGTGACGTCACGGATACTACCTCTATATCTTTTAGTCTGTGCTTTTTACCCTGCACTTTTTTCGTTAACATTTACTATTATTTATTTAGGATATGCATTTCACATTCTGATTCCAATGCCTTATTATTAAATCGTTAAAATGACTATAATTAAATTAAATATTCTTAAGATTAAAATAGTATGTGTTCTTTGGAAGAGTGTACTTGCATTGTGATGATATTATATTGTCATTCTGGCATAAAATGGTCTTAAAATAACAATAATATTGTTTATCGCAATATTTTTTGGTGCAATATATCGTACAACAAAAAAAATAGATATCATGACAGGCCTAGCATCAACACTCAGAGTAAAAACTGTAATACATTTTCCCACTGTAAGAATTACCTTTACAATTGTTCTACACAATCATCACAAATGCTGATAACACAAAGCTGATACGTGCTGTTAGTGACAGAAGCTGTCAATGATGGAATAAGCCTGTGATTACAGCAGGATATTGCTTTCTTTCTGTGTGCTTCATCTCTAAAAGAGCTCCAGTCACAGTTAAGACCGAGTGTGAAGATAAATAATGCAGTGTCCTTGCTAAATTGGCCTGGCCTGAAGATGACAAACTTGAAAAGGGAAAAAAGTTTAAAGGGTAGCGGTTTCCCCTGAGATGTATGGACCACTTACAACCTGCCACAGAGACTCGAATTATAGTGTGCGAAACTTGCATTGCAAGGCAAATAAACAGAGCAAGTAAATCTTACAATGCCACTGCCTGCTTGGACTTGTGAAGATGCGCAATAAAAAGGAGAAATAACACAACAGAAGCAGAAGCACAGTGTCTCCAACTTAGTACTGCACATGAGCAGAAAAAAAGCAACAACAACAAAATAGATAAATATAGAGATAAATAAATATAAAATATCACTGTTGTAATATTGTCATCATGCTGAATATTACTCAGCTGTACAAAGAGAAAAATTACAATATCTGAAGGAACAAAAAGTGTTTTGGCTACAGATATGCTTGTGATATGCCATACTAAAATACCAAGCATAAAGTTATTTTCATGATTGATAAAAGCACAAATCCAAACATACCTCACACCTTTCGCCATGTACAGTTGAAGTCAGAATTATTAGCCCCTCTGAATTATTAGCCCCCTTGTTTAATTTTTCCCCAATTTCTGTTTAACGGAGAGAAGATTTTTTCAACAGATTTCTAAACATGATAGTTTTAATAACTCATTTCTAATATTGGATTTCTTTTATCTTTGCCATGATGACAGTAAATAATATTTTACTAGATATTTTTCAAGACACTTCCATACAGCTTAAACTGACATTTAAAGGCTTAAGAAACTGATCCATGAACTGTGTACTGTAAAGTTCCTGTCAAGCTCTGACAAAGTCCCATACATCAATAGCCTTTTCTGATTCATCCTTTAACAAACGGCCGACGAATCCCCCATTGTAAGTGTGTAGATTCCACAAGCACTTGTCAGAAAAATGACGGGAGCACAGCACAAGGCTGGGGCTATAATGCTGAGGTATTTTTGCAAAAATAAACTTCAATCACTGAATCACTGACTCTTCACAGCCTCTTTGGGTAGGGAAAGTAACACGATAAGACACAATCCCAATTCTATTTTTGTAACCCTTCCCCTTGGCCCTTAAAAGCGAGGGTGAAGGGGAAGGGCTTCAAAATTTACCCCTAAGAATTGGGACAGCACTACAACACCTGCACACATCATCATATGTCATCGCGACCTCTTGCTTCATATGAGATCAGACGATGGCGACTGCTGTAGTGATTCCAGTTGTGTTATTTTTTGGTATTTATCTTCAGGAAATCACTGAAGGCATGTGTCATGTTATCATAACGATCTAATGCGGCAACAAGATCGTAACTGTACTGTGTATTTACACAGTAGCCATATTCATCTGTGTAAACACACCAAAAACAACATTAACATTATAGCAGACACTGTAAAAAAGCTCATTCCCAGCCACTAGACTTTTCTGACAGGGTATTCGAGTGTCATCGAGTGTCAGAATGTTGTGGGACTGCTGTACAGGAGTTATGATTAGGGATTATAGATAGCCAAATTTAGCGTTTTTTATTTTAGCGTTTTTTTTTTAAAGCATGACGGTAAAACACGAACACGGTTATGAATGTATTAAAACATGTGTTTGTTTGTTGTAAAAATTCGTAATATTGACAAAAATACTAATTTGTGGATCTCCTTACCTCCGGGTGGAGCTTTGGCTGGTGTATTCTGGGAAGTTTTCTTACCGCTTGGTTTCGAGTGTTGTCCTGAAAAATCTTCGTTCGAAGGGGTATTCACCCCTTCCCCTTAGCCCTACGCCTTTAAGCTAAAGAGAATTGGGACACCCCTACCCCTTCACGGGAATGCGCAAAACGAGGGCTAAGGTAAAGGGCTAAGGGATAGAATTGGAATTGGGCCCAACTTTCCCTCACACTTCAGAGAACAGCATCTATGAGACATGATTCAACCGGGATCTGCTACAGTGTTTGTCTTCTTCTATTTCTTTCTACAGTGTTTGTGGGCAGGGCCGGGGGTTTCAATTTTCCCGGGTCTGTGCGTGCAATAAATGGGCGGGGCTTGAGTTCAATATCGACGTCAAGCCGGCACGCCGGCTAAAGACTAGTTATCGCAGCGATTCATTCGAACCACTCTGAGTCGCCTCTTTTATAGTTAAATCAATAGTTGTAAACATTGTGCACTTTTAAATTTAAGCCTTAGCTGGATATTTCACTTCACTTAGAGCTGTGTTACACACTGCATGGAAGCTCATTTTCAAAAACCCATAATAGGGGTTCTTTAAAAAAAAAAAAAAAAAAAACGTGATGAATCAAAGATATGTGTTAAAAAATTCTTCTTTGCATTAAACAGAAATTAGGTGAAAAAATATACAGGGGGCTCATAATTCAGGAGGGCTAAAAATTCTTACTTCAATCGCATATAAAAATATTACTTTGAATTCTTTTGAATGGGAGTTCCCCAAACTAAAAGCACAACCCATTATTTAAAATACAGTCATCCCATGCAGAAATAGTGAATACTGAAACTGTGACAATGAGGAAAACAGCAGACCGAGAGCGACAGGATATCTCTACTAGTTAAACGATGCAGAAATAAATGAGTTCTTGTGTAAGAAGCACTCAAAGCAACAGAAATCCCACTCAAAGCCCAAGGATGAGAAAGTTTTCTTGAAAACATAAAGGTTTGCCTGAATTTCAGCCCTGCATTTTTATATATTTTCTTCCTCTACGCATGATCAGACAACAGCTCACAGCTATTTAAATACGTTACAATGGCCAGGTGCTCTTGAATGTACTGCATATCACGGCCTTGAATCCATCACAAAGCGTTGAGTCACTGAGCAAGACGCAAGAACAAACATTTGCAGGCTTTTCTTCAGCCTCTGTTTAACTTCAGCACCACAGTGGAGGACAGCTCCACATAAACCAACACACACCATGCCTTCTTACACAACTCAACTCAATTTATTTCTAGAACACTTTCAAACAACCACAATGGGTACCAAAGTGCTGTACATAAGACATAATACATGCAAACATACAAGAAACCAAAGTACATAAACTCACAACACATGATTAAAAGCTAAAGACAATAAGTGTGTTTTCAGTGACCTCTAAAAAGACTCAAAAGTTGTTCTTATGGAGAGTGGAAGATCGCGCCAAAGTCTTGGAGCTGCTACTAAAACGCTCTATCACCTCGACATTTCAAGCGTGATCGTAGAACTTGCAAATAGAGTCGATCCTTAAAACGAAGAGATCTCACGGGTTGATGTATATTAAGTAGCTCAGAAATATACTCAGGGGCCAGGTCATGAAGGGAAGCCACTGGTAGCCAGTGTAGGGAAACCAGTACAGGTGTAATTTGCTCTCGTTTTTTTTTTTTTGTGTGCCTGTTAAAAGCCTGGAATGTTCTGGACGAGCTGCAGTTGCTAGAGAGAGGCCTGACTCACATCCAGATACAATGCGATGCAATAATACAGATGAGAAGAGATGAAGGCATGAACAACCTTCTCCAAATCACTGAAAGAGAGGACAGACTTCAGCTTGGCAACATACAGTTGAAACCAGAAGTTTACATACGCTCTAAAAAAAGGAACATAACCATTTTTTTTTTTAAATGTATGATGGTAAATCATACAAAACGTTTACTATTTTAGGTCCGTTAGGATTACCCAAATGATTTACATTTGCTAAATGCCAGATTAATGAGAGAATTTGTTTTGAGAATTTTTTATTAATTTCTAGACAGTCAAAAGTTTACATACATTTCCTTGGTATTTTTTTAACTTTGCTTTTAAACTGTATAACTTTGGTCAAATGTTTTGGGTATCCTTCCACAAACTTCTCACAAGAGTTTGCAGGAATTCCTCCTGACAGAATTGGTGTAACTGAGTAAGATTTGTAAGCTTTTTCAACTCTGGCCACAAATTTTCTATAGGATTAAGTTCAGGGCTTTGTGATGGCCACTCCAAAACATTCACTCTGTTGTCCTTAAAGCAAATTTTAACTAATTTGGCAGTATACTTAGGGTCATGGTCTGTTTGGAAGACCCATTTGTGGCCAAGTTTGAATTTCCTGGCTGATGTCTTGAGATGTTGCTTCAGTATTTCTACATAATGTTCTTTCTTCATGATGCCATCTTTGCTGTGAAGCGGACCAGTCCCTCCTGCAGCAAAACAGCCCCACAACATGATGCTGCCGCCCCCATACTTCACAGTTGGGATGGTGTTCCTAAGCTTGTAAGCTTTCCCCTTTGTCCTCCAAATGTAACACTGGTCATTATGGCCAAAAAGTTCAATCTTAGTTCCATTAGACCACAAGACATGTCTCCAAAAATTTAGGTTTTCCCTAAATACTATTCTACAGTTGTGCCTCCAATTAATTCAAATGTTGTCAATTAGCCAATCAGAAACTTCCAAAACCTTGACACCATCATCTGAGCTTTTTCAGAGGCATAATAATCTTGTTGTATGTAAACTTGACTTCCAAGAAAAGTTATAACAATTTCTCAAAAAATATCTCTCATTATTCTGCTATTAAGCATAACAGAAACAAATTTGATAATCCTAACTTACCTAAAAGATAAACAGTTTAGTCACATTCACATCTGACTTTTTTTTTAAATGGTTATGTGCCTTTTTATACAGTGTATGTAAACTTCTGGTTTCAACTGTATCTAAAATAAAAAAAAAACTATTTTTGACAAGCGCATTAATTTGGCGATAAAATTTAAGCTCAGAGTCAAAAATAACACCAAGACTTTTTACAGAGGAATGCATTTTTCCAGGAAGCAATGACAGATTGTCAATAGAATCTGAACCTTTTTAACTAAAAACAATCAATTCACACTTGTCCTCGTTCAGTTGAAGAAAGTGATTCGCTAACCAACCCTTCACATCAGCCAAACAATTTAACAAAGCCTGAAGGGAGGATTGATCGCCAGAGATTTTATAGGGAAGTAGATTCAATAGTCATCAGCATATAGATGGTAATTTATGCCATGCTTTTCAAACATTTTTCCCAACGGAAGTAAATGGAAAGCAAAACCGGACACAACATCGAGCCCTGCGGAACCCCACACATTAACTGAATGACAGAAGAACAAGAGTTGCCCAAACTGACTGAGATAGTTCTATCCTTCAGATATGAAGAGAACCAATCCAAGGCTAGACCCTGGATACCAGCGTGTTCTCTTAGCCGATCAATGAGAATGTCGTCATGATCGACTGTATCAAAAGCAGCAGTGAGATCCAATAATAGAACAACAGGGCTACCTGAATCAACCTCCAGCAAAATATAATTTGAACCCTCAATACAGCAGACTATACAGCAAAGTTTATACAGCAAACACACTCATACTTGTATACATGGTTTACAGCAGGGGTGCTCAACCCTATTCCTGGCGATCGACCTTCCTGCAGTTTTCAGTTGTAGCCCTTATCAAACACACCTGCCTGTAATTATCAAGTGCTCCTCACGTTCTAAATAATTGGTTCAGGTGTGTTTGATCAGGGTTGGAGCTGAAATCAGCTGGAAGGTCGATCGCCAGGAACAGGGTTGAGCACCCCTGGTTTACAGGGACACTCCATAGGCGTATTGTATTATACACAGCAAAAATCACTTATTATATGGCCCTTCCCCGCAAACTAGGGCTGTTGGATAATGGAAAAAACTGACATTGCGATATTTAGTTTTTCTGCGATTATATATTGTGATAGAAATATACAGTGCAAAAAAAACTGGGTTCCACACAATCAATTTGTGTTGGTACAACATGAAGGAATTAAGTTACCTCATTAGTTTTTGTAAATTTAAGTGGATTGAACATAAAACAATTAAGTTGTCCCAATGAAATCAAATTGTGTTGTTTCAGCTCATTTTAAATAAGTAGTATGAACAAGCAACAACAAAAAAAATTAAACATTTTTGAGTGTAGTTTCACAAGACTGAAAAAATTCCTAATTTTATATTGATTGGAATGATTTGTAGGAGAGTGCGTCTGCATGGCATCTGTATATTAGTGCTTTAAGGAATCGTTTCCCTTATTAAATATCTATTTTACACATCTGACTATTCAATTAAAGTTTATTTGCATAGCGCTTTTCACAATAATTATTGTTTCAAAGCAGCTTTACAAAAGGTGCACATTATTGCAATCAAAATCAGAAAAGTTCAAATGAAGAGTTCAGATGCAAAAGTCGCTAAACACCACTTCCGCCAAAAATGAAATAATGACATTGAGTGAATGCTTTAGGCACATAGTAGATCCTCAACAAATATACTTGCTTCAAATCATCTAAATCTCAGCATCAGCCCATTCAGAAATAACGGTTTGTTGGCTAAAGCCTCTAAACGCCACTTGCCTTTGACAGCAAAAGCCGCTATGTCCCAAGAACCAATCAGAAGGCGCGAATCGAATCATGTTTTCAATGTAGCAGCGCGCTGATACGCCGGCTTTATGAAGAGACTGTTTTATTCCGCTTTCGATTTTAAAAGACGGAGTTTGATGAGCCTGTCCGACTGTCAGTGAATAGCAAATGAAAACGTCTCTTACCTTAAAACTCATTATAAGAAAAAGAAAACACAATGTACAGTCGGAAGTGTAACATGCATTCATAACGATTTTTTGCGCAGTGACGCTACATTGAATGAGTCCGATTTACTATACAATAAACGGCAACTGCGTTTCACGAAAGACAGAGTTAAGATGCTGTTCTTCTATTCCACATGGATGCTATGAGGATAAACAAGAGACCAAGACCTTAAGTATGGTGAGAATGAATGAATGACGGCTTCTAAAATTGTCTGAGAGGCATCCCCTTTTTGCCCAGTAGGCCTACCTTGTGTTTTATTTGCTAATGTAAGCTATTTTTTTAAAGATAAATATAATATATAAAACTAAACATTATTTTATTACTTCATATTACCTATACGCCTGATAAGCTTTTTATATTAATGGACAATGCACAGATATTGATGTTTCACAATATTTTACACTACATTATTTGAATCTAAGAGGCTAATTTACAATGTTTACATTGCTCTACTTACATTAAATCTAAATCAGAAATATCAGAAATGACAACAGATTGTTAAGATTTAATAATGTCAGTTTTAATGTTATTGATTTATGCACTTGACAGGTTTCATTCATTCATTCATTTTTCTTCTGCTTTTTCCCTGGTTTATCACAGCGGAATGAACCGCCACTTTCTTTAGTAAATAAATAGATTTATCTATTTTTAATTTTAGGTGGTTTGTGTAATGTGTTTTATGTTTGGTAATATAATTTCTAATTGCATGTTTAGTGATTTTCTACTAGTTACACTGTCTTGTTCCAATAGGTGGATTTGGAGGTTTTTGCATAAAAAGCACAAGTGGATTTAGCTGGTTTTGACCCAAAAGAAAATCTACCTTGTCAAAAACCAAAGAATTGTAAAAAGTGACATTTTTGAAAAAAGTTATTTAATTTACTAGCTAATAACCTTAACATTATCTATAAAATGAAACTTCTGAACCTAATCAGAGGAGCCTGATAGTAAATGCTCATTTACAAGAAAAGAGGTCTGATGGATTTTGAGGGTTTTGCATCTGAACTCTTCATATTATTACTTACTATAACTTCTGGCTCGGCTAGACTACTCAACAGCTTCTTCCCACAGGCTGTTAGAGCCCTCAACTCCAGTCAATTTAGCCTCCTCTGAAAAATCCCCCCCCCATGCATTCCATAGTATGTCCCATACAGGTGAGTGGGCTTAACAAACCGCCTATAGAAAAGACATCCTCTGCATCTCTCTGACTCTTGCACCAGGTTGCACTATTGACACTTTCTTAATCACCCCATGTCTCTTGAAAACATTGTGCATTTCAAATTGTCCTCCATACAGGTGAGTGGGCTTGACAAACCACCTGTAGAAGCACTCTTCTCTCTTAGTGACCTGACACTTTATCTAAACTCCATCTTACAAAAACTCAATAATGAAAACTGTTTACAATAAATGTACCACAATCATGTTGCAATGCTTGCTTCAACCTTAAACAACTCTTTCGCACAATAATAAACCTTAAATACCTCTTTTGCACTATATTCACCTTTAGTCTCGTGTAAAAGTATTTGTATAGCCTGTCTTATGTGTATACTTATGTGTATAGGGTTTTTTTTAAAAATAGCTCTTATGTCCAGTGTTGTGTTTGTATTTATGATCAATTTAGGTAGCACCGTCGTCCTGCGAGACACGACATTTCATTCCTCTGTATGTCCACACATGTAGCGGAATGACAATAAAGCTTGACTTGACTTGACTTACTACTAACATACTCTTGTATAATGCCAATAGTAACTGAAAACCCTTTACTTTTGTGTGATGTTAAAATGTCAACAACAACATTGCGAGGTTGACAATCTTTATACCGTAGCTTAACAGATTTACCAAAAAAAGTTGCACTTTCTTCGAGTCAGATCAGGTAGAGTCAGATATCACATTAAAAATCCCAGTTATGCATTTTATAGTGTCCTAATCTTAATTATTCAACTCTTAATTAAAAAGCAATGCCATAAAACCCTATAAGTAGACTTGCGGTGCCAGTGTATGAGTGGACCTTATGAATGCTTTATGAATTGTCAAAGAGCAATTCGCTGAGGACAGGCATTATGAATTTACCTGTCATCGTTCTGAAATGACTGATCCCCAAGCAGCAGATCTCGAAAGCGGTATCGTGGAGGTAGAGGAGGGACCTCAGAGTCCACATCTGCCAATTTCAGCGTGGAAATATCCAGAATAACACCAGTATTGCTGCTGTTATTTCTCTGAACGCTCTCCGTAGGCAACCTGTGGAGGAAATACAATCATGTAACATTCATCACACATGTACAAAGTCAGAATTATTAGCCCTCCTGTTTTTTTCCCCCAATTTCTGTTTAATGGAAAGAAGATTTTTGTCAACACATTTCTAAACATTATATACTGTAGTTATCTAAGTCATTTCTAATAACTGATTTCTTTTATCTTTGCCATGATGACAGAAAATAATATTTACTAGATACTTTTCAAGATACTAGTATTCAGCTTGAAGTGGCATTTAAAGGCTTAACTAGGTTAATTAGGCAAGTTAGGGTAATTAGTAACCATTATATAATGATGGCTTGTTCTGTAGATCAGTGGTTCCCAAAGCGGGGGTCTGTGGGAACAACAAGGCTATGGGTGCTTGGTGATTTCCAAAAATATCATATATGTTCTTATACTATTAGAATTACCATATTTTATCCATAACCTAAACCTACAGAAGATCAAAATAGAATTTATTAGTTACATAAAAAACAACATGCAAATAAAAAGCCATCAGCCTTTCAATTCTTTACCCATTGGATTGCGACCTCTGGGGTTATTATGCTTGACTGATGACACAGCAATCGTGTTAGTTGCAGCAGACTGATTTGACGGCACATTGACTACGTTTACATAGACATTGTTAATCAAATTCATTCATTCATTCATTCATTTTCAATTCGGCTTAGTCCCTTTATTAATCTGGGGTCGCCACAGCGGAATGAACTGCCAACTCATCCAGCACATGTTTTACGCAGCGGATGCCCTTCCAGCTGCAACCCATCACTGGGAAACATCCTTCACACTCATTCACACACATACACTATGAACAATTTAGCCTACCCAATTCACCTATAGCGCATGTCTTTGGACTTGCGGTGGAAACCCACGCGAACACGGGGAGAACATGCAAACTCCACACAAAAACGCCAGCTGACCCAGCCGAGGCTCGAACCAGCGACCTTCTTGCTGTGTGGCGAACGTGCTACCCACTGCGCCACCGTGCAGCCATGTTAATCAAATTATTTGCCTTAATCTAATTAAGACACGGCGATGCAGTGGTGCAGTAGGTAGTGCTGTCGCCTCACAGCAAGAAGGTCACTGGTTCGAGCCTCGGCTGAATCAGTTGGCGTTTCTGTGTGGAGTTTGCATGCTCTCCACGTGTTCGAGTGGGTTTCCTCCGGGTGCTCCGGTTTCCCCACAGTCCAAAGACATGCGGTACAAGTAAATTGGGTAGGCTAAATTGTCCATAGTGTATGAGTGTGAATGAGTGTGTATGGATGTTTCCCATAGATGGGTTGCGGCTGGAAGGGCATCCGCTGCGTAAAACATGTGCTGGATAAGTTGGCGGTTCATTCCGCTGTGGCGACCCCAGATTAACAAAGGTACTAAGCCGAAAAGAAAACGAATGAATAATTAAGATAACAATACTATTTCAGCATATGTTTTACACAGCGTATGCCCTTCCAGCCACAACCCAGTACTGGGGAACACCCATACACTCTTGCGTTCACACACATACACTATGGCCAATTTAGCTTGTGCATGTCTTTGGAACTCCACACAAACTCTACACGGAAATGGTAACTGATCCAGCCGGGACTTGAACCCAGCGACCTTCTTGCTGTGAGGCGATAGTGCTAACCACTGAGCCACAACGCTGCCCGCAGTCTTTGATTTATATGTTTATTTTTTCTTGTCTGCGGTGACAAGATTACAAATGCTCAATTTACAAATACTTAAATGACTGTAGCGGAGTAGTTTTTCTCAAGAATTACACTTTACTGAATGGTTTTAAAAATATGCACATTTACTTGAGTACATTTTTAGTGCTGTATCTGCATTTTTAGTGCATCAACCTGCACTCACTATTTTTATGTGTGTATATTTTTTGTCTACAATGATTGGCAAGGTGGAATTATCTCTTTCAAAAATTTTTTAGTAATTTTCCTGTCGTTACATTGTTTACTAAGACCAATAGAAAAAGAAAAGATGCTATTTTCTAGGCCGATATTAGTACACATTGAACCTACAGAAGAGCCAAGCTTTAAATGGGAATATTATAAAAACTTTTTGGAGATTGTTTTGAGTGAGATGCTAATGGTCCAATCAGATTCTATTTTTATGCTAAGCTAAGCTAAAAGTGCTCCCAGTGATACCTGGAGATCAGCTGAATGGATTAAAATTGGTAAAACTCAACTTTTTAGCTCTAGGTTAACTGGAAAAAGTCTATTTAAAAAAAAACATATTAAAAATGTGGCATGTTCCTTTACTTTATTGTCTGCACAGAAAGTCATATTTGATACTGGCATACAACATACATTTACATTCTTTAAAACCCATTATTTAAAACCCACTGACATCCATGGCAGGAAAAAAATGATGGAAGTCGATGGATACCAGATACCCA
Organism: Danio kyathit; assembly: GCA_903798195.1. Lineage (NCBI taxonomy): Eukaryota > Metazoa > Chordata > Actinopteri > Cypriniformes > Danionidae > Danio > Danio kyathit. The sequence goes on along the minus strand of LR812523.1, from coordinate 76,131,381 downwards.
ACATTCTTCGAAATATCTTCTTTTGTGTTCAACGGAAGAAGAAACTTAAATAAGTCTGAAATAACTGGAGGAGAGTGATAAAATGACAACTAAAGGCTCATCATTGATACGTACCCCTGCATACATTCTGGACAGCGTGTAATATCCCAGGAGGTACTTTTTTTTGCAATTGTTTGTTTTCGTGAATCCACCAGAGGCCGCTGTGTACACTTTTTCAGATCTCAAATTTCTCTTGCAAGTGCCATTCGCACTTGCTGTTCTCATGTAAATCCACCAGAGGCCGCTGTCGACTGACTGACTGACCAATCCCCCCACTCACCCCCTTCCCTAAACCCAACCGATAGTGTTTTCAAAAGCACCGACTGAACTGCCCACCCACTTCCCTAAACCCAACTGACAGTGTTTTCAAAAGCAATCCAGAAAAAGAAAAAGATTTTTACCACGTTTTCAAATCTTACCACGTTCTCACCCTGTTATTTACTTGTTTATTTAATTTTTTGCCTTTTGTTTTTGTTTTATCTGCTTTCTGTAACCGTTCTTTGCCTGAAACGAACCCCGTCATCACAGTCAAGTCCTCTTTGCATCCCAAGTCCGCTGATGTACGTGGTGAGCCACTGGGCAAACTGGTAACAGTGCACACAGAGGTTAGCGGTCAGCTAGTAGCGCGAAAAGAAACAGAAGCCCCGCCCCGTAGCATTCGTTTTAAAGACGAAATGCAGCCATACCTACCTCTGGCTACATAATTTGCGCTCTCCAGAAATATATACGGGGGTACGTTTTCACAATGAGCCTGTGTTGTAAAATGATGAACTATCCCTTTAAGAACTTGTAGGACTGTGAACACAATTTCCATGTTCATAATTGCATAATTAAAAGTCTCTGTTCGTAAGATTTAGTTTACCTGTCAGCAGCAGTGGAAGAGCGTCGTGGCGGAGTCATGCTTGGCTCTGACAATATGGAGAGAAAATAAGAAGGATTAATTCTGATCCCTACAGTCAAATATGCATGAAGAAAACCTAAAACTAGGCTTACAGCAAGAATTCATTACTTTAGGTTCATTTATGTGTCCAATAACCGTACGAATAACTTCTAATCTGAGAAACAGCCTCTATCTACAACAGTTAACCAATAACAAGGCATCTCACAGCTAGTATCAGGCTATAATTATACCCTTGAGGAACTACAAACCACAGACTGATGTTCACCTTTTAGGTCATTCTTGTCGCATTTTGTACAGTGTGAAAACTATCATCTAGAATGTTCCCTGTGTGCTTTCTATTAGCGCTTTGAGCGAGACGTGAGTGTGTAATGACAGTAGTGAGCGACTGCATTAGTGTGCAAATCGCTGACGAGTGGGTGGAGGGTGATTCGCTTGTATGGCCAAGGGGCACAATGAAGTGCAGAAAACTCAGACTAAAATGTGCCTTCGCTCAAGGGTTGTGCAATACTCAAACGCAAAAAAATAACTCTGGTAAAAAAATGTTTTAAAAAAGGGTATTCCTAAAAAGGGCATAAAAAAAAGAAAAAAATTCTAAAATAACAGGACAAAAGTATATAGACAGATAGATTTCAATTAATAAATGAACACTGTACTTCTTATTGTGACATCTAACCTAACTAGTTAAATAAATAAATTAATAAATAAAGACCATTCATTCTGCTGTGGTGACCCCTGATTAATCAGGGACTAAGTCAAAGGTAAATGAATGAATGAATAAATGAATGAATAAATGAATAAATAAATGAATAAATATTACATCTGAATATGCTTGACAACAGTACATAACAAACCACAATATATATATATATATATATATATATATATATATATATATATATATATATATATATATATATATATATATATATATATATAATTATTTAAACAAAGCTTAATCATGTAGAAATAAAGCTTATTGTAGCATTAACAACTTGACAATCTGTTTAATATTTGTTACTAATATTCCCACTGAATCAGTCACTGGTTGTTTATAAAATGTCTAGAAATAAATTGCAGCATTTGGTGAAGCTAGAGCCACCAAACAAGCAACAATTAATGTAATAAGCTAATTTGTTTAGTAAACTGTACTGGCAAAATAACAACAACATTAACAGTGGTAATAATAAAAATAATAATAATAAAGTGGTACCGGTAATGATAATTTAACATTTTTCCAGCTCTATTTAAAGGTAATTACTACATATAAAAAACGAGAAACAAATACTAACAACAATAGTAGAGTAGAATAACATTAACAACAACAGCATTAACATTGATAATAACAATAATAATAATATTAATAATAATATCAACAACAATAATAATAATAATAATAATAATAATATCAATAACAGTAATAATATAAACAACAATAACAATATTAGTATTATTTATAATAATAATAATAATAATAATAATAATAATAATAATAATAGTATTATTAATCATAATAATATAAATAATAATGATAATAATAATAATAATAATAACAATAATATTATCAACAATAATAATATTAATAATATTAATAATAATAATAATAATAATATCAACAACAATAAAAATAATAATAATAATAATAATAATAATAAAAATCTTAACAACAACAATAATAATAATAATAATAATAATAATAATAATAATAATAATATAGTGGTATCAGTAATGATAATTTAATATTTATTAACAAATATTAACAAAAATAGTAGAAAAAATATTAACAGCAACAACATTAACAGTGATAATAATAATAATAATAATAATAATAATAATAATATAGTGGTATTGGTAATTAAATATTAATGTTTTTTCAGCTCTATTTAAAGGTAATTACTACATATACAAACGTGACAAGTATTGTCAACAATAATAGAAAAACATAATATTAACAACAAAATATTCTGGTATTGGTGATGGAAATGCAATATTTGTCCACAATATTTGCCTTTTTACATAGCAACTGTCTATTAAAACACATATAGAAAAGTCGTCACGCAGACCTACAGAAAACAACAACAACAACAATAATAATAATAGCAATTTGTAATGTATTGTTTAAAAGGAATACGATTAATCATAAAACATAATAAAAACATGAATAACAGATTCTTTATGTTTGTTATCAGACACTTACATAAAATAATTATAATCTGTAAAGTTAGGGGTCATAAAAAAAAAATCAGCATTTGGCTAAATCTACAGCCTTCTCTCCGCAAATTTGTTTCTAAATAGGTGACTATATATACAGTAGCTACACACACACATACTATACATTCATACTATTACCAATGACCAAAAGCAAAGCCATATTCACAAAGCACTATGATGAATGTAAAAGAACTACTACTATAGTGGAATTGGTAATTAAAATTAAATGTTTTTTTTCAGCTCTATTTAAAGATAATTACATATAAAATGTGAAACAAATATTTACAACAATAGTAGAAAATATATTAACAACAACATACACTGGCATTGGTGATGTAAATGCAATGTTTGTCTATGTCCATCCCTACTTTTACATAGCAACTGCCTAGTAAAACACATAAGATAAAGACCTTTCTTCTCTCTGAAAATTATTAGATATTATATATACAGTAGCTACAGTACACACACACATACTATACATTCATACAATTACCAGTGACCAAAAGCAAAGCCATGTTCGCAAAGCACTATCATAAATGTAAAAAAAACTACTACTACAGTGGAATTGGTAATGAAAATTAAATATTTTTCAGTTCTATTTAAAAGTAATTACATATAAAATGTGAAACAAATAACAATTATAGAAAAAAATATATTAACAACAACAACAACAACATACAGCTGGCATTGGTAATGTAAATGCAATGTTTGTCGTTGTTTATCTCTACTTTTACATAGCATCTGCCCATTAAAACACATAAGATAAAGAAAAATAGTCAAACAGACCTACAGAAAACAACAATACTAATCTGTACTGTATGGTTTGCTCTACTAAAGGAGTAATATTAATAACAAAATATAATAAAACCACGAAAATACAGTCTTCAAAATCAGCATTTGTCTGAATCTACCATCTTTCTTCTCTCTAAAATTATTTTGTAAATACATACAGTAGCTACACACACATACTATACATTCATACTATTACCTGTGACCTAAAGTAAACCCATGTTCACAAAGCACTATGATGAAGGTAAAAAGTACTAAACAAAGCGCCATAAAAGCGGAATTAGTCATCCGTGACATGATGTGCTCACCTGCCTGAGACTGACTGCGCGGTCCCATCATTGTAAATAACCGTGTTACTGGCGACCCAAGAGCCGCGCATTTTTTACAGAAGCCACTGCGAGGTGTCCGTGAAGGACTTCCGATGGAAATGTCCTCCTGAAAGACCCGTCCTCCATGGACACTTGCATTAAAGGGGCGGAAAAATGACCCTGATTAAACCCTCCTCTCACAGAAGAGCACCGGCTCGGCATCTCCGCCGCCTGCGACTCAACTTTGCGTCCATGAGACACTGGTTACGATTCAAGCATGATCATATTTTCATCATCCTCATCATTCGACCTTCCAGAAGTTCACATGTTTATCTTCTCCTCGCGTACAATGAGCTTGAAATCTTGCGAGGAGAAACGGGAGTCGGCGGCGCGCGCGTGTCTGTGGAGATGTGGAGCAAGCAGGGAAATGTTGGAGATGTTGTCACCTCTGCTTCTGTTAGGAAAAGCCACTAAGTCATCCGTACAGCCTCTCTCCTGTCTGCTTCAGGGCTTACATCGCCATCTCCTGGACCACCTGAAATCCTGGGCAACACTGGCATGACTAAAGAGACATGCACGCGCGCGTAATCCAAATCGGTTATGCGCCACAAACATTCACTTCGACGTCAATCACTCTCTGCTTTCTAAACCAATCAAAAGCAACGCCCGTGATCTGGTCATTAACCTTTAGGTGTAATTAACTTCATTGCCTGGAATTAATTAATGGTAAGGAACTCATTTCATTTCTCATAAAACCTTTCAATCAGAATCAAAGCGCATATTTTCAAGTATAGTAACAGATTTTTTTATCAACACAATGACGTTAAATAATCGTCTCTTCTAAGAATCACTAAGCAAAGCATACTGACATCCTCTGTGAGTATATTGTACATAAATGTAAAATGCATACACATTTAAATACACAATTGCTTTTTTTATTGGTATTTAACAAGACCATACATCGTAGTATACATTACAGAATACAGTTTTCTTACTTTCCCACTAGCGACTTAAATAAATATATATATATATATATATATATATATATATATATATATATATATATATATATATATATTTAATTAATTAATTAATTGAAGCAATCATATCCTCTGAAAATAAATCAAATAAATAAATGAAGCTAGCTTACAAAATAAACAAATAAAAAGAGTAAAAATAAATGGTTTATATAGATGATTTAGTTGCTTTATTTTTATTACTTAATTGATAAGGCAACAGTAATAATCACAATCTTGGGAATAATATAAATATAGCCTTGACACACAGCCATGTTCATGTTCTCCCCGTGTTGGCATGGGTTTTCACCGGGTGCTCCGGTTTTCCCCACAGTCCAAAGACATGCGCTATAGGTGAATTGAATGAACTAAATGGGCCATAGTGTTTGAGTGTGTGTGTAAAAGAGAGTGTATGGGTGTTTCCCAGTAAATGCAGCTGGAAGGACATCCGCTGCATAAAACATATCCTGGAATAGTTGGCTGTTCATTTTGCTGTGGTGACCCCTGTTGAACAAGTGACAAAGCCGAAGGAAAATGAATGAACGAATGAATAATGAAAATGTAAAAAAAAAATTTAAACAATGTTTACTCAGAAAATGCCATTAAATGTATCTATTTTGAGTTCACAAAGAATCAGAAAATAGCACATTTAATTAAATATTAAATATATATATATATATATATATATATATATATATATATATATATATATATATATATATATATATTACTCCAATAATTTACAACCTCAAATAATAAATAAATAAATTAACTTTTATAGTAATATTGTCAACTCACAACAAAATGTCTTCTAAATATTGGTTACTTCACATTAATTTTGATTTTGTAGATAAACTGGATTCATTGATTTGATTACCATACGGAATTATAATAAAACATTGTCAAACCATATGCTATAATTTTTGCTTTATACTGAGACATCTGTACAAACTAGACCACATTTATGACTTCAATCGCCAACAATTTCGATTAATAAAAAAAAAAAAAGATATTCAAAAGAAAGTAGTTTGTATAAAATATATGTTGGACATTCAGTGGTGGAAACAGTACTGAAAAATCACACTTAAGTAAAAGTACCATTACTTAAAAATGTAGTGCAAATAGAGTAAAAGTATCTGTTGTAAATATTACTCAGTATGAGTAAAAAGTAGACCTTTTAAAAGTACTCAAGAGTGAGTATAGAGAATTACACTGTAACAAGCTGATACATTTACATGTAATTTGTGGATGTGTGTAAACGTAACATTCTGTAGTGCATAGTTATTGCTCAGCAGGCACACAACATCATAAGATGTTAATATTAGGTTAGATTTAGGTTGTGATGTCAGGTGACCAAAATTCAATGTCTAGCCAGCGTCTAAGGTCAATGTTATTTTGATGTCCAATAATGGCGTCAAATGACGTTGATATTTGGTTGATTTTAGGTTGTGTTAGAAAGTGACCAAAATCCAACGTCGAGCCAACATCTTAAACCAACGTCATATTGACGTCAAATACTAACATGTATTCGTCATGTATGGCAACTAAAATCCAATGTCTGATAGACGTCAAAGTGGTAACATCCACACAACGTCAAACTGTAACATCATTAGACATTGATATTTGGTTGATTTTAGGTTTGACGTTTTCTTATCCCCATAGACAAGAAAAAATTAAGTAGCGACTGAAGGTTGAAGGAAAGCAGTGGAGTAAAAGTACCGATACTGCACTAAAAATGTACGTAAGAGAAAGTAAAAGTACACATTTTTAAAACTACTTAGTGAATTACAATTCCTGAGAAAAACTACAGTAGTTTGAGTATTTGTGATTTGTTACTTACACCACTGTGGACATTATATAACATTTTGTATGACAATTTGACCATAATATTATAATATCATAATATTTATAAGTATTTGTAAATAGAATTCATTGTGCCTCATGCAGAAAGTTAGCTTTAACACATTTGCCCGCTTCAAAGCATTTGTGTGTTTTCTCAGGGGCTGTCTAGTTTTTAAATGAGGCAGATGTTGCAAGATAAATTGGCTGGTTGTACTATTGCGATCTGGGATCGAAACCCGAAAGCCTTAGTTTTATACACTTAAGTGGTGAAATGGAAAAAAACTCTAGGCTCTTCTTTCATTACAGTGCCATTGAGCGATGTTTGTAACTCCAGATTGCTCCAGCGGGACTGTCCATTAGTAAGTGTCCATAACAAGACACTTTCAATAAGTGCACACTCATTTTCCAGACCGATCTTTATGTCTGTAAATAAAAACCTTCCCAGAGAGACCCATCCAATGTAACGGATGGTTTCTTTCATAGTTGATATTAAATTATTTTTCGGCTTGCTTTTTCATTACTTGCCTCTATAACCTGATATATTATTTTCAGCAATCATGCAACTCTATGATGTTTTATTGCTATCACGGATTTATCAAATATATTTTTACTCAGAGAGCCATCACTCAGGTTCAATAACACAATTCTTTTGTCTGTTTATGCATTTTCTAGTACTAAATTCTTGTCAGACTACACTACCTGACAAAAGTTTTGTCATATATCCAAGTGTTAGGAACAACAAATAATAACTTGACTTCTAGTTTGGTATCAGAAATGGCTTATATGAAAGGCAAAGGCCTCTAGATTACACTTATTTTATCAAAATAAAATATGATCATGCCTTGATTTTTAATTATTTAATTAGGACAGTAAGGTCTGACTTTGCTTAGACAAAAGTCTTGTCACTTAACAGAAATAATGTACAGTATAGAATATAGTCATGGTGGAGAGGAAAAATAATGAATATTATGTATGACTCCCATGAGCTTGGACGAATGCATCCAAACATCTCTGCAATGACTCAAATAACTTATTAATAAAGTCATCTGGAATGGCAAAGAAAGCGTTCTTGCAGGACTCCCAGAGTTCATCAAGATTCTTTGGATTCATCTTCAATGCTTCCTCCTTCATCTTACCCCAGACATGCTCAATAATGTTCATGTCTGGTGACTCGGCTGGCCAATCCTGGAGCACCTTGACCTTCTTTGCTTTCAGGAACTTTGATGAGGAGACTAAAGTATGAGAAGAAGCGCCATCCTGCTGAGTATTTGCCCTCTTCTGTGGTTTGTAACGTAATGGACAGCACAAATGTCTTGATACCTCAGGCTGTAGATGTTGCCATCCACTCTGCAGATCTCTCGCACACCCTCATACTGAATGTAACCCCAAACCATGATTGTTCCTTCACCCAACTTGACTGATTTCTGTGAGAATCTTGGGTCCATGCGGGTTCCAGTAGGTCTTCCGCAGTATTTGTGATGATTGGGATGCAGTTCAACAGATGATTCATCAGAAAAATCTACCTTCTGCCACTTTTCAATGATCAACTAGAAGTCAAGTTATGGCAACGCAGTGGCGCAGTAGGTAGTGCTGTTGCCTCACAGCAAGAACGTCGCTGGGTCGCAGGTTCGAACCTCGGCTGGGCTGGGTCAGTTGGCGTGTCTGTGTGGAGTTTGCATGTTCTCCCTGCGTTCGCGTGGATTTCCTCCGGGTGCTCCGGTTTCCCCCACAGTCCAAAGACATGCAGTACAGGTGAATTGGGTAAGCTAAATTGTCCGTAGTGTATGAGTGTGAATGTGTGTGTGTGGAAATTCCCAGAGATGGGTTGCGGCTGGAAGGGCATCCGCTGCGTAAAATCGTGCTGGATGGGTTGGTGGTTCATTCCACTGTGGCGACCCCGCAAGGGACAAAGCCGACAAGAAAATGAATGAATGAATGAATGAATGAAGTCAAGTTATTATTTGTTACTCTTACATCTGGGATCGACAACAAGACTTTTGTCACGTAGTGCATATGTTACTTATGTAACTAATCACTTGACGTCTTTAATGACATGCATGATGTCATCAGAAGGCGGAACTAAAAAAATAATAGGTGCGTTCGACATGAAGCACGGCTACAGTCGGCAATCAACGAGATTAGCCGAGCGCAGGCGGGGGCGGAGTTGAAAACAGAAAAGTCAAGCCGGACACTTCGGGGCTCAAAGTTGCTTCTGTCATGACATGGCGTGATCATTTATAGTTCACTATAGTTCATTTTAAACAAGGGAATTATGAATTAAATTTAAGTAGCCTATATAACAAACACATGAGAAATAAGGGGAAAATGAGAGGGCACATAAAAAGGAAATAAATATCCATGAATAGGCCTATTAAACAAAACAATGAGCACACATTCTTGGAGTTTAAACATCAGTCTTTGGGCTACTAGATGTTGAATGGTATGTCAATACTGTTCCAGTGCTTGTTTGAATATGCTAAAAAGGGGTTTACTTTTATTTACGTTTATAGATAAAAAACTTTCCAATATATATAAGTGTAAAACACAAAACAAGGTGTTTTGATTAAGTCTTAAACAATGATTAAGATTATTTTGGGTAATAAAAGAATTTTTTTAAAAGCACTTTAATCCAAAAAGATTGAACAAAAGGAGCTAAATAAATGAGCTACACTAAGTAGAAAATACCCAGAAAGAGCAGGTACTGTACATCAATGACAATTTTAACATTTCTGCATAAACGGCTTAAGAGGAAATAAAATATTTTATAATCATATAGTTTTATATTTAATCAAATATTTTTTACTTAATTTGTTAAGAAATCTTCATAGGAGTGTCAGGATCAATGATGATAATTATTTTATTACAAGTCTGTAAGACTTATTTAAGTTATTATTTAGGTTATTTACTAAAATATATAGTTTAAATTGTTCATGAAGCGGAATACAGTAGTCGGTATAAAAAAGGCCGAATAAACCTATGCAAACAATCTAGACATTATGAACAAATTATTTAACAAAAGATGATACTGCAGTAAAATATCTGTAATCTTTTAATAAGCATGATGTGTACAAGATGGTATGAACAGTGAATTGTTTGTTTTGAAATTTGTGAGATGGAATTTGTCCAATAATAAACCCGAAATACACATGGTTGTTGTCATGCGGTGAACTCGGCCAATCGTGTAACATCAGTGTCGTAATCACAGTTCCAGCAGTCGCTCTTCAGATGCTGCGCTGGCTGAATCAGTCGTCTGATCTCGGAGCGCTGTCGCGGTACCACATGTGACAGTCACGTGGCGTCGCCGCATCATCAGTCTGGCCAAAAATTCTAACCGGCATGCACCAATTTAAGACAGATTTCGATCGGTCTGCGCAGCCCTGCATGAAGTCGAACGCACCTAATAGCTTAAACAAAAAAAAAAATGGCTACCAAAGCAGCTTGTTTTGTATTAGTTTGTGGTCAGAAAAGCAAAACATAAAAAAATTAAGGAATAAAATCAAACAGTGGATGCACCATTGTAAAAAAAGAGGATTAATCTCTCTTTCATTTCATGTTTAAAAAGCATCTGTGCTCCTATTTGTCAGCGTAACAGATGTGAAGCCATTGTGATAGTCTTCCTGTCGAGATGTTGTGAAGAGTCCAAGATGCAGCATGGATTGTCCACTATTACATGCTATACAATATAAAACGACAGACTTTTGACTCTCAATGGCCATATTAACTTACAAATCATTTTTGTGCCAAAATGTCATGTAATCCGAGCATGAGAGTCACAAATAAAGCACTATTTTAGAGCTTATTGTGTGTTTTCAGCACAACAACCCCACCATCTCTATGTTTTGTCTTCATACATCCAAAGTGTCTATCAAGAGAGGATACAATAGAAACATTAACAAAGGAAACAATTTGCTACAGTACATCCGATAGCTGAAAAAAGCATTAGTTGGTAACTGAATCAGTCTGAATTCATTGAGTATGTCACATGCCGTCTAATGGGTTAACTTCATTTACTTTATTGCGTATTGTGATGATATCTAACAATCCTGTATTTTCAAATACCGCTAATAATACGATATTCAAATAGCAGTTAACAATAAAAATGGTGTCTGGAAGATTTGTGTGTATTTCCACGATTGTTTTAGAATTTCCGATTCAGTTACCTATGGGAGAAATGACTAGGAATAACAAACGGCAGTAAAGCCAAACTACTCTAGAAACAAGTGTGTTTATGACTATACATAAAAATAAATATAATTAGCGTTACCAGTTTGCAGCATCAATTAGCATAACAAGCTGTTTTTATGGCTAAAAATCAGTGCAAGTGAATGTGACTGGAAGTCTCAAGCCTATAAGCTTCCAATGGCTGTGTCCACTCTTACATGAAGAATAAGGTCAATGGGAAGTCAAATGTCTTTAAAATAGCATAATAAGTCCACTTAAAAATTTTATTACATGGTTGTCTGGAATACTTGTGTCTTATTGGTCATTGGCAACATTCCAAGGTATGTTATACCCAGATAACAACCGCTGAAACTAATAACACTCATCAAGGCTCATCTGGGTACTTTGAATCTTTTTGACCACTAGTAAATAAATTCACATCCATATACAGTATATGCTTGACTGTGTCGCCACTGTTTTTGTCTGTTTGGCGCCATCTTGTGACTGAATAAAACACAGGTTAGTGTGTGCTTCATTCAACAATTTTCGTTTCTTAGCCTTAAATTAAAGAGATAATAAGTTATAATGGTTTAGAACAAAGTTTTATGTATCAGTTCAACGTTTTGTGGCAAGAAGCTGTGTAAAAGGCAGGAAAGAGTGCATCCAGGCGGATGTTTTCACAAGATAAATTCCTTCAGTCTTAAACAACATCTCTACGCAGTTGGCGCCATCTTGTGACTGAAAAATACGGAGGTTAGTCTATGCTCCATTCAGCCATTTTTCGTTTCTTAGCCTTAAATTAAATACCTAATAAACTATTATGGCTCAGCACAATGTTTTACGTATGAGTTTTTATGTTTTGTGGCAAGTAGATGTGTAAAAAAGAAGGCTAAAGTACATCCAAGCTTTTGTTTTTACAAAATAAAACCCTTCAGTCTTAAACAACAGCTCTATACGGTTGGCGCCATCTTGTGACTGAAAATACAGAGGTTAGTGTATGCTCCATTCAGCTGTTTTTCTTTCTTAGCCTTAAATTAAAGAATCATTTTATTATAATAAGTACATCCAGGTGGATGTTTTCAAAAATAAAGCCCCTCAGTCTTATACAACAGCCCTATGCAGTTGGGGCCATCTTGTGACTGAAAAATACGCAGGTTAGTGTATGCTACATTCAGCCTTTTTCGTTTCTTAGCCTTAGATTAAAGAGATAATAAACTATTATGGCTCAGAACAATGTTTTATGTATAATTTGTACGTTTTGTGGCAAGAAGCTGTGTAAAAGAAGGGATAAAGTACATCCAGGCGGATGTTTTCGCAAAATAAAGTCCTTCAGTCTTGAACAACAGCTCTATGCGGTTGGTGTCATTTTGTGACTGAAAAATATCGAGGTTAGTCTATGCTCCATTCAGCCATTTTTCGTTTCTTAGCCTTTAATTAATTAAAGAATTCATAAACTATTAAGGCTAGGAACAATGTTTTATGTTTGATTTTTTTGCGTTTTGTGGCAAGAAGCTGTGTAAAAGGCAGGCTAAAGTACATTCAGGCAGATGTTTTCACAAAGTAAAGCCCTTCAGTCTTATATAACAGCTCTAAGGGGTTGGCGCCATCTTGTGACTGAAAATACGGAGGTTAGTATATGCTCCATTCAGCCGTTTTCGTTTCTTAGCCTTAAATTTAAGAATTAAATAACCAGTATGGCTCAGAACAATGTTTTACATCTAATTTTACATTTTGTGGCAAGAAGCTGTGTAAAAAAAGAAGAATAAAGTACATCCAGGCAGTTATTTTTACGCAAAATAAAGCCCTTCAGTCATATACAACAGCTCTGTGCAGTTGGCGCCATCTTGTGACTGAATAATATGTACACTGTAAAAAGCGACTAGTTACTTTACTTTAAAAAAGTGAGTAAACCCATTGAATTTTTTAATTATGCACAGTTTGTTTACTTAACAATTATACGGCAATGAGTTTACTCTCTTTTTTAAGTAAAGTCAACTAATTGCTTTTTACAGATTTATTCTGCAATAACAACCGCCTGGATGTACTTTATCCTGCATTTTGCTTACATGCTGCCTCAGAAGTCTGATTTAAGTTTAATGAGATACTTCAGATTGTGAAGACACTGTGTGTGATATACAAGACTTGATGGATGTGTAACAGTGTAGTTCATCACCTCCAAGTGTTTGAGTCGAGGTTATGAGCCTCAATTGATGTTAAAGTTGAAATCCCATCTGAGCCTCTGACTGCCAGCAGAATCTTACCAAACACCGCCAGTAAAACCTCCAACATGGCAAGAGATCAGCAACACACACACACACACACACACACACACACACACACACACACACACACACACACACACACACACACACACACACACACACCACACACACACACACACACACACACACAAACAAACAATAGCCTTACTTTACTCTGTCAACCAGAAGGGAAGACTATTGTCAAAGGAGTGTCAGTTTTGCTGCGTTGGTACTTCAGGCTTACAAAAAAAGTCAATAGGTATGTCAATAGGTGTGTACTAAAATATCAATAAGCTTGGAAGCAGAGAAAAGACTTACTTGAAAGAGCTTGTGTCTCATGGGTTTGACAGGCATCCACTTTCAGCTGTCAGGGTCAAACCTCTCTGCTGTGCAGAGCTCCAAACGTAGTTCATCTCTGCCACCTGCCACATAAATCCATCCTAAGTAAACCGCACAGCCTGGATTCTCTCTGGCAGTACACATGGGAGGACACAGCTGCCAGCTTCCTTCCAGCGGGTTATAGCGCTCAACTGGTCAAGAAAACACAGCATGTTTATTGTTGAAAAGATATGTCATCAAAAAAGAGTGTAAACATTATTAACTCATACTCATGTGGGTTAAAACCCATGAGACTTTCTTGTATGTGTGTAAAACACAAAAGAAGATATTTAGCAGAATATCCAAGCTGCTCTATTCCATTTATTGGTTACTCTGCATTGATTTTATTCTATTTATTTCATTCATTTTCTTTTTGGCTTAGCCCCGTTATTATTCAGGGGTCGCCACAGCCAAATGGACCGCCACCTTTCCAGCATATGTTTTACACAGTGGATGCCCTTTCAGCTGCAACGCATCACTGGGAAACACCCATAGACTCTCATTCACACACATACACTAGACAATTTAGCCTACCCAGTTCACCTATAGTGCATGTCTTTGGACTGTGGGGAAACCGGAGCACCCGGAGGAAACCCACGGGGAGAACATGCAAACTCCACACAGAAATGCCAACTGACCCAGCCGAGGTTCAAAACAGCGACCTTCTTGTTGTGAGGCAATCGTGCTTCCCACTGCCCCACCGTGACACCCTAGTATTTATTTTCCTCAACAAATTACCACTTGTTTCCATTGTGTAGAACATTAATTTGATTTGTATGCACTTGTCTGAAAGCACTGCTCCCGGTGCACTGATAAGAACTGTAAATATCCAGTTAAAGGTTGTGGGAGTTCTCTTGACCTTCACTTCTCACAGACAGAAATAGGCATTAATACGTTCAAGTGCACTACTTATATTTGCCCCTGATCGCTGGAAATATGTGGCTATGACCATTATGAACATATTTATGGCTATGACCATTTTTTTGAGTTAGAGTGAGTGTCTGTGTGCTTTCAGGAAAGGCATCTAGGTCACTACTGACCTAAAAACAAAAACAGACCCTGGCCTGTTATTATTAAGTGCAGGATGACAGCATTATGTTTCATAATTCACTCGAGACACTGGAGAGATTTCTTTAGCAGCCCTTTTAGATAATAGCTACTGTTACTGTGAGAGATGTGGTCTAGAGGTTAAGATACGCATTCTAACACACTGGTCCCAATGGGGGGGTGATGAGAGTTCAGATGCAGTTGGTGACATTGTCTGATCCCATTCTCACTGCTTCTTCTTGCCATTTCATGTCCTCCCACTAAATATTGGATTAGAAAGCATAATTTTAACCAATCAAATTTGAGTGTTTAGATTTGATGAAATGTCTTGCCTGCTGAAAAAAACCCCAATTGAAACCATCATAAAATTTTTAATGGATTAATAAATATATTGGAAATTGAATTGGTTTTAATTGAAACTCCTTTGGGTCAATTCTAGTAATGTTTTGATTTTATTGGTGGCATGTTAAAACCAACAAACCCTTAAAATGTGATAGTTTGTAATGTTTTTGAAGGAGTGGAAACCATTAGAACTTTTGTGGTGGCTTCCATTGGGGATTTTTCAGCATGGTTTTCTCCACACTGTAAAACACGATAAGTCAACTCAAACTGTTTGAGGAAACTGATTGCAGCAAACTATTTAAGTTCTTCCACTATCGTGCTGAACCGTTCTTTATGCTGAACCGTTCCATTCCGTGCCAAACCGGGCCAGACAGAACGGATACAGTTTCATTTTCTACTGTCGTGCTGCAACAAAGCTCTTTGGAACGTTACACAAAACACATAAGTAGTTGCCTTGGTAATGCAATGTAAACTGCTCCCTTTGTTCAATTAAATTTAAATAAAAGTCAAGTTTTTTCATGTTCATGTGTAAAAGCGAAAGCAACCGCGTGACTAAACACTGTCATGCCACTCTCTTATACAGGGGTGCTAAATATAGCTACAAGTCACAGCACCTGTATTTATTTAGAGGTCATATGTTACACGGCTCTGGGTAGGGATGGGGAGTCGACTACAAAAGAGTCGATTCCTCGACTCTCAATGGACCAAGTAGCGGAGTCGACTTGAGTCGAGTCTGTTTTTTCAAATCCTCCTGAATGAAGCAGTTACATGCTACAGTTATGATGCTCATTCTTGAGTACGATGAACATCGAAGGCGCCCGCTTTGAATGTGTGATCTGACTATTTACGCTGTTGCTTTTAAATTTCGCATCTACGAGCATTCGAGAACTCCCCTGCTGTAGTAGCTAATGAACAGATAGTGATTGCTCTTAAGAGATTACTACTTTGCATTCAATTAACTTAAGTTGCATGTTTTTGGATGGTGAAAGGAAACAGGGGAACCCGGAGGAAACCCACGTGAGCACGGGGAGAATGTGTAAACTTCGCACAGAAACTTCGGCTGGCTTGGTAAGAACTAGAACCAGTGACATTCTTGCTGTGAGGCAACAGTGCTAACCACTGGGCCACCATGCCACTCATCTAGGAAAGAAATGGTGGAAGGGGGGATTCTTCAAAACTAAAATGGCTGTTATGTGGAACTTAGGGTATTTATAGGGGCTTAGGAATCGTCTGATTGGTGAATCATAAATTGAATAATACGGAACCGGCTGCAAACAATCATAAGCACGTGATCCTCTCGAAATTAGTTTATAAATAAACTTCACGTAGTGTAGTTTACTTGTGGATGTCTGATGACTAGCGACGTCAACATACAGAGTCTGTCGGCACAGATCAGCCAAAGACTATAGAATACACAAGACATGACCGAAACGTTTAACAGTCAATATGGCGAATGAAGCTCCGCCTTCTAGTACAGGAGCCAATCAGCGATGGCTATGTGGTGAATAAAGCCCACCTTCTAGTACAGTAGCCAACCAGCGATCGCTATAGAATGACAATTCTCCGGGCGAGGGGCTCGGACCAGACGTGAGTTTCTGCAGATTCTGTGTGATACGAACATTTAGAAATGAATCTAAATAACAGTTGTTGTTTAATTTTATTGGTTAACTGTAATATGAAATTTAATCATAAGCTTGGTAAGTAGTTTTGGAGAATTTTATGTTTCCCCATTCAGACAGAATGCCCAAGCATACTGCCTGAAAGGTGTTTCAAAGATGGCCGCAGAGTGAAATGACTTGCCTTAAAGAGACTTTGATTCAGCAAGGTTGTCTAACCGTGCTGAGAATTCCGTGCCGAGAATGGTTTGTAATCGTGCCTCGCCGTTCCAGACTCAGTGGACAAACAACCGTAACCGTACCAAATTTTTCTTAGAACGGTTTGGCACGATAGTAGAAAAGCGGCTAAGATGGTTTGAGTACTGTAAACTTATAGTTTATATAAATATATATATATATATATATATATATATATATATACAGTTCAAGTCAGAAATATTAGCCCCGTTGAATTATTAACCCCCGTTTATTTTTTTCCCCAATTTCTGTTTAACGGAGAGAAAAAATTTTCAACACATTTCTAAACATAATAGTTTTAACATCTCATTTCTAATAACTGATTTATTTTATCTTTGCCACTATGACAGTACATAATATTTGACTAGATATTTTTCAAGACACTTCTATACAACTTAAAGTGACATTTAAAGGCTTAACTAGGTTAATTACGGTAACTAGGCAGGTTAGGGTAATTAGGCAAGTTATTGTAATCAATGTTTGTTCGGTAGACTATCGAAAAAAATCTAGCTTAAAGGGGCTAATAATTTTGACCTTAAAATGGTGATGAAAAAATGAATAACTGCTATTATTCTAACCGAAATAAAACAAATAAGATTAGAAAAATATTATCAGACATACTGTGAAAATGTCTTTGCTCTGTTAAACATAATTTGGGAAATATTAAAAAAAAAATAATAAAATTCAAAGGGGGGCACACACACACACACACATATATATATTGATTCATATACGTACATATTATTTGTGTTGATATCATCAAACATTTAGAGTATTAGTAACTTAAACCTTTTAAGTTCAGTTATCAAATTGTTATGAGTTCAGTTAACTTAAATTAAGTCCAAACAACTATATTGGTATAGTAACAATTGGTATTGCTTGTAGCATTAGAGTTAACACACAAAAAATCTATAGTTAATAAATCCAAACCTCATTCAATTTGAGTTATGATTAATATAATCAGTTCATGAGTGACTATAACTCTTTTTCATTGAGTCAAAGTAACTTTAAAAATTTTTTAAAGCTAAAATACTAATGTTTAATACTTTTTCAATTATGTTTGCTTTCTGACAGATCGAATAGCAAATGATACTCTAAACTTCTGTGGTCTTCAGCTGAGTTTGCACTTTCTTTAACATAAGGCTGCTTTGAATGTCAGGTAAACGTCAGCTCTTGTTGCAAGTGCACATGAACGGTGCATTCCAAACGGGATATATCGCCCTTCGAAGGGCACTTGGAGTGAAAACAAAAATGACCGCCACACTGAAGTGTCGTTCCAAAGTGAAGTGCTCAAAATTGGCCACTTCAAAGGACCCTTTGGAATAAAGTATTCTGAAGGGTACGACTGATGGACTCTTCAGGCACCCATGATCCTTTGCGCAGTGAAGTTGCTTGAAAGTCACATAATTACAACTGAAAAGCTCAGAGTTTGACTTTACTTATAAATGCATCTGCAATACCTGACAAAAGTCTTATTGTCTATTCAGGTTTTAGGAACAACAAATTATAACTTGACTTCTAGTTGATCATTTGGTATCAGAAGTGGCTTATATGAAAGGCAAAGGCCTCTAGATTACTCTTATTTTACCAAAGTAAAATATGATCATTAGGACAGTAAGGTCTGACTTTGCTTAGACAAAAGTCTTGTCACTTAACAGAAATAATGTAAAGTATAGAATATAAAGTCATGCTGCAGTGGAAAAAGAATTAATGTATATGACTCCCATGAGCTTGGAGGACTGCATCATACATCTCTGCAATGACTCAAATAACTTATTAATAAAGTCATCTGGAATGGCAAAGAAAGCGTTTGACGACAAGACTTTTGTCAGGTAGTGTGTATATGACCTGAATTCAATGTCTCCATCTGTTCCTCTCAAGACATATAGGAACCCATCCAGTACTGCCGCCGCTGGCCCAAAGCGATGCTGGTGCATTGGAGCCATTTTGGTCCAGGTATCCAGCACAGGATCATGCCTGAATAAAATAAGAGTTGTTAGTTATATACTCCATTCCATATAAAATACACATGGCTAATCTCTAATCTAAAGTTGGCCTTTAAAACTGTCCTAATTTTTAGTGGCATAGATTCGGCAAGGTGCTAGAAACATTCCTTAGAGATTTGTTCCACATTTCTGCTCCTCCATTATGCAAATCTTCTGCTTCAGCACATCCCAAAATGTGTTCTGTCAGACTGAGATCTGGTGACTGTGGAGGCCGTTTGAGGTGAGTCAACTCACTGTGAATTTCAACACACCAGTTTGAGAAGATCTGAGCTTTGTGACATGATGTGTTATCCGTTTATACAAGGCAGGATGGTTCCGTGCCTTTATGTTGTTTACACCAAATTCGGTAACACTTTATTTTGATGGTCCATTTGAGTATTAGTAGACTCTCAGCTTAATATCTGTTGATACTGACATTTAATAATCCTTCAACAGACATTTAACTGACTATATGAAACTTTGCAAGTACACGTCAACTTACACTAACCCTAACCCTAACCCCAACCCTAACCCCAACCTAACAACCTACTTATAATCTACTGAGAATTAGTTGCAATGTATCTTAAATTCAACTAACGGACCGTCAAAATAAAGTGTGACCCCAAATTCTGATCCTGTCTTCCGCTGTTCAGTTTTCTTGAGCCATTGTGAGTTGTATCCTCAGGTTGTTATTGTTATCTGACAGGAGTCGAGGTTTGATAATATGTTGTATGGTCATTCTCCTCTCACTTCTGCCATCAACTCAACATCAAGTATTTTCACCAACATCACTAGTTTCTTATTGCTTATTGGGCCTAAATCCTGTACACAGCAGATCTCACAACTCAACCTGCAATTAGAGGGATACAAAGTTAGCAATAGCTCTACTATAAAAAATCTGGGTGTCATATTAGACAGCAATTTAACTTTTGAAAATCATATATCCCATGTCACAAAAACTGCCTTCTTTCATCTGAGAAATATTGCTAAGTTTCGAAGTATGCTATCCATATCAGATGCAGAAAAGCTAGTCCATGCTTTTATGACTTCTAGGCTGGATTACTGTAATGCTCTGTTCGCTGGCTGCCCAGCATCCTCTATTAGCAAACTTCAGCTAGTACAAAATGCAGCTGCCAGAGTTCTAACCAGGTCTAGAAAATATGATCATATCACCCCAATTTAATCCTCCTTACACTTGCTGCCTGTTAAGTTTCGTATTGATTTTAAAATATTGCTTCTTACCTATACAGCTTTAAATAAGCTCCTGTTTATCTAACCAACCTCCTGTCTCGCTACAATCCAACCCGCTCTTTAAGATCTCAAAACTCAGGGCTTCTGGTAGTACCTAGAATAGCAAAGTCGAGCCTTCTCATTTATGGCTCCTAAACTCTGGAATAGCCTTCCTGATAATGTCCGAGGCTCAGACACACTCTCGCAGTTCAAAACTAGATTAAAGACCAATCTTTTTAGCAAAGCATACACTCAGTGCATCACTTAGCGGTATGATACATGAATGTCCCCCACGCAGGTTTTTGCATCTTGTTTATATACACTATGAACAGCAGCTACGCTAATTATTCTATTTATTCTCTATTTCCACCTGGGGATACTCATCCCGAGGCCCTCAGACTATGCAGCGCCACTGATTCAATCCAAGATCAGCGACGAGATGATCCCAAGATTTCCATAATCCTGGACCAGGCCGTATCCTGAGCAGGTGCTGTGGTGGTCATGGAGAGCATGGGACTGATTCCTGTGACGCTCCAGGGACATGTCTCTGCATAGGCCATAGGAGAAATGGTCGTCCCCAACTGAGCCTGGTTTCTCTCGAGTTTTTTTAATTCTTCACTTTCGCCAATTGGTGAAGATTTTTCTTCGCCGCTGTCACCACTGGCTTGCATGGTTCGGGACCTGTAGAGCTGCGCATCGATGGAATCACAGTAGTGATTATTAAACCACACTGAACTATACAAATAAAGGTGAATTGAATTGAATAGTTTCTGAACTGCTCAGACCAGCCTGTCTGTCACCAACAATCAAATCATATTATGTTCAAAGTCACTGAAATCGCCTTTCATCCCTTTTTCTGATGCTCGTTTGACCTTCAGTACGCCAAAAAAAGTGATTCATTGGATTTACTAAATTTATTAAGATAAATTTTATCCATTTACATGGGCTGAATGTAAACAAACAAATGAAGTTGAAAATTACTGAATTTAATGTGTTTGCTTATATTCAGCCCATATGAATTAATTTTATCCAATGAAAAATTGAGTAAATCAAATGAATAATTTTTTTATTGTAGATCATCTTGTCCATGTCTACATGACTAAATGCATTGGACATCAGATTGACTCATTAGATACTAAACAGTCAAACAAGTGCACACAAAAGGTGACTAATTTAAAGGTGCAATGAGAGAATTAATGCAATATGTTATGTGATATTCTAGAGTAGTAGTTCAAAAAAATCAGTGTTATATCTGTTTTATATGCTCATTTATAAACAGAGGAATAAGCTCTTGAATCAAAAGCATGGTTTTGACCATATTTGGAATGGAACTCGTACACAAACACACACACTGCATGATTTACTCTGAAATACACACATGGAAAATAATCACTCTTCTTTGTTGTCAAAACATTTGAACAAACTGCGTAGAGATGCGTTCACCTGAAATGGAGAAGAAGTTTATCTTATAGGAGCAAGTGAGCTATCTGTAATCAACAAAGTCTGTTCCTCTATTACAACTCCTTAGTTTGGTGTTGTGGATGAAATATAGACTAAATTATAATTATACCTGACAAAAGGGACTGGAAGAGATGTATTTCTGTTTTTTATAATGTGTTGGTTTAACACATGAAAACACAGGCAGGAATTAATATTAACCTGCATGAACAGATGGGCTTTATACAGTTTATTGGTGTTCTTTCACTCAAGAAAAATCACAGTAAGAGCTAAGTTATATGATACAGTGCATAAACATATACAGTGCTTAGCCTATTTGAGTACACCCCATTTTGAAAATGAATATTTTTAACCATTTCTCAGTGAATATAGGCAATGTTTTGGTGCATTTAAACAAAACAGATTTATTAAACAGATATATTTATTAAAATAATATTTTAGTCACCAAACATATTTAAAAAATTGAAAGATAATACAATTAAATTCAAGCAAAATATTGCAAAACAAATTACAACCTACAAAATTTCAACTAAATTCTTCTCTTGATTTTTCCTCATTTTTAAAATTTTTATTTAATATTTTTCTATAACATAAAAAATTGGGTGTACTTGATTTTGGACCGTTATTGTAAGTTATTTTGTTAGATAAGCTCCAGTCAGCTTCGGTACTGACTAATCTAATGTATATGCACAAATATAATATACTATTAAAAATATGAATTAAAAAAATTTGAGAGGGGTGTACTTATATATGTTGAGCACTGTATTAAGTGTGGTTTATTTATAAACTAATTTCGAGAGGGTCACGTGCTTATGATCAACACGGCTGGCACCTTATCAGCTCCGTAATCTGCCCTATTAGATGATTACGGACACACTATAAATAACCAGAGATTTCACTCCAGTAATCTTCGTCTCGAAGTTCCCCCCTCCTTCCACCCCTACTTCCACCCTTTCCTATAGGGCAACACGGCGAACATATAGACTAGCACTGTTGCCTCACAGCAAGAACGCCACCAGTTCAACCTCTCATTGAGCCGGTTGGTGTTTCTGTGCGGAGTTTTCATGTTCTCCCCGTATTCGCGTGGGTTTCCCCCGGGTTTCCCGGTTTCCTCCCACCGTCCAAAAACATACACCATAGCCAATCGACTAAACCAAATTATTACCTAAGACAACCTTAGTTTACACTTTTCACACGGCGATAAGCGGGGGAGTTCTCGAGACCTTCCTGAGCTCGAACTTCCCTCTCGCCCTTCTAACGGGAGGGAGCCCCAAGGCTCGAGGATATACGAGCTCAGGGCTCTCTCCCGGGACAGCATGCCAATTACGCTTTATTGATCATCAGCTAAGTGTGAACTCTTGAAACACAGTTTACATGTCTTTGTTGCCTCATTACGAACATATATAGTAAATTTCACAATATACACATTAAACTAACAAAAAATTTTTTTTTTAAACAGGCCTTATGCCTCTTCTGTGTGGCAATGAATACATTTAAAATCCATATATCCTGCATTTTGCAATCTGACAAGCTGTAAAAAAGTAAGACTCATGGCTATCTATTTTACAGAATGGTCATTTACTCTACACTATTCAAAATTAGAGTCTCACATACATAGTATATTTACTAAACGCTTAGATAAACTTAAAAATAAGGCATGGAAATTATCATTGTAGTAATCTCACTAAGAAACCAATAAAATGCACCTGGGACATGCCTATTAATGATCCCATGTGCAATGTAAGAGCTGGTGTTTTGTTTTGATTGGTCTGTTATTCACAAGGATTTTTACACTCATGGTAATCACATGATAACAAGGACACAATGGTATTTGAGACTCAAGGAATGTCATTTGCATGTATTATTCCACTATGCCTAGCTATAGCCAGATTTTCAATCTATGTCACCTTTAACACCAAACATGCAATAAATAGTTATACTATACATGTTTTTGTTGCCTCATTACTATACATGGCAAATTTCACAATTTACACATTAAACTAACAAAATTAACATTTAAATATATTGTATGCCTCTTCAGGGTGGCACTGAATACATTTATAATCCGTATATCCTGCATTTTGCACTCCAACGAGCTGTAAACAGATGAGACTCATGGGTGTCTATCTCATAGAAAGTTAATTTCAGAATCAGAATCAGAAAGAGCTTTATTGCCAAGTATGTTCACACATACGAGGAATTTGTTTTCGTGACAGAGCTTCTACAGTGCAACAGAATTACAGAGACAAGACTAAAAAACAGATAATAAATATATTTTAAAAAGTAATGAATGCAAATATAGAAATTGACAAGTGTATGTACAGCTATATTACTATGTACAACATAATATGTGCAGCTGTTATGTGCAAATTGGCATGTAAAGTGTGTTGTTAAATAAGTGTATGTCTGTATATAAAAAAGTGTATAGCAGGTAGTGATGTTGGTTCCACAATTACTATCATCAAGTGTTCATGAGATGGATTGCCTGAGGGAAGAAACTGTTTCTGTGTCGGGCTGTTCTGGTGCGCAGTGCTCTGTAGCGTCGACCAGAAGGTAAAAGTTCAAACAGGCAGTGTGCTGGGTGTGAGGGATCCAGAGTGATTTTGGCAGGCCTTCTGCTCGCTCTGGATAAGTACAGTTCTTGGAGAGTAGGGAGGGTTGTACCAATGATTCGCTCAGCAGTCCGAACTATTCAACGTAGTCTTCGGAGGTCGGCTTTGGTAGCTGAGCTAAACCAGACAGTTATTGATGTGCAGATGACTGATTCAATGATGGAGGTGTAGAACTGTTTCAGCAGCTCCTTTGGGAGGTTGAACTTCCTCAGCTGACGAAGAAAGTACAGCCTCTGTTGAGCTTTTTGACAATGGAGTCAATGTGAGTGTCCCACTTCAGGTCCTGAGAGATGGTGGTGCCCAGGAACCTGAATGACTCCACTGCTGCCACAATGCTGTCCATGATGCTCAGTGGGGGGAGAGCAGGGGGGTTTCTCCTGAAGTCCACTATCATCTCCACTGTTTTGAGCGTGTTCAGCTCCAGGTTGTTGTGACTGCACCAGACAGCCAACTCCTTAACCTCCTGTCTGTAAGCAGACTCGTCACCGTCCTGAATGAGGCCGATAAATGTGGTGTCGTCTGCAAACTTTAGGAGCTTGACAGAGGAGTCTTTCGAAGTGCAGTCATTCGTGTACAGGGAGAAGAGCAGTGGGGAGAGGACACACCCCTCCCATATTTTCAAAATAAGAGTCTTACATACATAGTATATTTACTAAAAGCCAAGATAAACTTAAAAATAAGGAGTGGAAATTATAATCGTTGTAGTCTCACTAGGAAACCAATCAAACGCAGCCTGGGACATGCATAATAATGATCCCTTGTGCAATGTAAGAGCTGGTGTTTTGTTCTGATTGGTCTGTTTTTCATGAGGATTTTACACTCATGGTATTCACATAAGAACAAGTAAACAATGGTGTTTGAGTCTCATGGTATGTCATTTGCATGTACTGAAATCTTATTATTCTACTAAGTCCATCTATATCCAGATTTTAATTTAATGGCACCTTTAACACCAAACATGTATTACATACTTATACAGCTACATGGCTTCGTTGCCTCATTACTAACATACATGGCATGTTTCACAATTTACACGTAAAACCAACAACATTTAAATATACTGTATGCCTCTTCAGGGTGGCACTGAATACATTTATAATCTGTATATCCTGCATTTTGCAATCTGACAAGCTGTGAACAAATAAGACTCATGGCCAGGGCCAGACGGAATCTGCGGATGTTTTTTGCTATTTCTGCAGAGGATTTTGGTAAAAATCTGCGGATTTCTGCGGAATTATTTTGGGAGTATCATAATTAAAACCTTAATATGTTGAATGAAAAATAACATCTTTTTAACTTGTATTTAATGTTTAAAATGCAGATCCAATTAGATTAACTGTAAATAGTTAGCTTTAAGTAAATAAACAGAATTAATGATGGGCTAAAAATCTGCGGAAATCTACGGAAAATCTGCGGAATTCTGCACGTGCAGATTCCGTGTGGGCCTACTCATGGCTATAGAAAGCTCATTTACTCTACAATTTTCAAAATTAGAGTCTCGCATACATAGTATATTTACCAAAAGCTTAGATAAAATTATTAATAAGGGATGGAAATTATAATTGCTGTAGTCTCACTAGGAAACCAATCAAATGCAGTCTTGGGCGTGCATATTATTAGGGGTAAAAAGTTATCTCACCCCTACCATTAAACCAAACTCTCAAAGGACAAAATGTTAATATCAAAACACCCTGTTAGCTATTTTGACATGTTTTTGTACAACTAGATCATATTCATGTCATTATACAATTATGTGTTCCTGTAAACCACATAAACCTGTACACTAGGGGTGTCAAAATTAATCGTTTCTTCGGTGCACCGCGATGCAGATGGGGACAATTCGATATCGGTTCAGTAATAGATCATAACCGGTTATTACGCACTGACGTCATTTATCCCCTATGCGCGATGTCGCGGTAGAATACTAAAACCAGGTGAGGGTGAGTAAAATAAGCACTCCTACTACTTAAAAAGCAGATCTTTCACTGACACTGAGGAATGGTAAAGCACAAGCTGCTATTTCACTACTAGGGAGAAATGCTGTAAAACTATAACTCTCTCTCTCTCTCTCTCCCACACACACACTTTGGGCATTTGACCCGCTGGCATGTTCGTGAGGTAAATTTCCCTCCTCTCGGCTGTTTGTGGATCGAGACAGACGCGTGCCTGTGGTGCGAGTTTATTGTATTGTATTTATTCTATTACGGATTACCTGATAACTGCATATTATGCACCCACGGCTGTTTTTCCCGCGTCACTCATGGGTGAACGGCGCTTTCGTTTCTAAAGCCAAGCGCAGCCCTTTCTGTTGAGCGGGTGAAGACAATGACCAATCATAGGGGTGTAAGAACTTGCCAGCGCTTAAAAAGAAAGCGGGATAATATTTACATTAGTTTATTTGTTATGCAACTGTTATGAATTGCTCGTGCAGTCCTCTGTGCATGTATTGCAGTTTTCATTCACAAACAGTGTTTATTTTTGATAAACATATTTATAGATTAAAAAAAAAAAAATTCTTGTGTTGTAAAAAAAAAAAATCTAATTATGTATGGAAAGCATCGTCAATGCACCATGATGCACCGAGATATCGAATTGAACCGAATCGATGGCATGATAATCGTAACCGAACCGAACCGTGAGACCAGTGAAGGTTCACACCCCTATTGTACACACACATACATTTGTAGCTGAAAACCCCCCAGAATACCATTCTGAAAATCAATTGTTCAATCACTGTTTCAATCAACTGTTCAGTCAATGATTGTTTCCATAATTGAAAGTAAATGTAATATATCACTGAAAGCTTATGACTAAAACAAACTTATCATAGCAAAAAAAAGCAGCAGCAGTGATAGCAATACTTTCCGAAGGTTGATTTAAGTTCAGAGTAAATTACACTGCAGCAGGTAATTAGATTAATGATGACACTGACCAAAAATGGGTCATGATACATCAAAGAGTAAAAATACCTCACCTTCACACCTTGCGTCACAGTCCATAATGACCAGCACATTTGTCTTATGACCATTTTAAAATGATGTAGCGGAGAGATATTTATGAGCTGAAGAGAGCTTAATAAGACCACCGACCTCCCTTATTTACTTTCACTCAGTCACTTATTTATCAGGGGTAGCCACAGCGGAATGAATCGCCAGCTATTCCAGCATTCTCACACTCATACATTAAGGCCAATTTAGTTAATCCAGTTCACCTATAGCGCATGTCTTTGGACTGAGGGGGAAACTGGAGCACCCGGAGGAATCCCACGCCAACATGGGGAGAACATGCAAACTCCACACAGAAATGCCAACTGACAGAGCTGCGACTCGAACCAGCGACCTTTTTGCTGTGAGGTGACAGTGCTAACCACTGAGCCACTGTGCCGCCCTCTACCTTAACTGAATGACAATAAATTTTCTTACCCTTCACAGTGTGATTGTGGTGGGCCAAGATGAGAAAAATGTGAATTATTTTACTTTTAGTTCTTTTTTGAAGGCCGTTTACATTTATATTGCATTTATGCATCAGGCAGACGCTGTTAACCGCATTTACAGAACACATTGGATCCAGTGCTTACTTCTCCACGCTGCTCACACAGGCGATTTGATCATGTTCACCAACAGTAAAGATCATTCCAGATGAAGAGCAGATGGCTACATCTCCACAGCGCTACATCGGCGCCATTGTTCTCGATTCATTATAAAAAATCAAACTGCTCCACAGCACACGATGGTGTTGTTAGAGTCTAACCACCAACTGTAAAAAAGAAAAGAAAAGAAAAATAGAACTGTAATGTCCTTACATAACAGCATTTATTGTTTTAAATGTTGAAAATTGTGTTTATTTCAGGCTTTGAGTCCCACATTGCCAGAGCGCCCTCAGACTTTTGAACCTCACAGTCGGTAGACATTCAGTGTTTGAATGTGTGCCAGAGGCTGAATGAAACTGCGAGTCACACACTGTACAGTCGGAAGTGTAGCATGCGTTCATAATGTATTTTTTAATATTAGAAATAACAGTAACATTTAAGATTACAATCCACAAGCTACATTCTACACTAGTAAATAAACTAAATTTGCACCATACATTGTTTTGCAATAATAATAGTTTTACGAAACAGCTACTGCATGTATTTCATAAATATAAAGTTATCTAATATAAGAAATATCC
The DNA here is from genome assembly GCA_903798195.1 of Danio kyathit. Classification (NCBI taxonomy): domain Eukaryota; kingdom Metazoa; phylum Chordata; class Actinopteri; order Cypriniformes; family Danionidae; genus Danio; species Danio kyathit. The sequence continues at coordinate 76,102,781 of LR812523.1, read as the reverse complement.
TATCTGCACTTTTAGAATAGAATAGAATAGAATAGAATAGAATAGATCTTTATTATCATTGTCACGAGTACAACAAATTTTTAAAAGTCATATTGTTGAAGAGATGCAAAGCATACATGAACTCGGACAGGCATATACTTTAAATAAATTGAGTGCATTCCTGAAAAGTGACTTAGAGTTAACAGATGAGGTCATTGGAAGAATATGTGATGTTGTGAAGGAATCTCACCTTTTCAGCATTAGTCACAAAGGACCAATGAGAACCAATTTTTCAAGAACAAAGGCGTTTAAAGAGATGCTCAGATACACAGAACCTGTAAATTATTGTTTAGGAAGGGATGAAACAAGGTCAAAGAAGTTTGCCAGCTATATTCCACTGAAAGACACTTTGAGACATTTGAGTGTGACTTGTGGCGAAATTGTGCTGCACAGGGTGCATGCTTACCATGCACAGATGTGCTTTGTGATGTCAGTGATGGTCAGGTATACAAAAACAATGAGTTACTTTTTTTGTAACTAATTCTATATCAAGATTCTTTTGAGGTGGTGAATCCATTAGGTTTAGCAAAAAGAAAGCACAAAGTCTAGTGAAATTAAATATAAAGTTATCGAATATAAGAAATATCCTATCTGCACTTTTAGAATAGAAGAGAATAGATCTTTATTATCATTGTCACAAGTACAACAAAATTTAAAAAGTCCTAAAATTATTCAAATAAATTGTAAGAAATGAATATATCTAAGACAGAACATGAGCATACATGCGCTCAAGACACATACATAAAAACTACAGTTGAAGTCAGAATTATTAGCCACCCCTGTAGAGCATATTTTTATTAAACATTTCTAAACATAATAGATTTAATAACTCATTTCTAATAACTGATTTATTTGATCTTTGCCATGATGACAGTACATAATATTTGACTAGATATTTTTCAAGATACTAGTATTCGCACCCAGCTTCATTCTGAAAATGTACCGCTATATACATTTCTGGAGATCGCTAAATATGTCCCAGTAGCTATGTTAAATTAACAGTTTTTGTTTTCGCGAATCCACTAGAGGCCCCTGTATATGCTTTTTCAGATCGCAAATTTCTCTCGTGAGTGCCGTGAGTGAGAACACTGCTGTTCTCGAATAAATCCACCAGAGGCCGCTATCAACTGACTGACTGACTGACTGACCAATTAACTGACCCACCCTCCTCCTTCCCTATACCCAACTGATAGTGTTTTCAAAAACACAGACAGACCCGCCCACCCACTTCTCTAAACCCAACCGACAGTTAGAAAAGCAATCCAGAAAAAGAAAAGCCTGCTTTCTGGAACCGTTCTTCACCAGACTTGAACACAGTCATCGTGGTCAACACCTCTCTGCGTCTCAAGTCTGCTGGCGTACATGGCGAGCTAACTGGACAAACTGGTAACAGCAGGAAAGCTGTCCATATGGAGGTAAGCAGTTGGTAAGCGCGAAAAGGAACGGCATCATACCGCCCTGTAGCATTCATTTTAAAAACGAAATGAAGCCATACGTACCTCTGGCTACATAATTCGCGATCTTCAGAAACATATATAGAACTGTTTTCAAAATGTTGCGTATTCAGCTTTAAAAGGCTTAACTTGGTTAATTCGGATAATAAGGCAAATCTTTGTATAACAATTGTTTGTTCTGTAGAAAATCGAAAAAAATATATATATAGCTTAGGGGGGCTAATAATATTGACCTATGTTTTTAAAAAAAAATTCAAACTGCTTTTATTTTAGCCAAAATAAAACAAATAAGACTTTCTCTAGAAGTAAAAATATTATAGGAAATACTGTGTAAAATTTCTTGCTCTGTTAAACATCATTTGGGAAATATTTGAAAAAGAAAAAAAAAAATCACTGCAGGGCGAATAATTCTGACTTCAACTGTACATTAAATAAATATTGCCTCAAGTCCCTTATATTTTTTGCAGCATTGAGAATGATTATTGCGGTTGAATAAAAACTGTTTCTTAATCTGTTTGTCCTATAGTATGAATTGATCCGTACCTCCTTACATACCCTAACCGCAGCTTTCATAAAGAGAAGTAATTACACTTGGTCTTGGACTATCCTCATGCTCTTGGTTTCTGTTCACTGAATCTGTCGTCTGTCGTCTAGTAAGCAGTGTGGACTGTAGATTTGAAAATGCTGATGAGATCGTGTCCTTTTCTTGCCCCCGCAGATGAGGTTTTGCCTTTTGGATGATCTGGAGAAATCCTAGGGATACATATCCTGCTTGCAGTGTGGTTTAACGCGTGGTCTGTAATCATAAAAAAAAACGCAGGTCATCTGAAATGTCCTATGGAATGGTATGTCCCAGAGAGGTTTTGGTTGGCCTGGGCAATAAAGCATCATTAACAGAATATTTTTAAAAGTCTTGACCAATAATAAATAATATTGATTATTGTTATTATTATTATTATTTTTAATATTATTATTATTATTATTATTATTATTATTATTATTATTATTATTATCATCATCTTATTTTATTTATTATTATTATTATTATTATTATTATTATTATTTTATTTTCTTTTATTTATTTTTATGATTTTTATTATTATTATTATTATTATTGTTGTTGTTATTATTTTTAATAATAACAATAATTAAGATAATAATACAGCTTTATTAATATCCATTATCATTATTATTATTATTATTATTAATAATAGTAATAATAATATTAACGCTCATAATAACAAATCTTTAACAATATTTATTATTATTATTATCGTATTTGATAATAATAATAATAATAATAATTATTATTATTATTATTTATTTTTAAAGCTAATAAAATGAAGCTAATAATATTATTAATAAAAATAAAGCTTTAAAAATAACCATTATTATTATTATTATTATTATATTAATAATAATAAAAATAACAATAATAAAGATAATAATAATAAAGCTTTATTATTGTTCATTATTATTTTTATTATTATTATTATTATTATTATTATTATTATTATTGCTAATATTATCATCACCATCGTTATTATTATTATTATTATTATTATTATTATTATTATTATTATTAACAACAACAACAATATTAATTATTATTATTATTATTTTATTCACAACAATATTATTATTATTATTTTATTATCATTATTATTTTTATTATTATTATTATTATTATTAGTATTATTATCAACAACAATAACATTTTTAATAATAATAATAATAATAATAATAATAATATTAATAATAATAATAATTCATTTTTAAATCATATAATTCAGAAATCAAACATACACAAAACCCATCATCCAACGTTACACATTTAACTTATTTGCAAAATTTAATTAATGCTTAAAACAATTTTAATATATCATGAATAATAATTCCATACCAAGCTCATGAAAATCAAATAACTAATAAATCAATAAAGATCAATTCAATTAAAATGAAATAAAAATTCATTCTCTTAAGAATATTTGATTTTATATACAGATTAATTATGATGATAACTATTTTATTATAGCAACTCTTTATGTCTTGCTACAACATTACTAAAACTTTCCAAATCAGCTTCACTTAATACCAGTGGCAGGTGGTCAATAGAGCCCCCCCCCCCCCTCTCAAGTTAGACCCCTTTAATATGTTAATGTTTATTATCACAAATATTAACAAAATAAATTGATTTAATTATAACATTCTAACATTTATTGTAGTCATACTAACATTTATTGAAAAAAAAAGTATGAACAATATTTTTTCATATGTGTGCGGGGCGCCGGACTAATGAGTGTCTATGTAGGTACACGAACTTTTGCAAAGCATGTGATATGACGATAAGCTCTAATTGGCCTGATTTAAATTGTCCCTGGGGCGCAGCGCTCTGCGCCCCGAAATCTCCCATTTTAGTTGTTAGAACGAATCATATTTGTTTTATATGATTGGCCTTATGTGATTGGACCATTCTCACCAAAGAGCTTAGAATGCAATTTCTCAAGATGAAGGAAAATGCTGTTGTATCTTTGCAAAGATATCCGTTCACAAGGCGTTTGATGAAGAAAAAAAAAAGAGAATCAAGAAGCTTGGACCAGATCGACCGTCTTTGCAAATTCACCAGTAGTCAAGTGATGGCGAGCCCGCGAATATTCGGGGCTTTTCCAGCACTTGTTATGACAAACGGAGTTGGCCGGTGTCATGAGAAATCGGGTCCCCCCTGCAATCGAGTCCGCTTAGGACCGGCAGGTTCATGTAAGTCATACCTTTTACTATTTCCGTGTTTGCTGTTCAAACAGCATGACGCAAGAGAGGCTGAATGCATTGGCTATGCTGTCAATAGAGAAGACACTGGTGACTGAGATGACTGACTTTAACGGTTATTGAGAAATTTGCAAGCCAGAAATAAAAAAGGAGAGCATAATTTATTTTCAAGTAGAGCTACTGGCCAGTGATTAGGCAACATTTGTTTGTGTGTGTGTGTGTGTGTGTGTGTGTGTGTGTGTGTTTACTGATTATCTGGATTACTTCATTACTGATAATAAACCCAAATTGAACTAAAATGAACTGATTTGTGATGCAGTTATTATATGCTTTAGTCATATTTTTGTTTTTTGATACATCACCTGAAAAATGGCTTTTACACTCTTACTTTACCAACAGTTAGATTTTTTTCTGGTGTTTGCCCCCCCCCCCCCCCCCCCCCCCCCCAAATTTTTTAACACCAGCCGCCACTGCTTAATACAGTACATCACCCAACATTGTAAATTAATTAATATCATCATCATTTATTTTTAAATCATGACACAAATACAAAACCTTCTTCCACAATGTAGCTTGCAGTAGTATAGTTTGGTGAAAAAGCTTGCAAAAACGGCAACACACAATTGACAGTGCTGACATGTGTTAGTCATTGTTCTGTTGCGCCTCGGGCCATTTTTTGATTTGTCAGTTTTTTGCTCTGACAGCATTCACAGCATGTTTATACGTGCAGTTTCACAGCAGACAAATCACTATGACCTTCAATGCTGTGAATATGCTTCTGTCACAAACTGTACAGCATATATCACCACATTTACTGTCTCTGCGTACATGTGAAGAGTACATGTAATGACCAATTAGCAATTACAGTATATGCAATACAACCATGCAGTATATTCATGTTAAATGTTGGGTTCCACACAATTTTAGCTGAGACAACATGAAGGAATTAATTTAACATATTCATTTTTTACAAATTTAAGTGGATTGAACATAAAACAATTAAATTAAAATCTCATAAAATGTGTTGTTTTAGCTCATTTTAAATAAGTAGTTTGAACAAACAGCAAACATTATTTTTTTGAGTGTTAGCAAAGAGAATACACAAGATGTGTCACTCATATAATTTTGAATTGGGAAAAGTGTAATGGTCAATATGGCAAATGAAGCCTCGTCTTACAGGAGCCAATCATCAATCGCTATCCACTTGTTAAATGTGATGTCACACGAAGCGGCTTCTGGGTCCAAGCACTCTATCAAACTGCATGGGGAGACTCAACAAATGGTAATAATAAACGTTCACAAATCAGTGTAATACTTTCGAAAATCATGATCTCAATATATACACTCTCGGCAACTTTATTAGGTACATCTTACTAGTACCGGGTTGGACCTCCTTTAGCCTTTAGAACTGCCTTAATCCTTTGTGGCATAGATTCAACAAGGTACTGGAAATATTCCTGAGAGATTTTGGTCCACATTGACATCATAACATCACAAAGTTACTGCAGATTTGTTGGCTGCACATTCATGATGCGAATCTCCCGTTCTACCACATCCCAAAGGTGCTCTATTGGATTGAGCTCTGGTGACTGTGGAGGCCATTTGAGTACAGTGAACTCATTGTCATGTTAAAGAAACTAGTTTGAGATGATTGGCGCGTTATCTTTGCTGGAAGTAGGCATCAGAAGATGGGTACACTGTGGTCATAAAGGGATGGACATGGTCAGCAACAATTATCAGGTAGGCGTTAAAACGATACTCAATTGGTACCAAAGCACGCCAAGAAAATATTCCTCACACCATTACACCACCACCATCAGCCTGAACCGTTGATACAAGGCAGAATGGATCCATGCTTTCGTGTTGTTGATGTCAAATTCTGACCCTACCATCCAAATGTCACGGCAGAAATTGTGACTCAGGCAAGACAAGGGAGCGTATTTCTAATCATCTATTGCCCAATTTTGGTGAGCCTGTGTGAATTGTATCCTCAGTTTCCTGTTCTTAGCTGACAGGAGTGGCACCCATTGTGGTCTTCTGCTGCTGTAGCCCATCCGCCTCAAGGTTGGATGTGTTGTGCATTCAGAGATGTTCTTCTGCAGACCTTGGTTGCACCTTGGTCTGGACAAGGCATTTGCACCCACAGAACTTCCGCTCACTGGATATTTTCTCTTTTTCGGACCATTCTCTGTAAACCCTAGAGATGGTTGTGCGTGAAAATCCCAGAAGATCAGCAGTTTCTGAAATACTCTGACCACCCCGTCTGGCACCAACAACCATGCTACGTTCAAAGTCACTTAAATCACCTTTCTTGCCCATTCTGATGCTCAGTTTGAACTGCAGCAGATCGTCTTGACCATGTCTACATGCCTTAATGCATTGAGTTGCTGCCATGTGATTGGCTGATTAGAAATTTGTGTTAACGAGCAGTTGGACAGGTGTACCTAATAAAGTGTATATCCATGCTGGATCAGATAGCCATGCTAGATCAGATGGCCAGAAAGTGATTCATTTATTATAAGTTGTTAAAATATTGGTGTCTGTGATGCACCAGAGACTGTTGTGTACACCATGATTTTATATAAAATTCACTTTAATGTGTGATATGACTAAAAAGTGGTCATAAACGAATATTTTCTCAATTCAAATGAGTAGTGGGCTTGGACCTGGAAACCACCAGTCACCACTTAACAAATGGATCGACTGACGATTCTGTAGGGGACTGGCTCGGACCAGACAAGAGTTTCGGCAGATCTTGTGTGATTCGAACATTTAGAAATGAAACTAAAGAGACGGTTGTTGTTTAATTTTATTTGTAATTCCTAATATGAAATGTAATCTTAAGCTTGGCAAGTGATTTTTGAGTATTAAATGTTTCCCCATTCAAACAGAACGCCCGAGTATTGAGGCGTTTCAAAGGTGGCCACTGAGTGAAATGACTTATCTTAAAGGGACTTTGGTGTTAGACAACAACCATAATGTATACAGGTATAAACACATTTAAAAAAAAAAACACTTGTTATGCTGGTGCTCATTTATGATATTGCTAATAAAACTCAACTGATTCACAACCATGTCCTGTAGAAGTTACAACTAATAGCTTGTAGATTACATAACAAAATTCCCCAAGTCACATTATGTTACAACACACAAGGCAACTGTAAATTAGCTTAATTCCAACCCAGGCTAATTATTTCTACGTACCCCTGTATACATTTCTGGATAGCATGAAATATGTCCCAGGAGGTACGTTTTTTTGCAGTTTTAGTTTTTGCAAAAACACCAGAGGCCGCTGTGTAGGCTTTTTCAGATCTCAAATTTCTCCCAATTCGCGCCTGCTGTTCTCGTGGAAATCCACCAGAGGCCGCTGTCGACTGACTGACTGACCAACTGACCGATCCCCCAACCCACCTCCTTCCCTGAACCCAACCGATAGTGTTTTCAAAAGCACAGATTGACCTGCCCACCCCTTCCCTAAACCCAACCAACAGCGTTTTTTTAAGAGCAATCCAAAAAAAGAAAAGCCCTCGCCTGATTTTACCACGTTTTCAGATCTTACCACATTCTCACCCTGTTAATTACTTATTTATTTAATTTTTTAGTTTTTGTTTTATGTTTTGCCTTCTTTCTGGAACCATTCTTCGCCAGACTTGAACCCCATCGTTGCGAGCAACTCTGCTCCGCATCCCAAGTCCTGGTAATAGTGGAAAATCCACACGCACAGTGGTAAGTAGTCAGCCGGTAGCGAAAAAAAAGAAACAGAAGCCGTCGTAGGCATCATACCACCCCGTAGGGTTCATTTTAAAGACTAAATGCAGCCATACATAGCTCTGGCTACATAAATCATGCTCTCCAGAAATGTATATGGGGGTACGTTTTCACAATCAGCCTTTGTTGTTTTATTCTTTGTATCATTTGTACTGCATGCTGCTTAATTTAAGATGAACGCAGTTTGTCATAATAGAGGAGCATGGAGAAGGAATGAAAATCGAAATCCTGCAGGTTTTAGAAGAGCAGCAATCCAGGACCAGATTTACTAAACAGCGCAATCATTTAAAAGAGGCGACAAGAGAGGAAAGATTTGCGGCTGACAATGAGCTAATTACACTGTACCAGCAGCTCATTTGCATAATGACTGAATCTTCCAAGAGTGACACAAATTAGTCTGTGCAACATTAGCTGGGTCTCACTCACCCTGTGTTAATGCTCATTTTGAAGTATCGCATGAGAAATAAGTGATGGAAATTTCAAATTTGGAATAAAAATCCCTTTAATTTGCAAAAAAAATTGTTTAAGCTCACTAGGGGGTTTTGGACTTGTGAGAAATATGGTTAATGTGATTAATGGAAAAACATTTGCTGAATAAACTCTGATGCAGTGATCATTACACCCACGTGACTCCATTATGCTTGCCTTGTTTACTTTTGGTTACTAGGTTACCAATACTACAGTCAGCCACTCTAACAACTTGATGGAAATTATTATTTGGGATTATTATCATTTTGTTTTTGCAAAGTTTTAAAAAGATGCTTCATGTTATGTTGGAAACCTAGTTACTGTTTTCAACTTAAAATAGAAAACATGTATTTAGGCTGTTTATTTACAGGCATTTTTGGGGCCTGAAAATGGGTTTCAAATAACAAGTTTTTGAAAATAATTGATATGATCACCATCAATCTAGGGGTTGCAGATCGTTGGTATACACGCAGTTCGTGAAAGAACTACAAATCTGCCGGTATATGGACTACAAATTCCATCATGCATTTTGCACACACCGGTTTCTGCGTCACTTAAATTGCACGCTCACACACACAGCTGGACTGATTACGTGGACTATTTAAACAGCACACACGCATCAGTGCTGAGTCTTGTTTAACTGTCTGTGAACATTACGACGCGTTTTTGCCTTGCCTTGTGTTTCCGTTGCTGACCTTTGCCTTGTTTTATTGTTAATCCTGCCTGCCGCCTGTAATGACTATATGCCTGTTTTTGATTATGCCTTTTGGATGATCTGCATATACCCATTTGCCCCTGTGTTTACTGTTGCCTGACTGACCATTCTGTTTAATAAACATGCGTTTGAATCCGCACAGTCCTTTCACATAACAATAATACTGTTAGTATCTACATATTTCACTCATTTTCATTTGGCTTAATCCCTTATTTATCAGAGGTCACCACAGCGGAATGAACCGCCGTTAATATCTACATATATTACAAAAATATGATTTTGTGAAAACAGTGACATCCACAGGCAAGTGCTTGACAACTAAATCAACAAAGCCGGACAACAAGACCTGTTAATAATTTAGTTCCTGGAGTGCTAAAGATGTGCACCCAAATCTTATGCTTAAGACATAGGCGTGTAAAGTCGTTTGTTAAGGTTTTTTGGCACACAAAAGTGTTCTTGGAGCTTTGTATGATTGCAGATGGACCACTGAATTCAAATGAATTGTTTTGACAATGTTTTTGGTTTCTTTGTCTCTGGATCCTTGCTGCACATTGAGGATGAGAGAGCTCCAGGATTTCATCTAAAATGTCTTTATTTGTGTTTTGAAGGGGATTGGAACAACATGAGGGAGAGTAATTAATAACAGAATTTTCACAGATTTTTCCCAGTGGTTGGGTTTTTGGGATAGTTCACCCAAAAATGAAAATTTACCAACTATTTACTCTCCCTCAATTGGTTCCAATCATTTAAGAGATTTTTAATTCCTTTGAACACAAAAGAAGATATTTTGAAAAATGTTGGAAACCTGTAACCACTGACTTTCATAGTGGGAAAAACAAACACTATGGAAGACAATGGTTACAGGTTTAGAACTTTCTTAAAAATATCTTCTTTTGTGTTTAGCAGAAGAAAGAAACAAGTAATGCCGAGTTCAGACTGCATGATTTTAGCCCTGATTTTGACTCGCCGACAGGTTTTGGGAAATCACAGACAAATGCCTGAAATCACAGGCAAATCGGTGCTTGTTCACGTGAGTGACAATCCCACAGTATGAACTATCAAGGGCGCGATATGAGAGAATAACCGATGAGTCGCCGACACCCGTGAGATATTTGGCATGCTAAATATCTGGATCTGTCGGCGATTCAAATCATGCCGTGTGAAATGTGTTACGATTGAAAATAACATCGGCGATTACCTACAGCCAATGAGAGAGCAGCATCGACTTGTACGGGTACCTGCAGGCCAGCGGGGAGGCTGGGGGAGAAGTTAAAAGCGCTCATTTTCAGTTTATTTGGACCCAAGAAATGGAGGAAAAACTAGTGTAAATTTGGCAGGAGCACTGTGTCTGTTTGACGTGTCATCTGATTAATATCACAATCAGGTCAAAAAGCAAAAAAAGTTGAGGAGAGATTGTTAATTCTCTTCAAAAGCCAGGTGAGCAACACGTTTCTAAAGCTAAAGCCTTCTGTTTACATTATGTAGTTAATAACAAAAATATATATTACGTGACCTCGTGTTGTTTCCATGTCACTTTGCGTTTGTTTGCTTGTGACATGTAGTTTAGACAAAGTTGTCTATAAATCTTCCTATTTTAAAGTCATGCAGTATGAACTCTCCTGTCGCCGATCCATCCTACAGTGTAAACACAGCGCCGACAGAACGCTAACCCAGATAGTCATGCAGTGTGAAAACATCTGTGACACGACTTCTTTGAAAATCATGCAGTCTGAACTCGGTATAAAGGGTGAGTAAATGATGACAGAATTATCTAAAAATTCAGTGTTTAAGTGTTTAAATAAATAATCCTGTCCCACAAAATGTGTTTGCTTATAGAAATAATGCATTGTCTCTATTCCAAATTAATCACATCTAAAAACTGGTTTGAGATTATTTTCTTTTAACAAGAAATTAATGAACTGACTGTCTCTCAGGAGTATTTACAGTTATATGTTGCTTTCTGAGAGATTTGATCAAACTGAATGTACCACTTTATTTTAAACAGCGTGTGCACTTGATGTGTGTTTAGGAGACAAAAGCACATCCATGAAAGGGCTCACCGGGGGGTTTGGCTTTTGAGATAAACAAAAACAGTGGTGGTCTTATATGAGATGCAGAATGTCAGAACAATTTAAAACCAGACTGAACTAGTTATTCTTAGCATTGAGCGTAGCAGAGAGTTAAAAGGTCTCAGATCAGGCTTAAAAACAAAAGGTTAATGTCCTTTTTTCAAATATTACAAGGATAAACACTAAAGAAACAGGAGAAAGGTCATTTTTTTAATGGAAGAATGAGAGCTCATAATGTTCCTTTTGATGGACATGTTAACAGAGTGCAAAGGGGAAAACAGTCATGAGGATTGTATGTGCTACTCAGACATGATGTCAGATTTATTGATGAGAGCACATGATTTAACCACAGATAATCCTGCTTTGACCACAGGACTGGTTGCTTTTCATATGTTAGTTCAGTCTTTATTAAATTATTAGCTCCTCGTAAGGTTTTTGTGCTAATCCTCTTTTAGATAGAGTCTTAGCCTCAATGATCCAGACATTCTGTCCAGTATTGACTCTGTGATTCAAATGAATCAGTCAAAGGTGTGTTGAGTTAACAACCTTTTAAATCAATCTTTTTTTTAGTTTCTGACTCAAATGATCATAAGGTGTATAGGTGTTTCGTATAATGAAATTATAAGGTCAGAGCGTGCATTCGGTTAATGATTCAGTGATTCAAATGATCCATTCAGAGCGAGTCAACAGTTAGTGATTCAATGATTCAGACGATCCAGTCAGAGGGAGTCTCCAGTTAAAGACTCAGTGATTCAAATGTCTACTTCAGAGTGAGTCTCCAGTTAGTGATTCATTGATTCAAGTGATACAGTCAGAGGGAGTCTCCAGTTAAAGACTCAGTGATTCAAGTGATACAGTCAGAGGGAGTCTCCAGTTAAAGACTCAGTGATTCAAATGTCTACTTCAGAGAGAGTCTCCAGTTAGTGATTCATTGATTCAGACGATCCAATCAGAGGGAGTCTCCAGTTAAAGACTCAGTGATTCAAATGTCTACTTCAGAGAGAGTCTCCAGTTAGTGATTCATCGATTCAAATGAACCAGTCAGAGCGAATCTCTAGTTAATGATTTAGTCAACACAGGCTCATTCTGAAAATGTAGTCCTACTGTATATACATTTAAGGAAACCACAAATTATGTAGCCAGAGGTATGTATGGCTGCATTTCATTTTTTAAATGAAAGCTACGGGGCGGTATGATGCCATTCCTTTTCGCTCTTACCAGCTGACCGCTTACCTCCGTATGAACAGCTTTCCTACTGTAACCAGTTTGTCCCGTTAGCTCGCCATGTACGTTGGCAGACTTGAGACGCAGAGAGGAGTTGACCCACGACGACGGGGTTTGAGTCTGGCGAAGAACGGTTCCAGAAAGCAGGTAAGACAAAAACAGAATCCAAAAAATAAAATAAACAAGTAAATAACAGGGTGAGAATGTGGTAAAATCTGAAAACATGGTATAAATCAGGAGAAAGCTTTTCTTTTACTGGATTGCTTTTGAAAATTGTTGGTTGGGTTTAGGGAAGTGGATGGGTGGGTCAATCAATAAAATTGGTTGGGTTTAGGGAAGGAGGAGGGTTGGTCAGTCGATTGGTCGATTGGTCGGTCAGTCAGTCAGTCAAACAGTCAGTCAACAGTGGCCTTAGTGGATTTAGTGATTCAAATGATCCATTCAGAGCGAGTCTCCAGTTTATGACTCCGTTATTCAAATGATCTATTCAGAGTGAGACTCCAGTTATTGACTCAGTAAATCAAATGGTCCAGTCAGAGGGAGTCTCCAGTTAGTGATTCACTGATTCAAATGATCAATTCAGAGTGAGTCTCCAGTTAATGACTCGGTGATTCAAATCATCAATCTCCATTTAGTGATTAGATCCTTTCGGAGAACTCTTCAGTTATTGATTTAAATGATTCAGAGTGACCCTCCAGTTAATGATTTAGTGATTCAAATGATCAATTTAGAGCGAGTCTTAAGTTAATGACATAGTGATTCCAATAATCAATGCAGAGGGCGTCTCCGGTTATTGGTTCAGTGATTCAAACGATTCAGAACACGCTTCTGGTTAATGATTCAGTGATTCAAATGATCTGTTCAAAGAGAGTATGCACTTAATGATTCACTGAATTAAATGATCCAGTCAGAGCGAGTCTCCAGTTAATGATTCAGTTATTCAAATTATCCATTCAGAGTGAGACTCCAGTTAATGACTCAGTGATTCAAATGTCTACTTCAGAGTGAGTCTCCAGTTAGTGATTCATTGATTCAAGTGATACAGTCAGAGCGAGTCTCCAGTTAAAGACTCAGTGGTTCAAATGAACCAGTCAGATTGAGTTTTCAGTTAAAATTATATTGATTCAAATTATCAAGTTAGAGAGAGCATCCAGTAAATGATTCAGTGATTCAATTATCCATTGAGACAGAGTCTTCAGTTAATGACTTAGTGACTGGAATGTCCACTTCAGAGCGAGTCTCCAGTTAGTAATTCACTGATTCAAATGATACAGTCAGAGCGAGTCTCCAGTTAAAGAGGTTCAAACGAACCAGTCTGAACGAGTCTTCAGTTAATAATTTAATGATTCAAATCATCCATTCAGAGTGAGTCTACAGTTAGTGATTCTGTGATTTAAATGATCATTTCAGAGCAATCTACAGTTAATGACTCACCGATTTAAAAGATCTAGTCAGAGAAAACCTCCAGTTAATGATTCAGTAAATCCAATAATCAATGCAGAGGGAGCCTTCGGTTATTGATTCACTGATTCAAATGATTCAGAGTGAGGCTCTGGTTAATGATTCAGTGTTTAAAATGATCTGTTCGGAGCGAATATCCATTTATGCCGAGTTCAGGCTGCATGATTTTAGCCCTAATTTTGGCTCGCCGACAAGTTTTGAGAAATCACAGACAAATACCTGAAATCACAAGCAAATCGGTGCTCATTCACGCGAGTAACAATCACACAGTATGAATTATCAAATCTGATCTAAGAGAGTCGCCGATGAGTCGCAGACGTCCATGAGATATTTGGCATGCTACATTTCTGGAGCTGTTGGCAATTCAAATCATGCCGTGTGAAATGTGTTCTGATTGAAAATAACATTGCGATAACCTACAGCCAATGAGAGAGCAGCATCCACTAGTGTGGGGATCTGCAGGCCAGCGGGAGGTTGGGGGAAAAGTTAAAAGTGCTCATTTTCAGTTTATTTGGACCCAAGAAATGGAAAAAAAACTAGTGGAAATTTAACAGCAGCACCCGTGTCTGTTTGACGTGTCAGCTGCGCAATACCACAACCGGGTCGAAAAAAAAAAAAAGGTTGAGGAAAAATTGCTAATACAGGTAAGCAAAATAAGTACATTTTCTACCCCACTAAAGCATACCTGTCAACCCTCCCGTTTTGCGCGGGATTCTCCCGTATTTTACAGTTCTATCCCGCTGTCATCCCGTAAAGGTATTTTCCCGTATTTTTTATCTTTCAGAGAAGAGCTGATCCTCCCTATATGCAACCCATATCGCCGAACCACCAGGGGCCGCCCTTGCTTATAAATGTGAACCAGTTCTGTGGTTTCATTTTATTTAGGCATGGAAACCTGATGGAAACACTATGAAATAAACATAAAAACGGCGCGATTCATTTCCTTTTCATTACAGGCGCCATTGCCCCTATGCAATCCTCAAAACAGTCAGTTCATATAAAGATGCATGACTGTCAGCTGATGCTCTCCATAGTAATAATAGATGCTGTTTCCCAAGCGGATTCTGTACGTACACGATTTGATGCTGAGCTCAAGTGGACACTGGGTTTTGGGTGCGTGTTTGAACAGACATATACACATCATCATCATAATGATAATAATAATAATAATGGCGGTTCATTCCGCTATATGGCGACCCCAGATTAATAAAGGGAGTAAGCCGAAAATAAAATAAATGAACGAATGAATAAATGAATGAATGAATGAATGAATGAATAATAATAATAATAATAACAACATTTAGACATGTCGATCTTGTTGGGTTTTCTTTTAAACACAACAAATTTTGTCTGAAATGAGCATAAACAGTTAGGAAAACAGTCAAATGCTTTCATTATAGATCTGCGCAGTTTTAAAGTGACAGCTCTGTTATTTAATGTAATCAAACCAAAAAATGAAGAGATTCATTCGCTGCTCTTTAATCAGAATGTTTAAATTATACAGTGAAGAAAAGATGAGATTTGATAACTTGATTCTATTTCTTTATAATAGCTAATAGTTTTAATGAGCTATCTGTTTGCTAATTTATTTGCAGCTTTTTCTAATGTATTCTAATTATTATATCCTTTGTAAATAATAATAAAAACGTATTTCTGATCATTTCAGAAGTTTATTTACAATGAAACAGCTCCAGATGAACATACTTATTTTTTTATTTTATTTTATTTTTTTTGGGGGGGGGGGGGGGTGTTAAGTATCCCTTATTTTTATATCCCAATGGTGACAGGTATGCACTAAAGGCTTCTTTTTCCATTACATAGTTAATAACGAAAGATATATTCCATGACCTTGCATTGTTTCCATGTCACTTCTCGCGTGTGTTTGTTGCGAGACGTAGTTTGGACAAAGTTGTCGGCGATTCTCCTATTTAAACACAGCACCGACGAAACGCTACCCCAGATAGTCTTGCAGTGTGAAAACATCCGTGACATGACTACTTTGAAAATCATGAAGTCTGAACTCGACATTAATGATTTAGTGATTCAAATGATCCGTTCAGAGTGAGACTCAACTTAAGAATTCAATGATGATTCACTGAATTGATTCACTGAATGATTTACTAAATTAAAAATGAGTTGGACAGCTGATGATCGGAAAAGTTACTTTTGCTGCATTTCAGGATTTATTATTATAAAATTCATGATTTTTTTCTTTTCTTTTTCAGCCCAAGACTGGTCATGTTTGACAAGCGTGTTTGCTTTCCTTGCAGTATCTTACACACTACACAGTACATTTGTTCAATAAATAAGGCGACTCTTTTGTTCATTTTTCCCATTTCTGTCTGCATCTCAAACATTTCAAAGCAGAAACGTGTTATGTTTGAATGGCTCCTAAGTGCGCTCTTACTAGAGAAAAGAAAAAATCCGAGCCACACAATATCTAGGGACCAATACTGTCTGATTTAAATGATTTAGGCCAGCAGTCATCCAGAACACTCTAGCAACTGCATAGCAACAAACCAGAAATGACTCAAAACACACCAGCATATGGTGATAGCGTTTCCATGGGCTCTTAGAAAACGAAAAAATCTAGTTTAAAATGTAGCATCTCACTGTGAACTGCATCTTTATGAGAGACGCTGTATGTTCTGACTAATGCATTTTATCCCGAAGGAACAACCAACACGCCATACTGAAGAATGCGGGACGTCTGAAATACCAAAGCACTGCTGGCAATGCCGAAGACCTCAGCAGCTGTCTCAGTCTCTCACAGATTGGGCAGATGATAATGCAAAAACATGCCAAACGACCCAGGATTTCTACCCCCTGAGCAGCAGTTATAGAGCCTGAATTCTCTAAGTTATTATAGCTGGATATAATTGATGGTCACACTTTATTTTGATGGTCCGTTACACTGTTAGACATTTCTGTAATTTGCACAGTTATTTACTGTATTTCACCCAGTATAATACTGCAAACTCTTTTTACAGTAAATAACTGGATTTACAGTTGCATTATGGGAATTTTTGTGACATCAAACAACATATACAGCGATTTACTGTATTTTTAAAAATTCGTGTATTATACTGTATTTTCCACAACGGCTTCGACTTCACCTTGTGGCGATTCGACTATCTGCACCCTGGAGGACTCTGGAGCAATTCTGGAGGACAATTTATCAATGTGCCTGACGAACATGCTGGATTTAACAAGCTTTACTATGGTAAGATTAGTTAGTGTTTCATTTTACAGAATGTTTTGTGGACGAGTATAGTAAAGTAAAGTATAAAGTTGGCGAAAATGATCTGTTTCTGGTTTGGAGTTATTGCCCATTTGAGAAATGTAACATCTATTTATTGTTATATTTATTTAGTTTATTACATTAACACTGCTATTACTTTAAAAAAGACTGTTTATGACTATTAGCAATTGTTCTCATCTTATCTTTTTTATTTATTTACATAGGAATCGGTGTTGCAGCGGGTTTTGGTTTAGGAGGGAACCAAGTGTGATGCAGACAGTTTCGGAGGACACATTAGCACAAACAACGGTCCGACGAGGAGTGTTTTCCCCCAGAAGAATATGAATGAAAGACCAGCAAATGATTCAGGTAAAAGCGCTGTTGATTTGAGCACCTTTATTACTTGGTTAGCATTTGTTTGCTCTGCAACATTGGCTGAAGTGATCTTTAAACGGTAACGTTAGCTAAACTGAGACAAATTAACACCGACTTAAACTCAAAATCATTTTAACGAGCAGCGTTTAACTTCTATTGATTTTTTATTATATAGATTAGCTGTTGTGAAGTCATTTTTCTCTGGTTTGGAGTAGCTAACGTTAGCTTGAGAAAATAACATTGCGACGTAATGTATAACCATAGATATTTATGATGTATAATCATATATCTATGATGTATAATAACATTACTCACGCTAACGTATATCTGTACAATATGTTGATAACCACGTTTTTGCTAATTATTGTTTTGGATTTTGTTTGTTGGGTTCCAGCCAGCCAGATTTATTTTGTAAATAAATTTATTTTGTAAATTAATATTGACTGTAAAGGCTTCTTGGTGCAAATGTAGTCTTTATTTTATGAAGATGTTTTTATTTTCTTTATCACAACTGACATTTGGTTTAACATAATTTTTACCATTATAATTTTTTTTTGTTTAGATTTGAACTGGTACAGCAGCGCTTACAGGTTTTGTCTGAAGGAAACGGCATTTTGGAGGAACATCTTGATCAGCACAACCTAATGCTTAAAAATAAGCAAGAGCAGTAAACAATCAAGGTAAACATAATAAAAAAAGTTGTGTGGAAGTTGTGGATTGTAGCATTGCATTTTTATCTGTATTTTTTGCTTTTTCTATGGTTTCAATATAAAATACTGGGAGCCTGCCTGTGCAAACTGGATCTCATACAACAGTAAGTACTGTACATTTATTTGTTTCTCAATATAGTTGTAACAAGAGGTGTGACACTGACAACAGGGGTGAGGATCCAAATGCAGGTTTATTAGAATGGTCAGGCAAGCAATGTTCAACACAGGAGCAAACAGATGTATAAAGGCAATCCAGAGTCGTACTCAGATAACAGGCAGATGATCAGACGACAGGCAGCAGACAGGAATACACAGATAAACGAGGATCAAAACACAGGAAAACAAACCAGGAAACATGTTGTAGTGTCACTAACAGTAGACAAGACTCAGCAACTTCTGTGTGTTAGTGTGCTGACTTTATAGTCCATGTAATCAGTACTAGAGCAGCTTCAGCTGTGAAAGTCTAATCAGAGGAGACTTGGAGCAGGTGAGTGTGTGTGTGTGGCATGACTGGGTTTTGTAGTCCATATGAGGCAGGATTTGTAGTTCATGTGAGTGTATTTACCAGCGATCTATGGTGTATTAGATTGCTGGTGATCATGACAGTAGTACTTTAAATACAAAATGTGTCACGTGTTTAGTTGCTAGCTAAATTAAAGATTTTTTTCCCTTTTTATCAAGCACTGTAGTAGTTTTTTTATCTTTGTTTAATAAAATTTTGAGCAGATTGAGGTCTGTCATGGGTCAGACATTTCGTAAAACAATAATTAGTATTGGGATATATGCATGTCTATGTATTAAATGTGTTTTTTCCTCATTTCATGTTGCCTGAATTTTTATTTGTAGAAATAAATCTAGAGGATGAAATAAAATGCACAGCAACAACCAGAGTGAGCCAGCAGAAGACAAGTAAAGTAGTGAAGAGAAGAATGACAGCCATCAACAACAGAGTGTTATCCTTCTTTCACCAGCTAACTGAGAACTTGGATTAGGTGAGACACTCTTGAGTAGCTGTATCAGCATTCAGTCTGCTTTAGTTTATTAGGAATACCTAAAACAAATGGTCTAATCTGTCCTGCAGTGAATCACCCCATCACAAATGCTACAATGTTTTTCTAAAGCCTTGTTGGGAAAAAAAATTAACAGGACATTCTGGTTGGTCATCTTTTAAACATGGTAGTAAGCTGGTCATGAGCAGGAGCCAGTTGCTCAGTACCAGCTTAAAATAGTTTTTTAAAACAAGCTTGCTCTATGCTTATGATAGTCTGTTTCTCCATATCCAGAGGTCTCCATAATCCTGGACCGGGCTGAATCCTGACCAGATGCTGTGGTGGTCATGGAGGAGTGGAGAGCATGTGACTGATTCCTGAAAGACCCCAGTGACAGACGAGTCTCTGCATTGATCTCGTGGGCCAGCCTGAGCACCCGCTGGTGACCTACTCACAGTTGCAGATTCTCCATGACAGACGTCCAGCTTTCTCCAGCCTCCGGTGACTAGACTGCGGCTTTGCACAGGAAGTTTGGCCCTAGGAGAACCGGTCATGCCCAATTGAGCCTGGTTTTTCTCAAGGGCTTTTTTTCTACACTTTCGTCAATTTGTGAAGTTTGTTCCTCTCTACTGTCGCCACTGGCTTCGTTTGTTGGATCGGTGGATTTGCTCTTCAGAGTTTGAACTTTCAGCAGTGACATTTACATTACACTGAACTTCAACTCTGAAAACCTGAGTGAAGCAGTTTCAACTTTTATGTTAAGCTGCTTTGATATCTTTGATCTACATTGTAAATGTGCAAAGAAATAAAGATGAATTGCATTTGCACATGTGAATTCAGACATTGTTGAACATTTGACATCAGAATTAGTAATATTTTAAAGTTGGGATCTTTCCGAGTCGGCTAATAGTTACAAATATGTATTTTTTCAACAATATGCAGTTCAGACAATACAATTATTATTGTACATGTATGTTCTTGTACTTTGTGTATTTTATTTATTTTTAACCTGTTGATTTAAATGCTTAATGTAATTTTCACACCTTTTCCTTAAGTGCTTAAAGCATTGTCAATGTTTTAAAGAATGGAATATTTTGTAATTGTGTCTGGTTTAATATCAGTAGTACTAAGTACAATTTTTTTTTCTCAACAATATGCAGTTCAGACACATGTATTGTACATGTATGTTCATGTGCTTTGTTGTTTTAAAAGTTCTTTTTCTTAAAATATAATAATTTGGATGATTGAAATGTAATTTTTTTACACATTTTTCTTAAATGTTTTAAGCATCTCCAATGTTTTAAATAAAGAGTGTTTATTTTGTTAATATTTTGTAATTGTGTCTTTTTTAAGATAATATTAATAAAATTATATTATATAATCTTTAGGACAAATGAAAAGGTTTACAGTAGCTAACTGTTTACTTATTTTTTACAGTAATTAACCGTTTTCAGACATTATATAATTACGGTAACATGCTGTAAACTAATTCACGGTTGAATACTGTAAATCTCAAATACAGTAACTTACTGGCAACAGTGTTGCCAGTAAGTTACTGTAAAAACCCTGTGAAATGTCTAACAGTGTAGTTGAATTTAAGATACATTGCAACTAATTCTCAGTAGATTATAAGTAGGTTGTTAGGTTGGGGTTAGGGTTGGGGTTAGGGTTAGGGTTAGTGTAAGTTGACATGTACTTGCAAAGTTTCTTATAGTCAGTTAAATGTCTGTTGAAGGACTGTTAAATGTCAGTATCAACAGATATTAAGCTGAGAGTCTACTAATACTCAAATGGACCATCAAAATAAAGTGTTACCTAATTGATAAGCTATGAGTATAAGTATGCTAATTTATGTTAGCATAAGTGTTTAATCTACATCCATATAGTTCAAGGCCTTTAGATCTTAATCTAAAGTCTAGCAATTAGTCTAAGACATGGCAACAACATATTAATTAAAACTGACAATATAATAAACGTGCTGAAAACATTCTAGAAACATGTTAATCCATGCTAAAACATGCCAACAACTAGCTAATTCAAGTATATATATATATATATATATATATATATATATATATATATATATATATATATATATATATATATATATATATATATAATGGCCCAGTTTCACAAACAGGGCTTAGCTTAAGCCAGGACTAGACCTTAGTTAAATTAGGCTATTTAAGCCACATTTATAAAAACAGCCTTAGAAAAATACATTACTAGTGTGCACCTGTAGACAAAAAATGACACTGACATATTTTAAGACATCTCACTGCAAGTTATTTTTAGTTGAGACAGCTCAGACATGCAATTTAATCCAAGACTAGCCTTAAACCTTGTTTGTGAAACCGGGGGAATATGTTATTAACATGCTAGCAACTTATAAATTCATGTTAGAAACATGATAACAGCTAAGTGATGTTAGCATTAGTGTTTACCCTACATCCATATAGTTCAAGGCCTTTAGATCTTAATCTGTCTATCTAAAGCCTAGCAATAAGTCTAAGACGTGGTAACAGCTTGTTAATTAAAGGGCACCTATTTTACCCCTTTTTTAAGATTTCATTTTAATATTATGGTTCTTCTGAGTGTGCCAGTTTAGGTTCAGTTCAAAACACAATTCAGATTTTTTTATTATGACGTGTTAAAAAGTGCCATTTTGGGGGCGTGTACACAGTTCGCTGTTTTAGGGGCGTGTTGCTTCACATGAAATTTAGTTTCGACTTCCCGCACAACTGAATAAGGGGGCGGAGCCAAGAGCTCCCCTCTTTGTGTATGGCAACAGACAGGCAGACAGAGAGAAGCAACATGAGTGAGAGGACCAGCATTCAGCTGTACATGTACGACTCGGACACAGACCAAGCAGAGACTACAAAATCATTTGTGTCTTTGTATAGTTCACAGCCAACTGTGTGCTAGTTTAAAGCTCCGAGCTTGTACACCGAGACTAATAGCCTTTGACTGAAGGATATCACACACCGGATGCGCCGCGACACGGCGTGCACATGACAGTTCATCCAGTTCATTCATGGCAGTTCAATCCAGAAATCCATGCCGCGGCGTGGCAGCGCCGCGCAGTGCCATGCATTTCAGAATTCTAAAAATAGATTTCAATCAGAGTACACACACCGGGGATGCCAGTCGGCGGCTGTCCGCGGCGCCCAGCCACGACTCAGGACACTATTCATATTTCTGTCGCGCCACAGAGCTGATTAGTTTCGTTTTAAATAGCCTGCAAATGTGCGCGCCGTGTCGCGGCACTGAGCGGCGCATCCGGTGTGTGACGGCCTTCAGAGCCACGACACGGCACGCCAGACGCGCACATTCGCAAGTTATTTAAAATGAAACTATTCAGATAACTATTCTGGGCCCCGCAGACAGCCACCGACTTGCGGCGCCGTTGTGTGTACCCTGAACCTATGTTTAGAATTCTGAAATGCATGGCTCTGTGCGTCGTTAGTTCGTTATTTCCAATGAAGGGACGCGCACGTGAGGCAACGCGCTCGCACTTTCCAGCTGCACCTAGTTAAGATGACAGGGAGCTTCTGTGACCGCAGGAAATGCAAACAGCTGAAGTTTAAGGAAGACGCAATGAAAGGTACACATGTATGCAAACCCACCTCAGTGTTTTCTCTAGGATTTTTTCCAGGTGGCGGCAGGTCTTTATTACACAGATCTGCCAACTACCTAAAAAGCGCAGTATTACAAGTCGAGATCGCATTCATGTAATATGAGCATGCGAATCTCTTTGCTTGCGCGCCAATTGCCTCTGTTCGTGCACAAAACGTCTTGCACGCCCTCACATTTACACACTCAAGTGCAGATCTTCTTGTGAGCTCTCAAATAAATGCTGCTGAAGTGCGATTTAGTGCGTATTTGTGCGCTTAGCGAAATTAATGCGTCCTGAAGTAAAGTGAAACGGCTATAAACTCCAGCAAGATAAAGTCATTGTATGCAGAGCCATAGACCTTTATCAATAAAGTACAATTATGGAAACTGTGTTCATCTTAACTGAAAGCTACGCCATGTTTGCTGGCCTCACGCATCACGCACCTGTCAGTCAGTCAGTCAGTCAGCAGGGTTGAACAAATAACGCACAACACTACGGTTACAGAAAAGTTTGCGCTGTTATAATTCACTTACCTTTTAATACGTTTGGTGCGATTATAACCCACTATTAAAAAAAAACACGGCTAAATGTTTTGAATGAGAAGCTGTAATGTAGCCGTGGCAGGATGAATTTTGGTGTATACACTATACCTACACATATGTCTGTCCAAACAACTTAAAAAGTAGATTTTTCACCATAGGTGCCCTTTAAAACTGACATTATAATAAACCTGCTGTAAACAGAAACATGCTAATTCATGCTAAAATATGCTGACAAGCTAATCCAGGTTAAAATATGTTATAAACATGAAACATGATAGCAGTATGTTAATTAATGTTAGCATTAGTGTTTAACCTACCAAGGCCTCAAGATCTTAATCTGTCTATCAAAAAACTAGCAATTAGTCTAAGACATGGTAACAATATTTTAATTAAAACTGACAATAGCCTATAATAAATGTGATGAAAACATTCTTGAAACATGCTAATGTGTGCTAAAATATGCTGACAACATGCTAATCCAGGTTAAAATATGTTATTAACATGCTAGCAACTAACTAATTCATGTTTGAAACATGATAGCAGTATGCAAATAATGTTAGCATTAGTGTTTAACCTATCAAGGTCTCTACATCTTAATCTGTTTATCAAAAGCCTAGCAATTAGTCTAAGACATGTTAACAACATATTAATTAAAACTGACAATATAATAAACGTGCTGAAAACATTCTAGAAACTTGCTAATTCATGCTAAAATATGCTGAGAACATGCAAATTTATGCATTTAGGTTAAACATTTAGGTTAAAATGTTATTGACATGCTAGTAACTTATTAAATAATGTTAGAAACATGATAGCAGTATGCTAATTAATGTTAGCATTAGTGCTTAACCTACATCCATATAATTCAAGGCCTTTCCATCTTAATCTGTCTATATATAGCCTAGCGATTAGTCTAAGACGTGGTAACAGCTTGTTAATTAAAACTAACAATTTAATAAACGTGCTGAAAGCATTCTAGAAACACGCTAATTTGAGCTCAAATATGCTGACAACATGCAAATTAAGGTTAAAATATGTCATTAACATGCTAACAATTTATTCATTCATGTTAGAAACATGATAACAGTGTGCTAATTAATGCTAGCATAAGTGTTTAACCTGTCAAGGTCTCAAAATCTGAATTTGTCCATCTAAGTCCTAGCAATTAGTCTAAGACATGATACCAACATGTTAATTAAAACTGACAATTAGATAATCATGCTGAAAACATTCTAGAATCATGCTAATTCATGCTAAAATATGCTAATTCAGGTTCAAATATTTTAGTAACATGGTAGCAACATATTCATGTTACAAACATAAGGCCAATATGCTAATTAATGCTAGTTTGCTAATTCATGTTAGCAGCACGTTCACAACATGTTAATAATACCATGTAAACCAATAATAACCATTATAGAAGCATGCTAGAATATTAATTCATGCCGTCAATGCTAGTTCCTGCTAATGGGTGTGCTAATCTAAAAACATTCAAGTTTTTTTCTAACAATATGTTGACTGTCAGAAACATGCTAATTTCTGCTAACGAAACATTAATTCAAGCTTAGCAATTGCCAATATTCCAATTCATGTTAACAGTTGTGTGAAAACACATTATCAGCATGTTAAAACATAATATTGTTAAAGCATGTTAACAACATGTTACTAACATTTTAATGAATGTTAACAATATGCTAACAATTGCAAAAACATGGTAAGCCATGCTAACAAGTCATTAATTCAAGCTAGAATTACCGAAATTCCAACGTGAACAACGTGCTAAATAAACGTTATCAATATGTTCAAATATGATACCAACAAGTTATAAAAATGTCTAAAAACAAATCTAAAACATGTTAACTACATGCTAGTAAAATTTTTAACTATTTTAGCAATATGTTAAAACATGAAACGTACATGCTAAAACATTTCAAATATTTGTAGCTTATAGGAAAGGCTTTCTCAAGCCAACATCTACAAACTGATTGAAAACATTCTAGTTTTTGCTAACAATATCTTAACTATGAAACATGGAAATTTGTGCTAACAAATCATTCATTCAAGCTAGCAATTACCAGCATTCCAATTCATGTGAAAAAAAAATATTGTTAAAGCATGTTAGCACCAAATTATTAACATTAACAAATGTTAACAATTTGATAACCATACAAGAATAAATGCTAAGAATGTTAATGGTGTCAATGCTAATTCCTGCTAACAAGTAACCATGTTAACATGCTAACAATATGCTAACAATTCCAAAAACATGGCAATTTTGCTAACAAGTCATTAATTCAGGCTAGCATGTTACCGAAATTCCAAAGTGAACAATGTGTTAAATAAAAAAATGTTAGCAATGTGTTCAAATATGATAGCAACATGTTAAACATGTCAAAAAACAAATCTATAATGTTAACTAGATGATAACAAGCAACATGTTTTAAACAAGATGCTAGCAAGCAACATGTTTAGTTTAAAACTAGCAAGCTTGTTTTAAACCATTTTAGCAATATGTTAAAATACATTCCAATAAAAACATGCTAAGTCTAAATATTTGTAATTTCAAGAAAGGCTTTTTCAAGCTAATATCTACAAACTGACGCTTTCTAAAAGTAGCCCAGTTTGTCAAAATGCAATCTACAAGATGAGCGTAGCATACACTTAAAAAAAAAAAAGAAGACGTTTGTTGTTTGTTCAAACTACTTATTCAATGGTTGTGGATCTATCTGCTCTTCTTGTATGTGTGTGTGTGTGTGGGAAGTGGGTGTGTTTGTTTGGGTAAAACTTCACTGCGTGGTGTGTGTGTTTACATTCATCAGTTGAGTTATCACGTGTCTTGTTGCTACTCATCTCACTCAGCTGTTTTCTATCAACCACAGCTGTTGCGCATTAACGCGCGCCTTTATATGTTCAGTGTTTGTAGATAGCGTTTGTCAGTTCGTTGTATGTTCACCTCTGTGTCTGCTTCCTGTTAGGCAACTCTCGCTAATTCCGCTGGTGGTGAATCATCATAGAGTCTGTAACATTTGAACCTTATGCACGTCTCCGTTTCATTGATGTTGTTTCAACTGCCTGCACTGATGACAACAGTGAGAGACTTTACTCCGGATCTGCTGCTCTGATGAACTATTACCGCTGGTAAGTGTGTCGATTTCCTTGAGAGTTGCACCATTGCACTAACCTCCCTTCCCTCGATATCTGGTAAGATATCAGTGAGAGACTTCGCTGTTTAGCGTGTTGAATTCCTTGTGAGAAGCACCCTTGCTCTACACAATTCTTCTATATCTGGTGAGCTCTATACCAGTTGTGATTCTTGTTATCCCTGCTAATAAATCATCTTGCATTCACTTGCATTTGGGTCTCCTGTGTACATTTGTGACATTCAAAATCAGCTGAAACAACACAATTCTTGTCGACAACTTAATTGTTTTACGTTCAATCCACTTACATTTGCAAAAACGAATAAGTTAACATAGTTCCTTCATATTGTCTCAACACAATTTGATTGTGTGGAACCCAGCATTTTTTTACAGCGTATAAGCTGAAACATTCAGAGTTTTGACAGCGTCACATAATAAACACAGCAATATTACTGGAAGTACAGAGTGGCCAAATCAAGAAAACGGGGGCTGTTCGGTGAGACGACCGCTCTGATCGCATGAATCATAAAAACAGAGTGATTCATACAAGCACATCCATCAAGTCAACCAGACGCTAATCATCAGCTGGCCCTTCTGAGAGACCCCGAGGCTGCAAATGTCAACAGGCAGCTATTTTCACAGTCGATCTGTCAAGCAGACCAACTGGTGAGTGTTGCTGAGTGCCTGAATTTATTAGTATAATCAAAAGGCCATCGTCAAGCCTATACTGTAGGCTAAAGACAAGCAGAGCTGATCAATTGGGCTTCATCTAAAACTGGTATGTATTCTGTGAGGAAGAACATTTCAGAAAATAAGCACTGTCTTCTTCTACTATCAGCATACACTTTTCAACCCAGGCTCATTGTGGATACGTACCCCTGTACACATTTCTGGAGAGCGCGAAATACGTCCCAGGAGGTACGCTTTTTGAGATCTCAAAAAAATTCTTGCATGTGCCATTTGCGCCTGCTCCTCTTTCGTAAATCCACGAGGTGTTAATGTCAATGGACTGACCGAATGACCAACAGATCCCCCTCACTTACCCTCTTCTATAAAACCCAACCGATAGTGTTTTCAAAAGCCCCAATTGATCCAACTTATTCTGAAAACGAAGCCCTACATACATTTCTGGAGATCACGAATTATGTAGCCAGAGGAACGTATGGCTGGATTTCGTCTTTAAAACAAACGTTACAAGGCGGTATAAAGGCGTTCCTTTTCACGCTTACCAGCTGACCTCTTACCTCCATGCGATCAGCTGTTCCAATGTTACCAGTTTGTCCAGTGGCTCGCCACGTATGTTAAAGCATTTAAGATGCAGAGGAATAGACCGTGTTCCAGAACGGTTCCAGAAAGCAGATAAAGCAAAAATCTAAATAAGCATGTAAATTACAGGGTGAGAATGTGGTAAAATCTGAAAACATGGTAAAAATCAGGCTGCCGCAAGGGCTTTTCTTTTTCTGGATTGCTTTTGAAAACACTGCGGTTGGGTTTGGAAAGTGGGTGGGCGGGTCAGTTGGTGCTTTTTAAAACACTATCGATTGGGTTTAGAGAAGGAGGGGGGTGGGTTAGTCGGTCATTCAGTCAGTCAGTAGCGGCCTCTGGTGGATTTACGTGAGTATAGTAGGAGCGAAAGGCACTCGTGAGAGAAATTTAAGATCTGAAAAATCGTACACAGCGGCCTCTGGTGAATTCGCGGTCAATTCCACTCCACCCCCCAAGTCTGCCAATGTACGCGGCGAGCCAAGTGGCAAACTGGTAACAGTGGAAAAGCCGTCTACACAGAGGTAAGCCGACAGCTAGTAGCGTGAAAACAACGGCGGCATCATACCGCCCCGTAGTGTTTATTTTAAAGATGAAATGCAGCCATATGTACCTCTGGCTACATAATTCGCGCTCTTCGGAAATGTAGATGGAGGTACATATCCACAATGAACCTGTGTTGACATTTTCAGCAATTCGATCGCAAGTGTTCAGCTGAAATGTGTCTAAATGCGTCTCTTGTGCACACTTGTGTGTGATTCTTCCCTATTATTTTGTAAAGCTCTACATCTGCTTCACTGGAGAGCTCGTCGTGACACATGAGTATGACTGAATGAACAAGCTCAAATTACACTGAAATAAAGAGGTCAGTCGGTTCTTTTGAAAACACTATTGGTTGGGTTTTGGAAAGGAGGAGGCTGGGTCAGTCGATCGGTCAGTCAGTCAGTCAGTCAGTCGACAGCAGCCTCTGGTGGATTTAAGTGAGAACAGCAGGCGCGAATAACAATCGCGAGAGAAATTTGAGATCTCAAAAAGTGTACACAGCGGCCTCTGGTGGATTCGTGAAAACAAAAACGAAGCTTCTGGGACGTATTTAGCGCACTCCAGAAATATATATAGAGGTACATTTTCAGAACGAGCCTGGGTTAGTTTTTTTACAGTGCAAGTACATTTTAAATCACTAAAAGTAAACTAAAGTTATATTTGTATATTTATTTCAGACCTGTATATCCACTAATTTATGCCTCACCTACGTAGAGTGTATTGAGTAATATGGAAAAAGAAACTCCCCTGACATATGATGAGCAGCAAACGCTTGACCAGTCACATGCATGCATAACAGAAAGGCCCTATCTGCTTCACCCTAAATGTTATTCTGGGGGAAGAGAATCCCTCACCTCATAAAGTCAATTTTGGTCTGTGCTCATATGGTGTATGTTAATGATCACGTCCATGAATTCCCAGGACAGTTCTCCATTGACAGCAGAACAAGGATATCATCATTTATAAGTTCAACATGAATATTTTAGTCAGCCAAATTAAACTACAATGACCTAAATAAATCTTTTGGAAAAAAGTCAAACTTACTGAAACATAAATTGGCTGCGTGTATATTGTATTTTAGTGAAATATAGAGGCATCAATACCAAAGCAATATTCTGCATAAAATTAGAAATCCCAATATTGGATTTGGTTTGATTATAGCTCACACAATTGCTTGTGGCTTTTAATATCTCAATACTAC
This sequence comes from Danio kyathit, assembly GCA_903798195.1. NCBI lineage: Eukaryota > Metazoa > Chordata > Actinopteri > Cypriniformes > Danionidae > Danio > Danio kyathit. Next base: position 76,073,197 of record LR812523.1, on the reverse strand, counting down.
AAATATTCTGATATTCCAACCTAATGGTCCTGACATATAATTGCCAAATGAAATCATCAAATTGAAAACTAACAACATTATGCTATTGCACAATTGACGAAAGAGTGACATTCTCAATTAGAGAATCATTAAATCATAAGATCAGTGTTAAATTACAATCTTGATACCCGATGGCATTGAAACTGGATCCGGGATCTGCGGATACAGTACAAAGCAACTGTTTCTCTATGTAAGTGATCTGAATCCTTTTCAAGTCAATGTCCACACTTCACCAATAATGATTGTTAACCAACTACATCCATATATCATGGTATGGAGCACTATTTAAGGTGACAGTCATTTATAGTGATGTCAAAATCCTCATTATTTACCTTATGTTTAAACTGAACAGACAGAGAATGTCTATAATGCATAGCGAGTACTGTTGTGAATTAATTTCTAGTACATAATCATACAGGTGCTAAGTTCTGTTTTAATTATTAATTGTTTAACTAAAGATTATACAAGCTAGCATTCATAAAAGATTTAAAATGTTCCATTGCTAATGGAGCTTGCCAGTTAGTGATTCAATTGCAAGCACAAACTATGAAAGGGTGCCAACCTTTTCAGTGCCAACAGTATTAAGACGCACTCAATTCAATGGGACTGCACAGTATTACTGAACTTAAGACTGCAGGGATTAGTATAGTTTGGATGCAGCCATACATTAGATTGTACAAAATCTATACATTAATTTACTGATCCCTGCCCATTGAATTGAGTGTATCTTAATAATAATAATAATAATAATAATATTATATATATATATATATATATATATATATATATATATATATATATATATATATATATATATATATATTCAATTCAATTTACCTTTATTTCTATAGCGCTTTTACAATGTAGATTGTGTCAAAGCAGCTTCACACAGAAGATTATAGTAAATTGAAACATGTGTCAGTCCAGTTTTCAGAGTTTAAGTTCAGTTCAGTTTAGCTCAGTTCAGTGTGGTTTAATATTCACTACTGAGAGTCCAAACACTGAAGAGCTAATCCATCGATGCACAGCTCTACAGGTCCCGAACCATGCAAGCCAGTGGCGACAGCGACGAGGATAAAACTTCACCAATTGGCGAAAGCGAAGAATTAAAAAACCTCGAGAGAAACCAGGCTCAGTTGGGCACGACCATTTCTCCTATGGCCAAACGTCTTGTGCAGAGCTGCAGTCTAGGCCCAGAGGCTGGAGAAGCTGGACGTCAGCAAAAACTCGTCTGTCCCTGGAGCGTCACATGCTCTCCACTCCTCCATGACCACCACAGCAGCTGCTTAGGATACGGCCTGGTCCAGGATAATAGAAACCTTGGGATCCACAGGTCTTGGACTGCATCAGTGGTGCTGCATAATCTCTGGGGGCCTCGGGATGAGTATCCCCAGGTGGAAATAGAGAATAAAGAGAATAATTAGCATAGCTGCTGTTCATAGTGTATATAAACGAGATGCGTGGAGCACATTCATGCGTCATACCGTTGTGTGATGCATTGAGTGTATGCTTTACTAAAAAGATAGGTCTTTAATCTAGTTTTGAACTGTGAGAGTGTGTCTGAGCCTTGGACATTATCAGGAAGGCTATTCCAGAGTTTAGGAGCCATAAATGAGAAGGCTCGACCCCCTTTACATGACTTTGCTGTTCTAGGTACTACCAGAAGTCCTGAGTTTTGAGATCTTAAAGAGCGGGTTGGATTGTAGCGAGACAGAAGGTTGGTTAGATAAACAGGCTAGATTATTTAAAGCTTTATTGGTAAGAAGCAATATTTTAAAATCAATACAAAACTTAACAGGCAGCCAGTGTAAGGAGGATAAAATAGGGTGATACGATCAAATTTTCGAGACCTGGTAAGAACTCTGGCAGCTGTATTTTGTACTAGCTGAAGTTTGTTAATAGAGAATGCTGGGCAACCAGCGAACAGAGCATAACAGTAATCCAGCCTAGAAGTCATAAAAGCATGAACTAGCTTTTCTGCATGTGAGATGGATAGCATACTTCGTAACTTAGCAATATTTCTCAGATGAAAGAAGGCAGTATTTGTGACATGGGATAAATGATTTTCAAAAGTTAAATTATATATATATATATATATATATATATATATATATATATATATATATATATATATATATATATATATATATATATATATATATATATACTGTACACACAACTCCAAATCAGAAAATGTTGGGACAGAATGAAATATATGTGACATATTATTGAAATGTTTAAAAACCATGTTCCTCAAAGAAAGATAGGGAGACATTTGGATATTTCACCTTCAACAGTACATAAAGTAACATAATTAAAAGGAATCTGGAGGAATTTCAGTGTGTAATGGACAAGGGCGCAAGCCTAAGCCGAATTTCTGTGAGCTCCGATCTCCTAGACGGCACTGCATCAAGAATCCTCATTCGTCTATAAGCGATATCACCAAATGGACTCAGGACTACTTTGCCAAACCTTTGTCAAGTACCACAATACATAATTACATCCACAAATGCCAGTTAAAACAGCACAATGCCAAAAGGAAGCCCTATGTTAACAATATCCAGAAGTGCCAATTCTTATGTAAATAAAAGCTGAGAAATATTTTTTCCCCAAAATGATGCCTCTTGTACATTGTCTTATTATCTTTTGGGAAAAGCCTGTGTCATTTCTGGTATATAACCTGCTTTATCTGTTGGGATTAATGACCAAGAAGGCATACTATACTAGCGATCTAATTGAATAGGGTGCCAGTGGGAAAAAAGGGTGGAAGCAGGAATGAGAAACAAAATAAGTTGATGTAGTTGCTAGAAGTCAGTGAAGTTGGCAGTTTTTGTTGTATAATATTATATAAGAATAGTTCATTCATTCATTCATTTTTTTTGGCTTAGTCCCTTTATCAATCTGGGGTCGTCACAGCGGAATGAACCGCCAACTTATCCAGCATATGTTTTACATACACGCAGCGGATGCCCTTCCAGCTGCAACCCGTAACTGGGAACATCCATACACACTCATTTACACGCATACACTACGGACAACTTTAACACTCCCAATTCACCTATACCGCATATCTTTGAACTTGTGGGAGAAACCGGAGCACATGGGGGAAACCCACGCGAACATGGGGAGAACATGCAAACTCCACAGAGAAATGCTAAATGACCCAGCCGAGGCTCGAACCTCGAGACCTTCTTGCTGTGAGGCGATCGTGCTACCGACTGCACCACCATGGTGCAAAAACATTTGTTATGCCGGTTAAAAGTCTCAACAGCACTCGTTTAGTTAAGTGGTCTAAGTGTATTTACATGAATTTATATCATCTGTGGATGGTGTGGGACTAAAAATACTTTGTCCAATCAAAGCGTTTGGGCCCAACATTACGATAGGCTGTCCTACAGCTGATAGCCACAGCCATATCACCCTGCAGCCCAAGACCGGTTACTCACTTAAGCCAAGCAGGGCTGAGCCTGGTCAGTACCTGGATGAGAGACCACATGGGAAAACTAGGTTGCTGTTGGAAGTGGTGTTAGAGAGGCCATCAGGGGGCTCTCAACATGTGGTCTGTGTGAGTCCTAATGCCCCAGTATAGTGAAGGGGACACTACACTGTCAGTGGGCGCCATCTTTCGGATGAGATGTTAAACCGAGGTCCTGACTCTCTGTGGTCCTTAAAAGACCCATGGCACTTCTAGTAAATAGTAGGGGTGTAACCTTGGTGTCCTGGCCAAAGTCCCTCAATCATCCCCATCCACCGAATTGGCTGTATTAAATCACTGTCTCTCCACTCCTGGAGCTGGTGTGTGGTGAAAGTATTGGCGCCGTTGTCCTGTGGCTGCCGTCGCATCATTCAAGTGGATGCTGCACAGTGGTGGTGGTGGTGTGGAGAGACTCCCCTCATGATTGTGAAGCGCTTTGGGTGTATGACCATACACAATACAGTGTTTCCTCTATGATTTTTTCCAGCTGTGGCGGCAGGCATTTTGATCTACCAACTACCTTTGGCGTTATTTCAATGACAAATGTGACGCAGTATACAAGTCGAGATCAGATTTGTGTAATACGAGGAGCACGCAGATCTTTTTGCTTGCGCTAGGATTTTCTCTGTTTGTGCACAAAACTTCTTGCACGCCCTCAAATATATGCTGCTCAAGTGCAATTTAGCGCGTTTACGTAGTGAATTTGTCTCCAACCTTTATTAGATTTGCTAGGAATATTTATGAACGTCACCAATAGACCTACAGAGCGGCATTAATTCGTTCTGAGGTAAAGTGAAACGGCTATAAACTCCAGCAAGATAAAGTCTTTGTTTGTTGTATGCAGAGCCATAGACCTTTATCTATAAATAAAGTATAATTATGGAAACTGTGTTCATCCTAACTGAAAGCTATACGTCGTGTTTGCTGGCATCACGCACCTGTCAGGTTTGCGCTGTTATAATTCACTTACCTTTTAATACGTTTTGGTGCGATTATAACCCGCTATTTAAAAAAACGACGATGTTTTGAATGAGAAGCTGTAATGTAGCCGTGGGGGGATGAATTTTGGCGTGGCGCCCCGCCATGGTAGAATGAATGTAGCGGAAACCATGCAATAAATGCGCTATATAAATAACACATTACATTACATTACCTGTCTGTCAAAATGTGGATTTCCATACTGTACCTCTGATTAATAAAACTACAAAAAAAAAAAAAATCGACTAGGGACAAATTCCTTTGACACCAATTGGTGGATACTCACCATTATTGTTTATACTCTGCTACTTTTTACTCATACTGCTTTGAGTGGTGTTTAGAACAGATACTGTATTTTACTGTACATGCACTACTTTTTTTTGGCAAGAAATGGAACTTTTACTTGGTATGGCACTTAATGGTACTTTACCACCACATGGCTAGAATTTTTAGAGGTAAAAATGGAAAAATCTGTTATCATAACAGAGACAAATATTGTGTAGGCTATATCTGGCATTGAGAACACGTGTAGACGAATTGAGCTGTACCGATTGGGCAATATGGAGATACTTAGGCCCAATCCCAATTCTATTTTTGTACCCCTACCCCTTCCCCTTCCCCTTGGCCCTTAAAACCGAGTGTGAAAGGGAAGGGCTTCAAAATTTACCCCTAAGAATTGGGACAGCACCTGCACACGTCATCATATGTCATCGCGATCTTTTGCTTTATATGAGATCATTGACGGCTACTGCTGTAGTTATTCCAGTTGCGTTATTTTTTGGTCTTTATCTTAAGGAAATCACTGAAGGCATATATCATGTTATCATAACGATCTAATGTGGCAATAAGATCGCAACTATACTGTGCATTTACACAGGGGCCATATTTATCTATGTAAACACACCAAAACAACATTAACATTATAGCAGACACTGTAAAAAGGTCATTCCCAGCCACTAGACTTTTCTGACAGGGTATTCGAGTGTCATCGAGTGTCAGAATGTTGTGGGACTGCTGTACAGGAGTTATTATTAGGGATTATAGATCGCGAAGTTTAGCGGTTTTTATTTTAGCTTTTTTTTTTTAAAGCATGACGATAAAACATGAACGCAGTTATGAATATATTAAAACATGTCAGTGTTCAATGCTAAGGATTTTTTCTACTGGTTCAGATTTTTACTTGCCGTGCCAAAATGTTCACTGGCCCCACCAAAAAAAAAAAGAAGTTAATAGGTATTTCTTAGCCACATACAGTATTTTAAATACTGTTTCAAAAGCCAAACATAATTGTAATACCTACCCTTTTTATTCAGCATAACTTTTTTTTTAATACAACTGACAATTTAAAAAAAATTCAATTGTGATGTAACTAAATGTAACTAAACGGTAACGGTCAAAAGTTTGGGGTCAGTTTTATTAATTTTTTTCATCTTTTTGTTAAAGGAAAACTATTCAGTTCGTAAAGACGACATTTATTAAATGTAAAAAAAAATAAAAAGTTCAATTGTTAAATATTTATTACAATTTTAAATAACTGCTTTCTTATTGTACGTAGTTTCAAATAAAATTATTATTCCAGACGTTATTGCTTTTATAACTATTACCATTAATAATAATAATATTAATAATAATAATAATAACAACAATGATAATTAAGTGATAAATAAGTGATTTCTGAAGGATCATGTGACTCAAGACTGGAGTAATGAAGCTGAAAATTCATTTTTAAAATCACTGGAATAAACGATTAAATTAAATGATAAACTACTTTTGAACAGTTATTTTATTGTGCAATAACATTTCACAATTTTACAATGTGTACTGTATTTATGATGAAATAAATGCAGCCTTAGTGAGCAAGAGAAGCTTATTTTAACATATTTAACAATCATACTGACCTCAAACTTTTGACCAGTTGTGTATAGAATATTTTATAAGCGAAAATGTGCACTTTAATATTGACATAGTCACAAATATAAATCAGAGAAGTCAGACTTTCTCATACAGAGCCTCATTTCAGTTGTCAAGTTTTGTAAAAATCAATCTATCTATGGAATTAATCAATCTATTAAAGAAACGTTGGCTAGAATTCTGCATTATAGGCTTAAATTATAGAGAGAAATAACAGATGAACCGACACTGCATCAGATCATAAAGCGGATCAATGTTGATCTTTCTTTCGAGCTGTCAGTGCAGAAATGAACAAAACAATAGGCCTAATGCAACATATTATAAGATTAAAATATGGAAAATTTATCAGATGGTAACTTCGGTCAATTTTCCTAACAGATAAACAGCACTCGGTAATATTTCAGCATGCTTTCACTTTCGCATTAGACATTAGACATCTCGCCCTTCTCATCATTCTCTCTTCATATAGCCTTATATATGGCTATTACACAATCATAATACACTGTGGTAGAGCCTGGGTCGTTAGTTCGTTGGATTGTTTTGTTTACTCACTACAATCGATCGGCTCAATCGAGCAGAGACTATCACATTCAGGCAATCTCGGACCGATTGATTTGGCACGGATCCCAGCACGATTGCTGGATTCACATACTGTATGCTGAACGAACCGCGCTAACGGGGGAAACGAGACAGATTCCGAAACAAACGTCTATGTGTGAAAGCACCCTAAGATTATATTTGCACGCAATTGACAAAGTCGCAGCCAAACTTTTGTGACAAGGCAGCACTGGCCCGATCGGGCCAGTAACCATTCTGTACACATGCCCGAGTATCTCGCGCGCTGGCCCCGGGCCATCGGGCAGTCCTTATTGTCGAGCCCTGCATGTGCTTGTTTGTTGTAAAAATTCAGAATAATGACAAAAAAAAATACTTATTTGTGGATCTCCTGGCTTCCGGGTGCAGCTATCCTGCCGTTGTGGCTGGTGTATTCTGGGAAATTTTCTTACCCCTTGGTTTCGAGTGTGGTCCTGAAAAATCTCCATTCGAAGGGCTATCTACCCCTTCCCCTTAGCCCTACGCCTTCAAGCTAAAGAGAATTGGGACACCCCTACCCCTTCACGGGAATGTGCAAAACAAGGGGTAGGGGTAAGGGGAAGGGTTAAGGGGTAGAATTAGGATTGGGCCTTAATGACCTTATACTGTAATGCGGAAATGCGCTCGTTTTTGCGATTGTTGTAGAACTTCAGATTCAGTTGCCTAAAGGAGAAATGACAAGGAATTATAAACAGCAGAAAGCGGTCTTTACAATCAAGTGTGTTCATGACTATACTCAAATAGTAGAATGATATAAAAAGAAAATATCAGTGTTCAACATCAAGAAGCATAAGCTGTTTTTCCATCTAAAAATCAATGGAAGTGAATAAGACCGGAAGTCTCGAGCCAAAAAGATTCCAATGGCCGCGCCCACTCATACGTGAAGAATAAGGTCAATAGGACGAAAAGCAAAAAAATGTTGGGAAGCACCAATCATGACATGACCCATCACTCAAAAAACACCCAATAGTATGTGAATGCAGACTTGCACATGCAGTCTGTGAGAGGTACGGTTAGGGGTGGGGTTAGGTGTACAAGTTAGAAGCGTGCATGTCTGAGATTGCATGTGTCAGCATGCATGTAAACACTCTTGCTCTGAATGGAGTGCATCCATTTCAGCTCAGGACACGTAAATAAGTCATTGTGTGAGAACGCTCAGCTCTGTGCCATGTGTTGTGAACAGCAGGAGACAGGAGAACATGAAGGGCAGACAGTGATTATCTCTCTTTCTCTAACTCTCTCTCTCTTTTTTTTCTCTCTTACTTTTTGGATGTAAATATTCTAAAAAAACATAGAGAGGTGAATTTTTGGCAAAATTTAGTTGTTGGTCAAGCTAAAGTATCAATTTGGAAAACTTGTTTTGGAAAAATATATTTTACACAGCGGATGCACAGCTGCCCGGATGCCCAGCTTTCCAGCTGCAACCCAGTAGTGGGAAATATCCATATACACTCATTCACACGCATACACTACAGCCAATTTAGTTTATTCAATTCACTTATGTCTGGGCATGTGGGGGAAACCGGAGCACCCGAAGGAAACCCACACCAACACACAAACTCCACACAGAAATGCCAACTGACCCAGCCAGGACTAGAACCAGTGAGCTTCTTGCTGTGAGGCGACAGTGCTAACCACTGAGCCACCGTGTTGCCATCTGGTGATGTCATTTTGTAATAATTATAGTTTGCGCTTTGAGGTTTTAATGTCAATTTAAGAGGTTTTAATTCTCTCTTTCTCCTCACTGTGCTCAGTGCTGAGATCTGTCCAATATGCAAGAGCTGGTGCACATTACAGATATTTTTCAGTCCATCCATTATTGTTGTAAATGTAACAAACAACACTTGAGGGGAAGAAACCACAGTGATTTGACCGCAGACTGGACTGGAAGTCACATCACTTAAGCTTCTCAGCTCTTCCTGTTTTGAAGATCTTCCCATTAAAAAGATCTGATTTCATTCCCTTGGCAGGAATGTGAATGTGACACAGCCTGGAAAATGAGCAGAATGAGCCAGCAATGGCACAGAAAGTCGATTCTCTAGCAGACTCTAGTGGTTGTATTTGTTATTATGAAACAAATGGGAAGCTCAAATCTATTTATCGACACAATACTATAGTAAATACTACTGTTTTCGAACCACACTGAAGTAGCACGTCATGATTTTGCCGATGCGATCCTGGATTAACTTCTGTGCTGATCCTGGAACATATCATTTATATTTGAAAATGTAATCCATACCTATTCCCCCTAAACCCAACCATAACTGCAAATTATTCCCAAAAACAGAGAGGAATAATAGTAGCATTACAATCATGTACAAAGCACAAAAACAGCCAGACACAGAAAAAGTTTCTTTCCTCAGGCCATCTACCTCATGAACAGTTAAATATTCCCCTACTGTGCAATAAACGAGCAATACTTTCTCATACGCACTTGTGCACAGCACCTTATAACAATATACAATGCAATACTTTCTCACACGCATTTGTACACAGCACCTTATAACCTGTATATTTATAACAAATCTGTACATACAACTCAACATCCAGATCTTTGACTAACTGCATCTCTGTTTAATGTTTATCGTCTTTTTTCATATTCATTTTGTGTTGTCACTTGTCACTTTTTGTACACTGGAAGCTTCTGTAGCCAAAACAAATTCCTTGTGTGTGTGAAGCACACTTGGCAATAAAACTGATTCTGATTCTGATGTAGAAGAGCATGAACTTAACCGTAAGCCTAAACTTAATATAAACAGTAAACATATCCCTTAATTCTGATTGGCTGATTGGAATATTGTTCCAAGATCAACATAGATTGTTAATCCAGGAACATGTCCTACTTGGTGAAATCAGGTTGGCGTACTGAGGTAAAGTGTATTAAATTAGTTGGTAGTACTATAGTATGTTTAATATTATATTACAGTAGTAGTATATTTACGCTACAGCATACTGTAGTACTAACTGACAAATTGTAATAAAAACTACAGTTACTATAGTTAATTAGTGTATTGTGCAGTGATGTAAAGTAACAAATTACAAATACTTAAACTACTGTAATTGAGTAGTTTTTCTCAAAAATTGTAATTTACTAAGTAGTTTTTTAAATGTGTACTTTTACTTTCCCTTGAGTACATTTTTAGTGCTGTATTTGTACTTTTACTCCACTACTTTCCCTCAACCTGCAGTCAATACTTTATTTTATTTTTTTTCTATAGTGATTAGAAAAATCTGTCATGTGATTCCTGTCCAATCAAATCACACATAGAAGGTAAATTGCATCATCCTGAACTACCTCAAGACATGGGTGATTTATAATTGCAGCAAGCTGTTTGGAAGCATTAAGTGTCCAAGAAGATGTCCCAAATCTTTACACGCATTGACCTAGAGACTGTTTAGATGCATGTCACTGATGAGAAAATGATGAATGTTTACTGTATGATGATAATTGAAATGGCGTCAGGACGTCAGATTGACATTGTACCACAATGTCGTGGGGACATTGCGTTTTGTTTGGAAATGAAAATTGGGTTGACATCAGAACCCAACGTAAGGCTGACGTCAGTGACCAACGTCCAACCTAAAATCAACCAAATATCAACGTCTAATGATGTTACAGCTTGACTGTGTGGACGTTACTACTATGACGTCTATGAGACGTTGGATTTTGGTTGCAATACCTGACGAATAAATGTCAGTATTTGACGTCAATATTACTACAACAAATAAATAAATTTACTACAGTACAGTTCAAAATCACTATAGTATTTGCTGTTGTATATTTTCATGAGAGTTGTTTAATCATTATTATATCGCTATGCACTTTGTCAAAGCACTGATGTATACCATACACCAGAGCTGAAGCTTATAAAAGTCTTTTTTTTGTCATGTTCGAATTTATTAATTTGACGTACTTCTGTACCCACTTTGTGGTTTAACCTATTTATTATTATTAATAACTTTCCCAGAGATGGGTTGCAGCTGGAAGGGCATCCGCTGCGTAAAACATATGCTGGATAAGTTGGCGGTTTATTTCGCTGTGGTGACCCCGGATTAATAAAGGGACTAAGCCGAAAAGAAAATGAATGAATTATTATTAATAACCATAAATTATTAAAATCTCACAGGAAGAATAAACCAATCAATCAATAGCCTGTGTATGCATGTACCATATGCTATTTTTAATCTTTAACATTCCCGTTTAATCAGATTTCTTAGACAAAATAATCACATTTTAGCAGTATTTACATAAACTGTTACAAATAAAATGAATTCATTATAAATATATAGCCTAGATACTTTTTTCTTTCAATAGAGCATTTGATCACAGCTGCTCATCATGACATTTGCAGCTGTAATATTAGACATAGGCAACAGATGGGTAATGAGGCTTATACTGTTTATCATTTCAAGTTAATCATATGACTTAACTGGATTGAGTTTTTAATGAGGGGAAATTAAAGAATTGGGGTGGCACGATGGCTCAGTGGTTAGCACTGTCGCCTCACAGCAAGAAGGTTGCTGGTTCAAGTCCCAGCTGGGCCAGTTGGCATTTCTGTGTGGAGTTTGCATGTTCTCCCCATGTTGGCGTGGGTTTCCTCCTGGTTGCTCCAGTTTCCCCCAAAGTCCAAAGACATGCGCTATAGGTGAATTGGATTAACTAAATTGGCTGTAGTTTATGAGTGTGTGTGAATGAGCGTATGGGTGTTTCCCAGTACTAGGTTGCGGCTGGAAGGGTATGCGCTTAGTTTTGGTGAGTTTTAAACAGACATTTAGGCTACATGGAACACATAAAATTGTTGTTGCTGTTTTAAAATAAACCACACATTAACAATTTACTTAATCTCATCGGTATTGTATTTAATTAGGGATGTTCATTTCGGTTTATTTTACCAACCGACAACCGCAGCTCGTTAACCGAATATTAACCGTTAACAGATAAATATTAAATGTTATTTAATAAAAAAAATAATAATTGAGGTTTCTATTTTGTGACACATTAAATATTTTAAAATACTGATTTATTTTAACATGCGAACAGCAGCATACAGAACAACTTCACGCACCTGCAGTGTTACAGCATAGAAAAAAAGAATAAACTAAATAATAATAATAAAATAAACATGCCTGCCCTAGATATTTTTCACCTAAATGACCAATTTAGATTACAAAACGAAAACACTGACTGAATCTTTTTTAAGAACCGGCATTTGCTTATTTTTCCAATCATGTTTTTTTTCGTCCGTCATATAAAAATATCAGACTATTAAATCGATCGCTCTGCTGAAAATATGCATTCGATTAATGCTTCGTTGTTATTATGTCACAAAACCCCTTTTAACATTATAATAGAAGTCATTAGTTTATGTCATAATGACTTATTTCCTCCGTCTCATTAGCAATCAGCATCAGCGCTGGTTTGTGTCAACTCGTCTGTCAAACTGTGACTAGAAATATTCTTCTTTCATTTTGCTTCTTTGACAAAATATGTCTGTAGGCACGTGTGGTTGCACGTGTTACCATCCCGCAAGTTAACAAATATTTGTTGCACATCAGGGGCCTGTTCTGTTCCAAAAATGCAAGGTGCATCGCACCGCACTGCCTTTTATGTTGACAAGAAAAAAAGAAGCGCGGTGCTCTTTTTTATGTCAGTATAGGAAACGGCTGAATCAGCTGGTCTATTATGCGTGAGTGTTGCTGTCCATGTTGTTAGAATTGTAATATACAGAATAACATAGTGATATCCATGATTTGTAAAGTAATATGCCTACAGCTCTGGCTAACTTGAAACTGCGACCACGAGTTTCTCCTCCATCATTAAAAAAATATCCGTCGTCCTGACAACACAAATACTGCAGGCACCTAAACAGAAACCCTGCTCTGCTTTAGTTTGAAGAATGAAAAAGACGCGACTGATGTAATGCGCTTTACCGCTCAGGGTTGAGTTTTATTTCAACCGCGAGCACACAGCGCGCAACAGCATAACGTGAGGTGCGTAGGGTGCATAAGCATCACGCAAAACAGTTAATAAACCATTGAAAAAATGCCCTTCTCAACGCAAAAAGCGCGTTCGGTGATCGGCCCCTTATGCAGCCAAACTTTTAAAATATATAAAATAATATTTTTTAATCGTTTAACTGATATTTTGAGCATCCCTATATTTAATGTCAATTTATTTATTTATTTATTTATTTATTTATTTATATATATATCTTCTGTAAGGGAAGAGTTCCATTCATGAAACTCACATCAGTCATTCAACTCTCATTAGTGTCATAACTCTATTATTATCATTTAAAAAAATCAATTTCAGTTAATAGATGCATATTTCAGAGGGGGTGCATTTTACGGCAGGGGTGCGCCTCCCAGCACAACACTGTAACAGTTATTCTTGACACGGTTTTAAGAAAATGGGAATCCGATTGTGAAGTCAGGACCCTGAAAACACCTGAAATCAAACACCCCTAACTTGGTCTTGTCTAATAGTAAATGACTAACACATGCAAATGTTCTGGAATCAGCAAAAGCTCCAGACAGCTCCAGAGCAATTCTCTGCCTAAAGCGAGAGGGAATCAGACACCCCTCGCTCTCAAACAAATTGCAAACCAAAATGCATAACTCATGGCGAGGCAGGACAGTCCAGCTCCATCACTGACTGACAGCTCGCTTTAGTGGGACTGGCAGCGAGCGAGTCCAGATCTGCCAAGCACAACAAGAAACCCAGGCCTGTTTATGGACATAACAAGCGCAGCAGGGAGGCAGCAGCTGCCCATCCAGAGGCTCTCAACGGCTAATAGAGCACATCCATTCAGTTTACACACAGCAACTGCAAAACAGGGCCTGAGACGACTGTACAACTCATAATCTCACTCACTGATTCACTTTTCGAATTGGTGTCTTCTTCATTAGCAGTCGCCACCGCAGAATGATCGGTCAATCTCAATTATGAACAAAAATAGATAAAAACAAAGAAAGATGTGTTAAAGGGCACCTATTTTACCCCTTTTCAAGATTTAAGATAAGTCTTTTGTGTCTCCAGAATGTGTCTGTAAAGTTTCAGCTCAAAACACCCATCACATTATTGATTATACCTTCCAGAACATTGTATTTTCTGCTCTGAACACAATTGTAGCTGTTTTTGTTGCCTGTGCCTTTAATGCTAGTTCTACTCGCCCACCGTTCTCATGTGCCTGTCAGACTGTGCCTCAATCTCCGGCTGTGCCAGATAAACAGCACAGTGACAGACATAATGGAAGCAGATCTCACGTAACGTTTGTGAGAAATACTACAGTAAGAACTTTACCAATGATTATTTGATGCAATTGTTGTGGAGTTAATTCAAGCCTTTCTGCAATGATGAGTCACACACAATGTCATTACAAAGTTCACACACGCTCACACACGCTCACACACACACACACACACACACACACACACACACTAATTAATGTACAAAATAAACATTAATGTACAAAATAAACCTCATTTAACCTCCACAAACCAGAATTGAAGCCTCTTCTTTCATAATTGTACTGACATGCGGCTGTGGTGATAAAGACGGTAAAATAGCTGTAATTCATTAGCATGCACTGTTTTAAAAAGGATTCTTGATCACATTTGATGATGATTGATGATCACAGCGAGCTGAACAGATCTTTTGATACTGGTTGCTTTGCGCACGTCCTGTCTTGTTGATATGATTATATGCTTTACTATGAAGACATGTTAATACGCAGCTGTCAGTCAGATAAGTGGGCGGGGAAACCGCACTCCTACATCATATTGCGGTCGGCCTCAAAATGGGAGGGATTTGGATCCTATTTTAACGTCAGGAAATTTAAAAAAAAAGAGACTTATTGTGTTTCTATCACCCCAATATGACTGTAGACACACTATACCTACACACTGTTCTGTCCAAACAGCTTACAAAAGATGATTTTCATCATAGGTGCCCTTTTACAGGAGAGTAGAAAGTAACTTTATACACTGTAAAAACTTATATATACAGTTGACGTCAAAATGATTCGCCCTCCTGTGACTTTTTTTTCCTTTTCCAAATATTTTCCATATGATGTTTAACAGAGCAAAGAATTTTTCACAGTATTTCCTATAATATTTTTCCTTATTTATTTTATTTCGGATAAAATAAAAGCAGTTTTTAATTTTTTAGTTAAAAAGTCAATATTATTAGCCTCCTTAAGCAATATTTTTTTCGATTGTTGAATTTCAATTGAAATTGAGTACAAATATTTTTCAGAATCTTTATTCTTTAACCAGCAAAACACAAACAACTGGAAAAGTCATGAGGGCCTTGCAATATTTTTGTTAACAAAAATATTACTATTATCACTGCTCAATATTGCTATAATATAGTATAAGTGGCAAAAACTGCCTCATTTGTGTTCCCTCAGGAATTAAACTAAAACAAAATGTAACAAAGAAAGTTACATCCATAAGTTTTCTTAGCTGACAAAAAAATAATCATATTTTAATCTGCGTTTGATTAAATCAAAACAAAAAAGTGCCCCCAACAGTGGTGTAAAGTAACAAATTACAAATACTCAAACTACTGTAATTGAGTAATTTGAGTAGTTTTTCTCAGGAATTGTTATTTACTAAGTAGTTTTATAAATGTGTACTTTTACTTTCCCTTGAGTACATTTTAGTGCAGTATTGGTACTTTTACTCCACTACTTTCCTTCAACCTGCAGTCACTACTTTATTATTTCTTGCCTATGGGGATTAGAAAAATCAGGCCTGTGATTCTTGTCCAATCAAATCACACTAAAGCCACGGTCACACTGGATTTTCCTCCCCAAAGACTTCCATTCATACGCACGAGAATGCGTCAGACTGGAAACGCAGGGTCATGCGTCGAGTTTCGCAGGTTGCTGCGGTGCAAAGTTCAAACTTGGTGAACTCTGACCTGCGAAATCACATCACTTGACTGTGTGAGACCAATCCAGGATCAAAACATGACCTCTCTGAACAGAAATTTAAAATATGGAGCAATCGCTCAGTTTTTTTAATGTCTAATCATCTTGTTTAATCCCGCCAAAATTTCGCAAGCTCAAACTCTAGTATGACTTCGGCTATAGAAGGTAAATCGCATCATAATGAACTACCTCAAGACATGGGCGATTTATAATTGCAGAAAATAGTTTGGAAGCATTAAAAGTGTCCAAAAGAAAATGTGCAAAATCTTTACATGCACCAACCCAGAGACTGTTTAGATGCATGTCACTGATGAGAAAATAATGGATGTTTACTGTATGATGACCAAAATGGCCTTAAACATCCAGCAGACACAAGATGTTAACATGACATCAGATTGACGTTGTACCCCAACTAGGGGTGACATTACATTTTGTTTGGAAATGAAAATCTGGTTGACGCCAGAACCCAATGTCAGGCCAATGTCAATGTCCAACGTCCAACTTAAAATCAACCAAATATCAATGTCTATATTGATGTTATGTGGACGTTACCACTATGACGTTTATCAGACGTTGGATTTTGGCTGCCATACCTGACGAATAAATGTTAGTATTTGGTGTCCAATATGACGTTGGTTTAAGATGTTGGCTTGATGATGGATTTTGGTCACTTTCTAACACAACCTAAAATCAACCAAATATCAACGTCATTTGATGTTGTTATCGGGCATCCAAATAACGTTGTCCTTAGACGCTGGCTAGACATTGAATTTTGGTCACCTGACGTCAAAACCCAAATCTAACCTAATATTAACATCTTATGATGTTGTGTGCCTGCTGGGCAATAACTAAATGCACTACAGAATGTTACGTTTACACACATCCACAAATTACATGTAAATGCATCAGCTTTTTAGAGCGTAATACTAACTACTCTTGAGTAGTGGTGTAACGGATCACAAATTTGCAATTCGGATCACACTACGTTTTTTTAGTCACGGATTGGACCATTTTTCGGATCAGCAAAAAAGGGAGGAGTAAAAAGGACAAATGTCATTTGCTTTCCATTTATACAAAAATATTACTGCAAAAGCATTGCTTTTAACAAACAGAGTTTAGAACCTGAAATTTTAATAAAAATAAAAACCAAGAAAGAACCAGCTGAAAAAAGAAAAGTATTCAATACAAAACATGATCTTGGCTACTGTTGCTGATAATGCTAAATATAGAAATCTAACATCTTGTACAACAGATCATATTTATCTTCAATTAATGATTCAACAATTCACACATAAAACTTCATGCTTCATTATAGGTGTATTATTTTTGAAAATCTATTCAGTGACATAATTTTGATGTTTGTTTGTCGCCATCTGTTGGTTACACAATGTAATTGCGTTCATCAGCAAAAATTCACCAGCGTCATGCTTCATTAAACAGTTTAATCTTTACCATAAACATCAGTGTTTATATCTGAACTATAAACTGTTCTCCCACTTCTGTGTTATTTAATTGTTAGTACCGAACTAAAAAACAAAACATATGCAAATCATTATCATTTATCGTTCATGTTTCGCGGGTTTGAACTGAGATCACAATCTTTTAATGTGCAATTGTGCAGCTTTACACTGAATGCATTAATGCAGGTCAAGGTTTCCGCTACATTCATTCTTCCTTGGCAGGCCGCCACACCAAAATTCATCCCGCCACGGCTACATTACAACGCATTTAAAACATTCAGTTGTGTTTTTTTATAGCGGGTTATAATCGCACCAAAACATATTGAAAGGTAAGTGAATTAAACAGCGCAAACTTTTCTGTAACCGTGGTGCTGTGCGCTATTTGTTCAACCCTTTAAGGTGACATGCTGACTGACTGACAGCTGTGTGATGCGTGAGGCCAGCAAACACGGCGTAGCTTTCAGTTAAGATGAACACAGTTTCCATATAAGTATACTTTATTGATAAAGGTCTATGGCTCTTCATACAATGACTTTATCTTGCTGGAGTTTATAGTCGTTTCACTTTACTTCAGGACGCATTAATATCGCAAAACACACAAAAACGCACTAAATCGCACTTCAGCAGTGTTTATTTGACAGCGCACATAAAGATCTGCACTTGAGCAGAGTATATTTGAGGGCGTGCAAGACATTTTGTGCACGAACAGAGAAAATCGGCGCGCAAGCAAAGAGATTCGCATGCTCGTATTACATGAATGCGATCTCGACTTGATACTGCGTGTAATATTTGTCTTTAAAATAGTTGGCAGATCTGTGTAAAAAAAAAAAGCCTGCCGCCACAGCTGGAAAAAATCCTAGAGGAAACACTGCAGGCTAAACAAGCAGTGACAGAAAACACCTTAAATTAATAGACAAAGAAAGCATTTAGGTAGGTCCCACACACAACTTTTTCCGTCATCATTATATCTTACAGGGAAGTCAAAATGCTTTCATATGCGTGATTTGAATGATGCGGAAGGCGATCTCTCTGCTATTGTTATAATGTTGGATTAACAAATTCAATCCGCGGGCCACGTGCGTTCCAAACCGTGGGTTGTGATCCATACGGATCACGGATCAACAGTGATCCGTTACACCCCTACTCTTGAGTACTCATAAAAGGTCTACTTTTTACTCATATTTTGAGTAATATTTACAACAGATACTTTTACTCGCACTACATTTTTAGGCAAGTAATGGTACAAATACTGGAGTATGATTTCTCAGTACTCTTTCCACCACTGGCCCTCAATGACTTTTAGCTAAAATAAACGATTAATTACGTCACTATCTTTGAATTGTTGCTTTCACATGTCTTGACAAAAATATTAAACATGGAGGAAAAAGTGGAACATAGCAATACCTGAGACGAAGCATATTTTCCTCTCCGTCCTGGTCATATGGTAAGCAAGTTCCAATTAAAAATGCATGAGATGCGAGTGTAAGACCTGGGTGTCAAAGCCATCCAGCTATCAGATGACTTCTTGACGACAGAGAAGACTGAACAAAGAAAGAATGAAAAAAACAACAAGTAAAAACCATAACATCGCTGCTTTAGATGAAACACACCTGGTAAGTTTTTACTAGCCTATACATAAATAAGAATGTACAATAATCAAAGGTGTGATTCTAGTATAACAGGAGTGAAATGTGTATTGGGCTACCATGTTTTATTACCCATTAAATTAGTTTGAGATGGAAATTATTTAAATCTAAAATAATAATAATAATTGAATCCAAACTTCTTTGTTCATTGTAGTCTTCAATACAAATAATCAAAGATATCCACAAAAATGCACATGTATCTATGGCAAAATGGCATAATAAATCCAGAAATGATTGGACAGTAACAACTAGATTTCAGTACTGCAGATGAGGCTTATCTCAGTGAAACACATGTCAGGTTTTCATCAGATCATTGGAGGTGTTCTGCATTATTGAAGTGTTTGTCTGCACCTTGGCATTGAGAGCGCCTGATGAAACTGCTCAAGACTCCACCGCACATTACATGCATTTTTATTACTACTTTTAGGTGTGGAAGAAAAATGCTCATTAATTTAAAATAAAAGTACACTTATTTGTGTTTTAAAAGAGAGCAGGGATGGAGGCATATGAGAAAGAGGCGATGAAACGCATCCGCAGACACAGTCAGAGCGTGCTTCATGATCTGCTCATCAGAGGATTTAACGATGAAGTCAAAGATGTAAGTGTTATATATTTGTTCATATTTTATCAGTTGCTGCATGGCATAATGCTTTACCATCTCATTAAACTATTAGATTTTTAAAAATTGCTATTGTAGGGAAAACTTTTTATATAAAAATGGTTTCCTAATTTCATAAAAAAACAGCATATGAGCTATAAAAGATTTATAAAAGACCTATTACACCCCTTTTTACAAGATGTAAAATAAGTCCTTAAAGTGTCCCTAGAGTGTGTATGTGAAGTTTCAGCTCAAAATACCCCACAAATAATGTTTTATAACTTTTATAACTAGTTTTACGTTTTATAACTAACCTTTAAAAATGCCCCTTTTAGGTTTTGAACCTAATTGTGTTATTTTGGTGACTGTCCCTTTAAATTTAAATGAGATTGTTGCTCCCAGCCCTATTTTGTAAAGAATGCGGAGTTAAAAATGCTTATGCGTTAGCATAGTAGGAGATTCAAATCGGCTACTTCTCACTCAGGGCTGTCTATGCTAATGAGGAAGAGATGATCAACAATGAGTGGCGCTTTCCCCCTTTAAGTGTTTCTGCAGATAGTTTTTTTTTTTTAAATTGTGATTATAAAAAATAGGATGGGGCAACACGGTGGCGCAGTGGGTAGCACAATCCCCTCACAACAAGAAGGTCGCTGGTTCGAGCCCCAGCTGGGTCAGTTGGTGTTTCTGTGTGGAGTTTGCATGTTCTCCCTGTGTTTGCGTGGGTTTCCTTCCCCCACAGTCCAAAGACATTCAGTATAGGTGAATTGGGTATGTGTGTGAATGAGTGTGTATGGATGTTTCCCAGTGATGGGTTGCAGCTGGAAGAGCATCTGCTGCATAAAACATATGCTAGATAAGTTGGCGGTTCTTTCCGCTGTGGCGACCCCAGTTTATTAAAGGGACTAAGCCGAAAAGAAAATGAATGAATAGAACAATAGAATGAATACATTTTTACCATTAGATGCTGACTATTTTTGCACACTGTTGCCACACAACTGTGTTTAAACCCCTTATAAAAGTGATTTTTTGCATATTAGGTCCCAGGCTCTGGTTCACCATGCATTTGGCTAAAATGATTTAGCAGTATGACATTTTTTTATTTTTACTTTGTAATTTACTTTGCTATTACACAAAATGTATTGTATTTGAAGAAGCAATCTTACGCTGCATTTTAATCCATATTTATTCCATTTGAAGGCATTTAAAATAAATATGTTTTGGACTAAAAGGTCTGTTTAATTAAGTTGCGATGATTATTTTGCTTTAGATAATCTGTAGGTAACTTTGTAAAGCATTCAGTTGAGTATTTGGACTGCATGCTTGATATCTTCTAATACCTAATTTGTATAAATCAACTTAAAGAAGTTCACCCAAAAAAGAAAAATCTGTCATCATTTACTCATCCTTCATTTCAAACCTTTATGAGTTTCTTTCTTTCTTGAACACAGAAGAAGATATATTTTGATGAAAAATGAAAAGCTGTAACCATAGTGTTCCGTAGTAGGAAAAACAAATACGGAAGTCAGTGGTTAGCCTACAGGTGTTTAGATTTCTTCAAAATATCTTCTTTTGTGTTCAACAGAAGAAAGAATTTTCTAAAGGTTTGGATCCATTTGAGTGTGAGTAACGTTAAATAGTAAGTAAATTTAACTTTTTCGGTGAACTATCCCTTTAACCTACACAAAATGCTGCACATTTTTACCTCAAAATTGGCTCCAATATGGACAAACTAAAATGACAGTATACATTTTTAAAAGTTATTTTAGATATATTTTTAATCTTAGGTTTGTTCTCACTTGACCCAAAGTTATGTAGAAAACCCCTTTAAAAAGTATCCCAGATAGCAAAATGACATCATTTCAACCGAAAATCAACGTTTCTTTTGACATCGATTCAACATCGTTTTGCTCATCGGGGTAATGTTGAAACGACGTCAGGCACTCCATTCAAATCTAACCTGAAATCGACACAATTGGTTACTTACCCAACGTTGAATCGATGTTGATATTCAGTCGATCGAAACGACGTTATAGAACCCACACATTTTCAACATGTAATCAACCTAATTGGTTTGTCCACCTGATGTTGAAATGATGTT
This sequence comes from Danio kyathit, assembly GCA_903798195.1. NCBI lineage: Eukaryota > Metazoa > Chordata > Actinopteri > Cypriniformes > Danionidae > Danio > Danio kyathit. Next base: position 76,051,462 of record LR812523.1, on the reverse strand, counting down.
GATTTATAGTTGATTGGAACAACGTGGAATCCACACATTTTCAACATATAATCGACCTAATTGGTTTGTCCACCTGACGTTGAAATGATGTTGATTTATAGTTGATTGGAACAACGTGGAATCCACACATTTTCAACATATAATCGACCTAATTGGTTTGTCTATCTAATGTTGAAATGATGTTGATTTATAGTCGATTGGAAAAACGTAGAATCCACACATTTTCAACATATAATCGACCTAATTAGTTTGTCTATCTAATGTTGAAACGATGTTGATTTTAAGTCGATTGGAACAACATAGAATCCACACATATTCAACATAAATTTAACGTTGAAATGAATGCATAAACAACATTTTCAACATTAAACCAATCCATATGACCTAATCACCATTATTTTACAAGAATACATATTATAATTTATTCTGTATATATAACAAAACACACCACAATCTGTCATCATTTTTTATTGATAAAAATACACAGCTGTGAATATCCGTTAAGAGCATGAATTCATTCAAACCTTCTACACTTAAACAAACAGAGAGAACATTTAAATTGCTAAAATAGTCAAAACCATTTACTCAAAAGTAAAACTGTAGAATATTAAATACATTTGTCTATTTGTGTTCTATTTCAACATGTATTTTTCATTAGAGTAAAAAATGCATTTTATTTCAGATGTGCATAACAAAATTAACTATTAGGGTCAAAACACAGGTTTAAATCACAATGTTTAAACTGTTTAAAGAACAACATTTATTTAATTAATTGATAAAGATACAATCACAGAAACTAAAATTCAGATGCAACCATAGAAAAAATATTCTTGCTGGATTAACAAGGTCAATAAATAAATAAATAAAAACAAATTATTTTAGGTGGTGTGAAACTATCGGGAAGCTATTCGTCTACAGTGCCACCATTTACTAGAATTCCATCCCGGATTTTCCAGAAATACGAAGTATTAGTGACCCAGACACTTGTCTGAGAACAAGCTTCAAATATTACAACAACCGGGAAGAATTGCAAGCTTGTTTATTAATTACAATTATTTTTTTTTTTTCAAAATATCATTGTTTAATGACTAAATGCAATAAATAAAATGCAGCGCTCCGACCAAAGAATGTAACGTATACTGAATAATCATATGCAATGCACATGATCCTATTATAACGATCACTGCGAACAATAAGGCAAGCGTTCGTTTTATATATAAACTGTAAATATAAAAATATTTAAATAATTTAAAGCAATGAAAATCTATATGTAAAAAAAACAAAACTACTTTAAACTGTGTCTCATCAGAGCTGAGCATATGTTTTATTTCAGTAGAAAACGGTCCTCTTCATAATATTTCTATTTATTTATTTTTAGTAATATTGTATGAATTTAAAAAATACGGACTTTCCTTTACGTCTCCTATTCAGTTTTTTTACTACCTGCTCTCCATCTTAATTTCAATTTTAAATTCCACACCAGGCCAGTAAAAAAATCCTTAGTGTTGAGCCCTGTTGAGTAATTCTCCTTCTCATTAAAACTCGAATGTGCATTGTGTTGTGACAATTACTTAAGATTTTTGTAATAATAAAGATGTATTCAATACAACCATAAAAACGCTAAAAGATTGTCAGTACACTGTACTATAGGCACAACCAGTCATTTGGTGTGTTTGTGTGAGAGAGCAAAAAAACCATTTGCAACTCGTAAAAAAAAAAAAAAAAAAAAACTCTCAGACTTCAAATATACTGGTCACTAACAGAAACTTCAGTCATGGGTGCTGTAGTTTTGCTCCAGTTATACCTTCAGAGAACATAATAGTCAGTGATCCATACATAGGCAGAGAGATTAGTGTGGTGTAGGCAGAACTGGAATAGACGTCTGTCCAGGCACAGGTTACAGGTCTTGATGTCTTCAACTGGAGATTCCAGAGAAACTGCCATTAAAAAAAAGTGTTACTCAGTAGGAAAATCTCACCAGGTACAGCATCTATTATTACAAAGTACAATTCCAAGGTAAATGTTCAGTTCAACCCACAGTATCGGTACCATAAAATTGCCACAATTTTTGACTCCTCACACAGAATATTAAGTTAACATGGTATACTGTGAGAAATTAAATGATCTTGGATTTCATTTTCTTGTGAAATTCTAAAAAGCTTTATGATATAAAATATTTTTAAAAATAAATGCATTTACAAACATTTGTTTAGATACTTGAACAAGTAAACTGCAGTAACCTCAAGAGAAAAGCTTGTTGACAAAATAAATTTTAATAAACAGGAAAATAAAAAAATGCACACCAGAACATAGCACTACAATCAGAAAAAAAACAGACAAGCATGGTTTGTGAACAAAAGAAATCAGGAACAGAACCAACGAAACCACAAAGAACTAACGTAACAGATTGAGTGGGCAACTTACGAAATGGCAAAGCTTTTCCCATTCAATGCTGTGGAGCGTCTCTGGCGAGGAGTTCCTCACTAAATGTAGAAAAAAATAGAGCAACAAAACAGTAAACTGACAGCGATTCACTTCGCTAGCGTAATAACGTGTTAAAAATCTCGTTTAACGTTAGCTCGATGATACGTAATGTTATTTGCGAACCGTTTCTCATAACTTAGCCTATATACGTTAGCTAGAGCAACATTAACTTACATATGTTTTTTATGCTCATTCCAAATCGATTTGACAGATCATCTTATATTTTTACACAGGTTAAAAAGCATTAAAGTCATAAAGTGAAGTTAATCGTGTTGAAATCGAAAATTAAATAATCAAAACAGCTTTTCATTTACGTTAATGTTACCTTTATAGATTAGCTGCAGTTAATGGCCTGGGTACGCACAGGGCGACATGTAGGCTTACTAAAAAACGTATAGGAAGTGGTAAAGTGTTAATTTACACATCTAAAAAGTTACATTTTAACATAAATTCTTGGGAAAACGACAAATAAAACATGTGAAACGTCGAATACAACGTGCTTACCTTCAGATTACAGTTCCGTCCGCTGCCTTCTGTTTGTTAGTTGATTGATTCAAATGATGAGCAGCAGGTGCGCCTCACGCTGACTCGCGCAGAAGAACCGACTCCGAGTCCACCAATCAAGTTTCAACATCGAACCAATAGGTGCGTTCGACTTCATGCAGCGCTGCGCAGATCGATCGAAGTCTGTCTTAAAGCGGTGCATGCTGGTTAGAAATTTTGGCCGGATTGATGCTGCGCCGACGTCATGTGACTGTCACATGTGGCATCAAAGTACCGCGACAGCGCTTCGAGATCAGACGACTGACTCAGCCCGCGCAGCAACTGAAGAGCGCCTGCATGAACTCTGATGACGACACCAATATAGTAGGTGCGTTCGACTTCATGCAGCGCTGCGCAGATCGATCAAAGTCTGTCTTAAAGTGGTGCATGCTGGTTAGAAATTTTGTCCGGACTGATGCTGCGCTGACGCCATGTGACTGTCACATGTGGCATCAAAGTACCGCGACAGCACTCCGAGATCAGACGACTGACTCAGCCCGCGCAGCACCTGAAGAGCGCCTGCTGGAACTGCGATGACATCACTGATGTTACACGATTGGCCGAGATCACAGCATGACAACAACCACGTGTGTTTCGGGTTTATTATTGGAGAAATTCCGATTCACAAATTTCAAAACAAACAATTAACTTTTCATACCCTTTCTATCTTGTACACATCATGCTTATTAAAAGACTACAAATATTTTACTGCACCATCATCTTTTGTTAAATAATTTGTTCATGTCTAGATTGTTTGAACAGGTTTATTCTGCCTTTTTTATACAGACTACTGTATTATACATTTTAGTGAATGACCAAATATTAACTCAAATAAGTCTTACAGGCTTATAATAAAATAATTATCATCATTGATCCTGACACCCCTATAAAGATTTCTTAACAAATTAAGTAAAAAATATTTTATTAAATATAAAACTGTATGATTCTTAAATGTTTTATTTCCTGTTAAGCCGTTTATGCAGAAATGTTAAAAGTGTCATTGATGTACCTGCTCTTTCTGGGTATTTTCTATTTAGTGTAGCTCATTTATTGTGGTCCTTTTGTTCAATCTCTATGGATTAAAGTGCTTTTTAAAAAATGTTTTCATTATCCAAAATAATCATTGTTTAAGACTTAATCAAAACACCGTGTTTTGGGTTTTACACTAATATATATTGGAAAGTTTTATATCTATAAATGTAAATAAATGTAAACCCTTTTTAGCATATTCAAACAAGCACTGGAACAGTATTGACACACCGTTCAACATCTGGTAGCCCAAAGTCTGATGCTTAAACTCCAAGAATTTGTGCTTATTGTTTTGTTTAATAGGCCTATTTGTGGATATTTATTTCCTTTTTATCTCCTCTCTCGTTTTCCTCTTATTTCTCATACGTTTGTTATATAGGCTACTTAAATTTAATTCATAATTCCCTTGTTTAAAATGAACTATAGTTTGTAGAGACTGTATTCTGTTTTATTTGTACTGCAAATCCTTTGTTGTTGTTGCAATAAATAAACAAATAAATGAATGATCCCGCCATGTGATCGGTCATCATGACAGCAGCAACTTCGAGCTCTGAAGTGTCCGGCTTGACGGCTCCGTTTTCAACTCCGCCCCCGCCTGCGCTCGGCTAATCTCGTTGGTCACCGGCTGCAGCTGTGCTTCATGTCGAACGCACCTAATACGATTGGCCAAGTTCACCGCATGACAACAACCAACAACCACGTGTGATTCAGGTTTATTATTGGACAACATCCTTCTCACAAATTTCAAAACAAACAATTAACTGTTGTTCAAACACTCTCTATCTTGTACACATCATGCTTAAAAGACTACAAATATTTTACTGCAGCATCATCTTTTGTTAAATAATTTGTTCATACTGACTAGATTGTTTGCACAGGTTTATTCTGCCTTTTTTATACAGACTACTGTATTTAGCTCCATAAACGATATAAATGATATATTTTAGTAAATAACTTAAATAATTAATTATCATCATTGATCCTGACGATTTCTTAGCAAATTAAGTTATATAAAAATATGTAATATAAAAATATGATTCTAAAATATTTTATTTTCAGTCAAACCATATTACGCAGAAATGTTAAACGTGTCATTGATGTACCTGCTCTTTCTGGGAAATTTCTACTGAAAGTGTAGCTCATTTATTTTGGTCATTTTGTTCAATCTTTTTGGATTAAAGGGCTTTTTTAAAAATGCCTTCATTATTCAAAATAATCCTATTCGTGGATATTTATTTCATTTTTATGTGCCCTTATTTTCCCCTTATTTCTCATGCATTTGTATGTAGGCTACTTAATTTTAATTCATAATTCCCTTACTGTTTAAAAATGAAGTTTGTAGAGACTGTATTCTGATTTTATTTGTACTTTATATCTTTTGTTGTTATTTCAATAAATAAATAAATAAATGATCACGCCATGTGATCGGTAATCATGACTGCAGCAACTTGAGTCCCCGAAGTGGCCGGCTTGACGGCTCCGTTTTCAACTCCGCCCCCGCCTGCGCTCGGCTAATCTCGTTGATCACCGGCTGCAGCTGTGCTTAATGTCGAACGCACCTTCTGTTATCATTTCGACCAGATGCGTCGGGTAGCCTATATGTTGAAGAGTCAACTTCATTTCGACATCGAACCAATGTTATGATTTCGACCAGATGCGTCGGGTAGCCTATAGGTGCGTTCGACTTCATGCAGCGCTGCGCAGATCGATCGAAATCTGTCTTAAAGCGGTGCATGCTGGTTAGAAATGTTGTCCGGATTGACGCTGCGCTGACGCCATGTGACTGTCACATGTGGCATCAAAGTACCGCGACAGCACTCCGAGATCAGACGATTGAGTCAGCCCGCGCAGCACCTGAAGAGCGCCTGCTGGAACTGCGATGACGACACTGATGTTACACGATTGGCCGAGTTCACCGCATGACAACAACCACGTGTGTTTCGGGTTTATTACTGGACAAATTCCGATTCACAAATTTCAAAACAAACAATGAACTGTTCATACCCCCTCTATCTTGTACACATCATGCTTATTAAAAGACTACAAATATTTTACTGCAGTATCATCTTTTGTTAAATAATTTGTCTAGATTGTTTGAACAGGTTTATTCGGCCTTTTTTATACAGACTACTGTATCATACATTTGAGTGAATGACCAAATATTAACTCAAATAACTCTTACAGACTTATAATATAATAATTATCATCATTGATCCTGACACTCCTATAAAGATTTCTTAACAAATTAAGTAAAAAATATTTTATTAAATATAAAAATACATGATTATAAAACATTTTATTTCCTGTTAAGCCGTTTACGCAGAAATGTTAAAAGTGTCGTTGATAAACCTGCTCTTTCTGGGTATTTTTTATTTAGTGTAGCTCATTTATTGTGGTCCTTTTGTTCAATCTCTATGGATTAAAGTGCTTTTTAAAAAATGTTTTTATTATCCAAAATAATCATTGTTTAAGACTTAATCAAAACATCTTGTTTTTGGGTTTTACACTAATATATATTGGAAAGTTTTATATCTATAAATGTAAATAAATGTAAACCTTTTTTAGCATATTCAAACAAGCACTGGAGCAGTATTGACACACCGTTCAACATCTAGTAGCCCAAAGACTGATGTTTAAACTCCAAGAATTTGTGCTTATTGTTTTGTTTAATAGGCCTATTTGTGGATATTTATTTCCTTTATGTGCTCTCTCGTTTTCCACTTATTTCTCATGTGTTTGTTATGTAGGCTACTTAAATTTAATTCATAATTCCCTTGTTTAAAAATGAACTATAGTTTGTAGAGACTGTATTCTGTTTTATGTGTACTGTAAATCTTTTGTTGTTATTGCAATAAATAAATAAATAAATAAATAAATGATTCCGCCATGTGATCGGTCATCATGACAGCAGCAACTTCGAGCCCCGAAGTGTCCGGCTTGACGGCTCCGTTTTCAACTCCGCCCCCGCCTGCGCTCGGCTAATCTCGTTGGTCACCGGCTGCAGCTGTGCTTCATGTCGAACGCACCTTATATGTTGAAGAGTCAACTTCATTTCGACATTGAATCAATGTTTTATTCTCGATGTAATAACCTTCCGACGTACCGACCAAATAAAGAACGTTGATTCAATGTCGAAATTTGATCGACGACTGATACTGACGCTTATAACCAATAATCGATATTGATTCAATGTCAGCTTGCTATCTGGGATGGTAGGCTAACCCAACTGTCTACTAACATATAGTCAACAATGACTAAAGGGAACTATCACACTGAGTAGCTCTTTATTCTGCTTAACCTTACATATAAAGATTAATCCTAGACATAACTAACCTTGCAAGGGATTGCTCATTGTTGTTGTGTGTGACCGCAGACTCGTCCTGCAGGCCGCAGAGGCGCCAGACCTCTCACTCCATCATGGCGTCAGTCTCTGGACAGTGTTTTCACACGTAAAGGCAGCCTCTTTCTGCTGGATGGAAACAACGCTGTGGAAATCTACAAAGTAAAGCAACACATGCTGCACTGGCAAACTGTCATTCATTCGTTCGTTTATTTGTTTGTTTGTTCATTTGTTCATTCGTTCGTTCATTCGTTCATTGATTCGTTCATTTGTTTTTGTTTGTTCATTCATTTGTTCATTCATTCATTCGTTCATTTGTTCATTTATTTATTTATTCCTTGGTTCATTCGTTTATTCATTTGTTCGTTCACTCAATCATTCATTAATTAATTAATTTGTTTGTTCGTTCATTCCTTCACTTGTTTATTCTTTCGTTCATTCATTTGTTAATTCGTTCGTTGATTCATTCACATACAGTAATTATATATATATATATATATATATATATATATATATATATATATATATATATATATATATATATATATATATATATACATACAGCTGAAGTCAGAATTATTAGCCCCTCTTTGAATTTTCTTTTCTTTTTTAAATATTTCCCAAATTATGTTTAACAGAGCAAGGACATTTTCACAGTATGTCTGATAATATTTTTTCTTCTGGAGAAAGTCTTAGTTGTTTAAATTCAGCTAGAATAAAAGTTTTTAATTTTTTAACATCATTTTAAGGACAAAATTATTAGCCTTTTTGAGCTATATATTTTTTTTCGATAGTCTACAGAACAAACCATCATTATAGAAAAAATTGCCTAATTACCCTAACCTGCCTTGTTAATCTAATTGACCTACAGGTAGTTAAGCAGTTAAATTGCATTTTAAGCTGTATAGAAGTGTCTTGAAAAATATCTAGTTAAATATTATTTACTGTCATCATGGCAAAGATAAAATAAATCAGTTATTAGAGATGAGTTATTAAAAATAGTATGTTTAGAAATGTGTTGAAAAAAATCTTCTCTCTGTTAAACAGAAATTGGGGAAAAAATAAACAGGGGGCTAATAATTGTGTGTGTGTGTGTGTGTGTGTGTGTGTGTGTTTTAAATAATGCTAAATCTATATTGAAACTTATGAGGCTCAAAAAATTTATTTTTGAAATTCTAAATGTATTTCAAAAATGTATTTCAACCGACATATATATTTATTCAAGTATATTTTGGAATGTATTTCAGGCTCAAGAAAATACATTTCCAACCTCACAGTAGAATGTGGATGGAGATTTCAAATTATTTCATATCTTATTAAGCAAATTATGTGAAACAAATACAGTGGCAGTCAGATATTTATTTATCCTCTTAAGGCCCAAGCTGTTTTTTTACAGTACATGCATGTTTTATTTCTCTTTGCTATTTGGGCTTATTGGAACCTAATTAGAATAAAACCTAAGTATCATCTTTTGATATGATGTACTTTTAGAGAAAAAGGATGTCCGTATATGTGGACTCGTGGTCCGAATTTCCATAAAACACAATAAAGTCACCTTTGTGTAATAGAATGAAAAACTCTTTATTTTGCCTTGAACACAGCAGTTTTTTCCTGACTGTTTTTAATGCATTAATAACACATACACACATATTTTTTGAACATGTTTTGACTATCAGTAAAAACTAAATTTATTGCCCATTTTGGACAGTTAAAATAGTGTTTGGGACATTCCATATGCTGCAAAACAGTTGCAGGATGACACTGTATGTCTGTAACAAAATATAAAACAAGACATAAGAGCTAAAATGTGCTGTCCACGTATGTGGCCACTAAGCCCTAGGAGGTATATTTTAGCAAATGTGCAGTATTTTGATCATTTTTGTATATTCATAACTATATACATTTTAAATGTCTTGGACTTGACAAGTAACATTTTTCCTTCCACTATAATCTGTGCAGCCCAACGGGTCAATCCAGCCAGTGCTCAGAGGACGGTTGAGTGACTTGTACCTTCCTGCGATCACAGGAACCACATCAAACCTGCAGGCAGCAAAGGCCAAACTCAGTCACTCATGCCCTTATCTGAGCTCCAGCAGACGCCGCGGCTCCACCTCCTCCATCGGCTCACAGAAACCTCCAGACTTCAACAGCAAACAGGTGATAGCAGACTAAAGCTGTCTGAGAGTACGCTGCACTACATCGACCACTAACTGTATCAACACCGAGTTCTACATTTCAGTTCTTAATAAATAGAGTCTAAAGTGTTTCACTGGATCTACGTTAAGTACGGTTAAAGCTAGGGCTGTCTGTAAAATTTATAAATCTAATTTATTACACAATATTGTGATTAATTTATATATATATATATATATATATATATATATATATATATATATATATATATATATATATATATATATATATTATATCATTATATTTTATAAAAGTAATTTTTTTGGCAGAAGCTGCATTTAAACTGGTAAATATATATGCATTATACCAATGACTGTAAAATTATACCAACATTTCTGCTACAAAAAAGCTGAGTAAATGATAACAATGATTTCTTTGGGGGGAAGCCTAATACAGCACATCACTGTCATTTATTGATTCAGCTGTATAGGAAACATTCATTCATTTTCTTTTCAGCTTAGTCCCTTTATTAATCTGGGGTTGCCACAGCGGAATGAACCGCCAATTTATCCAGCACATGTTTTACACAGCACATGCCCTTCTAGCTGCAACCCATCACTGGGAAACACCCACACACTCTCATTCACATACATACACTACAGACAATTTAGCTTACCCAAATCACCTATACCATATGTCTTTGGACTTGTGGGGGAAACCGGAGCACCCGGAGGAAACCCACGCGAACACGGGAAACTATTTATTTATTTATTTATTTAATTATTTATTTATTTATTTACTTATTTCTGTATGTATGTTTTTATTTATTAATTTATTTATGATTTTCTTTATTTATTAACTTATTTATATATATTTATGGGCAACGCAGTGGCGCAGTAGGTAGTGCTGTTGCTTCACAGCAAGAACGTCGCTGGGTCACAGGTTCGAACCTCGGCTGGGCTGGGCTGGGCTGGGTCAGTTGGCGTTTCTGTGTGGAGTTTGCATGTTCTCCCTGCGTTCGCGTGGGTTTCCTCCGGGTGCTCCGGTTCCCCTCACAGTCCAAAGACATGCAGTACAGGTGAATTGGGTAAGCTAAATTGTCCATAGTGTATGAGTGTGAATGTGTGTGTGTGTGGAAATTCCCAGAGATGGGTTGCGGCTGGAAGGGCATCCGCTGTGTAAAATCGTGCTGGATAAGTTGGTGGTTCATTCCACTGTGGCGACCCCGCAAGGGACAAAGCCGACAAGAAAATGAATGAATGAATAAATATATATTTATTTACTTATTTATGTATTTATTTGTTTGTTTGTTTGTTTATTTATTTATTTATTTATTTATTTATTTATTTATTTATTTATTTATTTATTCATGTATTTATTTATTTATGTATTTATTTATCTATTTATTTATTTATTTATTTATTTATTTATTTATTTATTTATGTATTTATTTATTCATGTATTTATTTATTTACTTACTTATTTATGTATTTATTTATTTGTTTATTTATTTATGTATTTGTTTATGTATTTATTTATTTACTTATGTATGTATTTATATATTTATTTACTTATTCATGTATGTATTTATTTATTTACTTTTTTATGTGTTTATTTGTTTGTTTATTCATTTATTTATTTGTTTGTTTATTCATTTATTTACCTATTTATATATTTATTTATTTACTTGTGTATTTATTTATTGATTTATTTATCACATATTTTCTGAATTTAAAAAAGATATTTGCTATTATGCGGTGTATTTATACACACACACACAAACACACACACACACACACATGTATGTATTTGAGAAAATGCTTATTTGTATTTATAAATTAAATACTTTTATCTAATACAAATTTTATATAAATATGTAAATATTTTGGTTTTGCATGTTTTTTTATTTTATATATGTTTTATTTATATCTATACAATATTTATACAGAGTGAGTATACACACACAATATATAAATGCAAACGTTTGTTTTGAATCGTGATTAATTGTTTGATAGCACTAAAGAAAATACATGAGCATGTAACACTGGATGCAAATCTTTATTTGATGTCTAAAATGTCTGAGGCAATTTTTTAAAAGTTTCTCTGGACACATTGGAAAATATTTCTTGACTGTCATAATAACAGACTAAAATGACACCACATTATTATTAATCCCAATTCAATTTCAATAGCAATTTTAAAGCAACTGCCACTGATCAAAGTGCTTTCCAGAATCACTACAGATAATATATACAGATATATCTTTACTTTACAGTAATACAGTATCTTGTCTTCACAGGCCTAGTTAAAATGTGCATTTTCTGTCACCGTAATGATTTCCGAAAGAGTTACCTGTGAGAGCTCTTTGTCTTCATCCTGTCTTCCAGAGTTTCCTCAAAGCGCAGAAGGAGTCCAAGAAGTCGAATGTGACAGTGACGATGATGTACCTCGGGCAGGGTCTTCCTGGAAGCGCTCGGGATGAGATGAAAGTACTTCAGCAGATCTGTGGAGGAGAAAACATCTGTGTGTTTAAAGGATTTGTCCAACCCGGAGGTGAAGCTCACTATCCTGTTACCACACTCAATATACCGCTCCAGATACGCCAAAACTTTTTCAAATATTTTTTAGCTTACATCATCTTCAAACAACAAAGGGAGATATAGAAGAATACAAAAAAAGCATTATGTGTAGTCATAACTTCAATTATGCTGAACAAAGTAGAAATGTAAATGTAGTAAGCATATACAGTGATATACAGTAGTATAACAAAAACATACACAGTATAGTAATTTACAAATACTGAACATACTGTACATAAAAAATGGTTTGTGATCAAATCAATTAATGTAATGACAAAAAATATAACAAATGGATAATAATAAATATTTTATTTTCTGTAGGGATATACCAAGCACAGGGTTCATACACATTTTTACTACTAAAATTCCATGACTTTTCCAAGACATTTCCAGAACTTTCAAGTACATTTTCATAACCTAAGGTAGTAATGGGCGATATAAACGATATGCGATATAAACGATACAAAATTGGCCTACGATAGAGATTCTAATTCTATTGCACTATCACGATAATGCATGTTTGATGACGCAATCTACCCGCGAAATTAAGAGCAACGAGCTGCAGCCGGCTGCAACGCATCATCTTGAAAACACGGACAGGGCTCGACAGTGCGACAAAAAAAAATAGACGCACATGTGCAATTTTCTTTTTTAATAAGCTCGATTGATAACTTAATTCACTCGGCCACAGTAAAACAACATGCTCTTCACACTAACTTATGGTGTATTACGTTGGAAATCTATTGTGACTGTAACACATGCTGACGCGCTCAACAACAGCACTAAGCAACGCATAGCACCGAATGGCGACGTGTCGCACAAGTTGCGAGCCTCATGCATGGCATGTCGTGGCTTGTCACACAGATTCCCACACAGCGCTTCCCACACAGATTTTACCTGGGCGGCCGATAAATTATTGGGGCGGCCCGGTTCTGTGTTCGCGAGACACTGAGAACACTCTGCCACAGCCTCACGTGCTCTGCATGCAGACCCACAGAGACGCGCTGGATAAAGAACTGTTGTCCTGCCTTTATAGCAGCTTTGAGAAGAGCGCGAAGACTAAATAGACTGATTCAGCTCATTATTTGGGGTGACAATACATTCTCTTTTCCCTGGACATGTCCGAGAATCTGCTTTCGCTTTCGATATTAATTGTATTCATTTTTGCATTACTTTATAAGCAAACTTTGTCTGGTGCATCTCAATCTCTCAGCAGCACGCAGACAGAGAGAGAGTGAGGGAGAGAGGGAGAAAGAGCAGATCAAGACACCAGTTTTAATTTCATTAGGAGAACAAAATGTTTAAAATCAAATGTGTTACCTTAGGCTGCAGGTTAGAAATATGTTTTTATTTAAAGTATCTGCAATACACAATTTTATTTGACTTTTTAATACTGGAAGTATTTTCAGTACAGTGTAAGTTCCTTAACTAAAAAGACACCAGTTTTTTTGTTCTCTGCAACTTGGCATTTAGGAACCAAGGACTTAAAAGAAAAGTCTTTCTTTCTGAAAGGCACTACATTTAGTTTATTTATCTGCAACATTGTGTTTTTTAATTACAGTTTTGCTTTTGCACAATAAATGTTCTCAAAATGACATGCAACGTTTCTTTATTTCTTAAAAAAAATAGCAGTTTGGCTTTCCTAAGGGTCTATGTAACCTGTTCTGAAATGGTTCTATTATAATTTATATATCGCAATATATATCGTTATCGCAAGAGGCTGCAATGTATATCGCAATATGGATTTTAGGCCATATCGCCCATCCCTAACCTAAGGTTTCATGTAATGTTTACACAGGGCTTGACATTAACTTTTTTCATCACCAGCCATTGTGGCTAGTAGATTTCCAACATTACTAGCCTCTGGCCATTTTCACTAGCCACACTTTTCTTGTTGGGAAAATATATTTTATATGCATACATTTGACTTTGACATGCTAAAATGACTTGATTTAGATGTTGTGTTATGTCCACATGCCTTCTCATTCATTTCACTTCTTGTGTGTATTGTGTATTAGCTTGCTCAGTGTGCATGAGCAAATGGGTTGTGTCGCAATACAATCAGTTTTCATTTCACATGACTTTTCAGGGCTCAAAATTAAGGATTTACCAAATTTATCTCTGACCACACAAAACAAGTGTGTCAAAACAAGAAAAATAAAGCTGTATAGGTGCTCTTTTTAATTCAACAAAACTTTTCGTTAATAAAAAAACATTACATTTTAAAAAGGAATTATTGTCATGTATCTAAAATATGCACAGTAATCTGTCCTGGCTAAAAGTCCCAAAAAGTTAACTACACATAAATGGGGAGTAATCTCTCATGAAAGCAATGTTATAGTAAAAAAATATAAGTAAACCATTTTAACACAAATAACTGTAAGCAAAAAAAAAGCAGGTGAAACATACTGTGTTTGATAATCAGGCACGTGCACATATAGGGCTTAACCTATGCAGTGTACATGCCCTTTTGAGTCTGGGATATAAAGTGCCCTTCCAAAAAGAAAGTAAGTGCCCCTTACTGTTCGTGAAAACCGGTATTGTCAAACCCCCACCCACCACCCACCCCACTTTTCGTGAAAACCGGGACTGTCAGCATGCACATGCCCTTTGGAACGCCTCTGCACGGGCCTGTTGATAATGATAGGATGATCACGAGCACACGGTTAATATAGGCCTGTTAATAATCTGTTCAAAGAATAATTAAAATGAAAGCAGTGACCCCTGCTGCTTACAAAAGAATATGTTTTTTTTTTATCTTGAGCTCTTAAAAGCAGCAGGACTGTGGGTGCGTGATCATCGCTCTTTGTCCAGTCTATTTCAAAGGAAATTGATCACACCAGTTGCGCTTCCTCTAGACACGGTTGCTTCGTGCAAGTAAACAGGAGCGCGTCTGCTTTTTAACAGTGCGCGCATCACATCACCTGTGCGCGCGAGTGATCATCCTCTCGTTCGGTATTTACCTGCTTTCTTTTTCGTGAACACAGTTATTTTTATCAGTCGTGCTGCTTCTCAATACTAAGATCACATTTGCACAAATATTGGGCCAGGCTTGTTGTCGAACCCTGCTTTTAAGAAAACTACAATTTAAAAATGATTTCCAACCAGCCAAAGTGGCTAGTGGAGGTGTCTGTCTAACCCGCCAGAGCTGAAATCTACGCGCATTTGGCGGGTTGGCGGGTGTTAATGTAAAGCCCTGTGTCTACATACTGTATACAGTTGAAGTCAGAATAATTAGCTCCTCTGAATTATTAGCCCCCTTGTTTATTTTTTCCCCAATTTCTGTTTAACGGAGAGATTTTTTCAACACATTTCTAAACATGATAATTTTAATAACTCATTTTTAATAACTGATTTCTTTTATCTTTGCCATGATGACAATACATAATATTTTACTATATATTTTTCAAGACACTTTTATACAGCTTAAAGTGACATTTAAAGGTTTAACTAGGGTAATTAGGCAAGTTATTGTATAACAATGGTTTGTTCTGTAGACTATTAAAAAAAAATAGCTTAAAGGGGCTAATAATTTTAACCTTAAAATGATTCTTAAAAAATTAATAACTGCTTTCATTCTAGCCAAAATAAAATAAATAAGACTTTTTCCAGAAGAAAAAACATCAGACATACTGTGAAAATTTCCTTGCTCTGTTAAACATCATTTGGGAAATATTTAAAAAAGAAAAAAAAATTAAAGGGGGGCTAATAATTCTGACTTCAACTGTACATGGTAAATAATAAAAAAACAATGCGTTCAAATTTATTACAACATATCATAGAACAAGCAACCATCTATTTTGTTTACATTTGTTTGTATATCTATGCAAAATGCCGCCCCCATACTTCACAGTTGGGATGGTGTTCCTAAGCTTGTAAGCTTTCCCCTTTGTCCTCCATGTTGATTCTGGCTTGTTGATTTTCCCATGTTGTCACACAAGGAAGCATTAGGTGCGTTCGACATTAAGCACAGCTGCAGCCGGTGATCAACGAGATTAGCCGAGCGCAGGCGGGGGCGGAGTTGAAAACGGAGCCGTCAAGCCAGACACTTCGGGGACTCAAGTTGCTGCAGTCATGATTACCGATCACATGGCGTGATCATTTATTTATTTATTTATTTATTGAAATAACAACAAAAAATATAAAGTACAAATAAAATCAAAATACAGTCTCTACAAACTTCATTTTTAAACAGTAAGGGAATTATGAATTAAAATTAAGTAGCTTACATACAAATGCATCAGAAATAAGGGGGAAAATAAGGGCACATAAAAATGAAATAAATATCCATGAATAGGATTATTTTGAATAATGAAGGCATTTTTAAAAAAGCCCTTTAATCCAAAAAGATTGAACAAAATGACCAAAATAAATGAGCTACACTTTCAGTAGAAATTTCCCAGAAAGAGCAGGTACATCAATGACACTTTTAACTTTTATTTCTGCGTAATATGGTTTGACAGAAAATAAAATATTTTAGAATCATATTTTTATATTACATATTTTTATATAACTTAATTTGCTAAGAAATCGTCAGGATCAATGATGATAATTATTGTATTACAAGTCTGTAAGACTTATTTGAGTTAATATTTAAGTTATTTACTAATAGCCTATCATTTATATCGTTTATGGAGCTAAATACAGTAGTCTGTATAAAAAAGGCTGAATACACCTGTGCAAACAATCTAGTCAGTATGAACAAATTATTTAACAAAAGATGATGCTGCTGTAAAATATTTGTAGTCTTTTAATAAGCATGATGTGTACAAGATGTGTACAAGGGTGTATGAACAGTTAATTGTTTGTTTTGAAATTTGTGAGACGGATGTTGTCCAATAATAAACCTAAATCACACGTGGTTGTTGTCATGCGGTGAACTTGGCCAATCGTATTATATTGGTGTCGTCATCAGAGTTCATGCAGGCGCTCTTCAGTTGCTGCGCGGGCTGAGTCAGTCGTCTGATCTCGGATCGCTGTCGCGGTACTTTGATGCCACATGTGACAGTCACATGCCGTCGGCGCAGCATTAATCCGGCCAAAATTTCTAACCAGCATGCACCGCTTTAAGACAGACTTCGATCGATCTGCGCAGCGCTGCATGAAGTCGAACGCACCTACTGTGTTTGAGGTTTTCCTTAAATGCTATTCTACAGTTGTGCCTCTAATTAACTCAAATGTTGTCAATTAGCCAATCAGAAACTTCCAAAACCTTGACACCATCATCTGAGCTTTTTCAGAGGCATAATAATCTTATTGTATGTAAACTTGACTTTCAAGAAAAGTTATAACAATTTTTCAAAATATCTCTCATTATTCTGCTATTAAGCATAACAGAAACAAATTTGATAATCCTAACTTACCTAAAAGAGAAAAAGTTTAGTCACATTAACATCTGACTTTTCTTTTAAAGGGTTATGTGCCTTTTTATACAGCGTATGTAAACTTGTGGTTTCAACTGTACATATAATATAGGAAAATGGCCAATTTTATATGTCACATATATTAAAAACCTATATTAAAACATATGTTTATATAGGTTCTTTCCATGTGGGTTAATACAAGCATACACAATAAGGTCATTTGTACTTGTTCTCAATAGAGCAGTTTCAGTTCACATCTCAGAGACACCTGGGCTTCCCCTTCAGCGCTACTATCTTTGTGAATGGACTGATGACCACGAGGATCAGCTCCTGCTGCGAGTACAGATATGCTCCTGGCTTTCAGCAGGGCCGCAGGAGCTGCTTTAGACTGACACGACTAAATGGAGGAAAACCCTGCTACAAGTGAGATCAAGAAAACATTTTTTTTTTGCTAACACCATATGAATTGTTATTGTAAAAACGTTCTCCTTTTACAGATGTGTGAATTCTAGGCATGGAATTGGCGCCCCAGCGATCAATAGTGTAGCTCCAACCTCAACACAAGCCGTCAATTCCAATGAAGGTGTGTGTTAATGCTATACTGTTGATTTTCATTTTTAAAGTAATGATCCAGGGTGCAATGTTTCCTCAACACTTCAAGGTAATCAATGGTGCACCAGCCATATGGCAGCACATATGGCAGGGTTGAGTCGGGTCAGTACCTGGATGGGAGACCACCTGGGAAAAGTAGAGCTGTGTTCAAAATCACCCGATACCCTTGTTCATTATCGCCAACATTAGTCTAGTAACATACTGTAGTCCACTTGAATTAGAGAATGAAAATGAGTGAGTGGATTCAGACACTGAATTCATAGTTTGTGCTTGCTGTTTAATAATGTGAATAACTGCAAATTAGTAGCACATGCACAAATATAAATAATAATATAGAACAACGTAGGAACTAGCATGCTGTAACCAAGGATAGGGATGTGACACTGACAACAGGGGTGCGGATCCACATGCAGGTTTATTAGCAGGGGTGGTCAGACAAGCAATGATCAGAACAGGAGCAAACAGATGTATGAGGGCAATCCAGAGTCGTCTTCAATATAACAGGCAGATAATCAAAAGGCTGGCAGCAGGCAGGGATAAACAGATAATCAAGGCGAGGGTCCAAACACGGCAAAAACAAGACAAGGAAACGCTTGGAATTGTGACTGACTGAAAACAGATAACAGGTAACAAGACTCGACCCTGAAGTGTGTGTGTGTGCTGCTTATGTACTGTGTGTAATCAGTCTTTGACAAGCCTCCGGTGGTGTGTGTGTGCAATCAGTCAGGATGAGGAACGTGTGTGTGATTGGAGTGCATGTATGGAGTTGTAGTTCATAAAATGGCAGATTTGTAGTCCATAGGTGTTTACCAGCGATCTGCTCAGGCTGGATCACTGGTAATCGTAACACATGCATATTAAATTTAAAGAGATAATTCATCCAATCAGGGCCGGCCCTGTACATTTGGGGGCCCTAAGCAGAATGATTTTGGGGCCCTACCTTGCTCTACATAGTGGAGTATTGCCATTGCAAACCGTCCCACAATGATTATATTGCTTATTAAATACAATCAATGAAACAGAAAAGTAAAGCCTGATTTCGTCTACTTAATAACTCTCTGAATGACTTGGACATTTTAAAACAGCACTGTTTTTGTCAACTACCAGCTTCAAAAATGAAGAATTAAACTATCTTTAATAAAGGGACAAGTGATTTCTATGTTGCATGCTTCTGGAGTGTTTAAAACATATTTTATTAATTTGGCAAACAGATTGAAGATTCTATAAAAGATTCTAGGTTGAGTTTTTTTTTTAATAAATTCCAAAAGTAAAAACCCTGCAATGAAAGACAGTGAGCAATAATTAGCCAATAAATAGCCAATGTAATAAAATGTACATTCTAAATTTAAAAAACAACAAAACAATTAACATTAATGCAAAAATTGATTCATAAACAAGAAAATCAATAAGTAAATAATATACAGTAAATATAAAAAAATGTTCATATAAAAAAACATAGAAAAAGGGAAGCAACAAATACAAGATTAATGTTAATACTCAAACTTTATTATTTCCTTCAGTTACCTTCCCTGTTCGTTACATTTGAGATGCAGGGTGTCACAAATACGCAGGAGACCCAAATGCAAGATGATTTATTACCAGGGATAACAGGAAATAACAGCTGGTATAGATCTCACCAGATATCGAGGGTTAGGGTAGAGCAATGATGCATCTCTCAAAGAAATCGACAACGCTAAATAGCGGTAAATAGTTCTTCAGAGCAACAGATCCAGAGGGAAATCTCTCATGGATATCTCACCAGATATCAAGGGAAGGGGTAGAGCAATGGTGCATCTCTCAAGGAAATCGACAACGCTTAACAGCAGTAACAGTTCTTCAGTGCAGCAAAACAAAGTGAATCTCTTGTGAGTCTCATCAGTGCAAACAGCGGTAACAACTTCAATGAAACCAAGCCGTGCTTGACAAGTCCAAAAGCAACAGACTCTATGATGACTCACCACCAGCGGATTCAGTGGGAGAAGCCTAACAGGAACAGATACAGACGTGAACCACAACGAACTGACAACACGAGATACAAACACTGAACAGATAAAGGTGCGCGGTAATGCGCTGCACCTGTGGTTCATTGATTAACAGCTGACGGATGCTAAGCAACAGCAAGGCACGTGACCGCTCAGCTGACGACATGTAAACACACACAGCAACGCGGTGAAGATGCACCCAAACAAACACACACACACCCACACACACACACATACAAGAGAACAGACAAATCCACATCCGTGACACAGAGCTTATGTTAAACTATGATTAATTAAATTAGGACATAACTTTTATAAACATGTCTCAGGAAGAAATATTACCAGTGTGCAAAATATGTCAGTGAAAGACACTTCAGTATTGCATTTCAGTAAAATGCGTTTTAGACTAAAAAACGGGTCTGTAAAACCAGGAAAAAATGAAATATTTCCTATAAGTAGACGACGTTTACTAATCTATAATTGCCTATTTTTAAAAAGTGTGCTACTAGATTATGTCTTAAACATCATCATTAGCACTTAAAAGAGATGCTAAAAATGACTTTGTGCTTGTCTCTTCTCGTCGTCATTTTCCCCCTCAGTTTTTCTACGTCTGAAGAATAACGTTAGTTTCGTTTTATTTTCGCGGTCCAATTTCCAAAATAAATCAGTTATATAAATGGGGCAGCTAATGAAGCAAAGGCCATGCTGTGTTCGTGCACGGGCTCGCGTTCTTGTGGCGACCAGTCGGTCTTGGAGGTTTCCTTGGAAGATCTAACTCGAACCGCGAGAACACAGAACAATTATGAGAAATGAGATGCTGCGAGCTTCCTGTTGATCACATGACTTTCACACAAAACAATTTCAACTTTAATAAAGTTATGATTTTTTTTCTTTTCAGTGAAAATGTATAAATATTTAAGCAGTAAAGCACTGTCAAAGAAGATAATTTGTAAAATGCAAATAAAAATGATAGCGGGTTGTGGGGGCCTCCTAGTGGGGGCGAGGCCCTAAGCAGTCGCTTAGTTTGCTTATAGGGAGGGCCAGCTATGCATCCATTGATGAAATCATTTATGCTCACCTTCACTTGTTCAAAACCTAATTGAGTTTCTCTCTTATGTTATAACACAAAATAAGGCATTTCGAAGAATGCTGGTTGTTGGTATTGACTTTCATAGTATTTTATTTTCCTACTATGGAAGTCAATGGGTACCAAAAACTAGCATTCATTGAATCAGTTGTTTGGAAAATGTATGCATGGATGATTCTGCTGTCATCTTCTACAGAGACGCAGGAATCCAGCGTATCCCTCATAGTGCATTGTGGGTATTTTTTAGCCCAGCGGTTTTAAAATCAACTTGGGCTGCATTCCAGTCCAATGTTTTACGCTAACTTCCCTCCGTCTCGTTTCCTCAGATGTACGTCATTAATTATGTTACACAAGTGTCCACTTCTTGCAGAACATCTGAATGGGTTTTAATGGAATGCCCTATGAGCACTTGGGAATTACATTGTTGTAGCATTACAATTGCATTGCATTCTGGGACATTTACACTCACCGGCCACTTTATTAGGTACACCTGTCCAACTGCTTGTTAACGCAAATTTCTAATCAGCCAATCATGTGTTATTGTGTGGGGGATATTTTCTTGGCACACTTTAGGCCCATTAGTACCAATTGAGCATCGTGTCAACGCCACAGCATACCTGAGTATTGTTGCTGATCATGTTCAACCCTTTATGACCACAGTGTACTCATCTTCTGATGGCTACTTCCAGCAGGATAATGCGCCATGTCATAAATCGTGAATCATCTCAGATTGAATTCTTGAAGGCAAAAGGGGGTCCAACCCAGTACTAGTAAGGTGTAACTAGTAAAGTGGCCGGTGAGTGTAGGTGCTAGAGTGGATATATGAAGCCCACTTGCTCTCTCTCAAATCAAGGGACTGAGGGTATGTCCAGTAAGCATACCTTATTTACTTGATGAAGTGGAACTCACTTTAAAATAAAAGCAGGGAATCTTCAGAGGGAACAAGGTAAGGGAAGTTGTCAAGTGCATATTTATTGGTGGACTGGAACGTTTAGCAACTAGCTCTAAATCATCTTTCTGAAAGTTTCTAGGGCTCTATCCCAAATGGCATTGTTCATGTGTGATTATATTCTTGAATTTGTAGTCTTGCGTACACATTTTGGTTGAGTCCATGGAACTATAGGACGCCAGTTATTTTTTCTCAAAGGCCAATTTTTTTTAACAGCAAGCCATTCTGAGGGAGAGTACATGTCCATTAAATGAATTACATCATATTAAATCAATGACAGTAAACAAAGAACATAAAGCTGTATGTCGTATTTCCGGTACTTTTGGTATTTTCAGGCAGACTACTACCTGAGGACCACTGCCATAGGGTATCCCATGTGTTATTTTAGCTTTCAGAAATATACTTGTGAGTGCCCTCTTTGCAGTTATCTACCCACAATGTGCACTTCTAATGAGCCTCCACTGAGTCAAGCCTCACAGCAGATTCTTCCCAACAATCAAAAGTGGCATTACAACAATATGTGGACTGAGAGAAAGACTGCAAGGGTTCGAACAGTGCCTAGCAACCCAAATACCTTGATTAGCTGGTTTTGGATTAGGATTGTTTAATTAAAGTTCTTGACCCTCCAGGAATTGTGTTTGAGTCCACTGGTATAGCCACTGAATGTGCATCTGATATACCCTCGTTACTGCAGTGCATTATTGGATTGAATGAGTGCCCTCGAATATGTCCACCAAGGATGTCAGACACCCCTACAATGGCTGTGCCTACAAATAGTACCTTATTTAAGGACACAGGGAGGCTATTTCAGCCTAGGTTGCTTTGGGAAGAGGCTTTTGGGAGGCCAGGGTGGGGGTGCTTACCCTGCATCTGTTTGAGTCTTAATACCAGGTCTCTATCATGTAAATTTGTTGGTCATTCAGATGAAAGGATAAACCGCCAATGGTTATTTACAACCCCCCCCCCCCCACCCCCCACTATAAATCTATTTGCTTGAATTCCAGTAACTGCAGGGCTTATTAATAACAATACTCTCTTCTACCTGAAAGGGATAGTTCACATAAAAATGAAAATACTGTTAATAATTAGTCACGCTCATGTTGTTCCAACCCTCAGAGAACTTCTTTCATCTTCAGGACACAAATTAAGATGAAATCTGAGACCTCCATAGACATCAAAGGTCTTGAAAAAATCCAGAAAGGTATCAAAAACATTGTCAAAATATGTCTTCAAGGAATCAGTTGCAACATTATGAAGCTATGAGAATACTTTTCAGTGCACAAAAGATAACAAAAACAACTTCATTCAACATTCTTTTCTCCTAAGTGTCAGTATAGGGCACATGTTCATGAGACTGTGCATTGGTGTATACCCCAGAGGCTGGCGTGTGAGTTCCTCTGTTTAAAACAAAGCACAGGCGCATCTGAGGTACTATACGTTGCAACAAGTATATGAAAAAACCCTGTTATTTAGCATCTACACTCACTGGCCATTTTATTAGGTACACCTTACTAGTACCGTGTTGGACCCCCATTTGCCTTCATAACTGCCTTAATCCTTTGTGGCATAGATTCAACAAGGTACTGAAAATATTCCTCAGAGATTTTGGTCCATATTGACATGATAGCATCACGTAGTTGCTGCAGATTTGTTGGAGGTCATTTGAGTACAGTGAAGTCATTGTCATGGTCAAGATATCTATCTGAGATGATTCGCACTTTATGACATGGCGCATTATCCTGCTGAAAGTAGCCATCAGAACATGGGTACACTGTGGTCATAAAGGGTTAAACATGGTCAGCAACCGTACTCAGGTAGACTGTGGCCTTGACACGATGCTCAATTGGTACTAATGGTCCCATAGTGTGCCAAGAAAATATCCCCCACACCATTACATCACCATTAGCCTGAACCGGTAATACAAGGCAGGATGATCTATGCTTTCATGTTGTTGTCGCCAAATTCTGACCCTACATCCGAATGTCGCAGCAGAAATCGAGACTCATCCGACCAGGCAACATTTTTCTTATCTTCTATTGTCCAATTTTGGTGAGCCTGTGTGAACTGTAGCCTCAGTTTCCTTTTCTTAGCTGACAGGAGCGGCACCTGGTGTGGTCTTCTGCTGCTGTAGTCCATCCGTTTCAAGGTTTGACGTGTTGTGCGTTCAGAGATGCTCTTCTGCATACCTCGGTTGTAACGAGTGCTTATTTGAGTTACTGTTGCCTTTCTATCAGCTCGAACCAGTCTAGCCATTCTCCTCTGACCTCTGGCATCAACAAGGCATTTGTGCCCACAGAACTGCCGCTCACTAGATATTTTCTCTATATCTGACCATTCTGACCTGTAAACCCTAGAGATGGTTGTGCATGAAAATCCCAGTAGATCAACAGTTTCTGAAATACTCAGACAAGCCTGTCTGGCACCAACAAACATCCCACATTCAAAGTGAATTCAATCACCTTTCTTCCCCATTCTGATGCTCGGTCAGAACTGCAGCAGATTGTCTTGACCATGTCTACATGCCTAAGTACATTGAGTTGCTGCCACGTGATTGGCTGATTAGAAATGATTCCTTACAAACAGTTGGGCTGGTGTACCTAATAAAGTGGCCGTTTTTTTTAAATAGCGTAGGCAAAATAGAAACTTTTAGACTAGTGTGTAGACTCAAGGTGGAGCTAAACTCTTGGACTAAATTTGGTCTAGCAGGATGCTGTGCACTCGCGGTGAGTGAGAAGAATCTTCCTTGGATGATTGTGAAACGTTTTTGGTGCATAGTAATGTGTGATATAAGTGCATTAATTCAATCTTACCCTCTGTACAGGTGTTATGGAGTCGTGCCCTTCTTCCCCTTTATTCGTCCCTCTTGGAATGGAAAGATCTGTGCAGAAGACGAGAAAGCTCTCTAAAGATGGAGGTGCTTTGTCAACAGACAGTGAAGACATGAACGGCAGCGTGAAAGAACGACGACACCACAAACGCCACAAAGGACCACGCAGCCAGCGAGGAGAGGGGAAAGCTTCAGAGGAATCGCAAACACATAATAATGGAAACGAAGCTGAAGACAAATCACCTTCCAATGTCAAAGAGCAACTGCAAACATCAGCAAAAAAACATATTCCAGTGACAGAAAATAAAAGCAAAGTGCCAGGTGAGTGTAAGTCTTTTCAGCGATGTGGTTATAATGCCTGTGAGAGGACAAGGCCATTGCATATAGAGCTACTTGCCAGGTCAACGCAAAAGCTACCTTAAGATGAAGCGTTGTTGTAAATCATTAGCTTGTATATTATGTTATAGACAGCACAATCAGGACAGTTGCATTTCTCAAGATTCATTGCAGGAAGGAAAAACTCTGAGCAAGCGAGACGGGGAGAAAGCGATGGATCCTTCACAATGGAATGGAAAAAGCAGGAACAGGGGAAGACTGAGGGACTTCTATGAAGAATGTGTTGAAATGAGCACTGGTCTGGAATCAGGCCTAGACCAACAGAGGTGGTTCAAAGTAAACAGTGAGTCAAAAACTGCGGCTCATTGCTCACAGACAGGGTTTCCCCTGAGTCCTTTAGCCTGATTTAGAGGGAGTCAATCATTTTACCATAAAGGTTATTACAAAAAGTCGTTTTTAATTCAAACGTAAGCGGAGGTTAGTGGGAAGTTTTAAGGACACGAGCAGTGCGTGAATGCAAAAACAAAACACAACTCCTTTGTTAAAGGTGCAGTAGGTGATTGTCTTCAGAAACATTTTCAGTCTCTTCACATTCCAATAGTAATGATTAAAGTAAGTTATATAAATGTATTTTTATATTCTGGGTAAGGCATAAGACTAAAAAAATGTACATCCAATTAAATATTGTCAGGCCGATAATTCCCAAATAAATAGCCCAAACTGTCTGTCAGCAAATGTAGATTTATAAAACTGCACACCCTTTCACGCAGATCTGCTGATACGCGTTCACGTGGGCCGCGGTCACATGGACACGAGTGACAGCGGTAAAAACAAATGCTGAATCAAAACTTTTTAAAATCCTGAATCAATATTGGAGTTACTTTTGCACGCCGGAGGAAGGATGACACCATGGCTGAAGCAACAACACTTCTGCGCATATAACCCATTCATAAAACAACACAATCTACATTAGCTTTGCGTGACTAAAATAGTTTTAAAACAGAACGTTACCTGTCTACTAGAAATACTTCAGCCAAAGAACTTAGAATGACCAAGAACGTTCCATTACAACTGCAGCGCCCAGCAACATCCCCGTGATTTCGCCATTTCGGAGTGAAAGTGATCGGCCGTCTATTGGATCTCATTGCTGTCACAATGGCAAGCAGCTGCTTTGTTTTTTATTTTTTTATTTTAAAAGCGCATTAAAGCTGAGATACAACCTGAAAGACGACAATACAATTTACTACGACAATCATCAGCACTTTTAATAGTTTATTTCACAGACTTATAATATGCTGTTGCTCTATTGGAATTTTCATTCAAAAATGGCCGCCACATGACACTAGCTGCATCTAGTGGCTGTTTCCCAAACAACAACAGAGTGTCGCCTCTTGGTCATTCTAAGCCCTTTGGCTGAAGTATTTCTAGTAGACGGGTAACGTTCTGTTTTAAAACTATTCTAGTCACGCAAAGCTGATGTAGATTGTGTTGTTTTACGAATGGGTTATATGCGCAGAAGTGTTGTTCAGCAACTGCAATCTTCCGGCGATAGATTAATATGACTATTTTCAGTTTTATAAGGGACCTTTTACAGCATCTATAATGTAGATTTTAATTTAGTTTAACAACAAAACAGAAGTAAAAAAACGCTATTCCGCCTAGCCTGCTTTACTCAGGTGAAGTTGGTTTTATATTCACATTGGTTCATTTGTGATCAATGATAACCTGTGATGCGCTTCCTATATTGTTCACCATGCTACTTTGAATACTCGGGCTGAAATAGCATGTAAGTATGACTTAGTAATAAGTGTAATTCCTGCACTCCGCTGGCCAACCACTAAGAATAGAGTAGTCGCTTTAGGACAAAGCACGTGAGAGAGTGAGACCCGAAATCCTTGCATGCATGAAATATTGCACATTATGACAAGTTTTGCTTGCTACACAACTGAAAACGTGCTAGATATATTAGTTTTTCATTTGGGAATTGTAGTATTATAAAGTACTATAAAGTTTTCTAACTGGCGCGAATGACATGATCTAGTGCAGAGGTGCTCAACCCTGTTCCTGGCGATCGACCTTCCAGCTGATTTCAGCTCCAACCCTGATCAAACACACCTGAACCAATTATTTAGAACGTGAGGAGCACTTGATAATTACAGGCAGGTGTGTTTGATAAGGGCTGCAACTGAAAACTGCAGAAAGGTCGATCGCCAGGAATAGGCTTGAGCACCCCTGATCTAGTGGGTCTCTGTCATCTTTAATGTGCGCGTTCGCGTTTCAGGAGGCATCGCTTTGGATGACGGGAGGGATTGTATTTGAAAGATATTATGATAACCGGTTAGCATTTAGGCAGATCACCTACTGCACCTTTAAACTTTGTTTATTAAAAAAATATATTTTATTTTAATGAACAGTTTCCATATTTTATGACTCACAAGTGTTTTCTGTTTATTTACGGTTGTGAATTGCATTGTGGGATGTTGATTTCTGCTCTGCTCCACTTTTGATGTTGAAAATTCCACTCTCCAATTTAACAAAGTGACTTTTATTGACATTTGAGTAGTCTGAAATAAGATAATGTATAAGAAATAATATATAGAGAACTAAGTCTGTAAAATTACTGAATTTGTACTGGGAGTTTATTACAAGGTTTTTGTACTGTAAATATACAACTCGACCCAGAAAATATATCACTTTAAAATACTAAAAATGTTAATAAAAGTCACTTTTTAGAACTTATCAAGGTTAAAAGTTGTTGGAAGAAAGATCAAGGCCACATAGTGCAATTCAGAAGCATAAATAAATGTGGAAAAATAAAAAAATAAATAAAAACATGAATTACAAAATACGGAAAGCTGTGATATTACATTTGGTACAAAGAAGAAGATCCTTTAAGGGATAGTTGACCCAAAACTGAAAATTCTGTCATCATTTACTCATAATTTACTTGTCAAACCTGTTTGAATTTCTTTCTTAATATTTTTTTTTAAATGTAAAAATACTGTAACCATTGACTTTCAGAGTATTGGTTGCAACATAGACTCATTCTGAAAATGTAGCCCTATATACATTTCTGGAGATGTGAATTATGTAGCCAGAGATACGTATGGCTGCATTTCATCTTTAAAACGAACACTATGGGGAGGTAGAACGCCGTTCCTTTTCACGCTTACCAGCTGACTGCTTACCTCCATATGGACGGCTTTCCCACTGTTTGACCAGTAGCTCGGCATGTACGTTGGCGGACTTGAGACACAAAGAGAAGTTGACCACGATGACAGGATTCGAGTCCAGAAAAAAGGAAGCCAAATGAGAATGTGGTAAAATATATAAACGATGAAAAAATCATGCGAGGGCTTTTCTTTTTCTGGATTACTTTTTAAAACTGTCGGTTGGGTTTGGGAAGGTCTATCTGTGCTTTTGAAAACACTATTGGTTGGGTTTAGGCAAGGAGGGGGGTGGGTCAGTCAATCGATCAGTCAGTCAGTCAGTCAACATCGGCCTCTGGTGGATTTATGTGAGAACTGCAGGCGCAAATGGCACTTGAGAAAATTTGAGCACATTCGTGAAAACAAAAACAGCCAATAAGCGAACCTCCTGGGACGTATTTGGCACTCTCATAAAATGTATATAGGGGTACATTTTCAGATTAAGCCTGGGT
Source organism: Danio kyathit (assembly GCA_903798195.1). NCBI lineage: Eukaryota > Metazoa > Chordata > Actinopteri > Cypriniformes > Danionidae > Danio > Danio kyathit. The sequence continues at coordinate 76,022,537 of LR812523.1, read as the reverse complement.
TGTTTTTTTCTGCTATGGAAGTCAATGGTTATAACATTTTTTTTAAAAATAACTTATTTGTTGTGTTTAACAGAAACTCATAGAGGTTTGAAACCACTTGAGGGCGAGTATATATTGGGTCAATTTTCATTTTTAGGTGAAAAATCCTTTTAATAAGACATGCTATGGTAACCACAATGTTAATGATGGTAGTTTTAGAAGTGACACAGTAGCCTATGTGTGCCATAATGAGTACATTTAGATTATGGCAGTATTAAAGTGTTGAATTAGAACTTATTTAGAAAGGAATTAGAAATTACAATTGAGATATTGTTTGATTCTCAAAATGTATTAGTAATTGTATTTTGTATTATCTGCTAGAGTCTGAGAGGAACAAAATCAAAGAGCAGATCACATCAGGACTCACAGGCTCGGCATCAGAGGTAGAACTGAGTGCAGAAAGTGACAGCGATGCCACAGAAGCAAGGATACCTGAAATTAATAAGAAGCAAGGTCAGTATAATCTCATTATGCTCTAAAATGGGTCATATAAGATGTCCCCTTTTGGTGTCTGCATCAAATTAAATGTACAAAAGAGATTATATTTACAGATAGAAAACCTTTTTTTAATGCAAGTAAATGTTTGATTAATTTCTAATCAATTTCGTGAAAATAAAATGTTAAGATATGTGGGGGAACAATGTTCTATTGTTGTTTATCGTAACGTGTAAAAAAAGAAAGAAAAAAAAAAGAAAAAAAAAAGATTATTCTGACCTGTGATTGTAGTAAACTTGATTACATTTACAATTATTAAAACCCATTGCTAACAACTGGGAAATGCCTAGTGGCTTGGAGGATACAGCCAAAGTAAATGATTTTTTAAGGAATAGCCATGTCAGTAAAGGCTTTTTAATATTTTTTCCACATTTTTCGAGTGCCTTGGACTGACCTTTGCTGTTTATTCTGATGAATCCCTTACCCAAAGAGCACCAACACATTATTTAAGCTGCCCCTGAGCACTTTTTATTTGATTTTAAATTATTTGTGATCTTTTAATTTGTAATAAAAGAAAATTTACAAGATTTGCAAGAAGTGCTGTCAAGATTTAAAAATAAATAAATAAATGTGTGAAAGTAATATTAAAGATGTTTACTCTGGTGTAATGCACTGAAAAAAATGATTCATTGGATAAACTTTTTTAAGTTAAGTGGTTGCAAACAATTATGGGCTGAATGGTGGTGCAGTGGGTAGCACGTTTGCCTCACAGTAAGAAGGTCGCTGGTTCGAGCCTCGGCTGCTCAGTTGGCGTTTCTGTGTGGAGTTTGCATGTTCTCCCTGTGTTCACGTGGGTTTCCTCCGGGTGCTCTGGTTTCCCCCACAGTCCAAAAACATGTGGTATAGGTGGATTGGGTAGGCTGAATTGTCTGTAGTGTATGAGTGTGTATGGATGTTTCCCAGTGATGGGTTGCAGCTGGAAGGGCATCCGCTGCGTAAAACATATGCTGGATAAGTCGGCGGTTTATTCCGCTGTGGCGACCCCAGATTAATAAAGGTACTAAGCCAAAAAGAATATGAATGAATGAATATAAACAAACAAATTAAATTCAGTAATATTCAACTTAATTTGTTTAAATTCAGCTTATATATATAGTTAGCAACAACTTGCAAAGAACCATTTTTTTCAGTGTGCTTGAAGGCCTTTTTGTCTTCGAGCCTCAAACAATTATATATAAATTATTCATGACATTCTCTAATTCCTTTTTTTACAGTAAGTGAAGATCCAGAGAATGTTACATCTGAGCAAGACTTACAAAAACAGGTAATCTGAAATCAATTTTTTCTACAAAAATGTTCCTATAATCTTTTTCTTTTGGAGAAAGTCTTATTTATTTTGATTGGAATAAAAGCAGTTTAAAAAAATAATTATGGTCAAAATTATTGGCCCGCTTAAAAAGTATATACATATTTTTGATTGGCTACAGAATAAATCACTGTTGTCTAATGATTTCCCTATATAACGTAACTTGTAGGTAAATTAATTAACCTAATTAAGCCATTAAATGTTACTTTAAGCTGAATACTAGTATCTTGCAAAATAACTAAAATACTATGTACTGTCATCATGTCGAAATGTGTAGAAATAAACCTTTCCCCATTAAGAATAAAAAAAATCAAAAGAGGGCTCATCCTTTTGCCTTTAACTCTACTTCTTTGCTTCAAATCAAAATTTGTAATGTTGTAATTCTTCTTGTAGATGGAAAGTTTGGTTTATCATTATATTATAATGTTTTAACAAACACTTTAAAAAAAAGAATGGGAAAAATGATGTCAGTGTACTCTTTTTAACTGAATTGGCAGTGAATGAAGTGTATTTAAAGTTCCCAATTAACAAATCTTTTAATAAAATATAACAATATTCATTGGAAAGCACTGCATTTATTTCACACACTTTAACAAATAATTAAAAGGCCCAATCCCAATGCTACCCAATGGTACCCCTTAGCTCTTCCTCTTACCCCTAAGAGGGGTAGGGGTGTCCCAATTCTCTTTAGCTTGAAGGCGTAGGACTAAGGGGAAGGGGTAGATAGCCTTTCGAAGAAGATTTTTCAGGACCACACTCGAAACCAAGGGGTAAGAAAATTTCCCGGAATACACCAGCCACAACGGCAGGATAGTTGCACCCGGACGTAAGGAGATACACAAATTAGTATGTTTTTTGTCATTATTACGAATTTACAACAAACAAGCACATGTTTTAATATATTCATAACCGCGTTCCTGTTTTACCATCATGCTTTAAAAAAATTTCGTGACCTATAATTAATAATAATAACTCCTGTACAGCAGTCCCACAACATTATGACACTCGATGACACTCGATTACCCTGTCAGAAAAGTCTAGTGGCTGGGAATAAGCTTTTTACAGTGTCTGCTATAGTGTAAATGTTGTTTTTGGTGTGTTTACATAGATGAATATGGCCACATGCGCAGTATAGTTATGATCTTATTGCCACATTATATCATTATGATAACATGATATATGCCTTCAGTAATTTCCTGAAGATAAATACCAAAAAATAACACAACTAGAATAGCCAGAGCAGTCGCCATCGTCTGATCTCATATGAAGCAAGAGATCACGATGACACATGATGAGGTGTGCAGGCGATGTAGTGCTTTTCCAATTCTTAGGGGTAAATTTTGAAGCCATTCCACTTCACACTTGGTTTTAAGGGCCAAGGGGAAGGGGTAGGGGTACAAAAATAGAATTGGGATTGGGCCTAAAAGTCTCAAAAAAAAGGAAAATTCTAGTCATTCTGAAATCTGAGAATGTTTTATTAAAAACAAACTGTCTTTGCTTTAGATGGACGCAATGACAGAACTGCTGAGCAATTCTGATCAAGTGGAGCAACTGGTCCTGAGAAACACGGGTCTGACAGATGAACTGCTGAAAAGTCTGGCAACAGCGCTCAAAAGAAGCCCATCCGAAGTCACAATGATTAACCTAAATCTGAACCAAATCGGACCTCCTGGAATCACTGTTTTACTAGACCTTCTGCAAGCCAAACCACACATCAAAGAACTACTGTGCGTTTCTGCCTAAAAATAAGCTGACTGCTCTGATAAAGAAACCATTGAAGGTCGTTATTAATCATAATGAATGATGAATGTCCTTTTCTTTCTTCTTCAGATTGTTTGGAAACCAACTTGGCGATCTTGGAGTGCAGACCCTGCTTAGCGGATTGGCTGAACTTCAAGATAAAACTGCAGCGCCACATGGAAACTCTGAACAGATCCACTGCTCTCTGGCTACCAGTGCCATCATAGAGTTAGACTTAGGTGGAAATGGAATTGGCAGCGATGGCCTGAGGGTGCTGGCCACGTTCATGAGGTATCATTCCCACCTTCAGTATCTGGGCCTGGCGCAGACATCTTGTTCAGACCTGGAGGCCTGGACGGTCTTGTTTGAAAGCCTCAAAATAAACACTGTGCTGACGCATATCATTTTAGACGAAAGCAACCTCGGAGATGATGGTGTTAAATTGTTTGCAGAAGTGCTGCAATCGAACAAGAGCCTGAGAAAAGTGGAATTGGATAATAATGGCTTCAGTGATGTTGGAGGACATTATCTCCTGGAGGCTCTGTACTTTAGGGGAAAAGGTTCCCTGGAGAACCTGAGCCTGGAGGGAAACTACATCAGCACCGCACTGATGGCGAACATACAGCAGTCTCTTTAAATTGAGAACCATCATCAATTACCTTCTGCTTCACAATTTATACTGCAAGCGGGATGTAAATATGTGCCCTGGGCTACGTTTTTGCATGAAATACGCATATATTGTGCATATATTGTAAAATATGTGCATATATTACCTTGCGATCGACTGACCTAAACCCCTACCTAAACCCAACCGATAGTGTTTTCAAAAGCAAAAAAGCAACTTGCGATTGACCAACCTAAACCCGACCGAGAGTGTTTTCAAAAGCAAAAAAACTTGCAACTGACCAACCTAAACCCTTCCCTAAACCCAATCGATAGTGTTTTCAAAAGCAAAAAAACAACAACTTGCGATCGACTGACCTACACCCGTCCCTAAACCCAACTGATAGGGTTTTCATAAGCAAAAAATCAACTTGCGATCAACTGACCTAAACCTTTCCCTAAACGCAAATGATAGTGTTTTCAAAACCAAAAAAACAACAACTTGTGATCGACTGACCTACACCCTTCCCTAAACCCAACCGATAGAGTTTTTAACAGCAAAAAACAACAACTTGCAATAGACTGACCAAAACCCTTCTCTAAACCTAACCAATAGTGTTTTCAAAAGAAAAAAAAACTTGCAATTGACTGACCTACACCCTTCCCTAAACCCAACCAACAGTGTTTTCAAAACAAAAAAAATCTACTTGCGATCGACGGACCTAAACCCAACCGATAGTGTCTTCAAAAGCAAAAAATCGACTTGCAATTGACTGACCTAAACGCTTCCCTAAACCCAATCGCTAGTGTTTTCAAAAGCAAAGTTACAACAACTTGCGATCGACTGACCTACATCCTTCCCTAAACCCAACCGATAGTGTTTTCATAAGGAAAAAAACTTGCTATCGACTGACATAAACCATTCCCTAAACCAAACTGATAGTGTGTTCAAAAGCAAAAAATCAACTTGCGATTCTGACCTAAACCCTTCCCTAAACCCAACCGATAGTGTTTTCAAAAGCAAATGTGAAAAGAAAATTGCATCGCAGCTGCGTAGTTTTACCACATTTTTACCTGTTATGTGAAACCATCCTTCACTGAACTCAAATCCGAACGCTCCTCATCTCAAGTACAACACTGTACAAGGTAAGTCACTGAACAAACTGACCACAGCAGAAAAGTTGCCCTTATAAAGATAAGTGAGTGAGGCAAATGCATTTGATTGCACATCATAAACTTTTTAAAGGTTTTTTGTTGTATTTATTTGGTTCCGTGCAAAAAACGTACGTAAATAATCCTTTATACATTGAAAATAAGTCCTTTTAAGGTATCAATAACTTAGTGTCAAAAGGAACAAAAGTTGTTAGCGTCATACTGCCCCATAGCATTCATTTTACCTACAAACGTCAGGCAACATATGTTGAAACAAAAATGTAACCTGAGGCACGTATTTCCAATGAGCCTGTGTTGCAAATAAGCCTGATGTCTTCAGCACGGGACAGAGAGGGGAGGAACGTTGTGGTCAGTATGTGGGTGGCTTCCAATTTTTCTAAATGAATCGCTTTATTCAGCGATTTATCTACTTGGGAGTTTAAACAGAGGAGGCAAAACTTCAGAGAAATATTTGCTTGGGCTCTTGACCCGGTCTTTACGCCACAAGCCAACAGATTCTCCCACTCGCGTCTTTGAAGTCTGGGAATTGTCCGTGCATCGGATGGAAGGTGAGATGTTCATTTCGGTTTCTGGGTGATTTGAGAAACACTATTTGTTGGATGATTTGAGCTGTACCTGGAGAGCAAGATCTTGAAAATTGTTGGAATGGACTGCAGATCTGTTAGATCCATTATGTTCATTAAACGCCTTTCCTGTTGCCTCTAATGCAAAAGATAAGAACAGATCCGTCGATATCAAAATGCAAACATTCAGTACATCCATCCAACCAAATGATGGAGTAAAAATAAACATGGGGAATTTACATTCAGATGCTTTTATTCAGCTCTCAAAGAGGCAAAGAACCCAGCATTGTTTGAAACAGTACAAGAACTGGTAGGACTTGAGAAAAAATGGAAGAGTTTTCAGTTTTTACTTGAGTACACTTTAACCCTTTTACGCATGAGTTTTAAATACTTCATCTGACCCTCCTGCGTTCTAAAGGTCCCATAGTGATGCGTCAAGTTTATTACATGACCCACAGCCCCAATGATCTATGTATATTTTGTTTCTTTTTTCCCTTTTTTTGTAAATATAGACAAATTTTCGAATTGTAATGTGAAATTTCTGATACTCCGATTCTCAAATATGTGATAGAACATATATTTTGTCTTTTAAACAGCCAAATAATGATGGTATTTATTGTTATATAACGGGTAATAGGCGTCACTGTTGTTCTTGAAGGGATACAGCTGCGATCGGATGTTAAGTATTTATAATATTTTATATTATTTATTAAATTACGCATGAATTGTATTTTACTTGCTAGATGGGATACAGCTGAGGATACTCATGTCAATATAGCATTCTAATACACATTCACAATTTACTAAAATTGTGATGATGAAAATAGGATGGTGTGCACTCTGAACTTTCTAATCACACCAGTGTGATCGTAGACTTTAGGGACCAGCCAGTGCGATTGTACGCGTGAAAGGATTAAATAAAGCTTATTTATCAGCATTGATAATTCTATGAAGAACCTTAACACTTATGTTGCATAAAAAGTTTAGTGCGGTGAAGTCTAGATGGGGTACAGCTGAAGATACTCACCTCAATATAGCATAATGTTTGTGACACTGTACAACAAATAATATTTTTACATTACTGTGAGGGTTGAATTTAGGGTGGAGGTAGGGGTAGACGCTAATAAAGTACAATTAATGTTTTTTTTTATTTATTAATGTAATTTAATAAATAATATTAATACTTCACATTAACTTCCGATCGCAGCTGTATCCCTTCTAGCAACAACCGCAGAAGAGATCAATCTGCTGGATTTACGTCATGTTTATTTGTAATTTTTTGCCGAAATTCATGAAGGTAAGAAACAGTTTATCTGGGATAAACATTCTTGTAGCATAAACAGTGTGTATCTTACGTGAACAAAGCACATCGTTCAGTTATATTGAAAAATAAATATTATTGCCGTCTCCATAGAAATCCATGTGTATTTTACAAACCTTAAATGGTATGTTTTGCTTGTAGTTATGTATATTTGAACGTCTGAAACCTAAGATAAATGTTATTTGTTTGAAAGGACATATAAATAGTGATTTATGACAAGCACTGCGCACCTCTTTCTGTGCCTCAGCGCGCTCCGTCAGATTTGAATTTGAGCAGTTGATGATGTGCGCTCTAAACTTTCTAATCACACCAGTGTGATTGTAGCCAAGGCTGGTGTGACTGTACACGTGAAAGGGTTTAATAAAGCTTATTTATCTGCATTGATGGTTCTATGAAGAACCTAACAGTTATATTGCATAAAAAGTTCTTTATAGTTAAAAAGATCAATGGTTTTGATCTGGTAATGCACCAAGCCGATGGTCGGCCGTTGGGCCGTTTTGGGCTGTGGGTGAGCATCTGTCAGGCTAGTTTGTTTGGTTTTTTACATGTCACTTCTTGTCAGGCCCACTTCAGAGGGAGCTTGTCTGACTTAGCATTTAGACTCAGCATCAATAGACCACTCCGATTCGCTGTTCAGCAAGGACACTGAAAACTAATGTGACAAATCCAAGCAAACAGTGCAAGTCAAGAAGAAACACAAAGAAGCCGGCTGTCATTTTGACCCATATATGCATTATATTAATTAGGGACTATCAGACATACAGTAGTTGCATACAACAACCTGATTCCACCAAGGAGGACATATTCCTGGATTAACATCTATGTTGATCCTGGAACAACATTCCAATCAGCCAATCAGAATTAGGGGATATGTTGACCGTTTATGTTAAATTTAAGCTTACGGTTAGGTTTTTGCACTTCTATATGATTGTTATCCAACTATTATTGCTCGCTGATTTTGGGAATAATTTACAGTTATGGCTTGGTTTAAGGGTAGGGAATAAGTATGGATTACATTTTCCAACAAAAATTATGTTCCAGGACCAGGATCCAGGATCGCATCTTACTTGGCAAAATCATGATGTGCTAGTTGCATAAGACAATCCATCTGGGGTGAGCAAGAAGTAATGGGAAAATGGTACATAAACACCTAAACACATGCTTTGTCTACAGTTTGTATGTGTGCAGCACTAGTTCCAGTTTCTCTTTATGGAATAACAAAACAGATACTGCCACCTACTGGTATGGAAACATGTATGCTCTCACGTCTCTCTCTAATTTCAGTCCGCTGTCATCTGTTTGGTGTGTTCATGTGCAGCATTTTAGTCCACACAATACAAACACAGCCGACGCAAAGTGACGTTTTTTTGTGGCCGCTAGTTCTTTGATGTTAACCTGATGTGTCCAAGGCTTAAGTGTGCATGGGACCCACTTCCAGAAATAGACAGTTTCCTGAATGAAGACCCAAATTATACAGTAAAAAAAAATTTATGACATTAGGTTTAATTATATTTAAGATGGAAGATTCATATGGGAGTCGTTGGGATAATTAGGTGAAAATAAATGCATATTATAGGACTATGAAAGTGTTTTTTGACCTTGCATGCATATCAGACTGTTGTTCATATCTGCCAACACTCCCGTTTTTCCCGGGAGTCTCCCGTATTTCAGACCCGTCTCCCGTATTGTTCTGTCTCCCGGTAAACTCCCGGAATCCCCCCCATCCGCCCCCCGCTCCTCAGCATTTTGGTACAGTCTGGGCTGAAACCTGGTGCTTGTGCGCGTGCTCTTCCGGTCGCGCGCCTCCATCTGCCCAAATCTCTCACCCCTCCCGGCCCGCTCCCCGCTCTTCAGTTCGCGCCAGTGTTGCCAACTTAGCGACTTTTCAGACCCCCCTAGCGACAAATCTAGCGACTTTTTTGTGTGTTACTGGAGATTTTTATAGACTGTCGTTTGTCCATTACTGTACCGTCCCTACCCTTCTCAACGAGCTGCGGGTGATGCCGGCGGCCCCTCCCCCGCCTCAGAGCACTGACAGGCGGCCCAGTCCTTGTACAGCAGCCTCTCCCACCTGCAGCCTGACAGCAGATCACCCCTCTGCGTACCAACGGCAAATGATTTAGCACCGGGAGTGTGAAGGTATTTCCCTTGTACAGTCAAACTGATCTGCTTCTCCTTTATTTTAACAATTTAATTTGACCGTTAATTGTTCACAATCAGAGATGTTTTAAGTGAGAGTTTCAGAACTTGTCTGAGTATATTACGTCTGAGAGATTACTATAATGATATACTGTATTCAAACAGCAATAAATTTAGTTAAATTGACAAGCTTACATAAAGTGTAGTGCAAATATAAATACCCCATTTATTTACCATAGGCTGTTAAACAAACAGAAAAGGTAGAACGTGATGACGTCAGTAATATGCAAATTACCCCCCCCCCCCCCCATCTCCCGGAATTTACGAACCAAATGTTGGCAGGTATGCTGTATAATAGGGGCTATTTAACAAATTGCTTATTCACTATGTAACCATTTCATGTTTTTTTTTTCTATAAACATTTCCATGGACTTCCACTTACGTGGACTTTAAAAACACAGTTTGAAAACCTCTACTGATAATAACAGTATAAAAGTGTTATTCTTAATGACAAACCTTCCCATTGTTAATACTGAAAGTCCTTAGTGGAACAATTTTTCCAAATAAATATGCATATTACCGTTGTGTGATTTCACATTTAACTGAAATAAAAGCTTATGGGAATGGAAATTTCCCATGAATGTATAATTCACAAGCAAGGCTGGGGTCTTTTCTTGAAATTTTGAGTACAATGCCTTGATTCACAGGCAACCAAATGAGTCTCAGACATTCACATTACAGTGGTATGATATTGTTCCATCAGCGAGGACGTTTGGAAAAACCTTGATCAAAGCTTTTCGCAAACGTCAGGTTGTACAGTAGCTGTGCCAGCAAGAAATGCCACAGTGCACTGTGTTTGGTCTGGTGGTTCCTTCTCTCTTCTAGCTGATAAACATCATGTCAGGCCTTCTTCAGAGCTTCAGCTGAAAGATGGAGAAGCTCTGATCACTGAAAAAAGGAAAATCACACCCATTTATACCTCAACATTCTCATAATAAGACTCATGATAAATGTCATTGCCAGCCGGCTCCTTGGATTTGTGCATAAATGAAACAAAAATGAATAGAAATTGTGCTCATTAAAGGGCACGTATGATGAAAATCAACTTTTGTAAGCTGTTTGGACAGAACTGTGTGTAAGTATAGTCTGTCCACAGTCCATTGGAGTGATATAAACCCAACAAGTCTCTTTTTTAAATTTCCTGATGTTAAACCCAAATCTCAGTGATGTTGAGGCCCACCGCAACATGATGTAGGAATGCTGTTTTACCCGTTCATTGATTGATTGAAAGTTGCCATGTTTCTATAATAACGTACTGTATATACACGTCCACAGAAATTTTTTTTTTCCCAAATAAACTGGGATTAATATATCTGTTCCAACGATATGTAATTCTTAACCGCTATAATCACCTCGGCTGCATGCTGTCAGTAAACACTAATGTGTGTTTGTGTGTGTGTGTGTGTGTGTGTACTGCAAATGGCATTTGCATGAGACTCATCATTTCAGAAAGGCTTGAATTAACTTCACCACATATACATGTGTAACCGTCAAACTGAAAACAAAAGTAAAACAATATGTCCGGGCCCGCTTCCTCTGCCATCGTTCCGCTTCTTATAGTCCAGAGCTCCTTCCGTGGGATTCGAGGCCGGTGTGCGTCACAGGTGTTTCTCATTCCTCACTTACGAGGCGGCCTCATTTTGTTCCCACGGCTCTCGGCCCCGCCCCCTCGTCACAACATGAAATAAACTTACTTGGTAATTTTGACTAATGAGCTGTATTTCAGCTTCATCCTATCTGTCTCTATCACTGACTGCTGTTTATACAATGTAACGCAGGACAAGCAGACATACACATCGGAACGGTGGGCAGGGAGAAGCAGCTCATTTACATTTTAAGCATCCGGCTGCAAAAACAGCTACACTGTATTCAGACACCAAAATGGGCAGATTCTGGAGGCTATAATAAATTATCTGATGGGTATTTTGAGCTGAAACTTTACAGACACATTCTGGAGACACCAAAGGCTTATCTTACATCTTGTAAAAGGGGTAAAATAGGTGCCTTTTAAAGGGATAGCTCACACAAAATCACAAACTTACTCTATTTACTCACTCATAAGTGGTTCCAAACCTGTTTCAGTTTCTTTCTTCTGTTGAACACAAGAGAAGATATTTTGAAGAAACCTGTAACCATTGACTTTACAACTATGGAAGTTGATTGTTAAAGGTTTTCAGCTTTCGACAAAATATCTTCTTTTGTGTCAATACGGAATTTTAAAAATGTATAAAGGTTTGGAACCACTTGAGAGTGAGAGTACATTTAATTTTTCGGTTAATTATCCCTTTAAGGTGTGAATGCTTAGTCATATCAATTTACTAATTATGATTTCTGAAAAAAAAAACATAGATAAATTGCATTGGAAAACATATGTACTACTAAACTTATAGATACTGCAATTAATAATGTCAAATCGACAAAATGTTGTATTCATTTTACTAAGCACGGAAATTGTGTTTAAAAAGCAATGAAATAAGATCTCAACTTCTGAGGCATTCCTGGATCCAAAGCTCTGATCCTAATGCCTTAAAAAATTAATCTGCTTTGAAGAGAAAACCTTTTCAACGTCTGTGCCAAGAGACAGTGCATTCTGCTCATCCATGGCCTTTATGGGTATGCAGCTTTTGAAAAGATTTGACTAGAAAAGGTTTGGAGGAGAAAAATGACAACAGCATTTTCCAGAAATTGGCTACTCACTGCACATTTAAAATAACACAATGTTTAAATTAGAGGCACTACATAGCAAAAGATCATTCAGTTGAAATTGTGATATTGTTAAAAGTGATAAACATCTTTTTAATTTGGATTTGTTTTTTATCCATGTTTAAGTTTTGAGATTATAAAATCAATATCATAACATTTTATATTTTTAAAAATATTAATTATTTTTTGTTATCATTAATTATTGTTGGGCAGCTTCAGAGTTGTCAGGCAGGCAAGGGTCAAAACAGGAGCAGGTAGGCATACAAAGGTAACCTAAAGCGTGACCAATAAAACGGGTGAATGGATCAAGACAGGCTGCAGACAATCAAGAAACGTTAAACAAACAAAGGGTCAAAACACAGCAAAGGAAAACAGGAAAACCGCTTGGTAAAGCTTCACTGTAGTAAAACAAGACTCCAAGAATGGATGTGTGTGTGAATAGTGTGTTGAAATTAATGATGATAAATCATTAAAAATAAATCAAATCAAATTTAGACTTCAACTGTATATAGACATGTACAGAGGCAGGCCTGTGAATGGTACAGAAAGTATATGATGTTTCTCTCTGTGGCAGAAATGTGTAAACACATGAACAGCGAATACACCTCTTTTCAACAGAGAGTTGTCTAAAAGGCAAGCATAAATGCATTTCTTTGACAGAAACAGACATGGCAGACAATAGTGGTTTGGTGTGGAGGGCGTGCTTGTGTTATTTCGACTGCTGTGTGTTTTTGTTTGCAGAGATGATGGTAGTTCATTCTGATAGACATTTGAAGCTGACAAGATGTGCTAACCCTGCTTTTTTAGATGAAATATGAGAGACTGAGCTACTGGCAACACATTCTGAGGAGGTAGCACAGATTGTTAGAACAGTGGCAGTAACACACCAAAACGTTTGTTGTCGACCACCGAAAAACAGGAAGAAAAAGAAATTGTCATTCTCGCCATTATATGGATTTACTTTCATAGACACCATGAATGCTGGTGCTGTCACTTATTGATCCGCGATCGGTAAATGTAGCTTGTGTGGATGCTACTGCGTTACTTTACTAAAAAAAATAGCTTCGCTACAGAAAAGCTATTTGATTTAGAAAGTAGCGACGCTACCGACATGCTACTGAGAAATGTAGTTATAGCAGATTAGCACCGCTTTCATAAATGGGCTTAGCAGAAGGCATCGTGCATATCAAAAACAGGGAAAGCAACAGATTAATATTATTCAACATTTCCAAGATTTTTAAAGAATTTTAGATGTAACCCCATTTGTAATCTTTAACATTTTCATAAGTAACTAATTTAGTTACACATTTTTTTCTCAGTAACTGTAACAAATTACTGTTATTTTTATTTTGTAATAAATTACATAACGGCGTGACATGTAACTGGTTACTCCCCAACACTGTTGGTTTTGTGGCCCATGGTCACATATAGTCAGTTACTGTAAGTAAGTATTTATAAGTACTGTTAAGTATTTTACGTTTTGCCAGTTTAGTGACTTTAGTGAGTTCAGTCGTACAAAAATGTACCATTTTAAAAAGGAGGCGAGGCACCCAACCCCACCCCTAACCCCAACTGTCATTGGGTGATGAGCAAATTGTACTAATTTGTACGAATTAGATCGTACAAATTCATACGAATTAGCGACTAAATAAAAAAGTTACGAATTGCCTTGAGATTGCGTTGGTCCACCACAACAAAACAAGAAAAGAGTTATGCATATCCTGTGTATTTACTGAGGAACTTCTGCCTTTTTATAAGCAGGAAAGATTTTAATAACACATATTCCTTTGGTAGCACTAAACAGAGCTCTCAGATGTCTGGCTTTGGGTGAAGATGAGAGAGAGAGGCAGTTTATCTGTGAGATTTATCAGCATGGTGTTGCTGGCATTAGTTCAAGTGACTGCGCACTCAAATCTCTGAAATAGTAAAGCCTTATAATGGATTTCTTAAACTGTCTGATTTTCGATAGTGGAGGCTTTATTTCTGTCCAGCTAGCAGTCAGCAAATCTGAAATAAAATTTCCTGGCAATCGATTCCAATTAGCTCTAGATCAGTGTACTGGAAAAAAAGAGAGAAAGATTTAATGTATTCATCGTGTTTGTTGAGTTCTGCCTGGGTATGTAAATAAATAGATTTACGTGAACAAATGTTGAAATTGCTAATGCATTTTTCTGATCTCTCATCCTTGTGTTTCAAACAATTCATTTAAAATCCAGCTCATGCCAAATGTAAATTAACATTCATTCATTTTCCTTCGGCTTACTCCCTATTTTATCAAGGGTTGCCACAACGGAATGAACCGCCAACTATTCCGGCATATGTTTTGCGCAGCGGATGCCCTTCCAGCTGCAACCCTGTACTGGAAAACACCCATGCACTCTCGCATTCACTTACACACTCATACACTATGGCCAATTTTGTTCGTCATTCATTCTGCATGTCTCTGTGGGGGAAACCAGAGCACCCGGAGGAAACCTACAGTACGCAAACACGGGGAGAACATGCAAACTCCACACAGAAATGCTAACTGGTCCAGCTGGGACTCGAACCAGCGACCTTCTTGCTGTGAGGTGACAGCCCTAACCACTGAGCCACCATGTACATTTTCAATCTTTATTAAAGTTTTCCTAGAGTTTAGGTTTATATTGATGTGAATCTGAAACGGAATTACCTGGAATCTGAGCTGCCAGACAGTCTGTTACATTTACCGTATTCCTAACACACTTATTAGGCTGTCAGAAAGCCCCCTGAGAGCCGTAGAGAACAGAGTCGGGTTGATCTATGTAGTTGTTTACCTTCTGAAAATGTCAAAATTCTTACAGGTTTTGCTTGGATCCACCTATGGAAAAATGAACCCTGTTTTTTTTTTTCCTGCAAAAAACGCTTCATCATGAGTCTTCACTGCAGTTTAGCATTTTCCAAAAAGTGTACTTCTCATTTCATCTGCTGCTTGAACTCTTTGTGATATGATCATTTTAATCGCAGTTTCCAGTTATGAAAGGAACATTTATAAATGCAGTAATGATTTTACTGGGAGGAGAATGCAAGGAAAATCCCAACTAACCCTTTTTTGGGTTTCCCAGAACATTCTGGGAACATTGGTTTATTGTTTCCAGAACGTTTCCAGCATTACTTGTTAGTTTGGAAAACATTCTCCTAATTTTTCAGATATGTTCTCAGTAGAACCTTCTGTAGAACCGTCATAGAACTGGAAATTAATGTTTAGAGAAGGAACATTCTTTTCCTAATACTTATTTGGTTCCACAAAAATGGAAACCATAAGGGAATGAAAGGGGAACATTAAAATTAAAATTACTGCATGTTTTCTTTGATCATAATAATACTGCTAACAGTGTTGGAAGGTAATTTCCTTCAAAAAAGAAATTAATTTCTAATTACATCATTAAGATGTTATTTAAATGAATTACTTTGTTTGAAAAGTAACTTAAGTAATTTAATTATTTGTTCATTATACATTCATTCATTCCTTTGGCTTAGTCTCTATTTCAGAGGTCACCACAGTGGAATGAACCACCAACTATTCCAGCAAATGTTTTACGCAGCGGATGCCCTTTCAGCCACAACCCAGTACTGGGAAACACTTACAGTATACACACTCATTCGCACACACTCGTGAACTACGGCCAATTTAGTTTATTCAATTCATCTTAATCTCATGTCTTTGGACTGTGGGGGGAACCGCAGCACCCGGAGAAAACCCACGCCAACACGGGGAGAACATGCAAACTCCACACAGAAATGCCAACTGGTCCAGCCAGGACTTGCTCAGTACAGCATTACTTAAAAGTTAACCCAACCTTTTTTACAGTGAAGTAAAGGTGCATATTGGTACCTTAAATATTACTGTTTAAAGCAGGGGTGCTCAATCCTGTTCCTGGAGATCTACCTTCCTGCAGATTTCTGTTGCAACCGACATCAAACACACCTGCCTGTAATTATCAAGTGCTGTTCAGGTCCTAATTAATTGGTTCAGGTGTGTTTGGTCAGGGTTGGAGCTGAACTATGCAGGAAGGTAGATCTCCAGGAACAGGATTGAGCACCCCTGGTTTAAAGGAATAGATCACCCAAAAAATTTCAATTACTTTATCATTTATTCTTCTTCATGTGGTTTAAAACATTGATGAGTTTCTTTCTTCTGTAAAACATAAAGATATATTCTAAAAGATATTTTGAATAATGCTTGTTGCTGTTCTTTTGTGTTCAACAGAAGAAAAAACTTACAATAGGTTATGAAAAAGTGAAGGGTCATTTTTGGTTGAACTGTCCTTTTAAGATGTACCTAGAATACAAAACAAACAGAAATAACTGAATTCATCATAACGTCTTACAGATTTGTGGCAGTGAGACAGAGATGTGTAAATAATTTTTTATAATTTCATAATTTCAAAGGAGATAAACTCAAAAAGAGGAGTGACCTCACACTGACCCCAGTTTCTTTGACTTTCACCCAACATTACACCTTCTCACAAGTAGGATCTATGCAAATACCTTACAGCCCCGGATGCCTGAAATGCCTCGCTGACAAATAGCTCCTTCATAGGGCCTTCTCATCCAGCTTCCAGTGTCTGTTAAATCAGGTTAAGTAAATGACAGTAATGTTTTAGATAGGACAAGTTCAGAATAACTTTTAAACTGCAGAAACTCTCAGAAATAAATAAACTTTTGTAGTTAAAGAGGACCTATTATGCATAAATCACTTTTATAAGGGGTTTAAACACAATTGTTTGGCAACAGTCCGTGAGTATAGCCAGCTTCTAATGGTAAAAAATTAATAATAACATTTTTTATAATCACACTTGATAAAACAGTCTGCAGAAACACTTTGATTGACATTCTCCCTTTGGTACGTGTCATCAGAGGAGTAAAGCCCTGCCCATTAGTGTCAATCTCTTCCTCATTAGCGAAGGAAGTTAGTCTTGTTTTTGAATCTGCCACTATGCTAACACATAGGCATTTGTAGCCCCGCCTACTTTTGAAAAGAGCACAATCTCATTTGAACTTAAAGCAACAGTAAAATAAGACAATTAGGATCAAAGCCTAAAAGGGTTTAGCCATTTTAAAGAATTATAAAACATTATTTGTGGGGTATTTTGAGTTTTGGGAAACTTCTCATATACACTCTCAATTCAAATTCAATTCAATTCAATTCAAATTTAAAAAACTTTATTTGTCCCCAAGTGGCAATTCAAGGCATATGGAGCAGCACCAAAAGAAAACAGTATTGTTAACACACAAAACACAATATACAATAAAAATAAATGACAATAACAACAATAAATACACACATAAATTAATTTTAAAAATCTAAAATGCATCTAAAATACATACTGAAAATTGTTACAGTTTAAAGTGTTATTTCTGGAATTTAAAAGCAGAATGGCTTTAGGAACAAAAGTGGCTCTTCTTCTCTGAGTTCTACACACAATGCAACGTCTTCCAGAGGGGAGCAGCTCAAATGCTGAATGGAGAATATGTGAATGGTCCTTAATAATCTTGCTTGCTAACCTAAGAGTATGTTGATCACATATGCCTGAAAGAGATCTAACAGGCAATCCAATAATCCTAGAACACACTGTAACAACACTTTGTAGCCTATTTCTATTCTGTAAATTAATAGAATGGAACCAACAAGAAATAGAAATGTGACAATACTCTCAATAAAAGGGCAGGGCATCACTCTAGGGCAGAGATGCCTAAAGTAGGGCCCGCGGGCCAAAGTTGGCCCATGGTAAACTTTGATTTGGCCCGCCATTCCATCTGAAGGTGCTTTCACACTAGAATGTGGTTTCTGAACGTAACCTTTTGTTTCTTGGTTTTATTGCTGGGCTACAAAAAAGCCAACTGAAATTAAATTATTCAATTAAATACTGTAAGTGAATCAGACTTTTAAAATGTAAATACTATGACCAAACTGCACAAGACATCTGCGAGCAAGTCAAAGTAAGCTTGACTAGTGTATTCAACATTGAACTTGTGTTGTAAATGGGATTGTTTATGTTTTACTGTAATACGTTCATTATAAAATGTTAAAAAACGATACTACATTAGTCAATTTGATTTAAAGCAACATTTTCTAGTTAATTTTAAATACTACAGAATAATGAGAAATTTACCCATGGCAAATTTAATATATACAGTTTGGTATATATTCAGCCCAAACGTCTCAATCAAGCTTGCTTTTTGGCACTTTATAGGTAAAAGTTTGAGCCCCCCTGCTCTAGGGACATCAGAGCCTTTTTTTTTTTACATCTTGTAAAAACCCAGCAGTCACGCAATGTCATAAGATGTTAATATTAGGTTAGATTTAGATCGCGTCTAAGAACAATGTTTTTTTAATGTTCAGTAACGACGTGAAATGACTTTGATATTTTGTTAATTTTAGGTTGTGTTGGAAAGTGACCAAGATCCACCGTCAAGACAACATCCTAAACCAACGTCATATTGAGGTCAAATACTGACATTTATTCGTCAGGTACGGCAATCAAATTCCAACATCTGATAGACGTCATTTTGGTAACATCCACACAACGTCAAGCTGTAACATCATTAGACGTTGATATTTTGTTATTTTTAGGTTGTGTTGGACTTTGACATTGACCTGACGTTGGGTCCTGACGTCAACCGTATTTTTATTCCCAAACAAAATACAATGTCCCCATGGCTTTAGGGTACAACGTCAATCTGACGTCAAGTTGACATCCTGTGCCTGCTGAGAAGGGGCATATTAGGTCCCCTTTAAATAGTACATATTAGTACCTACATGATCCATATTGCTACCTTAAAGGTTATCTAAATGTTTAATATTGTACCTTAAAGATACTGTACATATCAGCACCTAAAAGTTACAAAGAAATTTACTTTCTAAAAGGCTACTACCTCAGTGTGACAAAAAGTGTACAAAAAGTTTAAAAATATTAAATAGTACTATACCTAAAGGGGCAGCACGGTAGGGAGTGGGTAGCACTGTCGCATCACAGCAAGAATGTCGCTGGTTCTAGCCTCGGCTGGGTCAGTTACCATTTCTGTGTGGAGTTTGCATGTTCTCCCTGTGTCCGCGTGGGTTTCCTCCAGGTGCTCCAGTTTCCCCCACAGTCCAAAGACAATGCGGGTACTGGTGAATTGAATAAACTAAATTGGCTATAATGTATGTGTGTGCATATGAGAGTGTATGCCAGTGTTTCCCAGTACTGGGTTGCAAGTGGAAGGGTATCTGCTGTGTAAAACATATGCTTGATAAGTTGGCGGTTCATTTCGCTGAGGCGACCACTGATTAATGACGGGACTAAGCCAAAGGAAAATGAATGAATGAATTCCGGTTGCGTTGGAAACCATGTCCAACGTTGGACATTGACATCAGCCGGATGTTGGGTTCTGACGTCAACGCGATTTTCATTCCCATACAAAATGCAACATCCCACGGTGTTGGGGTACAACATCAATCTGACGTCATGTTGACGTACTGTGCCTGCTGGGAAAGAGCATAATAGATATCCTTTCAAGAGTTCACACTTAGTAATGCTTGACAATATTAGCAGGTTTGGCATGCTACTCCTGGTCAAGAAACATTTAAAGGGATACGAGATTAGTTAATTCTCAAGTGATCCCCCCCAATTCGTTTAGCCTGTTTCTTGATTAATAAAGACAGCTCTATTTGAATAGGGCGCCAACCACACCAGTGCATACTCACTTAAAGAAGCTCAGTATTAATGTACTTGTGAGTGTTACTATTATTTAATTTAATTGTGTCTCATGTTTTTAGACTGTGGGAGGAAAACGAAGTACCCAGGCGAAACCCATGCAAACACAGAGAGAACATGTAAACTCCGCACAGAAATGGTGACTGGCCCAGCTAGGACTTGAACCAGCGACCTTCTTGCTGTGAGGCAGCAGTGCTAGCCACTGAGCCACCATGTCGCCCAATCCTAGAAATGAGGAGGAGGGACAAGGGATGGATGGGAGGGAGCGAAGATAGGGAGTAAGGTTAGGCTGGATATTTATGTTAGATTTGGAATAATCCGATTGATTACCGATACGGACCAGCTGTGGTCAATCATATATCATGTTTCTCTCTAAATTAGTTTGTGAAACTTCCCTTAAATGGTACATATTAGTACCTAAAGGATCCATATTGGTACCTTAAAGGTGTATATTAGTATCTAAAGGTTTAATATTGTACCTCATAGATACATATCAGCACCTAAAAGTTACAAAGAAATACCTACTACCCCAGTGAGAGCTTTTTTTCTGAGAATGTACAAAAAGTTTAAGGTAATAAATAGTACTAAACCTAAAGGGAAAAATTACTGTATATGGTGTACAGTATTTACATCAAAGTACCAAAGTACCTGATATCTTGGAACTTCAAAACTCTAAACTGGTCTTATCTAAAAGGGTTATGAAAGTAGGTCAATAGTCACAGCTGGTACATTTACAATTCAGACAATAACAACATCGCGGGCTAGGATTCTGCCCTTTGTAGATCTACCTCAGTGGGAAAGCAGACCTTTTTTCTCTCTCCACATTTCCTGTTTACATTTGTGGAAAGGATAAATACTTCAATAGAGGTGGACTTGTTGAGTGCAGCTGTGCCACATGCTTTAG
>LR812523.1:75536773-75996773 GCA_903798195.1 Danio kyathit | reverse complement strand
TGCTGTTGCCTCACAGCAAGAACGTCGCTGGGTCGCTGGTTCGAACCTCAGCTGGGCTGGGTCAGTTGGCGTTTTCTGTGTGGAGTTTGCATGTTCTCCCTGCGTTCGCGTGGGTTTCCTCCGGGTGCTCCGGTTTCCACCACAGTCCAAAGACATGCAGTACAGGTGAATTGGGTAAGCTAAATTGTCCATAGTGTATGAGTGTGAATGTGTGTGTGGAAGTTCCCAGAGATGGTTGCGGCTGGAAGGTGTAAAATCGTGCTGGATAAGTTGGCGGTTCATTCCGCTGTGGCGACCCCGCAAGGGACAAAAGCCGACAAGAAAATGAATGAATGAGAAATAAAACAGAACAGAATAGAATAGAACAGTATAGAATAGAGTATAATAGAGCAGGACAGAATAGTGTAGAACAGAATAGAATAGAATAGAATATAACACAATATAATAGAACAGAACAGAAACAGTCTAGAATAGAAAAAGAACAGTGTAGAAGAATTGAATAGAATTAGACAGTATAAAAGAATAGAATATAGAACAGTATAAATAGAATAGAACAGTATAGAATAGAATAGATTAGGAGTATAATAGAGCAGGACAGAATAGTGTAGAATAGAATATAACACAATATAATAGAACAGAACAGAACAGTCTAGAATAGAAAAGAACAGTGTAGAAGATAGAATAGAATAGAACAGTATAAAAGAATAAAATAGAATAGAACAGTATAGAATAGAATAGAACAGTATAGAATGGAATAGAACAGTATAGAATAGAATAGAACAGGACAGTGTAGAATAGAATTGAACAGTATAGAATATAATAGAACATAATAGAATTGAATAGAACAGAACAGAACTGTATAGATTGAATAGAACAGTATAGTATAGAATACAACATAAGAACATAATAGAATAGAATAAAACAGAATAGAATAAAACAGAAGAGTATAGAATAGAATAGAACAGAACAGTATAGAATAAATAGAATAGGACAGAACAGAACAGTACAGAATAGAATAGAATAAAACAGAAGAGTATAGAATAGAATAGAATAGAACAGAACAGTGTAGAATATAATAGAACAATATAGGAGAATAGAATAGAATAGAATAGAATAAACCAAAATAGAATAGAATAGAATAAAACAAAATAAAATAGAATAGAATAGATTATCTTTATTGTCATCGGAAAATATGGAAAGTACAATGAAATGAAGGGCTTTACACATATTACACAAGAAACACAAATTACACTTTATACGCTTAACATAAATTACATATGAAATAGTATGGCACAATATTGTACCTATATTGCAGAGAGAATTTAAATGCATGCATATTGAAATATAAATTTACATACATTGCACAAGAAAGTTGCATATATTACACGTTTCACATAGTAACTGGACAAGATTGACATAAATTGCCCATATTACAAATAAAGCGGCAGATATTTCATGTGATTTATGCATATTTTAGAATGTCTATGTGCGGTTCATATTGTAGAGCAAAACGTTGCATCAAGTAAATTTGCCTCAGGCCTTATTTTGCTCATGAATTCTTAAAAACCTATAGGAAAATCTAAATCTTGAGGGAAGAGAGAGTCGTGAATTAACAAAATCAAATGACAGCTATAAATTTAAAGAGATAGTTCATCCAAAACTGAAGGTTCCATCAATATATCAATATCTTATTTTGTGTTCAACAGAAGAAAGAAACTCATAAAAGTCTTGAGGTTGAGCCAATAGTTAGAACATTTTCATTCTTGTGTGAACTATCCTTTAAGGGGGGTGGCACGGTGGCGCAGTGGGTAGCACTGTCACCTCACAGCAAGAAGATCACTGGTTCATTTCTGTGTGGAGTTGCATGTTCTTCCCGCGTTGGCGTGGGTTTCCTCCGGGTGTTCTGATTTCCCTCACAAGTCCAAAGACATGCTTGAATTGGGTATGCTAAATTGTCCGTCGTGTATGTGTGAGAGAGAGAGAGTGTATGAGTATTTCCCAGTGATGAGTTGCAGCTGAAAGGCATCCGCTGCTGGAACAAAGCCGAAAAGAAATGAATAAATGAATGTATCCCTTTAAGGATAATACCCTTCAACCTAGGGCTGGGCGGTTTTTCCGATTTTTTTCGATTAATTCGAATTTACGTTTTAAGACGATTTTATTTTTTACAAAATCGAGGAATCGCGGTTTTTAATAAAAATATTAAAGCCGCTTTTCCACTATTGTGCCAAAACCGTTCTAAACTTAGACAACCGTGCTGAATTGTGCTGATTCCGTGTGTTGACGTCGCGGCTCTGTTGATGTGCTGCCACAGCTGGTAGCGGAAGCGCGCAGGGCGGACCGGCCTTTGGGAACACCGGGACATTTTCCCGCTAGAGCAACAAGCGCCCCGCAGTCACAGCCAGCTTCGCGAATGTTTCCACGCCCGTCGTGCTGTTGTTCGCATCCCGCAGCCGTCTGTGTCTCCCGCGCGAGCTGCGAGACGGGGACCCGCGCTCCACCTGAAGGACGGTTATGGCGTGTTGTAAATGTCGGTCACCGCAGAAGTCAAATCTTTCTTAATTTGGACTTTTGCTTGAATTACGGAGTGGCACAGTAGCTGTCAAGGTACTGTATGAATTAAATCATAACCCATATATGCACCAATAAACAAGTAAAATGAATGAATGAATAAAATAAATATGGATTCTTAAATGTCGGCAGTTTTTACTCCAAAAAATATCAATACGTATCGACAAATGTTTTATAAAAATAAAGCAATTTCCAACATTTCAGCTATAGGCCATTATACGATTCAGTTAAATATAAGATAGACTTTAAATGTATATAGATATGTAACAGGTTTCTGTGGGGTTTTTTTTCACGGTGATCTTTAATATACACTGGGTGGTGTAGCTACGCACAAATATTTTCTAAAACGTCAAGCAGATATTTGTCTACAGCTCGTTAGTTATTTATGAAGAAAAAAATAATTAAAATAACAAAATAAAAAACTATAAAATTACAAAGATAAATGAGCAGCATTCTGCTAAATATAGTCCTTTATATCCTGATATGCGTGTGTTGTTCATTCGTTTTTTTTATATTTAACTTGATGCATTCGTTATTTAATATTTAAATACAAAATCGTTTAAATGGTTATATTTACCATCAAAATGTAGTATATTTTATATCATTTTTTACCATTTTTGATATAAACCGCTGTTATTTTATTGATTGTTATGAAATAATTTAAGTGCTATATTTTTATTAGTGAAAGTGCCCGCTCACTTTGACAAGGCCTGTCTAAATATATATTTCTGCCTTGCCACTAATACAGATAAACTATTGTTGCATTATCATTGTTTATTTTTCTGTTATGTACAGAGATTTGAATATTTATTTCCCCTCCAATCCTTTTTAATCTTCAAGTTACATTTTGGTCATTTTCTCTCCAAATAAAATTTGCCCAAAGCTGCACAACATATGACCTCTACATAAATACGGGTGCTGTGACTTCTATTGTAGCTATGTTTAGCATCCCTATATGAGAGAGTGCCATAACCGCGTTTAGTCACACTATTGCTTTTCTTTTACAAGTGAGCATGAAAAAAACTAGTTTCAGCATTTATTTAAATTTAAATGAACAAAGTAAACTGGTAAGGTAGTTACACAGTAAAAAAAAATTAATAAAAAATAAATAAAAAAATCGAAATCGAAATCGTGAATCGGTCAAACTTTATGAAAAATCGAGATTTTTTTTTTTTGCCATATCGCCCAGCCCTACTTCAACCTTAACCTTCTGTTAAAATAGGAAACAAATCTACACAGGAAAGAAAACTACACTAACCAAGCCATTTTGGGATTTTCCATAGACACTGCAGGACCACCTAATGCTCAATTCTTTCTTAGTTTCCTTTTAGGTTATATATGTAGGTGGTGTATCAAATTCATAATGTATGAACCTAAATATGTCAGCTGTAGGTTTTTGTTTTAGTATATACAGTATAATTGACTCGATTGATTTTACGATTGATTTATATCCTGCCTTGGCATATTGAGAGGACACACTCACTTTCAATCTATATGGAGCATTGCAAATTTTTGGCATCCGGGCAGATGATAAGCTTTGACCGTCTCCTGAGCAGAAACAGCTGTTAGAGATTTACAGTATAGGCTGCTGCTGCAAAGTGTTTCGACAGAGTCTACAGCAGATGGAGCGTTGCTTTTGGACACAGACTAGACTGGTAATTTAGATGGATGTGGTGATGCCTTAGTGTAGAATGGAACAATGAGATCCCAACACTTTGCTTTCTTTCAGTAGCTGAATAAAAAAAAAGACCAGCGGTGAGCAGTACTTGTTGGCTCTTTGGTTTGACCTTTCAGGCCTTTTGAACAACTCTCTCCGAGGCATTGTTGCTTTTTCAGTGTAGTTGGACTTTTTTAGCGTAAAGTGCTTGTCTCTCAGTGACATTTGGGAGACTGGACACAAAAGCTTTTATTACAGATTTATTAAGTTCTACAAACGGAAAGAGCGGCAACTCCATATTTGGTCAAAATCAAGTCGAAACAAAATCAAAATTGACTCTTCTTTTTTATGTGTATATCGCAGTGCATGTTATAAACAAAGTATCTGTGCATTTTCATTCATTCATTCATTCATTCATTTTTCTTCGACTTAATCTCTATTTTAGATGTTGCCACAGTGGAATGAACCACCAACTATTCCAGCATATGCCCTTTCAGCCGCAACAGAGTACTGGGAAACACCCATAAACACACATTCACACACACACTCATACACTACAGCCAATTTAGTTTATTCAATTCACCTATACCGCATGTCTTTGGACTGTGGGGGAAGCTGGAGCACCCAGAAGAAAACCCAGGCGAACACGGGAGAACATGCAAACTCCACACAGAAATGACAACTAGCCCAGCCGATACTAGAACCAGCGACCTTCTTGATGTGAGGCGACAGTGCTAACCACTGAGCCACCGTGCCGCCTCCTCTGCTCATTTTATCATTTTGTAATAATTTGGCCTCAGAATCTTTTATCAAATACATTAACCACCACCATTCCCTCTCAAAATTACTTTTCTTCACTTCTGGTCACATGGAAGGCCTTTAGGGCGGGGCTATCAGTCCTTTAGGGCGGGGCTATCAGGGCGTGGCTCATTCCTGCTCTGCCTTCATTCATTCATCAATCTACCATTTTTTGTTAGAAATGCCCATCTTCCAACTAGGCATGGGACGATAACCGTTTTCAAGGTATACCGCGGTTTGGAAAAGTCAAGTTTTTCATACCGCCAAAATTTTCTCTAATACTGTTCCTAAGGTATGTGTAAGATTTTTTTATTAACATTTTTTTTAACAACAGCATCTCCAGCAGAAAAGATATCCAAAGATGCCATTTAAATTGTAAATAAATCTGTGTTTTTGAAACTAATGAAGACAGCAGAAGTCAATGATTCATTTTCATTATTTGGCCTGGCACGTTTACTGCTCCAAAATATTATAAATGTTTCTCAAAATAAAATATATTTTGTTCAAAGGGGAAAAACTTTTAGTTTTTTACCCAGACATTTAAAAAGAATATAATTTAGAGCAGTAATCACAATACCGTGATACCGTGAAACCGTGATATTTTTATCCAAGGTTATCATACCGTCAGAATCTTATACCGGCCCATGCCTACTTCCAACAATCCAATCAGTTTTCAAAAGGACAAAACCATGCACCGCCATATATATATTTTTTCTTATTTCAGGTCTATTTCAAGTGAATGTACATCACAATAGAGAAAAAAAAGGACAAACTTAACTTTTCATGGTGATTTTAAAGCCTAAAATTGGGATTTTCAAAGAAAGAAAAAAGGTAAAAATGAGTAATCTAAATTAGTAAATTTAAGTGTAACAGAGGCCAGCTAGTGAAGTGCTAGCGACAGACACTAAAGGCCATGGTCTTTAGCCTCCTTGTTAGAGCAACCAACTCCCATACAAAAAATCATCAGTTCGATCCTAGCTCAGAACGGGTTGGATGCAGTAGGACCGGTGGGTTACACATGGGGGCTCATCCTGGATGGGAGTGAGGTTTACGGGGGTGAGTGTAATGGAGGCCAGCTAGCAAAGTGCTATATAGGTAAATCTCGCTCTTCTGACCTCAAAAGGTGCTCTAGCGACAGACGTTTAAGGCCTTGGTCTTTAGCCTTTTGTTAGAGCAACCGACTCCTATACAAAAATTGCTGATTCGATCCTAGCTCAGAGCAAGTTGGGTGCAGTAGGACCAGTGGGTTACACATGGGGGCTCGTCCAAGATGGTAGTGAGCAGAGCTTAATTTGCGCTGGAACACACCGGATCCGGCACCTCTGAAATCTGATCCAGCACCACATTTTACTGATCCCCCTCCTCAACCACCCTCCTCCGCCGTCCGCTGTTCACTTTCACTTTCTTCCGCGACTCCCCAACCCTCTTCACTTTCGTCTGTGACACCCCTCCGCCCCCGCTCTCCGATCTCCACTTTCGTGCGCGACACCTCTACATCCTCGGGTAACATGCCGGATCTGTTACCCCGATCTGTTCCAGGACCTCGCAATTCACAAATTAAGCACTGGGAGTGAGGTTTAGGGGGGTGAGTGTAACAGAGGCCAGCTAGTGAGTTCTATGCAGGTAAACATCTCCTGACCTCAAAAGGTGCTCTAGCGGCAGACGCTAGAGGCCATAGTCTTTAGTCTCCTTGTTAGAGCAACTGACTCCCATACAAAAAAAAATGGTTCAATCCCTGCTCAGACTGGGATGGATGAAGTAGGATCAGTGGGTTACACATGGGGGCTCATCGAGGATGGGAGTGAGGTTTAGGGGGCTGATTGTAATGAAGGCCAGCTAGCAAAGTGCTATGCAGGTAAACCTCACTCCTCTGACCTCTAAAGGTGCTCTAGCGACAGAGGTTAGAGGTCTTGGTCTTTAGCCTCCTTGTTAGAGCAACTGACTCCTATACAGAAATTGTCGATTCAATCCCAGCTCAGAGCAAGTTGGGTGCAGTAGGACCAGTGGGTTACATGTGGGGGCTCGTCCGGGATGGGAGTGAGGTTTAGGGGAGTGAATGTAATGGAGGCCAGCTAGCAAAGTGCTATGGATGTAAACATCACTCCTCTAACCACAAAAGTAGCTCTAGCAACAGACACTAGAGGCTATGGTCTTTAGCCTCCTTGTTAGAGCAACTGACTCCCATACAAAAAATCGCAGGTTCGATTCCAGCTCAGAGAGGGTTGGGTGCACTAGGACTGGTGGGTTACATAAACGTGTGTAAAAAGTTTTTGTTCAGTTTCAGTGTTTACGTAGGTACTGCACTTTGTCTTCATAGGACAGACTTTGTCATATGCATGCAGTAACTAAAATAAATGTTAACTTTATTAACATTTTTATAGGGAGGGAAGAGATATTAACTTAAATCTGCATTAAATTGCTCAAAGTTGATATTAAAAATATTTCTATTTCTATGTAATAGTTTTTAACAACATTGCAGTTTTACTGTATTCAAATAAATGCACCTTGGTGAGCAGAAGAGTCAAAAAACAAAAGAATTTGATATTGATTACATTTATTAGATGAGTATTATTTGACAAAAGTGTCATTTAAAAAACATAGGATTTCTTTGATTGAGGCCCCATCCATAGCTTAAATCGGAAGCTTTTAGATCCAGCTATGACTGCCGAGGACGAAGGCAGGGGCAGAGCCTACCCCCCTGAACAGAGAAAACCTAATAGTGGTGGGGAGGATGGTGGGTAAACGTCTGCATCAGTATCTGCAACCAAATTAATGAAATGAATGGACAGCTAATATATTCCTTGTGTCGCGTGGTTATTGGTTGGAACTGATGGTAATGAGTGACGTGACATTAAGTCTTCCTGGTTGAACTAGTGCTAAAAGCTACACTCATCCTAAACTTTTAAACATTAGTGTGTATTTTTCACAATTTAAAATCCATTGTTTAGTTATTTCTTCAGTGGTTTAAAACTGGATAATAACAGAACAGAAAATTGCAATCAGCTTACTCAAAATGATTAGAAATTTTGTCACATTTTACTGAGTCAATTTCATTCTACTATTATACTTTGAGCTGCAAAGTTACTGATTTGTTGCCAATATACTTGTTGATTTGTTCAACCTATAACTGTAATTCTTCGTTTTTGTTTTTTAACAGGCGAGCTGTGTTTTTTCTGCATGGTTCTTTACTGTACATGCTGTTTGAGGCTTGCACAAGCACATCTGCAGGTGAGTCTGATTTTTCATGAAGGATTCATGGAACATAATTTGGTGCATGCAGAATATGTATCTGCAAAATGTCTGTTCATTTTCTGCCACGGTCTTGACATCTGTGTCATAACCCAGAATGTTACACGGGTTCATTGAAGTCCAAGGACCTCACACTGCCTTGCAGTAAAGTTTGAGGATACTTGACAGGACTTGGATAAATAGACCTCTAATGTTACTACCCACTGGAGTTTTCCATGAGTCAGAGTTAAAGAGGCCACAGGTACTTATTTTAGAGAGCAGGTGATCCGTATTGCCAGAATTAAACATTTTTGCATGATATATGAAGCAGTGCTTGATCAACAACACATGACTGCTCTGTTTATTTTCTCTAGTAAACCAGAAGCCACTGTTTGTGCAAGTCTATATGTTTCGTTTTTGATTCCAACCTCATTTACAGCAATAGGCATTGTGCCTGATTGGATGTCACAGACTGAGTCTGCTCACTTTAGATTGAGATATTGGATAGACTTCGTGTTTATTTCAAGAATAAATAATGCTTGTGGTCTATCACTGTAGTCCCTCCAGGCCACAGGGACGTCAACATGATGTCATATTGACGTTGTACTCGAACACACCCCAACGTCGTTGGATTTTGTTTGGAAATGAAAATCGGGTTGATGTCAGAACCCAACATCAGGCCGATGTCAACATCCAACCTAAAATCAACCTAAAATCAATCAAATACCAGCGTCTAATCATGTTGACGTTGTGTGGACGTTATCATTATGACATCTATCAGACGTTGGTCACTTTCCAAACAACCTAAATCAACCAAATATCAACGTAATTTGACATTGTTATTGGACGTCAAAATAACGTTGCGCTTAGACGTTGGCTAGACATTGAATTTTGGTCACCTGACGTCATGACCTAAAATCTAACCTAATATTAATGTCTTATGATGTTGTGTGCCTGCAGGGATGTCATTAACTGTTTCCAAACTACCTATTTTTTATCGCATTTTTGATATGCACGTAAAAAAAAAAACGTTAATGGAAACGCCATGATACACATACGTTTTGAAAATGCGCATAAAAAACGTATGCACATAACTGTGTAGGTACACTTTTTATTCGATAAGAAAAGACTATGATAAGCACTTTACCGAACAAATTCCAGTATGTGTGCATTTAAAAAAAGTTATGTGATTTTGTAATATGAGATCATTGGATGATAAAAAGTGTGTCTAAGATAGTTTCTAACAGCAGATGGCGCTTTGAACTAGTTTTTAACAGCAGACGGCGCTCTAGGCTAGTTCTAACAGCAGATGGCGTTTAATATAGCTTATAACAGCAGATGGCGATCTTGGCTATAAATTATTATTAATATTATTAGTTTTTATCATTAATTCCTCTAGAATCAAGAGCGTCTGTGCTCTGCGTCTCACTCATAACTTTTTATTCGATAAGAAAAGATGCGCACAAACTACAATGGAAACACTTACCCTAACAAATTCCAGTATGCGCATTAAAAAAAAGTCATGTGATTTTGTAATAAGAGATCATGTGATGATAAAAATGTGTGTGAATGGACAAACCAGCAGGCTGAGCACATTGTAAAACATCGGAAATGTTGTTCTGGTCATTCTAAAACGCCGTAACCATTTCAGTAGTGTTGTTATATTATTAATTATTAATTAGTTTCTAACAGCATATAGTGCTTTAGGTTAGTTTCTAACAGCAGATGGCGATCTTGGCTAGTTTTTAAAAGCAGATGGCACTCTAGGATAGTTTCTAACAGCAGATGGCGCTTTAAACTAGTTTTTAACTGCAGACGGCGCTCTAGGCTCGTTTCTAACAGCAGATGGCGTTATAATATAGCTTATAACAGCAGATGGCGCTGTTGGCTATTAATTATTATTAATATTATTCATTTTTATCATTAAATACCTCCAGAATCAAGAGCATCTGTGCTTCGCATCTTACGCCTTTAAACACCACCACGCGTTCATTTCGTGTCGGCATACTGTTTTCTGAGGTGCAGGTAATTTATTAAATAAGGAAAAGATTGACGCAGCTTCTTCTACCGCAGGCAAATTACGCTATTATTTTTGATATTTGGCGCCAGTTGATCAAGGAATGACGATTTGGTAGGATGACACTGTCTGTAACAAAATATAAAACATTCAAAGTATTTTAAATAGCCACTTAAGAGCTAAAATGTGCTGTCCACGTATGTGGACACTTAAGCTCTAGGAGGTTATAGACGTTTTTAGCTTTGTGTTTGACCCAAAGTAGCCTAAACTTATTGCTTCTCATTCAAGGTGTGTCTAGAATTCCCACATCTGCTCTGAACAGATTTTATGTGGGAGGTTCACATCATCCGTCACATTCAGCCTAACTCATTCATGTACATGTAACATATGGTGCTTCTGTGTCATACATTAATGAAATGCAACAGCCATCATGTTTTAAACAAGTCATGAAAGATGCCTTTGTTCTTGAGAGTATGTTTGAGGCTTTTACCATATGCAAGACACTCCGTATAGCACAGTCTCCCTCTAAATTTTCTCTGGGTATCCACCGAATGACTTATGATCTAGTCCTCTTTGTGAGCCGTAGCTGGAGAGTTTCTGGAATTCTTCTCTAGCCGTTGCTCTTATCTTTAGTGTGAAATATGATTTCCAGCGTATGACATTGCACTTTCCACTGACGTTTCATTCTTGACATCAATTTTAAGGGCAACTGGAATTCTGGTAGATTTCAGCCTGGTTCTGGGAACTGATTCTGAGTCAAGCAGTCGATGCGTTTTACTGTCCTATTTCAAATGCATTTCTCAATGGAACATTAGTGGTCTGCAATGGGGCCCTTCCTTGACTCTTTTTGAAAGTTCACCCCAAATGCTAGCTGTTAATTTTCTCCCCCTCAAGCCATCCAAGGTGAAGATCTATTTTAAAAGAAAATTTTGCTCTAACTGCTGTCCTTGTTGATTTGTTTAATGCAAGTCAGTGGCTGCCAATACTTTGAGAGTCAAGAAAACATACACAGGCAAAACAATATGAATACTTTCGTGGCTATACGCTCTAGGCTAGTTTCTAACAGCAGATGGCGCTCTAGGCTAGTTTCTAACAGCAGATGTTGCGCTAGGCTAGTTTCTAATAGAAAATGGTGCTCTAGGCTATTTTTAATAGCAGATGGGTGCTCTAGGTTAGTTTTCTAACAGCAGATGGAGCTTCTAGGCTAATTTTTAACAGCAGTTAGAGGTTTAGGCTAGTTTTTAACAGCAGAGGATGCTCTAGGCTAGTTTCTAACAGCAGATGGCATTCTAGTCTAGCTTTTAACAGCAGATGTCTCTAGGCTAGTTTCTAACAGCAGATGGCGCTCTAGGCTAGTTTTTAACAGCAGATGGCGCTTTAGGCTAGCTTATAACAGCAGATGGCACTCTAGGCTGGTTTTTAACAGCAGATGGCGCTTGGGCTAGTTTATAAACAGCCGATGGCACTCTAGGCTAGTTTTTTAATAGCAGATGGTGCTCTAGGTTAGTTTCTAACAGCAGATGGAGCTCTAAGCTAATTTTTAACAGCAGTTAGAGGTTTAGGCTAGTTTTTTAACAGCAGATGATGCTCTAGGCTAGTTTCTAACAGCAGATGGCATTCTAGTCTAGTTTTTTAACAGCAGATGTCTCTAGGCTAGTTTTTAACAGCAGATGTCTCTAGGCTAGTTTTTAACAGCAGATAGCGCTTTAGGCTAGCTTATAACAGCAAATAGCGCTTTAGGCTAGCTTATAACAGCAGGATGGCACTCTAGGCTGGTTTTTAACAGCAGATGGCGCTTTAGGCTAGTTTATAACAGCCGATGGCACTCTAGGCTAGTTTTTAACAGCAGATGGCACTTTAGGCTAGTTTCTAACAGCAGATGGCGCTCTAGGCTAGTTTCTAACAGCAGATGGAGCTCTAGGTTAGTTTTTAACAAAAGATGGTTCTCTAGGCTAGTTTCTAACAGCAGATGGTGCTCTAGGATAGTTTCTAACAGCTGATGGCACTCTAGGCTAGCTTTTGAACAGCAGATGGCATTCTAGGCTAGTTCCTGTTCCTAGCAGCATATAGCACTCTAGACTAATTTCAAACAGCAGATGGCACTTTAAAACTAGTTTCTAACAGCAGATGGCGCTCTAGGCTAGTTTTTTAAAAGCACATGGCACTCTAGGCCAGTTTTCTAACAGCAAATGGCGCTCTAGGCTAGTTTTTAACAGCAGATGGTGCTCTAGGCTAATTTCTAACAGCAGATGGCACCCTAGGCTAGTTTTTAACAGCAGATAGTGCTTTAAACTAGTTTCTAACAGCAGACAGCGCTCTAGGCTAGTTTCTAAACAGCAGATGGTGCTCTAGGCTAATTTCTAACAGCAGATGGCACCCTAGGCTAGCTTTTTAGCAGCAGATGGTGCTCTAGGCTAGTTTCTTACCGCAGATGGCACTCTAGGCTAGTTTTTTTGTCTAAAAGTGGAGTGGAACACAGCCTGTACTCCATTCGGCAGGGCTCATCCATATGCCCTAATCCTTTCAAAGGGTCCCTCTGAAGTGATTAGAGTATAGGGATGAACCCTACAGAGTTGCGTGCAGTGTGTGACAACAAACAACTTCAGTGGCAAAGGATAATGGCCTTAGTGTCCATCAGTCCACTTCATTTCAAAGGGCCTTTCGAAGTGGTCAGTTTGGCGCACTTTGGTTTGGAACAATACTTCAATACGGCAGCCATATTTTTTTAGATCTTATTTTTAATGATTCTTTCTTTTTTATTTATTTATTTCTTTTTTATAATTATTTTTTAGGGGTTTTTACCTTTATTGTATAGGACAGTGGAGAGTATTGACAGGAAAGCATGGGGAGCAGAGAGAGGGAAGGATCGCATAGGACTGCGAGGCGGGAATCAACTCGGGTTGCCGTGAGCACCAGAGTGCATGTGTCGACGCACTAACCACTACACCACTGGCAACCGACTAATGATGCTTTCTACATTATCATTCTCACAGTTTCAAAACAGATATGGACGGTCATACATTTGCAATAACAATGCTCAAACTAGTTTTCAAAAGCTTAAAAACAACCGTTAAGATGTGGGCAATTTTCAGTTGCATAAACTAGTCTTAATTGGCTCACACTGGCCTCAGGTCAGCAGGTCATGCTTTTTTAATTACATGATGCTCATGACTCTTTCATGCAGCACTTCTAACTGTTATTTGCAAGCAATCCATTGGATGTCTGTTGAGTGTTCTTTTGAGGTGCTATGCTGGAATTTATTGTAAGAGTTTTGTGTCATGTGATTTATGTGAAGTTATTCAGATCATTAATTTTCTAAATCCAGAGCAGTTGTTTTCCTGCTGTTTGTCAGGAGATGATCTGTCACCTCTTTCTGACGTTTTGGATAATTAAGTGGCCAATGTGTTAGTAACTCTTTTTAGATTTGTTTACAACACCACTGCAGACATAGTTCTCTCTTTCAACAATCCCACACAGTCTGCAGGATATCATCTGTTAAGTAACGCAAGGGGGGGAAAAGTCCATGCAAATTATTCCATTTACATGTGCTTTTCATTTGGAAATCAATGGGTATATTTTGTAACGGCAGATGTTGAGCTGTATTTTGTTTAGTCAGAACTTGTTTGGGTTAGATATGGTTTTGTGATGCATATTCTTATTTGTTTTTTATTGTAAACTCATTACTGGCTGTTAAAAAGTGTGCAGCCTTAGGACAAATGACAATGGCTTGTCATTTTAATTATTACCTTTTGTCATATTTACTTGCTAGCAAAGGGATCACATAGGGTATTATTGTTATTTATTATAACTGTGGATCTACAGACTTTGCAGTAAAAATATAATATAGAAACAAGTAGCAAATTTATTACACGACTTCAGAAGCCCATTGTTTCAGAAGGGTATAAACGGAGGTCAGAGCCAGCTCCAATTGGGTGGGACTTAAGCTCCAAGCGGGTGGGCCTTCGAGCTCCAAGTGGGCTGTGCAAACCTGGAGTTTTTATTTATTTAATATGTTATACATGACATGGAGTCCAATATTGTGCTTTATGAATGTCTACACCTACCCCAACCCTAAACCCAACCTCACAGTAACCTGTTGTGTTTTATTAACATCTGCACCTAAACCCAACCTCACAGTAACCTGTTGTGTTTTATTAATATCTGCACCTAAACCCAACCTCACAGTAACTGTCGTATTTCACGTAAGTTGTCATTTGTCGAGTTTGTCAAGCCCCACTTTGGGGCCATTTGTCGTAAGCTCCCCGGCGGTTGTCATTTGTTGTGATTGACGACCTTCTCATCAATGAGGCACTATCAGACTGGAGGTTTTTGGATACCAGAAATAAAGACTTTATTCTCACATAATAAAGCCTGAGAAAGTGCAGAGCAGAGCATTGCATCCCCACTCGCTCTTCCCACTTTCCCTCACACTTTCTAAAGTCTCTGTGTTTTCCACAATCTTTATACAGATTTCTTTGACACACCCCTAGGTGCCTTATTTTAAACATCTGACCACCATTGGAGATGTCTCAGGTGGTTCTATTATATTTGGCCCTCAGCCAGCTTGCTAATGTCACCAGATATGTCACAGGTCTATGTCAGCAACTGCTTTGGCACCAGAGCATAGTTACAAAAGAACTAAGTGTTTACATACATTATCATCACAGCATAATAACTTCCCAATATGTTACTCACTCTAGCTTCTGACACATATAGCTTCATATGCTTATTTAACATATATAATCAGTACTTTACATATTCAGAATCAGTCAGCTCAGAATCAGTTATTTCATAGTGTTGCTCCTGTGCAGGATTCTCCTCTTACACACAGACATACCTCAGTATTTTTACCCACTGGCATGTAACAAACACCCCTAGAAGACCCTTAAAGAGTAAACAGCTTTCACAAGAGTAAACTGCTTCACACTGAGAATAAATAAAATCTTCTTCGTTTTAATTAATATCTGCACCTAAACCCAACCTCACAGTAACCTGTTGTGTTTTATTAACATCTACACCTAAACCCAACCTCACAGTAACCTGTTGTGTTTTATTAACATCTACACCTAAACCCAACCTCACAGTAACCTGTTGTGTTTTATTAACATCTACACCTAAACCCAACCTCACAGTAACCTGTTGTGTTTTCTTAACATCTACACCTAAACCCAACCTCACAGTAACTTGTTGTGTTTTATTAATAACTGCACCACCTACTGTACACCACCTAAACCCAACCTACTTGTGGTTTAAGTCCCTCCTACTTGGAGGTACTTGCGATGTAATCCCTCCCACTTGGAGGTCTCCGGGCTGCAGTGATACCTATTTGCATTGTTTTAATCAAAATCACAGCAATAGAGTGAAAGAAATGACTAAAATGCTGTCAGTAAAAATAAGTGGTGGACAGAACAAAGTATTTTTACTTCATTAATGTACTTAAATGTCTCGTGAAGTGTTTTGAAATGTGCATTTTTATTCGTAATCTCAACCGAAACACAAAGAGAGGGTGTGACATAGTGTAGCCCCTCCTCTTTTTAAAAAAACAGCCAACAGTGTTTTGTTTTATCTCAGCTCTGCCAGTGAGAGTGGTTGAGCTCAAGCACAATCTTATAAGTCTTATAAGGACGTTGAGATGCACACTCTCTCTCGCTTCACTTGACCTAATTTATTGCAGACCTCTAACGATTTTGTAGTAGAGCTGATGAATCTGTAAAACTCACATTTACTAGAGCAAGCCCACACAGTGTTATTGTTCTACACGTATCAGTATCAGCAGAGTATTTCGTGAAGCAATACCCCAGATGAAACATTACCTTTGCCGCATGTGTTCGACATATGCTTTTGTTAATGATCTGTTTCTATAATGAGCTCAGTGTGTGTGTGTGTGCGCGGCAGACCTACAATTAGCTACGATGACATCCGTTTTGCTTCTAAATAGTTTTTTTAGACAGATTAGTTTCAATCTAAAGACTCAAAATGTGCAAAACTGGAATATTGCATATAATATTTGCAAATAAAGCACCGTTTCCATCCAATGAGAAAAAAAATCGTCACTTCCTGATAAACTGGTGGCAAATATCAAAAATAAAAACGGAATTTGCAGAAAGCGCAGACTCTCAAGACATTTCTGGAGGTAATATATTAAAGACTATATAATACACAAGACATGTCACTTGTATAGTTTTGAATGGGGAAAAGTGTAACTGTCAATATGGCGAATGAAGCCCCGCCTTCTAGTACAGAAGCCAATCAGCTATCACTATATAGTGAGGATTCTCCGGGGCAGGGGCTCAGACCAGACGTGAGTTTTTGCAGATTTTGTGTGATTCAAACGTTTAGAAACGAAACCAAACAGACAGTTGTTGTTTAATTTTATTGTTGATTCCTAATATGAAATTTAATAGTAAGCTTGGCAAGCAATTTTGTAGAATTTGATGTTTCCTCCATTCAAACAGAATGTCCATGCATACTGCCCGAGAGGCATTTCAAAGATGGCCACCGAGTTAAATGACTTGCCTTTAAAGAGACTTTGATAATACTTATGTCACAATTACTATTTGTAAATTCTAAATTCTGCTAAATTCTAGCAGTTGCAGATCACTGAACTTCAAATCCCATCATGCACCTCACACACACACCAGTTCCAGGTCTCTCCCTGATTGCACACACACAGCTGGAAACTAATCATAGACTGATTGCATGGACTTTATATATTCCTTACATTCTCACACACATTGCTGAGTCTTGTTAGTCTGTAACACCACGAAGCGTTTCTTTGTATAAGTAATTCCGTGTTTGATCCTTGCCTTGTTTTATCATTTATGTTGTTTGCCGCCTGTACCGACCTCTTGCCTGTGACTTTGACTACACTTCTGGATTACCACTATGATACTGTTTGTACCCGTTTGACCGTTGCCTGCCTCACCATTCTCTGTTTAATAAACTGCATGTGGATCCTCAACTCTGTCTGGATGCCCCCCTTGTTACAACTGAACCATTTTGATGACAAGACTTTGGCTGAGGGATTTTAGAATGACCAAAACAACATTTCAGATGTTTTACAATGTGGTCAATTAACTGGTTTGTCCATTAATGCCATCCCATAGCACCCATTTTTGTTATCACGTGATATGTTCAAATCACATGACTATTTTGATATGCATGCTGGAATTTATTCAGTAAATGTGTTTCCATCGTAACTTATGCACATTTTTTCTTATCGGATGCTATCCTACTATGCCTACATATTATACCTATACCTACACTCAATTGTGTGCATTCGTTTTTGTTGTGCATTTTCAAAATTTATGCACATCTTGAAATTTTCAATTAATGTTTTGTTTTTAAGTGATATTCCAAAATGCGCATAAAAATAGGTGGATGGAAATATAGCTGGCGCGTCTTTGTATATTAATTATTGCAGTAATATTTGTGGCTTTTCCGTTTTGTAGATGTGGACGTGCTGCAAAGACTGGGATTGGTTGGGAAAAGACCACCTCAAGGCTTCATCCCTATTAAATCAGGAGTCATCCTAACCACAAGGGCGAGAATTGACGTTCCGGTGAGCTCCGTCATTCCTGCCTCACTGGCCTCGACGTTCTCTATCATCCTCAGCGTATGTTCGCATCGCATAAACCATGCTTTCCTTTTCACCATTGAGACAAAGAGGAAAAGACTGCAGCTAGGGGTGCAGTTCATCCCTGGACAGATATTAGTCTACCTGGGCCAAAGGAACTCTGTAAATTTTGATTACGATGTTCACAATGGCCAGTGGCACAACCTGGCTTTGGAATTCCAAGCCCAAAAGGTTACTTTATATACTTCTTGCGGGAATACAAGTGCACAGGCAATTTGGATTTTCAAAATGAGGAAACGCTGGATCCAGAGGGGCTCCTTTCGCTTGGGAAAAATGAGCCAGAACTCAGTGCAGTTTGAAGGAGCCATCTGCCAGTTTGACATTCATCCCTCAGCTCAGGCAGCTCACAATTATTGCAAATACATTAAAAAACAATGCAGGGAGGCTGATACTTATCGGCCAAACCTTCCTCCGCTTTTACCACTTTTACCCCTGGACCTTAATACATCTACCATTCAGACCGCCAAAGATGTAACAGATATCAACGAAAGACATCTTTCACTAACTCGAGATGAGATTAATATTAGTCATGAAGGGCAAACCACAGTGCCACCGACAGTAACCCAGCCCACACTACAGCTCCCCTTACAGGCCACAGCGCAAACTACTGTTGCCTCCTATAGGAACAGGACATCACAGATATCTCCAAAGCCAACTCAACAAAACAGATCCAGCAAGAAAGCAAAAAAAGAACGTCAAAAGCCCCATATTTTAAAAGAGAACCAGATTTCTGTCACTGACAACCCAACAAGTCAACAGAAAAACAAAGTAGATATTCCGACCACAAAAACACCTGAAGTTTCTAGTACATTCAGGGTGTCAGAAATGACAACATTAGCAGCACAGAGACCTCTGCCAAAGGAAACCTCCTTTTTTGAAGCCAAAGCCACATTTTTTGAGTCTGTAACCCCTGCAGCTATGGATGGTTTGCAAACATTTGACCTGGAACCGACCCAGTATTCCCTCTTGGAGTTATCTGGACTTAAAGGAGAACCCGGACTACCGGTAGGATATCTTTTCTTTGTACAGATATGTTTAGTGATTTAAGTTTTTGTGCATTTTTTTGTGCATTTTTCTTATTTGTATAGTTTAAATTGGACTAACGGAGGTCAAGCTATTGAATGTAATGCTAACATGAAGTCTAGAAGTTGTCTAGAGGTCTGTTGCACAAAATGAGTTGAACAAACTCTGGGTTTCAGAATAAGTTGTCATTAAATTCCATTAAAATAATGATGCTGTTATAAAATTATATGACAGACTATTGAGACTTTTACTGATTTTTAATGACAAATTAATTTTGTTCCACTAAAAAAAGGGCCTCATAACAGTCATGTTTATGACGGATTTATGACAAGTTATGTTTTCTAGATAATAGGGCTGCAACCAACGATTATTTTGATAGTTGATAAGTTGGGCGATTGTTTTTTTTATTAATTGATCTGATAAAACTAAATACTTTTAAAAATTATAACTTTATAATAGCGTAAAATTAGGGTATTATTTATGTATAAATGTATACTTTTAAAAATGCAAAGGCCACATATTCAGTTTAATGATCTTTAATTTTGATATCTTGAACCTTAAATGAAAATCAAAGTTTATTTTTTAACAGTAAAACTTCTCTAAATACCCAAAATATAAATAAGCAAAAAGCAAAACAAGTGTTGTACTCCTATCATGTTCACATAACGAAATTATGACAAAAACATCCTGACAATAACATATTAAGTAGCGGAATTTGTTGAAATATCAAATTATAAATTATAAATAAACAACAAATTATTATTAAAAATAAAGCGGCTCTGTGGTTAGCACTGTCACCTCACAGCAAGAAGGTCACTGGTTCGAGTTGGTATTTCTGTGTGGAGTTTGCATGTTTCTCCCTGTGTTGGTGTGGGTTCCTCCAGGTGCTTCGGTTTCTCCCACAGTACAAACACATGCTCTATAGGTGAATTGACAAAATTGACCTAAGTGTATGAGTGCGTGTGTGAAAGTAAGAGTGTATGGGTTTTTCCCAGTACTGGGTTGCGGCTTGAAGAGCATCTGCTGTGTAAAACATATGCCGGAATAGTTGATGGTTCATTCCGCTGTGGCGACCTCTGATAAATAAGGGACTAAGTTAAAGGAAAATGAATGTATGAATGAATTAGTTGTTTGAAACAGAGGTAGAAATCAGCTGACATATTAATATTCTACTGCTGCTGTGGTTGCTGGTTTTACAGTTGAAATCAGAATTATTAACCCCCCTGAATTTTAGCCCCCCCTGTTTATTTTTTTCCCAATTTCTGTTCAACGGAAAGAAGTTTTTTTCAACACATTTCTGAACATGATAGTTTTAATAACACAATTTCTAATTTATTTTATCTTTGCCATGATGACAGCACATAATATTTGACTAATTATTTTTCAAAACACTTTATACAGCTTAAAGTGACATTTAAAGGCTTTACTAGGTTAATTAGGTTAACTAGGTTCCGAAAACCATCGTTAGCCAACTAAGGTCGCAAGTTGTGTCGTTACAAACATCGTTCGTTGATTTGGCGTTTTCCAAATCCATCGTTCCAACGAACATACGCAAACTGCGTTGAAAACTTCGGTGCTTGCAACTACACCTCTGGAGCTGTAGATAGAAACATAGTTACTGGCTGTGTTCTATTCCCAGTTATCCCCCCCCATGCCCTATTCGTTTAGAACATTCTAACATTTAAACTTAGAATGATTTTTTTTTAAAAAGCATTAAAGTCATCACTCTTAGGTGTAATTTGCTTTCAAAGCATTTTTACAGTTCAGTTTTAGCGATCTTCATGTTTACAATTGCGCTCCCTTCACAGTGCACTTTGACACTTATGTCATTTTGAATACAGCTGCATGGCTCATGATGAATGCTATAGGTGACCTCAGTGTTTCCTCTAGGATTTTTTCCAGCAGTGGTGGCAGGACTTTTTTTACACAGATCTGCCAACTGTTTCAAAGATAAATATTACACGCAGTATTGAAGGTCAAGATAGCATTCATGTAATAAGAGCATGCGAATCTCTTTGCTTGCGCGCCGATTTCCTCTTCGTGAACTTCTTGCAAGCACTCAAATTTACACGTTCAAGTGCAGATCTTCTCGTGCGCTCTCCAGTAAGCGCTGCTGAAGCGCGATTTGGTGCGTTTTCCGACATTAACGCGTCGACTGAAGTAAAATGAAACGGCTATAAACTCCAGCAAAATAAAGTCATTGTATGCAGAGTCATTGACCTTTATCAATAAAGTATATTTATGGAAACTGTGTTCATCTTAACTGAAAGCTACACCGTGTTTGCTGGACTCACGCACCTGTCAGTCAGTCTGACAGAGAGTCAGTCAGCATGTCACCTTAAAGGGTTGAACAAACAGCGCACAGCACTACTACGGTTACAGAAAGTTTGTGCTGTTTACCTCTAATATGTTTTGGTGCGATTATAACCCGCTATAAAAAACACGACTAAATGTTTTAAAAGAGAAGTTGTAATGTAGCCGTGGCGGGATGAATTTTGGCGTGGCGGCCCGCCACGGATGAATGAATGTAGCGGAAACCTTGGGTGACCTATTATTTAAAAGCAGAATTTACGTTATACGTCTCCAAAGCTTGTGAAAACCAAAAACATAGCATACGTTAATCGTATACATTTATAGTAGGTTATTTATTAAGTATCTGTACTGTATATGACATGGGCCTGCTGGTTAGCACATTTCTAATTGTAGAAATTTGTAAAAGTAGACTTTTCAAAAAAAAAATAAAAAATAAACAATACTCTACTTAATATTAATAATAATAATAATAATAATAATAATAATCGTCATCATCATCATTAATATCATTAATATTATTATTAAAGTAGGTTTTCATTTTCTAATAAATAATAAATATTAAATTTCATTTCCTAATAAATAGCCTCATTATTTATTTATATGATTTATATATGATATTATTAGAATACGTGTTAGCTTTTGTAAGTGATTTTATGTTAATTTAGAACAGACTATGGAATATTCTCAATAATATTTGTAAAGGAAACACAGGCTCTATATGTGCCATTTACACATATTTCAATTAAAATGGAAAGCGAGTGCATGTTTTTAAAAAACTAATATTGGATTTTTTTTTAAATGCGTGTTTGTGTGAAACAATATAATTTGAACAAAGAAATGATGGGGTTCTTCTCTAAAGAAGTTGTTACCACCCTGTTTAGAGCATCATTATGGGCGTCTTACGTTATAACTAACATGGTTTAAACGATGGATCTGTGACAGAGAAACTACGGGTTTTGGGAAACACTCGTCACTACATCGTTCTTTTCCCAAATGATGCATCGTACTATGATAGTTCAGCCGCGAGTTATGTCGTTGTTTGGGAAACGCACCCAAGGATAGGGTAATTAGGCAAGTTACTGTATAATGATGGTTTGTTCTGTAGACTATCGAAAAATAATTTCACTTAAAGGGGCTAATAATTTTGACCTAAAAATGTTTTTATTCTAGCCGAAATAAAACAAATAAGACTTTCTCCAGAAGAAAAAATATTATCAGACATACTGTGAAAATTCCTTGCTCTGTTAAACATCATTTGGAAAATATTTTAAAAAGATAAAAAAAATTCAAAGGGGGTTTAATATTTCTGATTTCAAGTGCAAGTATGGCATCTCACTTTGTTCGTTTAATTTAAGCTAATTTAGGTAAAGTGTTACCTTAAGTCTTTTAAAAATACCAAAAAATTTGACCTTTTTATAACAATATCTTCTGAAAAAGTTAATGTAAGTAATTTGTCTCTCAGCCTAGTAAAACGGTTCATTTATTTTATAGTGAAATGTTATTCTGGCTAGATTTTCATTGCTTATTTGAGAGAATGTAGAGATTTGTTGTTGAAACACTCAAAAGCTGAGTCAGGTTACCACAGCATAACAACAAGGTGTTCGGCCTGCAGCAGACCACTAGCACTTCATGCTATGAAGACCGTTTTGGTTCTTTTTAAACAGTGTCTTATGGTGGCCAGATGGCAAGTGTGCTGCTTTGCTTATTTTAAAGAATGGTGAAACGTGAATTATTGGCTAAGGCCATGTGTTTTCTGTGCCATGGCCTTGTCGTCTAGCTTCATGTGTTATATGTAAGTGCTGACTGTTGCATTGCAATAATAGGGGTCGTTTTCATTTGGTTTCCATTAGCTTTTAAAGAGTTCAGTGCGTAATGCGCCACACACTACCCAACTACATCTTTTACCAGTTAAACAACCTTGTCTGGGTGCAACTGTTGGGTGAAGGCTGGAAAATGGTGTCATCATTGTTGCCTTTGAGCATTTGGTGGTCTTGGGTTTAAGCCTAGTTTATAAAATCCTTTGAAAAGGCATTACAGGCCGGTGGGTTTTTTTGGCCATGTGATGCTTACACACTTTTTCCCTTGTAGTTAAAGAATGAGGTCACAAGCAAAAGGATGAGAGGACACACAGTGCAAAAAAAAAATCAGTCTTGTTTTCCACTAAACATATCTAAACATCCTTAGCATGAAATAAACTCACTTGAGAAGCAAAATTGTGTAAGATCTTGGGCCCTATTTTAACGATCTAGACACAAAGTCTAAAGCACAGCCCGCAAAAGCATTAAGGGCATGTCAGAATCCACTTTTGCTAATTTAAGGACAGAAAATTCCACTTTGTGCCGCAGCACATGGTCTAACAGGGTTGAGCTTATTCTCTTAATGAGTTATAGGTGTGTTTTGAGAATAAACTAATCAGAGTCTCATCCCCCATTCCCTTTAAGAGTCAGTTGCGTTGCGCCATAGCGCATTTGCTATTTACATGGCGGACTTTGTAAGTGGAAAGACTGAACGCTTCACTAGCTAGAAATCAGTTAAACAGACCATCTGCAGCGCAAGAATGAGAGAATGAGCCTCCTCATTCTTTACTTTCACTTTCACTCTCGTGGATAAGGAAACGTGTTGTACGCACAGACATCCATTAGCCTACATAATTAATTTCGTTTGATATGCGCAAAGATTTGTTTTAAAACTATTTCTAATTTCAGTTCTAATTTCCAGCAAACGAATAAATGAACAATAATAATGAAGTGTGGTCAAAAAACGGAGTTGTATCCAAATGCACATGCTATGCCCCATATGGTCTAAAAGCTGACAGGTGAGCAAATCTAAGCTTGTTTTTAATAAAACAAATATAAATATGCATATAATAAATAATACTGCTAATAATAATAACATTATACAAAAGAAATTTGACATTAATAAACTGAAAAAGCCCCCCGAGATCATGAAGGCAGTAGTTTTT
Source organism: Danio kyathit (assembly GCA_903798195.1). Classification (NCBI taxonomy): domain Eukaryota; kingdom Metazoa; phylum Chordata; class Actinopteri; order Cypriniformes; family Danionidae; genus Danio; species Danio kyathit. Next base: position 75,972,568 of record LR812523.1, on the reverse strand, counting down.
ATATTTATGTAGGCTAAAAAAGTAATAATTTTTGTAATATTTTAACCCTTTAATTCAATTTTATTTGTAAAGATATTTGCGTATTGCTCTACATCCTGTGTGTATTAAGCAATGTTTAAGAGAGGCGCACAACTAACATGCTCTGCGCTGGACTTTAGACCTCCTCTTAGCTGGTCTATTAAACAGTCTGTTCTAGTTTCTCAAAATAGCAACACGCCAGCAATGGGCCTCAACACACCTCCTTTTTTAGACCAGAACGCCTATGGGCGCACATGAGCGCAAATGCATTTGCTATTTAAACAGCGTGGTGCAAAACATCAAAATGACTCTTGCGTCGAGCTGAAACTAGCAAACAACAATTGTGACACGCCTTGCGCCGCATTGCGCAGGGTGTATGATAGGGCCCGTTATGTCATATATTCAGTGTTGGACTAAACGATTGCGATTGACTCTCTTCCAAAAGTGGAAGAACCATAGAAGTGCCGTATTTGATTCACCAAAGAATTTAAACGTGATCAGCTCTCACACTTTTTGGTGAACTCTTAAGTACTTGGTCAATACACTGCCTGATTGCAAAATTTGACATTTACATTTACTCATTTAGCAGACACTTTCAAAGGGACTTCCATTGTGAGGATTATAAAGCACTTAAAATCATCAGTAAATAGCAGTATGTAAATGCTATGACAAGTCTAAGTTATTATTATTCCTTCTCCCTTTGAGTATGGGAAAGAAAAGGAGAGAAATTCAATTCAATTCATCTTTATTTCTATAGTGCTTTTACAATGTAGATTGTGTCAAAGCAGCTTCACATAGAAGATTATAGTAATTGAAACAGTGTCAGTTCAGTTTTCAGTGTTGAAGTTCAGTTTAGTTCAGTTCAGTGTGGTTTAAATTTCACTGCTGAGAGTTCAAACACTGAAGAGCAAATTCATTGATGCGCAGCTCCACAAGTCCCAAATCATGCAAGCCAGTGGCGACAGCGGCGAGGAAAAAATTTCACCAATTGGCAAAAGTTAAGGATTAAAAACCATGCTCAGTTGGGCATGACCATTTCTCCTATGGCCAAACATCTTGTGCAGAGCTGCAGTCTAGGCGCCGGAGGCTGGAGAATGCTGGATGTCCATCGTGGAGAAGCTGCAGGTGGGAGTGGTCACTGGCTGGTTAACAGGCTGGCCCTTCAGGATCAATGCGAGGACTCGTCTGTCACTGGAGTCTTACAGGAATCAGTCGCATGCTCTCCACTCCTCCATGACCACCACAGCAGCTGCTCAGGATACGGCCTGGTCCAGGATTATGGAAACCTCGGGAATAATAATTTAAAAAAAGACTAACATAAGCGCAGATGCCGTTCAAATTATAATGTCTTTTGGGAAGTGTTCCCGGCTCCGGTTGCCCTAAATAATGCAGACTAACAATCCTTTAGAGGATTTGGTTTTTAAAAGCATTTGTGTTTCCCAGAGATGGGTTGCAGCTGGAAGGGCGTCCGCTGCGTTAAACATGTGCTGGATGAGTTGGCCGTTCATTCCGCTGTGGCGACCCCGGATTAATAAAAGGACTTAGCCGAAAAGAAAATGAATGAATGAATGAATGAATGAATGAAGGAAAGCATTTGTGTTTTATGTGTATGCTAAATGCAAAGAGATGTGTCTTTAATCTAGTTTTAAACTGACAGAGTGTGTCTGCTGCCCGAACTGTGCTAGGAAGTCTGAAAGAGAAAGATAAAGGAAGGAAAGGAGAAAGCGTGTCCTACAGGTAGTTTGTCAAGCCCACTCACTTGGTGCTTATACGAAGGTGTCTGGTACATATGGAGATGAAAAGAGTTTGTCTTCTAGAGGTGGATTGACAAGCCCACTCATCTGCGTCAAGCACGCTACAAATTGCAAGATGTTTTTCCAGAAACATAGGATGAGAGAGAGTGTGTAACCTAGAGAGCGTGTATATAACCTAAAGTTAAACAGTTTTTTATTTTTGAATCCATTCAAGAATCTCTTTTTGAGTTTCCAGATCTGGTGGGACCAATTTAAACTTAGCTTAGCATAAATCATGGAATTAGATTAGACTATTAGCCTCTCACTTAATCATTTATTCATTCATTTTCCCTTGGCTTAGTCCCTTATTTATCAGGGGTCGCCACAGCGGAGTGAACCGCCAACAATTTCTGCATATGTTTTACATAGTGGATGCTCTTCCAGCTGCCACCCAGTACTGGGAAACCCATTCACACACACTCATACACTACGGCCAATTTAGTTCTTCCAATTCACCTATAGCGCATGTCTTTGGACTGTGGGGGAAACCGGAGCACCCCGAGGAAACATCTCACTCAAATTTTTTTAAAACATTTAGCTATTTTTTTTAGCGAGATGATAATGGTCTAATCCAGGGGTGTCCAAACTCGGTCCTGGAGGGCCGGTGTCCTGCACATTTCAGTTCCAACCCCAATTAAACACACCTGAATCAGCTAATCAAGCTGTTTGTAGGTATACTAAAAACGTCCAGGCAGGTGTGTTGAAGGAAATTGAAGCTAAACTATGCAGGACAACGGCCCTCCAGGGCCGAGTTTGGACACCCCTGGTCTAATCCGATTCAATGATTTATGCTAAGTTAAGCTAAAAATGCTCCCACCAGACCCAGAGATTGGCTGAATGGATTTAGCAATGGTAAAACTCAACTGTTCAACTCTAGGGGAGTTGTAAAATAAGCGTATCTTCAACACATGCATGAGTATCTTTAACACATATATGGATGAACATGCAGTGTGTGGTGCTGAACTGCTTATATTCAAAGCACTAATTTTACAGATGAACAACTAAAAGAATGTTTGGGGATATTTACCTAACTATATTCTAATTATCAACAGAGTTTAAATCTATTCTCATTTCATCGTAAGTGCTCTGTCTGGCTTAAAAATGTTCCATGCATGCATGTGGTCAATTGTGCGCTACTGAAAGCGACCTGATATTTGCTTGAAAGTCTGCCTACCATATTTAATAGCAGCATGCAGTGGATTACATTATTGTATACAGTAACAGTGAAACCCAGAACTCTTTTCCAACAGCAAACAACAACCAGATGTGCTGTTCAGTATGGCTGTCACACAGACGACACTGTGCATTTTTAGAAGAGATCCCCCTAAAGCAACTACTATAAAAGGCCTTGTTTCCTCCTTTTCTAATCTTTTCATTCCTTCTCAGAGGAAAGAGAGATTGCTTTCATTCAGGATATTTGCCACGTGGAAGAGAACGAGTCCGTGGCTCAATAGAGCTCTTTCCTACTCTCTCTGGTGCTCCAAAATGACCATATTAATGTCATTCATATCAAAGTCTACAATACCTCTTGGTTTATTATGTTGATCTTACTCCTTCGAACCCTAATGGTTATAGTGATGTTGAGTGAGACGGCTCAGTGTATTGCACAAAAACTACACGAGTCAATATATTCATGTTCATTTAGAGTTTCTGAAAAGCTTAGGCCTCTAAATTATCGTTTATTAGCGAGGGTTCCTTTCAAAATGAGTTGAAACAGGATGTCTGCAATCATCCTGGCAGCATCGGGCTATGTTTGAGTATGTGGGATCCTGCCAGGTCTACAGGTGGTGCGAACATTGCCAGGAATTGTCTTGCAGAATTTATTTGTAAGCAGCGTTTTCCATTCGCACAAAGTTGTTCTCTTTATGTGTACACCACTTGGATGGGAGCCTACACATTTTTTCACTAATGGAAGGCAAAGTCCAACTCTTGCTGCTACGTTATATCAAAACTAATGTTGGTAATGATTGAAGTGCTTTTCTGAAAATGCCAGACATTTGTGATCAAGATAGGAGAGATACTAATATAAAGACTTTTAAAAAAATTTTTATTATTATTTTAGTATAATTCTTGCCATATGCAGATGAAATGCTGGATATCCAGTTTCATTCATTTTCATTCAGCTTAGTGCCTTATTAATCAGGGGTCGCCACAGCGGAATGAACCGCCAACTATTCCAGCGTATGTTTTACGCAGCGGATGCCCTTCCAGCTGCAACCCGGTACTGGGAAACACCCATACACTCTCACATTCACACACACTCATACACTACGGCCAATTTAGTTCATTCAATTCACTTATACCGCATGTCTTTGGACTGTGGGGGAAACCGAAGCACCAGAAGGAAACCCACGCCAACATGGGGAGAATATGCGAACTCCACAAAGAAATGTCAACTGGCTCAGCCGGGACTCGAATCAGCGACTTTTATGCTGTGAGGTGACAGTGCTAACTACTGAGCCACCGTGCTACGATATCTGTATTTAATTTAAATTTGAGCACTGACCAATTGTTAAACGTAAGCTTGGCTAATAATTTAAATGTGTAATTGATTTAAAGCTAGATGATGTGCAGAATTAACAAGGGAACCAATGACTGAAACCACCGTCGGCCAAAAAGTCCTGCAGTATAAACATGGTTAATTCAAAACATTGGCAGCCTAATTCGAACATAGCTATTTTAAAAATAACTTTTAAAAAGAAAACTACTGGGGCGAAGCAGTGGCGCAGTAGGTAGTGCTGTCGCCTCTCAGCAAGAAGGTCGCTGGTTTGAGCCTAGGCTGGGTCAGTTGGCGTTTCTGTGTGGAGTTTGCATGTTCTCCCTGCGTTCACGTAGGTTTCCTCCAGGTGCTCCGGTTTCCCCCACAGTCCAAAGACATGCGGTACAGGTGAATTGGGTAGGCTAAATTGTCCGTAGTGTATGAGTGTGTAAGGATGTTTCCCAGAGATGGGTTGCAGCTGGAAGGGCATCCGCTGCGTAAAACATATGCTGGATATGTTGGCGGTTCATTCCGCTGTGGCGACCCCAGATTAATAAAGGGACTAAGCCGAAAAGAAAATGAATGAATGATTGAATGAATGAAGAAAACTACTGAAAAACTATCGGCGGCACGGTAGATCAGTGGTTAGCACAGTCGCCTCACAGCAAGAAGGTCGCTGGTTCAAGTCCTGGCTGGTTCATTTTCATGTTTTCCCTGTGCTCATGTTCCTTCGGGTGCTCCGGTTTCCCCCAAAATCCAAAGATGTGCTTTAGAATTGGATTAACTAAATTGGCTGTAGTGTATGCGTGTCCGTGTATATGATAGAGTGTATGGGTGTTTCTCAGTACTGGCTTGCAGCTGGAAGGGCATCCACTGTGTAAAACATATGCCAGAATAGTTGGCGGTTCATTCCACTGTGACGACCGCTTATAAATAAGGGACTAATTTGAAGGAAAATGAATAAATGAAAAACTATTCATTTGTTTTCAAAGGTGCTGTTTTATTGTTGATGTGTGATCAGCTTGACAAAACTGAGGCTTTCCGCAATCTATGAAAGTCTGCTAAAGAATTATTTTATGCAAGCGATTCATTTTTCCTGGAAAAATCCAAACACACACTAAAAGGAGCCTCTCTTGATTTTTAAGATGGTTAAAAATGAATTTCTACGTAATCTTTAATATACAGTAATCTTTAAGTTCACAGAACTCGTATAGATTAGTTTTTTTGAACTCAAATGGTTTGTTGCAATCGGTTACCTCAAACGGTTTGAGTTCTCTTAATTTATTGGGTTTTACTGTGCTCAAATTGCCTCATTTACTCAAATGGATTAAGTTTACGGTACTCATTAGGATTAGTTTTTGAACTTAAATGGTTTGTTGCAATCGGTTTCCTCAAACGGTTTGAGTTACCTTAAATTTTTGGGTTTTACAGTGTAAGAATAAAATATGATGTGTTCTTTGGAAGAGTGTACTTGCATTGTGATGCTATTATATTGTCATTCTGGCATTATCGAGTGGCATTAAGTAGTCTTAAAATGACAATAATATTGTTTATTGCAACATATTTTGGTGCAATATATTGTTCAACAAAAAATAGATATCGTGACATACCTAAGTGTATTAAATTATCGCCGAAAAGTCCTTAAATGTTGCTCTCAGCAGCATGTGCAATGTCTGTAAGGGCATCCGCTGTGTAAAACATATGATGAATAAGTTGGCGGTTCATTCCACTGTACCGACCCTTGATAAAGAAAGGTACTAAGCCGAAGGAAAATGAATGAATGAATGAATGAATGAATGAGTTGCTGGCTAAAATTGACTTAGTGGCCACTTAACAGTAAATGTGTTTCCAATAATTGTTTAAGTCAGATTAGATTCAAATTCATTAATAATTAGAATGGATGAGCATCTTGCCATTTCCATTCAGCTTTAATTGTGTCACAGCACATCCTACAATGCGCATAATAACAATAGGTGGATGGAAACAGAGCCACTGCCTTCATCCAATAAGGGGATTACGGTCTTGTTTGAGAGCTCTTTCAGTGTCAGCAGGAAGATATTTAACACTAAATGAGCCTTTTTGTCATGATTTTCCCTCCCTTCTTCTCTTTCAGGGACCACCAGGACCTCCGGGCCAGCCAGGATTACCGGGAAAGAGAGGTCCCCGGGTAAGTGTGTCACAATCTTTCACTTGCTTTCTCATGTCTATTCTTCTTAGCCCTGGCTTAAGTGATCTAAGTATCCACTTCATCCAAGTCTGCCTAATATTTCTCTGCATGTTATATAAATGGTCGTTTTGTCCGCCAGATGTGGATTTAAAGGTGATGAAATTGGCATTTGGACATTGCTCGTCACTGGCAGTTACGCAGTAAACCACCATGTTTCAGTTTCAATACCACTCAAATTGTTACTACAATTTTACTAGGATACCAGAATAACATGTCTGGGGACTCAGATGGGCTCAAAACATTTTAAAGTAAGCTATTGGTTTAATAGTCCGTGTGTTTGAAATATTTCATAGAATTTATGCCTGTATGTATCATTCATTTTTAGTGGATTTTAGGGCATGGAACTAATAGTAGTCTATGATTAACGGCTGAGCTTAGTTACTACTAAACCCTTATGACCCATGAGTCTAAAACCTATACATTTACATTTAGTAGATGCTTTTGTCCAAAGGGAATTACAATTGAGGAGGCATTCAGCGATTCAACAAGATGAGTCAATACACACAAGAAGTGCTAGCCATACAAAGTAACCTGTTTGTGCTCAGAGAATTTAGTGCTAGAGTATGAGTGTTTTTTTAGAGAGATGGAGAGAAAGTGCTTTTACAGGTGAGGGATTTATTCACTGGGGTTCATGTGTTCTCGGAAGAGATAGCTTTTTAGTTGTCGAATACCTGTGACTCCACAGTCTGAGTGGGAATGGGAAGATCATTCCACCAGCATGGAACATTGGATAAAAAGGTTTTGGAAAGTGACTAAGGCCCTATTCCAATTCTACCCCTACCCCTTCCCAATTCTCTTTAGCTTAAGGGCGTAGGGCTAAGGGGAAGGGCTAGATATCCTTTAAAACAGAGATCTTCCAGGACTACACTTGAAACCAAGGGGTACGAAAATTTCCCAGAATACATAGCCTTTATTTATCAGGGGTCGCCACAGTGGAATGAATCTCCAACTATTTCAGCATATATTTTACACAGCGGGTGCCCTTCCAGCTGCAACTCAGTATTGGGAAACACCCATACACACTCATTCACACACACTCATGCACTACGGCCAATTTATCTGTTTTGTTTTACCCAATTCACCTATAGCGCATGTCTTTGGACTGTGGGGGAAACCGGAGCACCCGGAGAAAACCCACGCGAACATGGGGAGAACATGCAAACTCCACACAGAAATGCCAACTGGTCCGGCTAAGACTCGAATCAGCGACCTTCTTGGTGTGAGGCAACAGTGCTAACCACTGAGCCACCATCCCCTCACTAAACACTAAACTTTACTTTGGTCGAAACAGGATGTGTTTAGTTAACTCTACTAAACTAGAATTACTCAAATTAAAACTGAAACCAAATATTAAAAACGAAACAGAGATGTTTTTAAAAAAATTATGATACTAACACTAACTAAACAATCAATGAAATGAACTAAAACTAAACTGAAATGTACAGCAAATCCAAAAATAGAGTTGAAATAGAAATGGAAAACTACAATAACCTTGTAACTCTGTCTTTGTTACAAACTGATCAGCAGGATGAGTAAGTATCTTGTAGAAATGGCTCTGTTTCCTCGGTGAGGTTGTAATTGAGAGTGAAAGAAAGAGCGAGACAATGAGATATCAGTTAGTCAGAGATTCAAAGAGACTTCCCTGGGTGGAAATCAAGATGTTTTGTGTGTCAGATACCTGCCCTGGCCTATGCGTCTGCCCTTTAGAGAGGCCCCTGAAGGCTGGACTATGGGAACTCAATCTGTGGAGCTAAAGAAAGGACCCTTTGTAGCAGTCTTATTAAAGGCATTTAAAGCCTCACCGGTGCTCACTAGATTTTAAGCTCTCCAGATTGGATGGTCAGGAGCCTTGGGATCCCATACCATTGCACTAAATGCAACAAAGTGCCAAGAATATTCCATGAAACACCTAGTATTTATGTTTTGCTGATGTTTCCCAATTATTAAATAGTTTGTTATTTGTGTTTTAGATCTGGAATGGTAGTTTTTATAAGGATTATGTTTGTGAAATAAAATTTAGCTTCAAGTCTCAAGACGCGTTCACACCAAAGATGGTAACTATAACAATAAATGATGGAGTTTTTAGATTTTGTTTTAAATATAAAAGAATTAAGGAGTCTACATCATCATAATTATAACTAACGGCATTAAAACTAACAGGTCTTCTTGGTAACTAACAAATCTTTGGTAAGTTTTCAGACTTAGTGAATTTATCAATATTGCCATTATCGTTATAATCACTGCTATTCTTTAAAATTTAAATACAATTAAAAAATCGAGGCAATGTGGTGGTGCAGTAGTTAGTGCTGTCGCCTTACAGCAAGAAGGTCACTGGTTCGAGCCTCAGCTGGGTCAGTTGGCGTTTCTGTGTGGAGTTTGCATGTTCTCCCCACGTTCGTGTGGGTTTCCTCCGGGTGCTCTGGTTTCCCCCACAGTCCAAAGACATGTGGTACAGGTGAATCAGGTAGGCTAAATTGGCCGTAGTGTATGAGTGTGAATGAGTGTGTGTGGATGTTTCCCAGTGATGGGTTGCAGCTGGAAGGGCATCCGCTGTGTAAAAACATGTGCTGGATAAGTTGACGGTTCATTCCGCTGTGGCGACCCCAGATTAATAAAGGGACTAAGCCGAAAAAAAAAATGAATGAATGAATGAATTAAAAATCGAAGCGTTTGATGCAATGTGAGTCAAACTCACTCATTAACAAACCTTTACACTTTCAGCAAATCGGTTGTTATTTTGAATCAAATAATAAATGTCTCATGACAGATGTCAAATGTGTCATCATGTCATGTCATGTCATTTTCATGCGCTTATCCGGGGCCGGGTCGCGGGGTAGCAGTCTTAGGAGAGAATTCCAGACTTCCCTCTCCCCGGACACTTCCTCCAGCTCCTCTGGGGGGATCCCGAGGCGTTCCCAGGCAGGCCGAGAGACATAGTCCCTCTAGCGTGTCCTGGGTCTTCCCCGAGGCCTCATGGAGGCATCCGAAACAGATGCCTGAGCCACCTCAGCTGACTTCTCTTGATGTGGTGGAGCAGCGACTTTACTCCGAGCTCCTCCCGGGTGATAGAGCTCCTCACCCTGTCTATAGGGTGCGCCCTGCCACCCTGCGAAGGAAACTCATTTCGGCCGCTTGTATCTGAGATCTTGTTCTTTCGGTCATGACCCAAATCTCAAGACCATAGGTGAGAGTAGGAACATAGATTGACCGGTGAATCGAAAGCTTTGCCTATTGGCTCAGCTCCTTCTTTACCACAACCGACCGGTACATCGACCACATTACTGCTGCCGCTGCACCGATCCGCCTGTCAATCTCACGTTCCATCCTTCCCTCATTCATGAACAAAAATCCAAGATACTTGAACTTCTCCACCTGGGGTAAGGACTTTCGTCCAACCTGGAGGTGGCAAACCACCTTTTTCCGGTGGAGCAAGCAATCATAAACACGTGATCCTCTCGAAATTAGTTTATAAATAAACTTCACTTCACCCTGTTATTTACTTGTTTATTTTATTTTTTGGCTTCTGTTTTTGTCTTACCAAACTTTCTGGAACCGTTCTTCACCGCACTCGAACCCTGTCGTCGTGGTCAACTCCTCTCTGCGTCTCAAGTCCACCGATGTACATGGCGAGCTAACGGGACAAACTGGTTACAGCGGACAGCTGGTAAGCGCAAAAAGAGATGACGTCACACCGCCCCGTAGCGTTTGTTTTTAAAATGAAATGCAGCCATACGTTCCTCTGGCTACATAATTCACGATCTCCAGAAACGTTTATAGGGCTACATTTTCAGAATAAGCCTATGCTGAAAGAATCGTGAGGCAGGTAGCACGGTGTCTCAGTGGTTAGCACTGTTGTCAAAATATTTGAAAAAGAAAAAAATAACAGGAGGGCTAACAATATTGACTTCAACTGTGAATCCTAAAATTAAATCTCTAAAAAAAAAAAATTGGAACAAAAACTGACAACTTTCCTTTAAATTATTCATATTTTGCTGCCAAATGATACGCGAGGTTGACAAAGCTTAAAAAATTCAAAGCAAGAGCCAAGAGTCAAAGCTAAGCCTACTTGTCAAGGCAGCGCTGTTATTTATATATGACCCACCTGGGGTTCACTATGAGTGGGGCTCTTATTCATCGCTCATCCTGCTGAGCACACACAAACCGCCCATATGGAGACACTTACAAGAAGCTCATGTACAGATTTCCACTTCACTTTTTTATGTCTGGGCAGGTTTTGCACATGTGGCGGTAGTTAGTGATCAGAAGAGATTGAGAGAGGAGTATCAAGAAAGCTATCAGGTTACATATTGGTTAATCTCTCGCGCTCCCTTTCAGTCCTCCAGCAGGCACTGGTGTGGGCAGACGCACGTGGTGGTTGTCACTTTCCGCCTCATATATTTGAGAATGGCTGATTTATGGTGGAGTTCCCTGACCTGGCTCAAAGGAGGCCCCTGCTAATGTTTACCCACGCTCTTGAGGGAATATCTTAGCCAGGCCTTGCTTCTTAAAAATGTTTAAAGGGAGTTTTTTTTAGCATTGGCATTGCAAAGAACTGGATTGTACACTCAACAAAAATATAAATGCTTTATTTATGCTCACATTTTTCATGAGCTGAACTCAAAGATGTAAAACTCTTTCTATGTACACAAAAGGTACATTTTTTTTATGATTCATTCATTCACTCATTCATTTATTTTCCTTCGGCTTAGTCTCTATTTCAGAGGTCGCCACAGTGGAATGAAGCGGCAACTATTCCACACTCATTCACACGCACCCAAACTCATACACTACAGCCAATTTAGTTAATCAATTCACCTATAGCGCATGTCTTTGGACTGTGGGAGAAACCGGAGCACCAGGAGGAAGCCCACACCAACATGGGCAGAACATGCAAACTCCACACAGAAATGCCAACTGGCCCAGTTGGGGCTCAAACCAGCGACCTTCTTGCTGTGAGGTGACAGTGCTAACCACTGAGCCATCGTACCACCCTATTCATGTAACTACTGAGCCATATTGATTAATTGCATGTGCTTACTTTATGGTTAGGGTCAGAATGTGGGTTAGGGTTAGAATGTAGCTAGTTACATGTAATTTATGCATAATTTATTGTAATTACTATAGTAAGCGAATGGAACATGTGTAACCATGTCACCTTAAATTAAAGTGTTACCCAAACAAGCCTTAAATTCATATCTGAGAGTGATTTATCTGAGAAAATTCTGGGATATGTGTTGCAATCAATTTTCCCATTATGAAACACAGGGCGAACAACTCCACAGAGTTTCTTTCTACACAAATTCTGAACTTCAATCCCTTTAAGAGCCACTAAACGTGCTGAAATAGGGCTGCGCCAATAAACTGTAAACAGTATTTCAATTGTGAGCAATCTTGTGTAGATTTTCCAGTGATCTTGATGGCAGAAATTAATCAAAGGATGATGAAATGATAGAGAAGAGTTATAACCTGTGTAACTAGTGTATATACAAAAATGAAATATGGTGGAGCACACTTTAGGCAATTTTAAAGAGCTGTTCGAAGTGTCTGGATACTGTACAGTCCCACTAAAATAGGCCAGATTGTAGTCTTGAATCCTTCACTACTTACTTAAAGGTGCTGTATGTGCTGTAAGTGTTTGACTCTTCTAAAGCATAAAAATACTATAATATGTTTGCAGATATTTAAGAAACATGTTAAATGAACATTCTTGTTTATCTGAAAAACAATGCTGAAGTCAGATATTCTGCTTTTCAAATGTGCGGAATGTCTATCTTTGTTTTGGACATTTAAACCGCCCAATGCCAGTTTAGCCAATTATATTTCAGCCCCCTTGTTTGCCTTTGTGGAAAACAACGTATTTGATTCATTCAGTCAAAGAGGCTCTCAAAGTATGCTTCTGTGACCAAAATGCAACCTCCGGTGGACAGTAGCAGACTGCGAAATGAGACGTGGATTCAGAGTTCCACATGAGGTGGTTATTAATTAGCAAATGATATAAATATTATGAACATAAATTTGCAGTGATGAGCAATTTGACTGTTTGCACCAGATGAAACATGACAGAAATTTAAATACAGCCATTCAGAAGCACAGAATGGTGCACTCACTGCACTCCAATGAAATGGTAAGGTTTATAATCTAATTAATACATATTAAACTCCTTAACATTATTAAATGTACATGCTGAATCACTGATACAGTATGTGTTGCAGTTTTAAAGTTCAATTTTTAATGCTTTATTTTATTTTCGAGATCTGAATCTGCTGCTTCTTTCAGTAGTATGGCAATAAATGTCATGTGAAATGGCATTCAAACTCACATTATTAGCATTTAACACTGAATAAAGCACATGAGGTGTACCTGAGGTGATCATTGTCAAAGTTTTCTGTTGTTCAGCTTCAAGAAATAAAAGCCGTTTCTAATATATAAATTTCAGGTGTTGGTTAGGACAAAAACTCCTTTTAATATGGAAAATTTTACTTCTATCACGTGCCGTTGCTTTTGTTTAGAACACGGTTTAATCAGCCTTATATCAGCCCTTAGACTCGATATTCAGGCACACTTCTGTTTATGTCGTCAATCTGGCAACCTGTGCTTGCCTGTGTTTTGAACCAGGAGTGCAATACCTAGTTCAACCACTGGGTGTCAAACTTACAAACTGCACCTTTAAGATAGAGAATTGCGTCATGCAGATTGCATTCAACGCACTTTTAGTGCTTATATTCATAATTGGTTTACGCAGAATGCATGTGAAAATAAACAGTTATACTTTATAAGTCAGTTATACTTTACTTAAAAGTGAGTAAAACTTTTGCCTTAAAAGTGACAAGTTGACTTTAATTAAAAACTTGAAACTGTTAAGTTGACTTAACTTAATTTTTATAATTATGTAGAAAGTTAATCTACTTAATAACCTAAAGGCAATGGATTTACAATTTTTTTACAATCAACTATGATTACAGTCAACTAATTGATTTTTACAGTGCATTACCAAAACATGTGACAACAATCAATCAATCAATCAATCAATCAATCAATCAATCAATCAATCAACCAATCAACCAACCAACCAACCAACCAACCAACCAATCAATCAACCAATCAATCATTCAATCAACCAATCAATCAATCAATCAATCAATCAATCAATCAAAATTGAATCTTCCATAATTTTTTTTTTAAATGTTTATACAAATGTGTGTTTTTTTTTAAAGAGTGATAAATTGCAGTGTACTGTATATATAAACAGAAGCACTATCTGGCAGTATTCATGTTAACAATTTCACTTGATTAACTTGACCTTAATGCAGTGATGAATCTGCAGTGGCAGTTCAGTAAATGCCTCAAAAGCATGTGCATGTGGATGCATTTATACATCTAAAACAAAAAGTCGTAAAAGAAAAAAAAAGAGAATGGAATAAAAATCACATTAAGTCAGGACAATTAATCAACAGACGTATAGGGGATCTTTTTTCTTTAGTGCTTTAAAGTTGCCTGTCAGAATCATAGAAAAGCAGCTTAGTTCAAGTTAAGAAACAGAGAAATGTTTAAATACCTCATACGTGTTTTATTATTCTGGCGCTCGTGAGAAGTACGTAAGTAGCACAGTTTGCCCAAGGCATACATTCAGAAAATTGTCCTCCACTTAACAAGAAAGTGTTGTGTTTTAAAAGGTACTTCTGGCATATGCTTTGGCATAAAACATATGGACATGGTTTTCTTCATTAGCTCACTTTTCCAGTGGTGACCAGGGGGCTTGAGGAGAAAGAGAGCAAGAAGGACAGCTGACTTATATGCTCTTTTAACAAAGCAGACCAAATGGAACTGATCTTAAACAACAAACTGCAAAACCCAATGGCCGTCATGAAGATGTGCTAACTGATACTGATGCCACACTTAAAAAATGGCATTTGATATTTGTTTAAATTACTTAGTTAAAATGAGCTCAGTTCTTGAGGTTTTTTTTTTGGGGGGGGGGGGGGGGGGGGGGGGGGGGGGGGGGTGTGGGGGGAAGAGAGAGACAACTTAATAGTTTTATGTTTAATCCACTTAAATTTGTAAACTAATAAGTTAAATGAATTCCTTCATGCTGTCCCCACACAAATCGATTGTGTGGAACCCAGCATTTTTGTCCCAACACAAATCGATTAGGATATCTTAAAGGTGCAGTATGTAAGTTTGACACCCAGTGGTTGAACTAGGTATTGCACTCCTGGTTCGAAATACATTTTCACTCGGCTTCTCCTCTGACGAGTCCACGCAAGCGCAGGTTGCCAGATTGACGACACCAATAGGAGCATGCCTGACTATCGAGTCTAAGCACTTATTTAGGGCTGATTTAAACTGTTTTCTTACTAAAAGCAACGGCACGTGATAGAAGGAATATTTTCCATAATAAAAGTAGTTTTTGTCCCAACCAACACCTGGAATTTATATATTAGAAACAGCTTCTATTTCTTGCAGCTGAACAACAGACAACTGACAACGATTACTTCAGGTACACCTCATGTGCTTTATTCAGTGTTAAATGCTAATAATGTGAGTTTGAATGCCATTTCACATGACATTTACTGCCATTCTACTGCAAGCAGCAGCAGATAGTTCACCTCACATCTTAAAAATAAAATAAACCATTTAAAATTAAACTTTAGAACTGTGATTCAGTGCAAGACAATACATATCAGATCAGCATGTACATATAATAATGATCAAGAGGTTTAATATGTATTAATTAGGTTATAAACCTTACCATTTTGTTGGAGTGCAGCGAGTGCACTATTCTGTACTTCTGAATGGCTGTATTTAAATTTCTGTCATGTTTCGTCTGGTGCAAACAGTCAAATTGCTTGTTATCACTGCAAATCTTGTCATGTAGCATGTTGTTAGGACACCGGGTTACAATGTAACCTGCTCACCTAATGTTTACTTCTGTAATATTTATATTATTTGTTAATTAATAACAACCTCATGTGGAACTCTGAATCTGCATCTCATTTCGGAGTCTGCTAGGCATGGGCTGGTATAAGATTCTGACGGTATGATAACCTTGGATAAAAATATCACGGTATCACAGTATTGTGATTACTGCTCTAAAATATATTCTTTTCAAATGTCTTGGTAAAAAACTAAAAGTTTTTTTCCCCTTTGAACACAATATATTTTATTTTGAGAAACATTTATAATATTTTGGAGCAGTAAACGTGCCAACCCAAATAATGAAAATGAATCATTGACGTCTGCTGTCTTCATTAGTTTCAAAAACATAGATTTATTTACAATTTCAAAGGGCATCTTTGGATATCTTTTCTGCTGGAGATGCTGTTGTTAAAAAAAATGTAAATAAAAAAATCTTACACATACCTTAGGAACCGTATTAGAGAAAATTTTAGCGGTATGTAAATCTTGACTTTTCCAAACCGCGGTATACCTTGAAAACAGTTATCGTCCCATGCTTACTACTGTCCACCGGAGGTCGAATTTTCAGTCACCGGCACGTATGAGAGCCATCATGACTGAATGAATACAATATGCTGTTTTTCACAAAGACAACCTGGGGTGCTGGAATATAATTGGCTAAATTGGCATTAGACGGGTTAAATGACCATAACAAAGATAGACGCGTAATGCACATTTTTAAAGCTGACTAAATCTGACTTCAGCATTGTTTTTCAGATAAACAAGAATGTTCACTTAACATGTTTCTTAAATATCTGCGACCATATTATAGTATTTTTATGCTTTAGAAGAGTCAAACACTTACAGCACATACAGCACCTTTAAGTAAGTAGTGAAGGATTCAAGAATACAATCTGGCCTATTTTAGTGGGACTGTACAGTATCCAGACACTTCGAACAGCTCTTTAAAATTGCCTAAAGTGTGCTCCACCATATTTCATTTTTGTATATACACTAGTTACACAGGTTATAACTCTTCTCTATCATTTAATCATCATTTAATGAATTACTGTCAACCAAGATCACTAGAAAATATACACAAGATTGTTCGCAGTTGAAATACTGTTTACAGTTTATTGGCACAGCCTTATTTCAGCACGTTTAGTGGCTCTTAAAGGGATTGAAGTTCAGAATTTGTGTAGAAAGAAACACTGTGGAGTTGCCCTGTGATTCATAACTGATTGCAGCACATGTGCCAGAATTTTCTAAAATATATAAAAAATATAAAAAATTTACTGGAGCATCAACACAGATAGTCTCCTTGCGTTTGAGTCAACAGCTCTGCTCCAGGTCATCAATGCTCACTTTAAACTGTTATTCGATAATCGTCAGCAAGAATTTTGAAATAAGTTTTTAATATGGTTCAGTTTATAATGTAATACAAGCCAATATAATGTAATACACAAAAAGATTTTTTTTAAAACATTTCGTCACCTTGGAATTATAAGGTTCTATCTGCGTTCTGAATGATTTTGAGATATTGAGCTTCAAAGTTTTACCATTTCATAGCAAACAGTATGTGTGTAACATTTGTTTTTTAAATAAATGTCTTAAAATGTAAACAACTTATAAAAAAAAACATCCCATAATGTAAATAAGTTGTCATTTAATAAGAATATGTGAATAACTCAATTTTTACAAAAATGTCAGATAGAACCTTATAATTCTAAGATGACGATTTGCTGTGGGAGTACTAGAGTACAAGGGAGTGCTAGACATATCAGTCAAAATTGCTTTAGAAAACATTACGATTAAATTGTTAGCAAATGCTTTACCAGAACATAACAGAAGATGAAAAAATATAGATTAGAAAATAAGCATCTATAGTAGTAACAGTGTAAAATAGAATACAAGTATTTTTTTTATACAGCACCTTTAACAAATTTAAGTGGATTTAAGTGGATTGAACATAAAAATCTCAGTAATTGTGTTGTTCCAGCTCATTTTAATTAAGTAGTTTGAACAAGAAAGAAAAAACTTTTGAAGTGTAATCAACTTTTACACTTTATATTTATTTAATTTAATCTGTGGCTTACATCAGTGAGGGTCAAATTATCATTTTATAAGTTAATTAAAACATGAAGAGTTCAGATGCAAAACTCTCTAAATCCATCTGCCCTCTTTTCTTGTAAATAACCATTTTCTATCAGGCTCCTCTGATTAGGTTCAGAAGTTTCGTTTTATATGTAATGATAAGGTTATTAGCTATTAAATAAAATTACTTTTTTCAAAAATGTAACTTTAGACATTTCTTTGGTTTTTAACAAGGTAGATTTTCTTTTGGGTCAAAACCAGCTAAATCCACTAGTGCTTTTTATGCAAAAACCTCTAAATCCACCTATTGGGACAAGACAGTGTAATTAGTTGAAAATCACTAAAGATGCAATTAGAAATTATATTACTAAACATAAAACACATTACACAAACCACCTAAAATTAAAATTGATAAATCTGTCAAGTAAGTGGCGGTTCATTCCGCTGTGATAAAGCAGAAGGAAAATGAATGAATGAAATCTGTCAAGTAAATGCATTAATCAATAACATTAAAACTGACACTAATTAAATCTTAACAATCTGTTGTCATGTCTGATTTTTGGGATTTAGATTTAATGTAAGTAGAGCAATGTAAACATTGTAAACTAAGCCTCTTAGATTCAAATAATGTAGTGTAAAACATTGTGAAACATCAATATCTGTGCATTGTCCATTGATATAAAAAGCTTATCAGACGTATTGGTATTATGAAGTAACATAATTAATGTTTAGTTTTATATATTATATTTATCTTTTAAAAAAATAGCTTATATTAGCAAATTAATCACAAGGTAGGCATACTGGGCATAAAAGGGATGCCTCTCAGACAATTTTACAAGCCGTCATTCATTCATTTTCATCATACTCAAAGTCTTGGTCTCTTTTTAGCCTCTTGTTTATCCTCATAGCATCCATGTGGGATAGAAGAACGGCATCTTAACTCTGTCTTTCGTGTAACGCAGTTGCCGTTTAATGTATAGTAAATCGGACTCATTGAAAGTAGCATCGCTGCGAAAAAAAACATTATGAACGCATGCTACACTTTCAACTGTACAGTGTGTTTTCTTTTTCTTATAATGCATAGAGTTTTGAGGTAAGGGACGTTTTAATTTGCCATTCACTGACAGTCGGACAGCCTCATCCAGTTCATCAAACTCTCTCTTTTAAAATCTTAATTGAAAGTGGAATAAAACAGTCTCCTCATAAAAGTCGGCGTATCAGCACGCCGTTACACTGAAAACATATGATTCGATTCGTGCCTTCTGATTGGTTCTCGGGATATAGCGGCTTTTGCTGTCAAAGGCAATTGCCGTTTATAAACCGTAATTTCTGAATGGGCTGACGCTGAGATTTAGATGATTTGAAGCAAATCTATTTGTTGAGGATATACTTTGTGCCTAAAGCATTCACTCAATGTCATTAGCTCATTTTTGGCGGAAGTGGCGATTAGCGGCTTTCGCACCTGAACTCTTCACATCCTCTATTTGCTAATCGCTCATTTCACCTGACAGTCTATTTTGACTAACAGTTACATTTGGCACTTGATAGCTCTATTGAGCTGACAGAAGTGCTTAAAAAACATTCAGGTACTTAATTTTTTATTTCACAATTTTTTTTCTATATATATTAACTTTTCTTATGTGCCCCTCACTTTTGCTTCCTTGTCTTTTTATTGGCCCTTTCTTGTTTGGCAAGAGGAAAAACAATAATGTGGGTCAAAGCCTGCGAGTGACCCAGCTTAAGTGTCCTGTAGTGATTGCACAGTAACTATGGAACAGACAGCACACGAATACAAGTGAACATGTGTTGTTTTGCAGGGTCCCTCTGGTCCGCATGGAAAACCAGGATCCCCAGGGACTCCCGGACCCAAGGTATGTACTACTGAAAACAGTTATGGGATGCTTTTGTGGATGTTATCATAGTGTGCTCGGAACAAAGAGACCATTTGCTTGTTTTATTTGTTTTATATTTATTTGTTTTGTTTTATGTTGCTTTTATTTGCTTCACTTTTGTTTTGCCTTTTTGACATGTTTATTTTTACTTTTGGTATGGTTTTGATTTGCATTGTCTGTTTTGTTTTGTGCGTTGGTTTGTTACGCATATTCTTTTTTTTTTATTTTGTTATTGCATCTTGTGTTGTTATTTGCATTTTTTCCTAGCTTTGACTTTGCTTTGCTTTTCCTTTTGTTTTATAGTATCTTCAGTGTTTTTGTTTTTTCAATAAAATGTTGATTGTGATTTTTTTGTTGTGAGTGACAATCTTTTATTGTGATTTTATTTTGCATTTTTGTTGTGTATTTAGTTTTGCATTATGTTTTATTTTACTATGTACACACTGGTACATAGTTTTTACATGTGTAATACTGGTGTAACTACACACATGTAACAACACACTGAATAGTATGTGTAAGTTCAAAGGTGTAACAAAACATTAATAACATAATCTTCGGTAAACTACCCCTTTAATGTGAATTACTGATGTGATTCTACAGTTTACCTTAAAACAACATATAAACATAAGGCATTTGTATGATTCTATATACACTTATACTTTGTTTGGCAGAAGTTTGCTCTTGTTAAACAGTTGCACAAAGGCTTAGGTTTTTTTACAGTATATTACACAGTAATTTGTGACCATTTCACACTTTATATTGTTCCTGTATACAGTTCCTGATGATTTAACCTGTAATTACACTGGTATCACAAGGTGAAACCTTCTAATGCAGCGTTAGTTCTGCCATTCTTATTCTAATACAGTGTTCAGAAGTACATGGTATGCAAACAGGTGTGAAAGTGGGAAAACACCTGCAAGTATATTGTTGTTACACAACGCACTTATGTAATTTTTGTTATAGATGTGTACTTTTTTAGTGTTGTTACCAATGTCCTGTTACACATATGATATTACACAAACTATTGTGTGTTGTAACATGTGTGTAGTTACACCAGTATTACACAAGTAAATACTACAATGTAAAAAATTATTCCGTAAAATTTACGGTAAAAAACGGCAGCTGTGGTTGCCAGTATTTAACCGTAAAAAATACGGTACAAACTGTAAACGTAAATTCTCATTTTTACAGTAAACTACCGTATTTTATTAATTTATAGAGGTAATATGTCCAAGGTTTCCGCTACATTCATTCATCCGTGGCGGGCCGCCACGCCAAAATTCATCCCGCCACGGCTACATTACAACTTCTCATTTAAAACATTTAGTCGTGTTTTTTTTTATAGCGGGTTATAATCGCACCAAAACATATTAAAAGGTAAGTGAATTATAACAGCGCAAACTTTTCTGTAACCGTAGTAGTGCTGTGCGCTATTTGTTCAACCCTTTAAGGTGACATGCTGACTGACTGACTGACAGGTGCGTGATGCGTGGGGCGCCAGCAAACACGGCGTAGCTTTCAGTTAAGATGAACACAGTTTCCATAAGTATACTTATCTTTCTGGAGTTTATAGCCGTTTCACTTTACTTCAGGACGCGTTAATGTCGGAAAACGCACAAAAACGCACTAAATCGCACTTCAGCAGCACTTACTAGAGAGCGCACGAGAAGATCTGCACTTGAGCATGTAAATTTGAGTGCGTGCAAGAAGTTTTGTGCACGAAGAGGAAGTCGGCGCACAAGCAAAGAGATTCGCATGCTCATATTACATGAATGCGTTCTCGACTTGTAATACTGCGTGTAATATTTGTCTTTGAAATAGTTGGCAGATCTGTGTAAAAAAAAAAGCCTGCCGCCACAGCTGGGAAAAATCCTAGAGGAAACACTGATGTCTGTATTTTAAATTAGCAACATCTACACATCTTTTGTTACACAGATAGACATAATAACACAGCCATAAGCAGGTGGTGATGACAAAGTTCATACATAACGAACCAGTGCTCATCACAAACAACTTTTCCCACAATCAGAAAAGTGTATCAGTGTAAAGAAGGTGCTCAGTGTCATTCACACAGCTACTGAACACCTGTATGGTAACAAACATAAAATTAAAGTCATGAAATAAACATTGTTTATCAACATTAGATGTAACATAACTCCCTAATATACATTACTGATGGGGAAACGACTAAAAAGATCCATAGTAATGTCAACAAAAAGCATAAAAAGTGATGTGCCATGCAGGGAATTCTGGGACAGTCAATTTACGGTTATTCGCCGTATATATTAAGGAAACATACAGTACTGTTAACCAGGTTACGGATTTGTACTGTAGCATTTTTACAGTTTTTTTACCGTTGAACTCACGGCCATTTTTTACAGTGTATGTACCAGTGTGTACATACACGGTACTTACACATCTAGTTACCATGTAAGTTCACAGGTATAAGCGACACAATATAAAGTGGGACCATTATTAAATAAGAAAGCAGTGGGCGTGGCTTGTTTTTTTCTACTGCGAGCTGATTGGATGTAGTAAAGTAGGCATTTCATTAAAAAAAGATCGGGAAAAGGGTTTTAGATACGTTATTACAACCTAACAGACGCCTCGTCCTCCCCATATCTGTTTGTTGTCAAAACTGACAGTGTGAGGGGCGTGGTTAAATATGTTAGCCACACCCAATACCTCTAATCTGAGAATTGAACTGAAAACAAACAAAACAAAAGTGCATTTTTTAGATTTCAATATAGATTACAAGGGCAGACTAGTTTTATTTTCTTAATGATATGCACAGATGAATTGTTTACAATAAAACAATGTGAGCTACAAAATCATATGGTTAGTTTTGATTTAATTTGTACTTTAAGGCAACGGTTTTAATCACTGTAAGTAAAGTAACTAATCCCATAATAATGTCCTCATGAAATTCAGGTCTTGAACGTATTAGTGAGTTCCACAAACTTAAAGTGGATCATTAAACATATACATGAGCTTTGATTTAGTCAGTGGCTTCTAATTACGAGCCATATGTACTTTAAGTATACACTACCTAAGACAAATCTTGTCGTCTATCCAAGTTCTAGGAGCAACAAATAATAACTTGACTTCTAGTTGATCATTTGGTATCAGAAATGGCTTATATGAAAGGCAAAGACCTCTAGATTACGCTTATTTACCAAAATAAAATATGATCATGCCTTGATTTTAAATTATTTAATTAGGACAGTAAGGTCTGACTTTGCTTAGACCTCGAATAACTCAAATAACTTATTAATAAAGGCATCTGGAATGGCAAAGAAAGCGTTCTTGCAGGACTCCCAGAGTTCATCAAGATTCTTTGGATTCATCTTCAATGCCTCCTCCTTTATCTTACCCCAGACATGCTCAATAATGTTCATGTCTGGTGACTGGGCTGGCCAATCCTGGATCACCTTGACCTTCTTTGCTTACAGATACTTTGATGTGGAGGCTGAAACATGAGAAGGAGCGCTATCATGCTGAAGAATTTGCCCTCTCCTGTGGTTTGTAATGTCATGGGCAACACAAATGTCTTGACACCTCAGGCTGTTGATGTTGTTATCCACTCTGCAGATCTCTCGCACGCCCCCATACTGAATGAGACCCCAAACCATGATTTTTCCTTCACCAAACTTGACTAATTTCTATGAGAATCTTGTGTCCATGCGGGTTCCAATATGTCTTCTGCAGTATTTGTGATGATTGGGATGTTCAACAGATGATTCATCTACCTTCTGCCACTTTTCCAAATGATCACTTAGAAGTCATTGTTTGTTGCTCTTACAACTGAGATTGACAACAAGATTTTTGTCAGGTTGTGTAATGATATCTCAAGGTAGAGTATGTTTTATAAAACCTAGAAAGAAAGCAATTAACATCAGTCTACATCTACTAGAATACAAACATGACTACTTTGGCAGCCAAGAAAAAAAGCTTCCATCAATATTGAGCTGTTGTAAATGAAAAGAAAAACAATAAAAACACGAGCTAACCAATTCTTATGATCATTGGCAGGAAGTATATGGTGATGTATGGGTTTGACGACATCGTTGGACCTGTGAATGATTTCCATTCACGCTTTTTTTTTCCACAGTTGTTCATTTTACCACATCTGGCTTACAATAGACCAGGAGAACAAAGATCTTTCTTAGCCTTATGAAGAGAGCCCAAGTTTAAATCCCCCTCTCTTATTATTCCTGCCAAATGGGACAAAGATGAGACAAAAAAGACAGAGAGAAGGACAGAATGAGAGAGAGAACATTAACACTTAGTTTGTTGTGGGATTCCTAGCAGGCTTTTCTTTTTGGAAATATGTTGAAATGTCTTGAAAAGAGCGTTGTATCTGGGCATAAATCCAGACGCTTTTTTTTTCTTTTTTTTATTTTAAAGAGACTATTTTGATGTCTGAATTGCTGTCCCTGAAAGAACAACTCTGCTGAATTCTCTAAACTGGCCTCCAAGATTATGCCATACAAATTGCATGCAGTGGAGATTTATGGGCTGGTTTGCTGCATTACCTGATAAATACTTTTGTGAATTGGTGCAAAAATAAGGTTGGAAGCAGTTTTAAAGCAATCATTCGCCCCAAAACAAAAATTGACTCACTATTTACTCTTCCTCAAGTGGTTACAGACCTTTATGAATTTCTTTTTAATGTTAAACTAAAAAGAAGCTATTTTGAAGAAAGCTGAAAATTATAGCTGTAACTATATGTTCTATATTCATAGTCAATGGGAAAAACAAATGAAAGGCAATAGTTACAGGTTATTAGCTTTCTTCAAAATACCTTTTTAGTTTAACATTAGAAAGAAACTCATAAAGGTCTGTAACAACTTGAGGGTGAGATAATAGAGAGTACAATTTTGTTTTTTGGTGAACTATCACTTTAACAGTGCTTACAACCTTATTCTTGCACCAATTTACAAAAGTAATTATCAGGTAATGGTGCAACAAGCTCATAAATCTGTGCTGAATGCAATTTGTATGGCATAAACTTGAAGGCCAGTTTAGAGAATCCAGACAGAAACTTAAATAGATTTGAAACAAGTAAAGGTTGAGAAAATGATGACAGAATTTTCAACTATTTCTTTAATAGATGGGTATTATTTTCATTTTTTGTGATTCTGATTCTGAAAAAAAGAGCAAATACTTGAAAAAATGTTCTTTATCTTTCATTCTTGCCACATTTATGCTATAACTAGGATAGACTGCAACTGTTAAAGGGATAGTTCACTCAAAAATTTTAATTTACTCACACAGAAGTAATCCAAACCTTTATGAGTTTCTTTCTTTTGTTGATTATGAAAGCAAATATTCTGAAGAATGCTGAAAACCTGTAACCATTGACTTACATAGTACGAAAAACAAATACTATGGAAGTCAATGGTCACAGGCTTTCAGCCTTCTTCAAAATATATTTTTTGGTGTTCAACAGAAAGAACGAAACTCAAATAAGTTTGAAACAAGTAAATAGTGAGTAAACAATGACAGAATTGTAATTCTTTGTGTGAACTAATTTTAGTGATTCTGGTTGTGTTTATGGAATGTGCTTCTTATGGATTTCTCAGTACTGATTCCAGTATTTTTTGGAGAGTAAAAAAATTTTTTTAAAATCTTTTTGCCACATTTATGTTATAACAAGTATGCTGTAACTGTCAAAGGGATAGTTCACCCAAAAATGAAAATTTACTCACTATTTACTCTACCTGAAGTGGTTCCAAACATTTATGAATTTCTTTCTTCTGTTAAACACAAAAGAAGGTATTTTCAAGAAAGCTGAACCTGTAACCATTGACTTTCATAGTCAATAGTAAAAACAAATAGTTCCAGGTTTTTAGCTTTCTTCAGCATATCTTCTTGTTTATCAAGTAAAGGTTGAGGAAACAATAACAGAATTTTTGTGTGAACTATCCCTTAATTTAAGTGATTCTGATTCTGTTTATGGAATCCACTTCTTATGGATTCTCAGTTTTGCTTCCAGTATTTTTTGGAGAGAAAAAAAGGTTTTTATCTTTTATTCTTGCCACATTTATGCTATAACCAATAGGCTGTAACTGTTTGTTCGTCCAAACTTTGACTCACTATTTACTCTACCTGAAGTGGTTCCAAACCTTTATGAGTTTCTTTTTTCTGTTGAATACAAGATAAGATATTTTGAAGATCACTGAAAACCTGTAACCATTGACTTCCATTGGAGGAAAAGCAAATACTTTAGAAGTCAATGGTTACAGCTTTCAGCTGTCTTCAAAATATCTTCTTTTGTGTGTTCAAAAGAAAAAAAAGAAACTCAAATAGGTTTGAAACAAGTAAAGGTTGAGCAAACAGTGGCAGAATTTACATTTGCTATGCTATCCCTTTAATAGGGTTGGATGTGGTTTTAAGCAATTCTGATTCTGTTTATCGAATCCGCTTCTTATGGATTTTCAGTTTCCATCCCAATATGTTCTAGAGAGAAATAAAAGAGCAAATACTTGAAAAATGTTCTTAATCTTTTATTCTTGCCACATTTATGCTAGAACCAGTAGATTGTAACTGTTAAAGGGATAGTTCCTCCAAAAATGAAAATGTACTCACTATTTACTCACCCTGAAGTAGTTCCAAACCTTTCAGTTTCTTTCTTCTGTTGGATATGAAAGAAGATATTTTGAAGAATGCTGAAAACCTGTGACCATTGACTTCCATAGCAGGAAAAACAAATACTATGGAAGTCAATGGTTACAGGCTTTCAGCTTTCTTCAAAATATATTCTTTTGTGTTCAACAAAAGAAAGAAACTCGAATAGGTTTGAAACAAGTAAAGGTTGAGCAAACAATGACAGAATTTAAATTTTGTGGTGAACTATCCCTTTAATAGGGTTCGGTATCGTTTTAATTTTGGCGATTACAATTCTTTTTATCCAATCCGCTTCTTATGGATTCTCAGTTCCAAATCCACTATGTTTTGGAGAGAAAAAAAAGAGCAAATACTTGAAAAATGTTGTTTATCTTTTATTCTTGCCACATTTATGCTAGAACCAGTAGGCTGTAACTGTTAAAGGGATAGTTCACCTAAAAATGAAAGTTTACTCACTATTTACTCACCTTCAAGTGGTTACAAAACTTTCTTTCTTCTGTTGAACAAAAAAAGAAGATATTTTAAAGAATGCTGAAAACCTGTAACCATTGACTTTGATAGTATGAAAAATACTTTGGAAGTCAATAGTTAAATGGCTTTCAGCTTTCTTCAAAATATCTTCTTTAGTGTTAAACAAAGGAAAGAAACTCAAACAGGTTTGAAACAAGTAAAGGCCGAGCAAACGATGACGGAAATTTTATTTTTAAATGAATTATACCTTTAATAAGGTTGGGTATCATTTCAATTTTAGCGATTCTGATTCTGTTTGTCAAATCTGCTTCTTAAGAATTCTCAGTTCCAATTCCAATATATTTTGGAGAGAGAAAAAAGAGCAAATACTTGAAAAATGTTCTTTATATTTTATTCTTGTCACATTTATGGAGAGGGGTCTGGATGCAGACCTGGTGCAGTGCAATCTGAGCTGCATTCAATGCTTTTTAATATGCTCACCTAACCCCACCCCTAACCCTACCCCTCACAGTGACGTTACTCGCTCCATTTGAGTGCATTGTGTCTGACATTGCATCGCTGAGTGATGCAATCTCAGCTTGCATCATAAAGACTGCATCCAGGTACTATTGCATTTATGCTATAACCAGTAGGATGTAACTGTTAAAGTGATAGTTTGTCCAAAAATACTCACTATTCACTCTACCTGAAGTGGTTACAAACCTTTTTAAGTTTCTTTCTTCTGTTGAACATACAAAAGAAGATATTTTGAAGAACGCGGAAAACCTGTAACCATTAACTTCCGTAGTAGGAAAAACAAATACTATGAAAGTCAATAGTTACAGGGTGTCAGCTTTTTAAAATATCTTCTTTAACAAAGAAAGAAACTTTGAAACAAGTAAAGGGTGAGCAAACGATGACAGAATTTACATTTTTGTGAACTATCCCTTTAATAGGGTTGGGTATCATTTTCATTCTGATTCTGTTTGTCGAATCCGCTTCTTAAGGATTCATTCATTCATTCATTCATTTTCTTGCCGGCTTTGTCCCTTGCGGGGTCGCCACTGTGGAATGAACCACCAACTTATCCAGCACGATTTTACCCAGCGGATGCCCTTCCAGCCGCAACCCATCTCTGGGAATTTCCACACACACACATTCACACTCGTACACTACGGACAATATAGCTTACCCAATTCACCTGTACTGCATGTCTTTGGACTGTGGGGGAAACCGGAGCACCCGGAGGAAACCCACGCGAACGCAGGGAGAACATGCAAACTCCACACAGAAACGCCAACTGACCCAGCCCAGCCGAGGTTCGAACCTGCGACCCAGCGACGTTCT
Organism: Danio kyathit; assembly: GCA_903798195.1. Classification (NCBI taxonomy): domain Eukaryota; kingdom Metazoa; phylum Chordata; class Actinopteri; order Cypriniformes; family Danionidae; genus Danio; species Danio kyathit. The sequence continues at coordinate 75,944,743 of LR812523.1, read as the reverse complement.
TGCTGTGAGGCAACAGCACTACCTACTGCGCCACTGCGTTGCCTTCTTAAGGATTCTCAATTACAATATGCATTGGAGAGAAAAAAAAAGCAAATACTTTAAATATTTTACTTCTTTATCTTTTATTCTTGCCACAATTTATGCTATAACCAGTAGGCTTTAACTGTTAAAGGGATAGTTCACCCAAAAATTACAATTTATTCATGATCTACTTACCCTGAAGTGGTATGAACCTTTATGAGTTTCTTTCTTTTTTTGAACACAAAAAATAAGATATTTTGAAAAACTCTGAAAACTTGTAACTATTGACTTCCATAGTAATGAAAATGAGAATGTACTCACTGTTTACTCACCCTGAAGTGGTTCCAAATCTTTGAGTTTCTTTCTTCTGTTAAATATAAAAGAAGATATTTTGAAGAAGAATGCTGAAAACCTGTAACCATTGACTTTCATAGTAAGAAAAACAAATATTATGGAAGTCAATGGTTAAATGGCTTTCAGCTCTCTTCAAAATATCTTCTTTAGTGTTCAATACGAAAGAAACTCAAACAGGTTTGAAACAAGTAAAGATTGAGTAAACGATGACAGACGTTTCCCTTTTCACTGTAAAAAAATCCTTCATGTTATCCCAACACAAATGGATATTAAGTTAACTTAATTGTTTTTACAAATTTAAGTGGATTGAACATAAAACGCTTAAGTTATCCCCCAAAAAACTCAAGAATTGTGTTGATTCAGCTCATTTTAAATAAGTAGTTTGAACAGCATTTGTTTGAGTGTTGGGTGAACTACCCCTTTAAATAATACAGATTGCTTTTCATTCTTCATTCACTAGAAAAGTGACCCTACTTGAATTAAAGGGATTAAAGATGTGTTTGACTCACAACCATAAAACACGGCTTCATCCCATTGCCTGAAAAGGCAGAAGAATGTGGTCTGTGAACCCTAGTGTCACTGCAGAGACTTACTGTAAACTTATTCTCACAAGCGTACATGGGTCACTCTCTTCTATAAACAGCACTCCTTTCCTTGCGAGCCTTCATTACTCTTATCCATTTAGACTATATAGGACAAATCGGCATGGAGTCCTGTTGCAGTCTTCTGTTTGTAATGAATTTGCGAGCAGGGGTCACAATGACTCCCAATAACCTCCTCATTTCCTGTGTGATGCACATACATTAGTCACAACTGGCAAAATAAGGGCAAGTTTAGTGTGTCACTGATGTGGGTAGTTTGAAAAGTATAGTCGATTAAATTTACTTGTATTAATTAACATGCAATTGAAGCCAAAATTATTTGCCAAATGATGTTTAACAGAGCAAGGCATTTTTCACAGTATTTCCTATAATATTTTTTCTTCTGGAGAAAGTCTTATTTGATTTATTTCGGCTAGAATAAAAGCAGTTTTTAATTAAAAGAAAAACCCTTTAAGGTCAATATTATTAGCCCCCTTAAGCAATATTTATTTTGGATTGTCTACAGAACAATACAATGACTTGCCTGTTTACACTAACTTGCCTAATTAACCTAGTTAAGCCTTTAAATGTTACGCTGAATACTAGTATCTTGAAAAATATCTAGTAAAATATTATCTACTGTCATCATGGCAAAGATAAAAGAAATCAGTTATTAAAAATGGGTTATGAAAACTTATGTTTAGAAATGTGTTGAAAAAATCTTATTTTTTTTGCTAAGCAGAAATTGGGGGGGAAATATACAGGGGGGCTAATATTTCAGGAGGGCTAATAATTCTGACTTCAACTGTATATTATAAACTGTTCAATGTAATTTGTTTTCTGTGTGTTGCAGGGAAAAAAGGGAAATCCTGGAATCTCACCTGGCAGAGCACCAAGTGGAATAAAGGTCTGTGTTATCATATGCCTCATTAGTCATTATTCATTATTTAAAACTGTTATTTGTGATGTTATACAGCTCTGGAAAAAAAAGATAAAAAGGTTGATTCCAACTTATTATTGATTCACTGGATTTGCGATGTTCATTCATTTTGTTCATTTTCCTTCTGCTAAGTCCCTTATTTATCAGAGGTCGCCAACATTTGAGATGGATCAAAAAAGATTAGACAAAGAAGATTAGACTTGAACTTAGTTTTAGGACAACTTTGATGAAAGGTTTTGATTCACTTCAAATGTTGACTACTGTATATACACTCACCGGGCACTTTATTAGGTACACCTTACTAGTATCGTGTTGGACCCCCTTTTGCCTTCAGAACTGCCTTTAACCTTCGTGGCATAGATTCAACAAGGTACTGGAAATATTCCTCAGAGATTTTGGTACATAGTGACATGATAGCATCACGCAGTTGCTGCAGATTTGTCGGCTGCACATCCATTATGTGAATCTCCAGTTCCACCACATCCCAAAGGTGCTCTATTGGATTGAGCTCTGGTGACTGTGGAGGCCATTTGAGTACAGTGAACTCATTGTCATGTTCAAGAAACCAGTCTGAGATGATTCATGCTTTATGACTTGGCGTGTTATCCTGCTGGAAGTAGCCATCAGAAGATGGGTACACTGTGGTCATAAAGGGATCTACATGGTCAGAAACAATACTTAGGTATGCTGTGGCCTTGACACGATGCTCAATTGGTACTAATGGGCCCAAAGTGTGCCAAGAAAATATCCCCCACACCATTACACCACCACCACCAGCCTGAACACAATGATACAAGGCAGGATGGATCCATGCTTTCATGTTGTTGATGCCAAATTCTGACCCTACCATCCGAATGTTGCAGCAGAAATCGAGACTCATCAGACCGGGCAATGTTTTTCCAATCTTCTATTGTCCAATTTTGGTGAGTCTGTGTAAATTGTAGCCTCAGTTTCCTGTTCTTAGCTGACAGGAGTGGCACCCGGTGTGGTCTTTTGCTGCAGTAGCCCATTCGCCTCAAGGTTGGATGTGTTGTGCGTTCAGAGATGCTCTTCTGCAGACATCAGTTGTAACGAGTGTTTATTTGAGTTACTGTTGCCTTTCTATCAGCTGAAACCAGTCTGGCCATTCTCCTCTGACCTCTGGCAACAACAAGGCATTTGCTCCCACAGAACTGCCGCTCACTGGATATTTTCTTTTTGTCGGACCATTCTCTGTAAATCCTAGAGATGGTTGTGCGTGAAAGTCCCAGTAGATCAGCAGTTTCTGAAATACTCAGACCAGCCTGTCTGGCACCAACACCCATGCCATGTTCAAAGTCACTTAAATCACCTTTTTTCCCCATTCTGATGCTCAGTTTGAACTGCAGCAGATCATCTTGACTATGTCTACATGCCTAAATACATTAAGTTGCTGCCATGTGATTGGCTGATTAGACATTTGCGTTAACGAGCAGTTGGACAGTTGTACCTAATAAAGTGGCCGGTGAGTGTATATTGTAAATACAGTGGTATGTGGTCATTCTCAGCAAATAAATGTTATAAATTCTTATTTATCTCCCATTTTTTCCTTCAAAAGCTGTATACTGTATAATATAAAATTGTTACTAATATGCTATGAACATTAATTCCTCTTTTCTTTATTTAATCTAATTTGCTTATGTAACATTTTAAGTGGTTATAAAATCATGATGAAACTTCAGATGAAACTGCATCAAGCAGAACACAGAATCTTGAAAACCTTGTTTTTTTTCTCATAACAATTATAATATATGTTACATTTTTTTATTATTATACAAATAAAATTATTATTATTTTTGTTCAGATATTATATTAGACACATAATGTTCTAAACATTTACTAAATTTATTTTTAAAATGGAAGATACTTAAGTTCAATGGTTTGGTTAAATTTAAAACAGCACAGTTTATGTTTAAAGCTAGGAATAAATTACTTCCGAAATGCATACAAAAGTTTTTTGAAGAAAGACAAGGGGGATATAATCTGAGAGAAGAACAAAATTTTAGGAGGTTGAAAACAAGGACAACTTTAAAAAGCTTGTGTATGTCTGTATGTGGTGTGAAATTACGGAACAGTCTAGAACAGATTCTCAAACAATGTCAGGATATTAATCAATTTAAAAAGTTGTATAAATATATATTATTAAAGGAACATAATGATGAGGGTGATTGAAAAGCATAAAATAAGAAAAGTATGATGAAATTGTAGTTAATGGCTATTTGTAGTACTATGTTTTGTTTTGTTTTTTTGGGGTCTATGTTATAAAATGTAAATGTACAAATGGAATCAAACATGTAATATGTCAAGATGCCAAAAGGATAAAATATGTCTTATGTAAAATGAAGACACGAGTAAAAGAAGAAATAAGTTAAGTAATAGACGAATGATGTGTGTGGTAATGGGGTGGGAAAATAATAAGCTTGGGCTTCATCCTGCTCCATTTTCGATCATGTTAAAATGTATATTTTTTTGTCGAAGATATTTAATGTATGATATTTTTGTTCGGAAATAAATAAATCAAATCAAATCAAATCCATAAACTAAATAGTTGTTTTCAGAATGGCTAACATTGACTGGAGTAAACACAAATCCAGCCAATATTTGAAGCTATTTAAATCAGGATTTGGCCAAATAAAAATCTAACATTACAAATAAAAAGAGAGAAACTGAGTGAACATAAAGAAACAAATCCATTAAAAAAATCAATGTATCTTCATACTAAACAATAAATTGAAGCCTTTTAATTTCTTTTACAGACTAAAAGAATACTACTTTACATATTAAATTGACCCATCCAAAATGATTCTTACTTTGTAGACACATTTTTAAAGTCCGCATGAAGCAGAAGCTTTCTTATTGTGTCGTAGTTTCTAGAGAAATGGAATATTAAATGAGAAAACAGTGGGCGTGGCTTGTTTTTTCTACTGCGAGCTGATTGGCTGTAGTAAAATAGGCATTTCATTTAGAAAGATCTGGAAAAGGCTTTTAGAAGAGTTATTACAACCTAACAGACTCCTCCTCCTCACCATTTCTGTGTGTTGTCAAAGCTGACAGTGTGAGGGGCGTGGTTAAGTATGTTAGCCACGCCCAATACCTCAAACAGACCTAATCTGAGAATTGAACTGAGAACAAACAGGAAGTGCATTTTCAGATTTCAAATAAAGATAACATAGGCAAACATTTTTTTTTTCTTAATGACATGAACAGATGAATTGTTCACCACAAAACTAGCAATGTGAACTAACAAAATCAATATGGTTTTGATTTCATGTGTACTTTAAAGCCTATTCTGTCTCAGACCCAGTGGGCAGACTAGCAACATAACAATGTATAGAGTCTCTGGATTTCTTAACATTGCTAGATTTACAGTATCAGGAGTAATTTTGAGTATGTTCTTCTTTACAGGGCGACCCTGGATTAGTAGGTCTACCCGGACAACCCGGTCAACCCAGTCGTAAAGTAAGAGTCATCCTTTGATTCCATCCACTATAATGAAAATCACAGAACAGATCCAAGATGCAGTTCCCAATGCAGATGTTTGGAATAGTTCAGCACTCTTAATTAGCAACAGCAAAGCATCATGTTTTTTTTTTTTCCAGGAAACATTACTGCTTTATCAGCCCAATGCTAAACTAATCTCTTACATACAATCACACCACATATTCTGCATCAGTCTTACACGGCAAATGGGAAACAGGTTCCTATGCTGTGTGAAATCCCACTGGAAAAAAGTTCCTCACGGAAGCTTAGAGAATTTCCCGGGCTTTTTTCTGGAGAGAAACCCGATTTGTTTCAGACATGTCCATCTGACCTTGATGTCCTCGGTGCGTGCTGTGAACGGGATGGCCAGAAAATGACCTCATTGTGCTTCATTTTCCAAGAAAAATTACTAATGCTGTGGTTTACCTCCATGTAATTCAATTCATCTTTACTTCTATAGTGCTTTTTGCAATGTAGATCACGTCAAAGCATTAACATGAAAGCAGCTTAACATAGATGTGATATGGGTATTTTTTCTGAAATGTGCTTCATCTAACAGGACCAAAAAGAGGTGTCATTATAGCGCAACAAAAGAGGAACAAACTAACCAACATCACTTTGGCTTTTCTTCTGCTGTCCATTAACATCTTTACAACATTACATTTTAACCAGAATTCAAGAGTTCACACTTAGCTGATGATTGATTAATAAAGCTTGTTTGGCATGCTGTCCCGGGAGAGAGCCCTGAGTTCATAAGATCCTCGTGCCCAGGGCTCCCTTCCCTTTGCAGGGTGAGAGGGGAGTTTGAGCTCAGGTTCAGTGCATCCAGAAATATTCATAGCGCTTCACTTTTTCCACATTTTTTATGTTACAGCCTTAATCCAAAATGGATTAATTTATTTTCTCAACATTCTACACACAATACCCCATAATGACAATGTGAAAAAACATTTTTTTTAATTTCATTAAAAATAAAAAACCTGAAAACTCACATATACATCAGTATTCACAGCCTTTGCTCAATACTTTGTTGATGCACTTTTGGCAGCAAATACAGCCTCAAGTTTTTTTGAATATGATGCCACAAGCTTGGCACACCTGTCTTTGGGATTTTTTGCCCATTCCTCTTTGCAGTACCTGTCAAGCTCTATCAGGTTGGATGGGAAGCGACGGTGTACAGCCGTTTTCAGATCTCTCCAGAGATGTTCAATAGGATTTAGGTCTGGGCTCTGGCTGGGCCACTCAAGGACATTCACCGAGTTGTTGTGAAGCCACTCCATTGATATTTTGGCGGTGTGCTTGGGGTCATTGTCCTGCTGGAAGATGAACCGTCGCCCCAGTCTGAGGTCAAGAGCACTCTGAAGCAGGTTTTCATTTTGGATGTCTCTGTACATTGCTGCTTTCATCTTTCCCTCTATCCTGACTAGTCTTCCAGTTCCTGCTGCTGAAAAACATCCCCACAGCATGATGCTGCCACCACCAGGCTTCACTGTAGGGATGGTATTAGCCTGGTGATGAGCGGTGCCTGGTTTTCTCCAAACGCAACGCCTGGCATTCACTCCAAAGAGTTAAATTTTAGTCTCATCAGACCAGAGAATTGTGTTTCTTATGGTCTGAGAGTCCTTCAGATGGCTTTTGGCAAATTCCAGGTGGGGAGTGGCTTCCGTCTGGCCACTCTACCATAGAGGCCTGATTGGTGGATTGCTGCAAAGATGGTTGTCCTTCTGTAAGGTTCTCCTCTCTCCACAGAAGAATGCTGGAGCTCAGACAGGGTGACCATCGGGTTATTGATCACCTCCCTGACCAAGGCCCTTCTCCCCTGATCACTCAGCTTAGATGGCCGGCCAGCTCTAGGAAGAGTCCTGGTGGTTCCAAACATCTTCCACTTACGGATGATGGAGGCCGCTGTGCTCATTGGAACTTTCAGAGCAGCAGAAAATTTTCTGTAACCTTCCCCAGCCTTGTGCCTCTAGACAATCCTGTCTCGGAGGTCTACAGACAATTCCTTTGTCTTCATGCTTGGTTTGTGCTTTGGCATGCACTGTCAACCCTGGGACCTTATATAGACAGGTGTATGCCTTTTCAAATCATGTCCAATCAACTGAATTTACCACCGGTGAACTCCAATTAAGCTGCTGAAACATCTCAAGAATGATCAGTGTAAAAAGAATGTACCTCAATTAAGAGCTTTAAGGCTGTGAATACTGATGTACATGTGATTTTTCAGGTTTTTTATTTTTAATAAATTTGCAACAATTTCAAAAAATCATTATGTGGTATTGTGTGTAAAATGTTGAGGAAATAAATGAATTCAATCCATTTTGGAATAAGGCTGCAACATGAAAAAATGTGAAAAAAGTGAAGCGCTATGAATACTTTCCGGATGCACTGTAGGTCTTATTTTTATTGAATAATTATTCAGGATGAACAAGCTCCGAATGTGAAAAAGCCAATTGCAAAGAGCAATTATCAATAACACCCATATTCAATAAAAAAAAAATCATATTCATTTTCCAAAAAGAGAGCATCACAATTTTCTTTGTTGATAACATTAAGAAGATAGTAAGGAAAAAATACACTTGAAGGTGTTCACGGTGGCGCAGTGGGTAGCACGATCACCTCACAACAAGAAGGTCGCTTGTTCGAGCCCCGGCTGTGTCAGCTAGCATTTCTGTGTAGAGTTTGCATGTTCTCCCTGTGTTTGCGTGGGTTTCCTCCGGGCGCTCTGGTTTCCCCCACAAGTCCAAAGACATAAGCTATAGGTGAATTAGGTAAGCTAAATTGGCCGTAGTGAATGTAAGAGTGTATGGGTGTGAATGTAAGAGTGTTTGGGTGTTCAGTTGGCGGTTCATTCCGCTGTGGCGACCCCTGATTAATAAAGGGACTAAGCCAAAAAGAAAATGAATGAATAATGTACACCTTTTGTGAAGCTGCTTTGAAACAATAATTATTGTAAAAAGCGCTAAACAAATAAACTTCAATTGAATTTAATTGAATCTAGGCTGCCCTCACAATATTCGATCAGAAGAAGGGTATCTCAGGAAACAGCAAGTGAAGCAGAATTTGAATTGGGATGTCCCTCAATGCCTTCCTACTTTGGAAAGCTGCCTCCGAATGTTTAAGAGCTTTGGACGCAGCCATAGTCATATTTCCAAGGAACATATACACTGTCTACACTGCTGAGATGAAATTGACTTTGCCAGGTTCCTGCGCTAACACTCTCTGCCAGCCTGCTGTAATCTGTCTAATGCCAAATTGCAAAGACGTCTATACTCGCTTTCTCCAAATGGGAAAGTGTGCTGTTAAGCTTCTAGGAAACTTTCGCAGATGAAGCAGGGTGACATTTTCAATCGGGTTCAAGAACTTGGCATCCAGTACACTGGCATACACAAGCATTTTTGTGCTATTGAGCAGTCACACACACAAAGTGACCTATAATGTATATACCATATCATTTTACATCAGCATATGCAGTTGAAGTGAGAATTATTAGCCCTTCTGTTAAATTTTTATTATTTTTTCCAATTTCTGTTTAACAGAGAAAAGGTTTTATAAACCCATTTCTAAGCATAATAGTTTTAATAACTCATTTCTAATAACTGATTTCTTTTATCTTTGCCATGATGACAGTAAATAATATTTTACTAGAAATTTTTCAAGATACTAGTATTCAGCTTAAAGTGACATTTAAAGGCTTAACTAGGTTAATTAGGTTAACTATGCAAATCAACACAGACTTTTCTGAAATAACTGTAAACAAATAACAGGGTGAGAATGTGGTCAAATCTGAAAACATGGTAAAAATCAGACCGCCAGGAGGGCTTTTCTTTTTCTGGATATCTTTTAAAATATTGTTGGTTGGGTTACGGAAGTGGGTGGGCCCTGGTCAATCGGTGCTTTTGAAAACACTATTGGTTGTGTTTAGGGAAGGGTGTGTCAGTCGGTCGGTCGGTCAGTCGGTCGACAGGGGCCTCTGGTGGATTTACGTGAGAACAGCAGGCGTGAATGGCACTCGTGAGAGAAATTTGTGATGTCCAAAAGCATACACAGCAGCCTATGGTGGATTTGCAAAAACATTCAATCATTTTCTTTTTGGCTTAGTCCCTTTATTAATACAGGGTCGCCACAGCGGAATGAACTACCAACTTATCCAGCACATGTTTACACAGCGGAAACCCTTCCAGCTGCAACCCATCTCTAGGAAACATCCGGACAATTTAGCCTACCCAATTCACCTGTACCACATGTCTTTGGACATGTGAAACTGGAGCACCCGGAGGAAACCCACGCAAACGCGGGGAGAACACTCAAACTCCACACAGAAACGCCAACTGACCCAGCCAAGGCTCGAACCAGCGACCTTCTTGTTTTTCATTCCTATTAGATAGCATTATTTAAATGATTATTCCAGGAGGTGGCACTGGTCAACAACAGTATTAGTTCAAAGACGTTAAAAACTATCGTTTCAAAGCTGTCCGAATGTTACTCTTTATACGCATAAGCTGCTGACCCTAAGGCCTTAGCATCCTCTTTACACATACACGCAAAGCATAATGGGTAATTTTGCGTTTTAAGAAAAAGGTCAATGATTTGTTCTGTAGACAATCGAAAAAAAATAATGCTTAAGGGGGCTAATAATATTAACATTAAAATGGTCATAAAAAATGTAAAACTGCTTTTATTCTAACCGAAATAAAACAAATAAGACTTTCTCCAGAAGAAAAAATATTATAGGAAATACTGTGAAAAATTCCTTGCTCTGTTAAACATCATTTGGGGAATATTTTAATTTCGAAAGTTCACAGGTGGGCTAATAAGTTTTACTCCAACTGTATATATGTATATTTTCAGAATCAGAAGTGGTTGTTTATACATTTGTGCATCTAAACATCATCCCTGAAACATAATACATAAGACATAAAAATGCCCTGGCGTTTTCTCTGCCTCCATGTGTTTCCAATCACACAGCAACAGATATAAAGAAAAAAATATTAAAAGCTGGGGGGAAAATAGTTGCAGACACTACTTGTGCTAAATTACCACTGGCTGCAAACCAGAAAGTTATTCCATCCATGGGCCATGTCCTTGACAAAATCATGTAACAATAAAACAAATGAGGAAAAAAAAAAAAGAAGCAGGACTCAAGTGTACTGTAAAGTAACACATGCAACGTAAGTAAAATGACACATTCGCTCAAATGTGCAGGTAAAGCTGAGTTATGCTTTTAATTATAATGAAATACTGTTCCATGTACAGTCCTTCAATCCTTTCCCACTTATAGCTTTGGGACTGCCAGCAGATGTAGACTCTGGCACTGCTGGACGGTGTGCTGTAACAGGACGAGCGTAGGCTACTAACGTCTGCCTGGAGATTGTTCTGGTCCACCCCTTCACTGGGACTCTTTTGGCAACAGTCTTCCATCCATATTTGTTGCTAAGTTCGTGTCACTTTTACAGAGCCGAGCTGTGAACAGAACAGCGAAACGTTTCATGCCGCATATACAGTTGAAGTTAGAATTATTAGCTTTCCTGTGAATTTCTTTTTCAGATATTTCCCAAATGACATTCAACAGAGTAAGGAATTTTTCACAGTATTTCCTATATTTTTTCTTCTGGAGAAAGTGTTATTCATTTTATTTTGGCTAGAATAAAAGCAGTTCTTAATTTTTTTGAAACCATTTTAAGGTCAATATTAGTGGTACGGGACAGTTCAGTACTCTTTTATGGCCGTTTCCACTGTCAAAGGGTACCAAAAAATGAACCGTATCGTACCACTTTGTGGGTACTCTTTGCAAAGGGTACCTACTGTACATGACAAAGGAGCACCAAAAGGCGGAGCTAGATGCACAGCTTAACGCTATTGGTTTACAGAGATACATCACTAGCGTACACAAGCCAGGAGAATGAAAACAAAGGAACCGCCATTTTTTTTAAATACACAGCCGAGACATTACACCGTAATAATATATACATAAATAACAAGCCATGGTCGACCCGAGCTCAAACAAACCTTGTCGTCGTCTTGAACAGCCACAAAGCCAAGAAAAACAAAATGTACCGTGTCCTGTTTTTGTTTTACGAGGCTGTCTAAAAGCGTGAGTGCTTTCACTTTCTCCAAAGCTCGCAATCACTTGCGTGCACGCAAACTAATATTTTTGCGATACAAATGGAGCACAAATGAATGAGACTATTTTGTTGACATTTTGTGCTGGGTGGTCTTTTAGAGCTGATGATAATAACATGGACGTGATTATTGAAGTGCTTCTAACATCCTTTCAAAAACAGACAAATGCGAGAGTGAAGCCAGAAAAAACAAAGGAACAAATGATTCTGTCAGCAACCTAAAACATGAACAAACTGCCATGTTTAACTATTATCATCACCTTTTAGACTATTATGAACTTGGAATGACGGAATTACTTTCTAACAAGAGGCTACTTGTGCTGGTGAAGATTAAAAATACAAATGAGAGGTTTGAGAGTGTGGGCTATATGTTGCGAGTTGTTTTTGAACCCAAATAAGGACTGAATGTATGCTGTGTGTAGTTTTTTTTGTAATTGGGGACACATCGGAGACTGTAAGGGTCTGTATGTGTTCATATATGTTGCATTTATTTATTTATTTAATATAATTGTAGACGTTACAGTAGGCTATTTAGCACTTCTTACTAAACAAATGCTTTATATACATTAATACGTATGTATAAATAAATGTTAATTACTAACCTTTATATGAATAGTATTTGATTATAGCTGCAGATCAATGATAGTGAAAAATAGCCTACTGTAATCTGTGATTTATATAAAATAAAAAAATAAATAAAGCACTTCAATAATCATGGGCAAGTTATTATCATGAGCTCAAATTAGTTATTTCATAAATAGACATGTGGCGAGTGCATGCGAGCTTTCGAGAAAGTGAAACCTGGTAAAGCATATTTTTTTCTACGACCGGGTTTGAGTCTGGGGAAGAGCGGTTCCAGAAATCAGGTAAGACAAAAACAGAATCCAAAAAAATAAAAATGAACGAGTGAATAACAGGGTGAGAATGTGGTAAAATCCGAAAACGTGGTAAAAATCAGACGAGGGCTTTTCTTTTTCTGGATGGCTTTTGTAAACCGTTGTTTGGGTTTAGGGAAGTATGTGGGTGGGCGGGTCAATCGGTAAAATTGGTTGGGTTTAGGGAAGGAGGAGGGTGGGTCAGTCGATTGGCCGGTCGCCCAGTCAATCATTCAGTTTTTCAGTCAGACAGACCGCGAGAACAGCGCGGGTGCAAACAGCACTCGCGACAGACGTTTGAGATATGAAAAAGCGCACACAGCAGCCTCTCGCGGATTCGCGAAAACAAAAACTGCAAAAATACGTACCTCCTGGGACGTATGTTGCGGTCTCCAGTAGAGATGCCACAATTCTCAATATTATATTGAACCGTTCAATACGCGCTTGTGAATTGCGGTTTTTCGGTTTTACGTTTAAATAATTTATGTGGGTTTTATTTCCCTCTGAATTGACTGTCTGTGTGTGCCTGTAAGTCCACCAGCTGAGATGAGGAAACTCCTCCCCGCGAGTATATATCCAATCACTATGCTCTAAAGTTAGGGGGCGCTCAACCATCATTCCACACTTTAACATGGTGAGCTGCGGTGAAGTGAAGCAACAGTACGAGGAAGCACCCGACGTTCTTTAAATCCGCGGTGTGGAAACATTTCGGTTACAAGTAAAGACTACTCAAACTGAAACACTTCCAACATGACTGCACATCTGTGGGGCCATAACCCAGCAATATCACTGTCTGAGGCAGGATAGCAGCGAAGGTAATAAAGTCCGCAAAAAAACATCAATCTCTCGCCGAATCCTTCCAGCAAACATATCCAACTGGTTCCGAAAGACACGTAAAAATAACAAAGGCAATGTTAAGTTTAATTAAGATGGGTTATTTATGTTTACTAAAGTACAAATCGTCACCTTGGAATTAGAAGGTTCTATCTGCGTTCTGACTGATTTTTGAGATTTTGAGCTTCAAAGTTTTTGCATTCCATAGCAAACAGTGCGTGTGTAACATTTGTTTTTTTTTAATATAAAGTCCAAAAATGTAAACAACTTATAAAAAAAAAAACATCCCATAATGTAAACAAGTTGTCATTTAATAAGAATATGTCAATAACTCAATTTTGGCAAAATGTTAGATAGAACCTTATAATTCTAAGGTGACAAAATGTTTATTTGAAATGGTCAATTTATGTTTATTAACTTCACATGCATGTTTATTTTCAAAATGTAGGAATTTATGTTTCCCAGTTTGTACATGGGCTACCAGCAGCTGTGAGATTTCAGTGTTCATTTTTTTTATTATACAATACAGTAGGAACTAGTGTACTTTTCTTGGCTTTAAAGTAAAATAAAGTATTGCATTAAATCATTTTTATTTTTTTTCTCCTTAACCTCTTACTGTTCCTATTGCATAGAATAACAAAAAAAAAAAAAAACACTTATGTGTCAAGCCATAAGAACCGAACCGAACCGAAAACCGTGTTAAAAAACCGAGGTATGTATTGAACCGTGAGCTAACTGTATTGTTGCATCCCTAGTCTCCAGAAACATCCACGGGACTACGTTTTCATGAGCCTGGGTTGAAGAAATCAGTTATTAGAAATGAGTTATTAAAACTTTTATGTTTAGAAATGTGCTGAAAAAAATTCTTCATTTCATTAAACAGAAATGTTGGGAAAAATATAAAGGGGGGCTAATAATTCAGGAGGGATAATAATTCTGACTTTAACTGTATGTTAGTAGTTTTTCTTGCTATGTGTCCTGAAGTGATTTCAGTAGAGCTGACTCTACATCATTCGTCATTACAAGCTCAAGATTCCTTTCTTCTTACTCATATTCCCACACTCAGCTGCTCATATGCTCAGTGTTCTTATCTTAGTTTTCAGACATATTTGAAACAGTTTTTGTGTTTTCAAACCAAAGCATCGGAGTATCGGTAATATAATCGCTTATAACTAGGCATAACAAATGTAATATTTTTACTGTGTTTACTTTGTCAGCATAACTGACAACAATCTGGCAACCTTCCCCCCAAAAAACATACCATCATTCAGAGCAAAGAAAAATTTATGAAACTTAAAGGGGAGCTATTATACAAAAATCACTTTTATAAGGGGTTTAAACATAGTTGTGTGGCAGAAGTTTGTGAATATAAGCAGCTTCTATTGGTAAAAATGTGTAAATGTTATTTTTTTTTTTATCACACTTGATAAAAACAGTCTGCAGAAACACTTTGATTGACATTCTCCCTTTGTAGGGGGAAAGCCTGGCCCATTAGTGACAATCTCTCCCTTATAGCATAGGATGTTAGTCTTGTTTTTGAATCTGCCGCTATGCTGACACATAGGCATTTATAGCTCCGCCCTCTTTTGAAAAGAGCACAATCTGAATTTAAAGCGACAGTCACCAGAAGGGCACAATTAGGATCAAAGCCTAAAAGGGGCAGTTTCAAAGAGTTATAAAACATTATTTGTAGGGTATTTTGAGCTGAAACCTCACATGCACACTCTAGGGACATCTGAGACTTTTTTTATCTGAAGGCTATAACCCAGGGACAAAAAAAGCAAGACTAAATAAGAAAGAAATCCTCAAAAGAAGAACTTGAGGCTGGTTGTTCGTCTCTGCTTCCATCTACTTCCCTTTTGTGCGTTCTTATAGACAATTTGCAACAGTGCTCAAGTCGCACACACACACACATACACACGACAGCCGTAATATCCACTTATATAAATGTCTTCCTTTCTACTTGTGTTGATATGTACACTGTACGTACCCTAAGCTCCTGTAAACCACAAAAAATTCCTTGCGTTTGTGACTAAAGCTCATTCTGATTCTAAGAGACAACAAAAGCTCCGCCATGTGGTCAAATTATGTGGCAGAGTTCAATCTAAAATCCTAGCAGAAATGATCATAATATTTGGCTCTTTAAGCATTGGCTGGAAATAAATCTTACGGATAAGACTGCTATAAAACATAGCTAACATCGAGTTCCCTCCATTAAAAAACGGACCTATTTTTTCTCCATTTTAGGGACTGTGTTTTAAAAAAAACACTGTTCCCTGCCACCTGTCGGAGAAATGGGAGGATGTTTCTTTAACATCAACAATATGACCACATCTGTTACCGAATATCTGTCTCATTGATGTCCCTGCTTGTAATAGCATGATTATATTAAACTTTATTCTCTGCTAATCCCTGTCACCGATTTACTGAATGAGAGGGGAAAAGGGCCAGCTTCTGCATGGAAAGAATCTCTTTTGCTTTTAGTCAGCCAGAGGTGAATGTCCGTTTGGGAGACGTTGGCAAGGACTGAAAAATGGAACTAGAACAAGCTGTGTTTTCTGGAATTGCAGGCGTCCATTCATATTTACCTGGAAGAGCGTCAGTGTCTGCAATAGTTTCATGAAGTGACACTCGGGTCAAGAGCAGAAAAGCTGTAGCTGTAGCTGAAGTTGACATAGGAAAACAGTGCATAACAGTCAGAAAGTGTCTAGAGGAGAATTGTGAAGAGAATAACTGAGACTCTCATTAAAGGTGCTGTATGTAAGTTTTAGACTCTTTTAAAGCATAAAAATACTATAATATGTTTGCAGATATTTAAGAAACATGCTCAGTGAACATTCTTGTTTATCTGAAAAACAATGCTGAAGTCAGATACTCCAACGCAATCTTCGTAACTTTTTGATTTAGTGGCTAATTCGTATGAATTCATACGATCTAATTCATACAATTTAGTATGATTTGCTCATCACCCAATGACGGTTGGGTTTAGGAGCGGGGTTGGGTGCCACGCCTCCTTTTTAAAATAGTACATTTTCATACGACTGAGAAAGCGTAAAATACTTACGTTTTCTTGTGAGATCAGGCTGGATATTCTGCTTTGAACATGTGTTTTCTGTGCTGGAATGCTGTCTTTGTTTTGGTTCTTTTAACCCGCCCAATGCCAGTTAAGCCAACAATATTTCAGCACTCCGGGTTGCCTTGCTGCACTCTCAGAAAACACGGCGGTACAAATAATGTTCCTTGAGGAAAAAGTAAAAGATGTACCTTACATGGTACAGAAAAATCCTCTTATGATACTGTTCTGTACCTATTATGGTACAACTGAAATGAAGGTACACAGTTGTTCTCATAAAAAAGATACATAAGTGTTGGACAACTCCTTCTTTATTACAATATCTATGAAAATAAAAATATTACTGAAAAGGTAGTGATTTTATGAATAATTTCCATAATAAAACATGAATCATCATTTAAAAGCATATGTTTAAAGAAACTCATAAACATTCATTATTAAGTTCTATAAAACAAAACATCTGGTAAAACAAAACTAAAGGTATTGTAAACTAAACATTTAAGGCATTTTTTATTTGATAAGCATTTTCTGATAAATACAGTTTCATTATTGATATCCGCAGCTTTTGGTGTTTGCTTTCCACTACACATGTGACCTGGCAAAAGTCCTGCATGTGCAAAGTGTCCATGCAGACATTTTAGTATTTGCAAAAAATTTAGGCTTAATCCAAATTCTACCCCTTAGCCCTTTCCCTTACCCCTACCCCTCGTTTTGCGCGGTCCCGTCAAGGGGTAGTGGTGTCCCAATTCTCTTTAGCTTGAAGGTGTAAGGCGGAGGGGTAAGAAAATTTCCCAGAATACACCAGCCACAACGGCAGTTTCACTGCACCTGAAAGTAAGGAGATCCACAAATTAGTATTTTTTTGTCATTATTACGATTTTTTACGACAAACAAACACGTTTTAATATATTCATAACCGCGTTCATTTTTTACCATCATGCTTTTAAAAAAACAAAAAAAAAAAACCTGCTAAATTTCGTGATCTATAATCCATAATAATAACTCATGTACAGCAGTCCCACAACTTTCTATGGAATAAAATCACTGTCATAAATATTTTGTGCATAAATAAAATTGTCGCATCTGTAATTATAAAATCGTAAAGGAAAACGGAACGTACTCGTAATTTTACAAGTGTACAATTAAAAATCTGCGATTAGAACAGACACAGATACGACATTTTCTTTGTCTGTTTGTACATGACTGATAAATTTATGATGGGTGTTCTTTACAAACACGAATACAGTTTTAACACGGACACGACAACCTGATTACGAGTACTAATCAAAAAAGCGACACTCCACTGTCAAAATGACGTCACCACTGTCACAGGCATTAATAAACAAGCGAGAGTCATCGATCACAACGGTGCGCTTGCTGGGCACTCAAGCTCCCACACACCGTCTCAGGTCAGATTTTTGTTATTCCCTCTTTGAGAAATGTCCGTCATGAGCTGTAATAAAGGTTGAGACTTAATGAGGTCCATTTTCGCTGTGTTTATTGGACATTTTACAGAATCAAAATTAAGAACGGGCCGAAGATAGTGAGCATAATGTAAGTTAACATTACAGGCATTACATACAGGCATTACATTGCCATTGTTTTGAACCTTTACTTTGTTTTGTTTGATTATTTGATTATTATTCTGACCATTTGCCTGCTATTTCGACTACGACTCTGGATTGCCCTCATACATCTGTTTGCTCCTGTGTTGATCATTGCTTGCCTGACCATCCTGTCAATAAAACCCTGCATTTGGATCCTCACCCCTGTTGTCAGTGTCACATCCCTGGTTACAGAAGACTCAGCCCACAACATGGATCCAGCGTGTATCAAGATCATGCGTCTGCGTCAGGAAGCCGGTCGAGAGGAGTGTGTGTGTGGCATGACTGGGTTTTGTAGTCCATATGAGGCAGGATTTGTAGTTCCTGTGAATTATGAAGAAAAACTTAAAAATCTTAGAAATCTTTCTGCTCAATAAATTAAACTTATTTTACAACATTATTACATTATTATCATCTTTTTTTCCCATAACACTAACTTGACCAATTTATACTAGAATTTTACCATCATTTTATTTTATTTTTCTGTTACATGGATTGTGTTAGATTAACTGGTACTAGCGCCAACATATTGTTGCTCTTTTCTAGGTCTGATTTCTTCTGTTGTTTTAACAGAATGCATTTTTTCCATTCCTCTGCGCTACTTTTTCATTGTTTGTCTACGTAAGTACAAGCAAGATGTGTTTGTTCTTTTCTTAAAACTCTGAGCTGTGTTTTTTTGGTTTCACCTTTTTAACCCCAAAACCATATTCTCTGCGAATGACCCCTAAACTAGTCTTCCATATGCTTTTAAATGTATGAAAATGTAAACATTACGACACAAAGTCCATTGCCCAAACACCTAAGGCAGATTTTATCTTCTGAACTGAAAAGTCCACCACATATACACCATCATACGCAAAGTCAGACTAGAAACAATTGCTTCCTTATTGCAGTCCCTTTGGCTCAAACATCTGGGATTTATTTGCTCTCTGTTTATGCGTGGCAAAAAAAGCATAAGCACCATTGGCAAGATTCTTTTTCATGGTGATGAAGACTGGCCCTCCTTCCTCCTCTGACTCTCTTTAGTTCCACATTTGGGACTTCCCTTGCCTTGTGCAATATATTTCCATAGTATAAGTGGAAAATAGGCATTGTTCATTGTCCTCCAGAGCAGAGCACTTTGTTCCGGTGTGGAGATCACAGGCCCGTGTGTATGCATTTAACCTGTCTTTGATCGCTTGTGCCAGACTATGATTTGTCTTGTTTACTTTGAAGAGTCCACACTAATTAGGTTGCTGCGAGCAGTGTTTTGTAAAGAGATTTGCCCCAAAAGGCACAGATAAACACAGAAAACCGATGATGGAACAGTTGGCCTTGGCACAGTAGCTGCGGGCAGAGCATTTGCTCTACATCACATACAGTAGCATCAAAGTGTATTTGGATACCGAAACTGCACTTATGCATTAATGTTGTTGTATTATAAAGCAATATATATATATATATATATATATATATATATATTAGGGGTGTCAAAATGAGATGTTTCTTCGATGCACCATGATGCCGACGTGGACAATTCGGTTTCGGTTCAGTAATAATCATAACCGGTTATTATGTACTGACGTCATTGATCTCATATGCGCTGTCGCCGTAGCTTACTATAGTGAGGGAGGTGAGCGCGAGTATTTACTATGCTCCCAACTACTTAAAATCGCAGAAGCTCTGCACAATTTTACACTCGTGTGTGTTTGCTGGACAGTCTTTCACTGACACTTAGGGTGCTTTCACACCTAGACTTTTGTTCTGGAACCTGGCGCGTTTGCCTAGTTAGCGCGGTTCGTTTGGCATATGTGAACAGGGCAATCGCGCTCGGAATCGCGCCAAAGCAATCGCTCCGAGACCGCCTGAATGAGGTGATCTCGGCTCGATTGAAACGAACCCTGGAGCGGATCGATTGTAGTGAGAAAGCGATACGATCCGAGCCCGCCTATATCACAGTGTTTTATGGAAATGTAATAGGCATACGGCTATATGAAGAGAGAATTATGAGTAGATTATGAGTCATTCCAGACATCCCAAGTCTGCCGGAAATTCGGGGAGTCTCCCGCAAATGCACAGAGACTCCCGGATGCCCGCAAACGAGTGATAATCTCCCGGAAATCGCGCGTCTTCCTCCCGGTCCTCAAAATACGTCGCGCACCCTTCTCATCACCCCTCCCCACCGCATCCCTCCTCGCTCTTCAGACATGTCGCGCGCACGCTGTCAAACACCAGCAAACCACCCCCGACAGCTGAGCGGGACTCTGCAAAATAAACCGTGAAACTCTGACCAATGTGAGGAGAGTTTACTCACACGTGACTTGTTTTAGCTCTTTTGGTCCGTTTAGAAACTTTGCCGTGTGAAAGCGAACCGCGCCAACAACAAAGAGCAACAATGTAACAATTTTAATCCCTGTTTCGGAACAACTGAATTGATTCACAGGTGTGAAAGCACCCTTAGAGTAGAAGCCCCTATTTCACTGCGATTGAGAGAATAAAATGAAAACTCCATTTCTCTCTCTCTCTGTGGCCCCTTGACCTGCTGGTGTGACTTTTCCTCTCCTCTCGGCTGTTACAGCGTTACTTCTGGCTACAGACACGAGCGAGCAAGCGAGTTTTCTCTACCGCATCTATCATGAATCAGCTGTGATCGCCGCTGCAGTGTTGCCAGATGTAGCTGACTGATTCCAGCCCAAAAACTATCCAAAACTCGCCGAAATGCCTATCCAAAACCGCCCAATCTGGCAACACTGCGCCACTGCCGTTTATCAATGTCACTCATCGGTGAACAGCGCCTGTAAAGTAAAATATAAAATTGTGTATGAAAAGCATCGTCAATGCACTGTGGTGCACCGAGATATTGAATTGAACCGAATTGATGGCATGATAATCGTAACCAAACTGAACCATGAGACTAGTGTAGGTTCACACCTCTAATATATATATATATATATATATATATATATATATATATATATATATATATATATATATATATATATATATATATATAAATATATATATATAATATATATATATATATATATATATATATATATATATATATATATATATATATATACAGTTGAAGTCAGAATTATTAGCCCCCCTTTGAATTTTTTTTCTTTTTTAAATATTTCCCAAATGTTTAACAGAGCAAGGAAATTTTCACCGTATGTCTAATAATATTTTTTCTCCTGGAGAAAGTCTTATTTGTTTTATTTCGGCTAGAATAAAAGCAGTTTTTAATTTTTTATGAACCATTTTAAGGTCAAAATTATTAGCCCCTTTTAGCTAATTTTTTTTTGACTGTCTACAGAACAAACCATCATTATACAATAACTTGCCTAATTACCCTAACTTGCCTAATTAACCTTATTAACCTAGTTAAGCCTTTAAATGTCGCTTTAAGCTGTATAGAAGTGTCTTGAAAAATATCTAGTCAAATATTATTTACTGTCATCATGACAAAAGATAAAATAAATCAGTTATTAGAAAGGAGTTATTAAAACTATCATGTTTAGAAATGTGTTGAAAAAATCTTCTCTCCATTAAACAGAAATTGGGGAACAAAATAAACAGGGGGGGCTAATAATTCAGGAGGGCTAATAATTCTGACTTGACTGTGTGTATATATATATATATATATATATATATATATATATATATATATATATATATATATATTTAATTATTTATTTATTTATTTATTTTTTATTATTTTTTTTTTAGCTTATTTTAATGTTATTAAAGAAAACTTTTAATAAAATAAAAAAAAAAACTGACAAGTTTAAGCTTACACCCTAAATGTATGCACTCTTTTTGTAATGAAAAAGTATGCTACCGGCTTACCTCAGTGTAAACAGCTTTTCCGCTGTTACCAGTTTGCCCAGTAGCTCACCATGTATGTCGGCAGACTTGAGATGAAGAGAGGAGTTGACGGGGTTTGAGCCTGGCAAAGAATGGTTCCAGAAAGCAGGTAAAACTAAAACAAAAGACAAAAAAAAAAAAAAAAGTAAATGACAGGGTGAGAATGTGGTAAGATCTGAAAACGTGGTAAAAATCAGGCGGCCGCGGTGGCCTTTTTCTGGATTGCTTTTGAAAACTCTATCGGCTGGGGTTATGGAAGGGGGTGGGTGGGGGTATCGGTCAGTTAGTCAGTCAGTCAACAGCACCCTCTGGGTGGATATATGTGAGAACAGCAGGCGCGAATGGCACTTTCAAGATAAATTTGAGATCTCAAAAAGCATACACCTCAGGTGGATTTGCGAAAACAAAAACCGCAAAAAAACGTAGCTCCTGGGACGTATTTCACGCTCTCCAGAAATGTATATAGGGGTACTGTACGTATCTATAATGAGCCTGGGTTGACATTAGCTGTTAAAGAGTGCACAGATCTGCACTATTTCTATTACAAATAATAGACCATCCAGGGAGTATTTAGAGCTCAAGCTGTAAAATCTCCACCCTCTTCTTGGAAAGAAGCAGGAGCTCATTTGCATTTAAAGAGACACACAGCTTGTTTTTGCTTTCACCCAAAAAGGGTCATGAACTAATAATTGATCCTTGAGGTATTTGAGCTGATACTTCACAGATGCATTCTGGGGACATCTGACACTTTTATCTAATATGGAAAATCCTTAAATTATATAATTTATCTAATCTAATTTAGACTCGATTTGGGAAAAAAATATTTAAAAAGAGATCAGGATAGAACTTGATATCTTTTTGGAAACCGTAAAACATTTCATTTTCAGGTTGTTTTGTCAAAGAGCAGCATTTTTTTGTAATGTATATTGACCGCATTAAATAACAGTCAGATTTCTTCAAAAACTGTATTTTTCACAATATATACAGTGTGTGTGAGTATTACTGACTTTGGACAATGTATGTACATTTTATTTCAGCGAGAGCGAACCCTTGCCATAGAATTTCCTTCCCTCATCTTGAATTCTAGTCAGTAGAAGTTTCCTCTCTGTGATCCCAAAGGTTACTGCCAATTGCCCGGCCAAGACACATAACACTGCATGACTTTTCACTCACTGTGAAGGTGTCAATGATGTCTTCATTACATTTACAGTCCCTATAAATTTGAACAAAAGCAGAGGTTCCCCAAGCGATACCTCAGCATATAGATTATATAAAATATAAATGTAAAACGTTCTATAGTTTGAAGAGTTTTTCCTTTTTATTCAGACTATACACTATTTATTTTGAAAGTCACTATGTCAGATTTTGGGTAAGTTTAACTAACAATTCACAGCATTTATTATCAGATTATAACCTGCCTATTATAAAGATATTAACTGTTTATTACTACTTAAAGTATGATCCTATTTTACATCCCTAATCCTACCCAATACCTAAACCACCTTACTAACTATTATTAAGCAGATTATTAATCTTTATTGAGCTAAAATATATTAGTTAATGTTTTGGTAATAGCGTGAATTGTACATTAAAATAAAGTGTAACCCAATTTTTACATATTACTTACAAAAATGTGTTCATATATTTACTGTAGGAAATTTACAAAGAATTTTCATGGAACATGATCTTTATTTAATATTATTGATTTTGGCATAAAATATTATTTTTGACTCATACAATGTATTTTTTGGCAAAATTGAGATTTATACCTGCCATTAAAGCTGAATAAATAAATGCTGTTTATGCATTTTTTTGTTAGCACAATATTTGTCTGAGAAACAATTATTTGAAAATCTGAAATATCAGAGTTCAAAAAATTCTAAATACTGCAAATTAAGTTTTTAGCAATGCATATTATTTTAAAAATGCAGTGTCCATATATTTACAGTAGGGAATGTATAAAGTATCTTAACTGAACATGATCCTTATGATATTATTTAGATTTTTGGCATAGAATCTTTTTGACTCAGACAATGTATTTATGGAAAAATTGAGATTTATACCTGCCATGAAAGCTGAATAAACAAGTTTTCTGTTGATGTATTTTTTTGTTAGGACGAATGATTTGTCTGAGAAACAATTATATGAAAATCTGGAATCTGAGGGTTCAAAAAAATCTAAATATTGGGCAAATTAAGTTTTTAGCCGTGCATATTACTTACCAAAAATGAGTTTTCATATATTTACAGTAGGATATTTACAAATTATCTTCATGGAACATGATCTTTGCTTAATATTATTAGGGTTTTGGGAATCAACATTGTCTTTTTGACTAATACAATGTATTTTTCGTGAAATTGAGATTTATACCTGACAAGAAAGCTGAATAAATAAACTTTCTGTTGATCTGCAATATTTGTCTGAGAAACAATTATTTGAAAATCTGGAATCTGAGGGTTCAAAAAATATAAATATTGGTCAAATCAAGTTTTTAGCAATGTATATAACTTGCAAAATGCAGTTTTCATATATTTACAATAGGAAATTGACAAAGTATCTTCATGGAACATGATCTTTACTTAATATTATTATGATTTTTGCCATAAACTTGGACTTTTTGACTCATACAATGTATTTTTTGGCAATTCAATTCAATTCAATTCATCTTTATTTGTATAGCGCTTATACAATGTAGATTGTGTCAAAGCAGCTTCACATGGAAGATTATAGTGAATTGAAACAGTGTCAGTTCAGTTTTCAGAGATTAAGTTCAGTTCAGTGTAGCTCAGTTCAGTGTGGGTTAATAATCACTACTGAGAGTCCAAACACTGAAGAGTAAATCCATCGATGGGCAGCTCTACAGATCCCGAACCATGCAAGCCAGTGGCGACAGCGGCGAGTAAAAAACTTCACCAATTGGCGAAAGTGAAGATTTAAAAAAACCTCGAGAGAAACCAGGCTCAGTTGGGCACGACCATTTCTCCTGTGGCCAAACGTCTTGTGCAGAGCTGCAGTCTAGGCGCATGAAGCTGGACCTCAGCGAAGACTCGTCTCTCCTTGGAGCGTCACAGGGGTCAGTCTCAGGCTCTCACTCCACGATGACCACCACAGCAGCTGCTCAGGATACGGCCTGGTCCAGAAAACCTTAGGATCATCTCGTCACTGGTCTTGGATCGCATCAGTGGCACTGCATAGTCTGAGGGCCTCGGGATGAGAACCCCCAGGTGGAAATACAGAATAAGGAGAATAATTAGCGTAGCTGCTGTTCATAGTGTATATAAACAAGAAGCAAAATCCTGTGTGGGGCACATCATGCGTCATACTGCTATGTGCTACACTGAGTGTACGCTTTGCTAAAAAGATAGGTCTTTAATCTAGTTTTGAAGAGCGAGAGTGTGTCTGAGCCTCGGACATTATCAGGAAGGCTATTCCAGAGTTTAGGGGCCATAAATGAGAAGGCTCGACCTCCTTTACTCGACTTTGATATTCTAGGTACTACTAGAAGCCCTGAGTTTTGAGATCTTAAAGAGCGGGTTGGATTGTAGCGAGACAGGAGGTTGGTTAGATAAACAGGAGCTAGATTATTTAAAGCTTTATAGGTAAGGAGTAATATTTTAAATTCAATACGAAACTTAACAGGCAGCCAGTGTAAGGAGGATAAAATTGGGGTGATATGATCATATTTTCTAGATCTGGTAAGAACTCTGGCAGCTGCATTTTGCACTAGCTGAAGTTTGTTAATGGAGGATGCTGGGCAGCCAGCAAACAGAGCATTACAGTAGTCTAGCCTAGAAGTCATGAAAGCATGGACTAGTTTTTCTGCATCTGATATAGATAGCATACTTCGCAATTTAGCGATATTTCTCAGATGAAAGAAAGCAGTTTTTGTGACATGGGATATATGATTTTCGAATGTTAAATTGCTGTCTAATATCACACCTAGATCTTTTGTAGTAGAGCTAACGCTAACTTTGTATCCCTCTAATTGCAGGTCGAGTTGTGAGAACTGCTGTGTACAGGATTTAGGCCCGATAAGTAATAATTCTGTTTTGTCTGAGTTTAAGAGAAGAAAATTGTTGGTCATCCAGTCTTTAACATCTTTAATACACTCAGTTAGCTTAGACAGTTCAGGCATCTCATCAGGTTTAGTTGAAATGTATAATTGAGTATCGTCTGCATAGCAGTGAAAGTTGATCCCGTGTTTTCTAATAATGTCTCCCAGGGGAAGCATGTATATTGTAAACAGCAAAGGGCCTAAAACTGATCCTTGAGGGACCCCGTACTTTACTGGCCTGACTTGTGAAAGCTGTCCATTAATATTCACAAACTGGTAACGATCAGCTAAGTATGACCTAAACCATTGAAGGGCCTGACCTTGGACACCTGTAGAATTTAAGCGGTCTATGAGAATATTGTGGTCAATGGTGTCAAATGCGGCGCTAAGATCGAGTAGAACTAATAGTGAGACGCACCCTTGGTCAGCAGCTAAGAGTAAATCGTTGGTTATTTTTACTAATGCGGTTTCTGTACTGTGATGAGGCCTGAAACCTGACTGAAACACTTCAAAAATATTGTTTGTCTGCAGAAAGGAGCATAATTGGGTAGAAACAACTTTTTCTAGTATTTTAGACATAAACGGAAGATTTGAAATAGGCCTATAATTAGCTAAGTTGCTCGGGTCCAGTTGTGGTTTCTTAATAATAGGCTTAATAACAGCTAGCTTGTAAGGATTTGGAACATGGCCTAAAGATAAAGAAGAGTTGATAACATTAAGGAGAGGTTCTCCTATAACAGGTAGCAATTCTTTCAGTAATTTTGTTGGAATTGGATCTAACATACATGTAGCTGATTGAAATTTATTCCTGCCATGAAAGCTGAATAAATAAGCTTTTTGTTGATGCATACTGTAGTTTGTTTGAACAATATTTGAGAGACAATGATTTAAAAATCCGTAATCTGAGGGTTCAAAAAATTCTAAATATTAAGCAAATTAAGTTTTTAGCAAGGCATATAGCATACAAAAACACAATTTTCATATATTTGCAGTAGGAAATTGACAAAGTAGCATCATGGACATGATCTTTACTTAATATAATTATGATTTTTGGAATAAAAATTGACTCATACAATGCATTTATTTTTTGGCAGAATTGAGATTTATACCTGCCATGAAAGCTGAACAAATAAGCTTTCTGTTGATGCATAGTTTAAGACAATATTTGTCTGAGAAACAACTGTTTGAAAATCGAGAATCTGAGGGTTCATTCATTCATTGAGCCACCGTGCCGCCCTCTGAGGGTTCAAAAAAATCTAAATATTGGGCAAATAGGTTTTTAGCCATGCATATTACTTACAAAAATTGAGTTTTCATATATTTACAGTAGAAAACTTATGGAGTATCTTCACAGAACATGATCTGTACTTAATATTATTATATTTTGATATAAACATTGACTTTTTGACTCATAAAATATGTAAAAATGCTGGGTTCCACACAATTCCTTCATGTTGTCACAACACAAATCGATTTAGTTAACCTAATCGTTTTTACAAATTTAAATAAATTGAACATAAAACAATTAAGTTGCCCCCAAAAAACTTAAGAATTGTGTTGTTTCAACTCATTTTAAATAAATAGTTTTAACAAGCAGCATAAATCATTTTTTGAGGGTACGTTTTATCTCTAATATTTAAACTTGCACACACACAAAAATAAATAAATAAATAATTAAATAAATAAATGACATCCCTAGTGACTATCACAGTGCAACATGTTCTGTTCACGAGAAATTTGTAATGAAGAAATTACAGTACTTAGTTTCCTAATGTGGTAAACTCTCATAAAAACCGAATACCTGAAGAGGAATTGCTACCACACAGGGATAAAATGTCGTCTCTCCCTCATTTATGGGCTGATAAGAGCGCAAATTGGTCTGTCCCCAGACAGTTTAAGCGTCTGCTCAGCCGTTAATGAGTTGGTATTAGTTCGGAAGTGGTTTGCTAGTTTTAGTGGAATCTGTTGATGTGCACTTTGAGACCCGTTACGTTTCTCCACATTTATTACTTTTCCATCCTTGCATCCTGGGAACATGTGTAAACCACTAGGATTGCACAAGCTGCTTTTACTTTGTTCCCGCAATGATCGAGTTCATTGGCAAACATTGAATGCAAAGGCAAATTTTCATTTCATCATGTCAAAAAAAAATGAGAATGACGTTACTTGTGTAATGAGAGTGTACTGTCAGCCTGTGATCATTTAATAGCTGTTTGCGGTAAATTATTACGTTTTTCTGAAAAATGACAGAAATCATTGTCGATTTTCTGTTGGCTCTTTATGTGGAAACCCCCAGGAAATGATTAAGCAGAAGTTGGAGAAGTGACTCCCTACTGTAGATGACCATCTCTTAACTATAAATGTAAGCGTTTAATGCTTTCGCAACACTCATTCTCTATTTTTTTTTTCTGTTTAGGGACAGAAAGGCCATCCTGGTCCCTCTGGCCACCCTGGAGACCAAGTAAGTTCCTATCCATGTTTTTAGAGAAATTAATAACATTTAATTATTTAATTATTATTACAATGCATTTAGAGGACATTTCTGGAAATGTATATTTCTAAAATGGTCTACACTACCTGACAAATGTCTTGTCATCGATCCCAGTTGTAAGAGCAACAAATAATAACTTGATTTTTAGTTGATTTTCATTTGGAAAAGGGTCAGAAGGTCAATTTTTCTGATGAATCATCTGTTGAACTGCATCCCAGTCATCACAAATACTGCAGAAGACCTATTTGAATCCACATGGATGCAAGATTCTCACAGAAACAAGTCTGGTTTGGTGAAGGAAAAATCATGGTTTGGGGTTACATTCAGTATGGGGGCGTACAAGAGATCTGCAGAGTGGATGGCAACGCCTGAGGTATCAAGACATTTGTGCTGCCCATTACATTACAAACCACAGGAGAGGGCAAATTGTTAAGCAGGATAGCGCTTCTTCTCATGTTTCAGCCTCCACATCAAAGTTCCTGAAAGCAAAGAAGGTCAAGGTGCTCCAGGATTGGCCAGCCCAGTCACTAGACATGAACATTATTGAGCATGTCTCGGGTAAAATGAAGGAGGAGGCATTAAAGATGAATCCAAAGAATCTTGATGAACTCTGGGAGTCCTGCAAGAACGCTTTCTTTGCCATTCCAGATGACTTTATTAATAAGTTATTTGAGTCATTGCAGAGATGTATGGATGCAGTCGTCCAAGCTTGTCCTAATTAAATAATTAAAAAATCAAGGCATAATCATATTATATTCTGGTAAAATAAGCGTAATCTAGAGGTCTTTGCCTTTCATATAAGCCACTTCTGATACCAAATGATAAACTAGAAGTCAAGATATTATTTGTTGTTCCTAAAACTTGGATAGGCGACAAGACTTTTGTCAGGTAGTGGACTTCCCAAAGTCCAACTATTTCCATGTGAATTGTCTTTCTTCCTTTGGAGAAATTAACTTATGACCTCAACCACAAACAGGACAAATTCAGGAGATTTTCAGAACCTCTCCAATCCTTCCTACACAAACTTTGACATTCTTATTTTAAGAATTTTCTGCACTGCAAAAAATGATTTACCTACTAAGATTTTTTGTCTTGTTTTTAGTCCAAATATCTAAAAATTCTTAAATAAAGAAGAATTTTCTAGACAAGCAAAACATATTGTCTTGTTTTCAGAAATAATATGCCAAAATTAAGTGAGTTTTTCCTTAAAACAAGCAAAATAATCTTATGTCAAAAGGAAAAACAAGATTATTTTGCTTACCCCATTGGCAGATTATTTTGCTTGTTTTAAGGAAAAACTCACTTAATTTTGGCATATTAGTTCTGAAAACAAGACAATATGTATTGCTTGTCTAGAAAATTCTTCTTGATTTAGGAATTTTTAGGTATTTGTACTAGAAACAAGACAAAAAAATGTAAGTAAGAAAACATTTTTTTTGCAGTGTGGTTTTTGTTAAACAAATACATTTGTACATTTTATTTATTTGGCAGCGCTTGGGGGGTTTGTTTGTTTGTCTGATTGTCATTGTCTTGGTTTGTACTATTTGAAAATCCTTAATAAAAAAAATGCATTTAGAGGAATTAATAAAACGTCCACATTACTGGGACCATATTAAAGGTGCAGTAACAGTTGCGCTGTGGGGTAAAAGGAGTTCACCCCCCCCCCTCCAAAAAAAAAAAAAATTCTGCCATCATTTACTCATCCTCCACATCAAAAATAAGCATAAAAAAAAGAATGTTGGAAAGCAGCACCCTTCCATAGTATTTTTGTTACTACTATGATTGTGAATGGTTGTTTTTTTTCCCCCAACTTTCTTCAGAATATCTTGTTTTGTTTTCAACAGAAGAAAGAAATTCATAAAAGTTTTGAACCTCATGAGTGTTAGTAAATAAATGGTGAGGAAATTTTCATATCCAGAGTAAATTACCCCTGTAATTTACCATAATTTTCTGGGACAAATCTGTAAACTTTAAAAAATGAAAGAAGAATACACTGTAAAAAAATAAAAAGTTGAGTTAACTTAAAATTTTAAAGCAACCAGCTGCAAAGAAATTTTGAGTTTATTAAACTTCAGTGGTTGAAGTTGTGCCAAATTATTTTTTTAAGTTGACCGAAAAGGCTGGTTTGAGTCAAGTATACTTTATGGAATAATTTGGCACAACTTCAAACACTGAAGCTTAATAAACTCAAAATTTCTTTGCAGCCGGTTGCTTTAAAATTTTAAGTTAACTCAACTTTTTATTTTTTGAAGATATGAAGAAATAAACATTTAAAGTCTCCTCAACTGAATATTTTACTTTCATTGAACAAACAGTTCCAAACATGCAGCTGAATCATTTTTATGACTAAATTCAACTCTGAGCTCAAAAATATGTCCGCCTAACTTACATTTTAAACTGAGTTAGCTATTTGTAAGTTGGATTTTTTACAGTGTATAACCTGGTTGTGTAATCTGATCCGAAGCTTGTGAAATATAAATATGCACATCAATTAAATCACTTTATTTAGCACTCATGTAAGCACTGTGTTTGGATAATGCACTCAGCATTGAATGTAATGCTTTGCAAATTTGGTGTCAGATTCAAATTTTCTAGAATAACCATATATATATTTTAAAATACGTCTTCATTATTTCCATATTTCATTCATGAGCTTTTACCAGATCTGTTAACGCATTACCTGGGATTTCATGTACACTTGTAGTTTCAGTCTGAATGAATTCAATGCTGATTGCATTATCCAAACACAGTGTTTACATCAATGCTAAATAAAGGGATTGGGTTGATGTGCATATTTATATTTCGCAAGCTTCGGATCGGATTTGATCTGACATGTCCACACAGCATGGATATTGGGTTTCCTGCTGTTTCAAGATGTGCATTCGAGCAAATCCGTCTGCTTATTTCCGTTGTTTTAAAAAGGAGACATTTATTTATCTGCTTTGGGAGACAATAAAGCTTCATGCCGCACGGTTTGTATTTATCAAGTGCGTACAAATGCCCCAGCCCACAATCAAAGGGCAACATAACCATACACCACTTTACAGACAGCGGAAGATATTTGAAATGACACAATAGTTATATTTAATGATAATATGTTTAACAAGAACATAATGCCAACACAGGCTTGTTGTAAATAATAGGGGTTACCCAAACATTTCAGCCCATGACCCCAAAATAACAATGCCAGTGACTTGCGAGCCCCCATTATCCTCGGAGATGGTTATAAATATACAAACGGTGCACATACACCAATAAGCCAATATAAACACAAGCATATTGACAACAGAAAAAAAACTGTCTTACAATCAAATAATATTTAATAGTAATTTATTCATTTGTTTAATCAACATTAAACACAACTAATTCAAGTTTTAGTTTACATGTATATCACTTTTTACAGTAATTATCATTCAAAAGCAACTTTACAAAAGCTGCACATCATTACATTACAGTCAATATCAGAAAAGTTAATGAATTGTGTAAAGGGTTGGTAGTGTATAAACAAAGTTAACCTGCAGTTATACAGTATATAGTGTTTTTCCAAAAGAAATAATATTTACATGTTATAAAAATACATGTTAAATGAAGTGTGTTTCTGTATTAAGTGTTTGTTATTCTCAAAGATCTCGGATGCACTAGATGTTAATGTAATGTGAAAGAATGCATTTGAAGAGTTGAATTTATCTGTATCCTACAGTTGTGTGATGCATTGTGTATATGCTTTACTAAAAAGATGAGTTTTTAATCTAGTTTTAAACTGAGAAAGTGTGTATGAGCCTCTGACATTATCAGGAAGGAACCATATATGAAAATGCTCGACCTCCTTTAGTGGACTCTACCAGAAGCAATGAGTTTGGAGATCTTAAAGAGCGTGCGGGATTTTAACGAGACCGAAGATTGGTTAGATAAACAGGAGCTAGACTATTTAGAGCCTTATTACGTAAGGCACAATCAGAGATGGGAAGTAACGAAGTACAAATACTTCGTTACTGTACTTAAGTAGTTTTTTCGGGTATCAGTACTTTACTTGACTACTTATTTTTTTGACTACTTTTTACTTTTACTTCTTACATTTTTACACAAATATCTGTACTTTCTACTTCTTACATTTTTTAAACCACAGTCGTTACTTTCGTTTTTATGTGTTTGGTGGCGCGATCTATATTATTTCTTATCATTGTGCAATAATATGAGCGCATTTTTGATGCAGTCAGTTTCTTTTTCCTCATTGCGCGCCTGCGTGCTGCAGCGCGCGGCTTTTTCAAGCCTATCGCGCACAGTACATGGCCTAGCCCTAGTTCATGAAGATTACTATGAGAAAGGCTAGGATTACTACGCAGTGACAGAGGGAGTCTGCGAATTTAACATGATGACTGATGCTGCCCTGTTTACACGGTAATAAGACAACTTTTGCTCGTTCGGATCACAGGTAAACGAGACACATTCCAGTCAAAAACATGCTGTTTAAATGCTTAAGCCTTTTCCGATCATACTGCACGGGCTTTCTCTGGTCTTTCATTCTAATACCGCGAAAATAGTGCTTTTTGTAAAGATTTGTACATTTAGGACTAAAACAATCAAATACTTTATAAAAAATGTATGCATATATTTTTATATTTATATATTTCCTTTATTTCTGATGAGTTTATATTTTCTAATACAGAATTTGTAATGGCTGTGCCCTATTCCCACTTATCCCCCTATGCCCTATTCATTTAGAACATTCTAACATTCAAAGTTTGAATAATTAAAAATAAAAAAAACCATTAAGTTAATCTCTCTTAGGTGTAATTTGCTTTCAGAGTATTTTTACAGTTTTAGCAATCTTCATGTTTACAATTGTGCTCCCTTTGCAGTGCACTTTGAAAACTATGATGTCATTTTGAACACAGCCTCATCACAAAAGCTATAGGTGACTATTTTTTAAAAGCGGAATTTATGTTACATCTCCAAAGCTTGTGAAAACAAAAAAACATAGCATACGTTCATTCTTTTAATTTATAGTAGGTTATTTATTAAGTATCTGTACTGTATATGACATGGGCCTGCTGGTTAGAGCATATCTGCAGTGGTTTGCACGTGCTCAAATTAAAACTTTTCAAGACTTTTCAGACTTTTCAAAAAATAAATAAACAATATCCTACTTAATAATAATCATCATCATCATTAATATTATTATTAAAATAGGATTTTTTTCATTTTCTAATAAATATTACATTTCATTTCTTAATAAATAGCCTCATTATTTGTTTATTTATATGATTTATATGATATTATATATGACAAAACTAATATTGGATTTTATTTTAAATGCGTGTTTGTGTAAAACAATATAATTTGCACAAAGAAAAGATGGGGTTGTTCTCTAAAGAAGTTACTCCACCCCGTTTAGAGCATCATTATGGACGGTTTACGTTATAACTAACGTGGTTCAAGCGATGGATATACGACAGAGAAACTAAGGGTTTTGGGAAACACTCGTCACCACATTGTTCTTTTCCCAAACGATGCATGGTACTATGATAGTTCAGCAGCAAGTTACGTCGTTGTTTGGGAAACGCACCCCTGGGCAGTTTATGTGTATGTTACCTGTCTTACCTGTGTATGTTGCTTTTAGCATAGAATAAATGTATTGCAGTTTTTCTCAGTCACTTTGGCACATTTCTCAGATCAGAACTGAAATTTGTAAAACAGTAGGACAAAGTGCATTTCTCAAAAAAAAAAACACGTATAAATAGCAAAACACCATGGATTACCTGCAAAAGCCAGTCTCCTGCTCAAAATCCTTCAGTTCATTCCTCAAAACTAAATTTCTGTGACAGTCAACATGTCAGTGGCGTCAGAATGACATGTCCTTGTGTCATTGTATAAGAATAAGACTCAAATTACTTAGTAGTCATGTTGTCAA
This sequence comes from Danio kyathit, assembly GCA_903798195.1. Lineage (NCBI taxonomy): Eukaryota > Metazoa > Chordata > Actinopteri > Cypriniformes > Danionidae > Danio > Danio kyathit. The sequence goes on along the minus strand of LR812523.1, from coordinate 75,910,536 downwards.
TAACGGTGCACTCTGGAGGGCTGTTCTGGTGTAAACTATGGCAATATTTTTGCTGTTTGTACTGTAATTTGTTGCCAGATCATGTCATTCTGATACAGAAAGGAAAAGAGAGCACGGCATAGCACAAAGAAAAAACAAAAGTAAAAATGTGAACAGGACAACCTCCTTTTAGACCTTTATTAGAAAAAGTCAAGATTCACCTGGGAGAAATGTAAAAAATGCATTATGACTAAATATTAAGACAACTTGTTCGGGCATTTGAACGATTAAATGTTGTGGGGGTGAGTCTATTCAACAGAGATAAAATAATACATGTTGATCAACATGACATAAGCAACTGATAATATAGGAAACATCAGAGAATTGCACATAATCATTTGCATGGATGAACAAAAGCATTTGCAACTTGTTCATAAGGAGAAACTGCTTTCTGATGTGCACAAGTGACACAATGATGATCTGAAGATTGAACAGGGAGTTTTGAGAATTTCAATTCTGATCTGAGAAATGGACAAAAGTGACTGAGAAAAACTGTAACAGAATTAATGTTTATCCATTAAATAAAATAACCTGAAAAAAAAAACACTTAAATAGCAGGTTATATATGAGAGCTACTCTCTGAAGAGAATAAGAAGCTTTAGCCTAATGCAAAAAAATTGTTTACAGTCATATCTGATTCTGTATTTATTTTAGCAAAAGACAAAATCAACATGAATGGCAGCTGTTATTTTTGATCTAACAGTGGCAAAACGACATGCTGAACACTGTGAGTTTGTGTCAGGATGATTACCTACCTACAGTATCTCACTTGTTATCCTTCAGCTTCGTCCCTGAATTATCAGGGGTCGTCACAGCAGAATGAACCGCCAATTATTCCAGCATTTGTTTTACGCAGTGGATACCCTTCCAGCTGCATCCCAGTACTGGGAAACACCCATACACACTCACATTCACACACACACTTATAAACTACTGCAAATGTAGTTAAATTATTATTCGCTTATACCACATGTCTTTGGGACTGTGGTTGAAATGAGTACTTTTTACTTTTTTACTTTTGTACATTTTTCAGGCGGTACTTCTGTACTTTTACTTAAGTACAAAAGTGTAGTCAGTACTTCTACTTTTACCAGAGTCATTTTAAACATGAGTATCTGTACTTCTACTTAAGTAAAGGATGTGTGTACTTTTGCCATCTCTGGGCACAATATTTTAGCATTTAAAAGGCAGCCAGTGTAATGAAATGGGTGGGCACAATGTTTGGTTTACTCATGACCTGTATTTATTTTAAATCTATGCGAGTGCCAAAAAAGGTATCGGAAAGTTTAACATGATGTCGGAAGATCGATCTGCTGCAACTGACACTATTTCTGCGTCGTTAATTAAACGTAATCACCCAAGTGGTCACAATCCAATGAAAGAAAAATTCCAAAGGCAGATGGTTTCTTATTTGCAATTTGTTGATTTTATGTGACCTTTTAACTACTATTTTTTATCTTTTGTTAGTTAAGTATAAAATATAATAGTTTTAATTTATTTGATTTTTGGAAATCACCAAGTGACAAGAGATCACCAGGGGGTCCCAAACCCCACTTTAGGAACCACTGCTTTAGTTGTGATTTTTTTGTGACACTGCAAAAACATTTAAAGAGTCATGAAACACCATAACACATTTTTTGAGCTGTTAACAGTCATATATGTGTCCTACGCTGCTATAAACACTATTAGGACACATGTATTTCACTAAAAAGTGAAAATTGGTTGTTTTGGGGTTATTTCGAGCAAATTCGTTCTTACGGTTTGAAACTAATTTTTGAAGCTGTCTCACGGCTATTAGATACTTGTGTGTATTCCAGCATGTAGACTGGATATCTGTACCTGCGAGTACATCGTGACGTCTCTGAGTGTGCAGCACTAATTCATGAGAAAGACTTGGTTCAAACCAATCAGCGAGTTCTGTTGTGTATGCGGTGCAACTTCATTAATATGCATGATAGCTTCGAAGAAAGTTTTTACCTATTACAGTGTTCAGATGGCAGAGAGACGCCACGTTGTGTTGCCAAAACAAGTGGAAGAAGAAGAATTGTTTGGAGACACGAGTCATGAAGGTTTTGTTTTCATTTTCCACTATGAGAGCGCAACTGAACTCACGTGTGGATTACAGTGCACGCGACACGCCGCAGAAATACGTTTGTATGGAACATTGTTTACCCGAGAGCTTTTCACATCTGGAAATGGTGAAATCCGGATTTGCCGCTCGTCTACGTTTTAAAAAGACTCCAGTTGGTGTTGATTGTCTTGTCTCTACAGATTTGGTAAGTGTGTGTGATCAGTGATCAGTGGTCTTTGTTTGTTTAGTCACATGGTAAAGTTAGTTCGTATCATCAGCAGTACTCTTTCAGTGTTTAAAGACATGCCTTAGTCAAAATTATTTCTAAGTTACTAAGTTTACAGTACGTTAATATCACTACAATATTATAGACTGAAAGATCCGCTGTAAATGCTGCTCTCCGAGTGTAAACATGTAAACACCGCAATGAAACTATTACCATCGTGTAGGATTGTACGCCGCATTTTGTGACAGGATAGTCTATACACACACAGCTTTCTGACGGTACCTACCGAGTGCATCTAAGTTACAGAGAAATGCGGAGGTTTTTTTTCCCTACCATCCGCCGTGCGGTATCAAACATTGCATTAAAACTACACTCTCCAGCAGTTCCTCAAATCAGTCTCGTTTGTTACGGGGAGCATGCAGGAAATGTTCCTGAATGAAAGTGCCAAACTGCAGTTAAAGTTCACCATTTAATAATTTGGCAAATAATTCGATGTAAACACGGTCACTGTTTTTCTCCCCTGCATTTGTTTTTCCTGTGAAAATCAGCGTGTGCCCAAACGGACACTACCATTTTTATGCACCTTCCCTCTTTCCCTCCCCTGACACTCCCACCTAAACAGAGCTAGACCCACTTTCCTGACTCTTCCAAACTAGAGGTGTGAAAACACCCTGCTGAAACGGGGGTTTCGTGGCCCCTTAAACATACATTTGACTGCAGTTTGTAGGTAAAATAAACGCTATGGGGCAATATGACGCCAACAACTTTTGTTCCTTTTCACACATAATGATATTTATTGAAACATATCATTGACGGATACATTTCTGTGCACGACAAAAAATGATCACAAAACAACTAAAGGATGTCTATGATTTGTAATTGAGTACGTTTGCCTCACCTATCTTAATACAGACAACGTTATTGGCGTGGTCAGTGTGTTCGTAGCTCACTTTGTACAGTGTTATAATTGTTGAGTGTTGAGGTTCGAGTTCGAAACTATGAGGATGCAGTGCACTTTTCTCTTACGTTTGCTTTTGAAAACACTAATGGTTGGGATTACGGAAATGTTTAAGGAAATGGTTCATTAGATAATCTGTACAACAAGCCCCGCCATCTCATGGACAACAAGTATCTGAATCATATCATATTTCAGATTAGCAAAATTGTAGACAGCGCCCTCTAGTGGATCTGTGATGTGAAATGTGCAATGAAATGTACCTGGAGCAATGTATTTTGCAAAAAAAAAAAAGTAGGCTGAGGTGACAAACATGACTTGTAGCACTTTGAAAGTGTACTTTGATCTTTGCTTTGCTGCTCAGTTGAGATTCATCTAAAGCATCTGCAAAGGAACTAGCCGAGAAAACTAAAAAGACATTGTGGAAAAACATTCGCCCGTTGAGTTTTGGCGGCATGACTCTGACTGACACTTGACCTGGACTTTTCCCTAAATCTCTGCAATTGAATTTCTGGAATTTAGAGTGGTTGTGAGTTATAGCAGTATAATAACATTGTATAAGGCTTTAATCGTTGCTTCACAACTTCAGTTCAGTGGTGGGCCACACACTCTCTGCATTTGTCACATCGACTAAAATGGCAACACATGAAAAAAGACTTAAACTATTTACAGACGCACAGAAGAATAACATGTTGTTTTAATAGAAAGGCCTTTCACTCCTCTCTCTCTCTATTGTGCTTTTAATCTTCCTTGGTGTTTGTTATGGCTCTCTACAAGGAGAGCTTCCAATGCTAATGGCATATTTATTGTAATGGATTTTTTCCTCCTTTATTCTTTTCATTTTGTCTCTCCGCAGGGAGAAAGAGGACCGGATGGAAGCCCAGGTGCCAAAGGTTATCCTGGCAGGCAGGTGCAGTAAATCTTCTGTTGTGCCGCTGTGCTCACAGATACGAGATTTATATGAGACTCATTGTAAAGTGTAAGGGCTTGTATTGGAGACCTAAAGAGCTTGCTCTGCCAGCATGACCACTTGTTTTGACACCACTTTTGAAAAATGAGAATTGTTTTTGGAATTTTAAAGCACTGAAAATGGATTTTATATTTTGAGTATATGTTCTAGCACTAAATTCATCATTTTTTTGGGTGCCAAATGCATGAATGATGTCTGATCTTTGGAAAAGTCATTTGCTTAAGATAATTCTCCCACTTTTAATAGATGTTCTCCCACTGAATGAGATCAACCTTAGGTTTTCTTTGTGAACTACCAGATTTGCATATTTAGGGAAACAGATGAAACTTGCCAACTAAACAATTTTGGTAGCTTTCAGTTTTACAGTGGGGGAAATAAGTATTGAATGCTTTATGATTTGTTTCCTGGTAATAAAGTTTCTAAAGGAGCTGTTGACATGGAATTGAACCTGGTTTTGGTAAAAACCCAAACAATGCAAACATAAAAATAAATAAATAAATAAATAAATAAAAAAAGATTAGTTATGTGTAATAACAATGAAATGAGACAATGAGAAAGTACTGAATTACTGAAATGTATTTAATACTTTATATAAAATGCTTTTTTGGTGATGGCAGCTTAAAGACGCCTCTCATATGGAGAATGAAGGAGCATGAATTGCTCAGGTGTGATTTTTTTTTTCACAGACAGAGTTTAAAAATCTGGATGGTTCTGTTGATCTCATCTATCAATTCCGATCTTTATCTTGTATTCTATATTGGATTCACATCTGGTGATTGGCTGGGCCATTCTACAGCTTGATTTTCTTTCTCTGAAAGCATTTGAGAGATTCCTTGGCTGTGTTTTGAATCATTGTCTTGCTGAAATGTCCACCCTGGTTTCATCTTCATCTATCTACTTATGTAGATGTTGGACTGAAGCAGCTAATGTTCATTTACACTGACGAAGGGCAGAGGGTTGCTGAAGAACTACTGAGAGACTTTCACTGCCTTTATACACCTCCATTTCTTCATATGTTCAATACTTTTTTTCCTGTGTCTTTTCATTTTTTACACAACTTTATTTGCAAACTATTTCGTTTTGTTTTCTTTGCATATACGGATTTCTTTGGTTGTTATCAACATCCGGTGTAAAATTCAAATCAACAGCATGTTTAGAAATATGTTTTCTTAGAAAAATACTTCATGTTCAATACTTATTTCCCCCACTGTATATAACTTCAACATTAATCATGTTCTAGAAAATCTTGCTTTATTTAGTTTTACCTAAACATTCTTAAGTGTATTACTTACAGAGATTAATCTGGTATTGTTTTATTTAATGTTTCCTTAATTCGCTTGGTCAAGTTAGGGTGCTCAAAACTGCCACATCCCAGTTGAGATTATGTTGAAGTTTTGGCACATCTGTGGTTGAACCTGTGAGAAGTTTTGTTTTACAGGTTAAGTATGTCCTCCTGATAACACCTGATTAATTCAAATTACTTTCTACTGGACACCTGTTCGGCATCAACTCCAATCTGTTCCTCAATTATCAATCTGTCAGTTTTATTAATGGTGTTATGCATCATATCTTTTTGTTTTTTTCTTTCTTGAGCATATTTGCATAATTGCAACAACATAACTACTCTTTTGGCCTCAGTATAATTTAATTTAAGTCACTAAAGTGATTTTGACTCTTAAAAGTGTTCTCTATGTGCAAGGTTACAAATGCTTGGTGCAATTCCACATGTGTTTCCTAAAAATGCACGTGACATGATTGTGAACTCATTCTATGTGCTAGGAGTCGCTAATCCAGAAAGTACTGAAATAACCTCATATGAAGTCATATCCTGAACGTTTAACCCAATAATCATCATCTCATGTGAAATCAATCGATCAAGCAATCAAGATAATATATATATAAAACTCCTGCAGTTAACGATTCACTGATTCAAATGATATATCCAGAGTCTGCAGTTAACGATTCACTGATTCAAATGATATATACAGAGTAAGCCTGCAGTTAACGATTCACTGATTCAAATGATATATACAGAGTTAAGCCGCGGTCACACTGGACTTTTCCCTCCATAGACTTCCATTCATACGCACGCGAATGCGTCAGACCGGAAACGCAGGGTCATGCATCAGATTTCGCAGGTTGCTGCGGTGCAAAGTTCAAACTTGGTGAACTCTGACCTGCGAAATCGCAACACTTGACTGCGTGAGACCAATCCAGGATCAAAACATGACCTCTCTGGACAGAAATTTAAAACATGGAGCGATCTCTCGCCTTTTTTTAATGTCTAATTATCTTGTTTAATCCCGCCCCTTTTCGCAGCGCCGTGCGACAGAATTTCGCAAGCTCAAACTCTAGTGTGACTTCGGCTTAAGCCTGCAGTTAACGATTCACTGATTCAAATGATATATCCAGAGTGAGTCTGCAGTTAACAGGTGCGTTCGACATGAAGCACAGCTGCAGCCGGTGATCAACGAGATTAGCCGAGCGCAGGCGGGGCGGAGTTGAAAACGGAGCCGTCAAGCCGGACACTTCGGGGTTCAAAGTTGCGGCAGTCATGATGACCGATCACATGGCGTCATCATATTTTTTTTATTTTTATTTATAACAACAAAATATTTACAAATAAAACACAATACAGTCCTTACAAACTATAGTTCATTTTTAAACAATAAGTGATTTATGAATTAAATATATTACCAACGCATGAGAGAAATAAGGGGAAACGAGAGGGTAATATAAACACAAAAACCTACAGGCCTATTAAATACAAAGCAATAAGCACAAATTCTAGTAGTGTAAACATCACTCTAGGCCAGGGGTGGGCAAACTCGCTCCTGGAGGGCCGGTGTCCTGCATAGTTTAGCTCCAACTCTAATCAAACACACCTGAACATGCTAATCAGTGTCTCCAAGATCACTAATTATCTATAAGCAGGTGTGTTTGATCAGAGTTGGAGCTAAACTGTGCAGGACACCGGCCCTCCAGGAGCGAGTTTGCCCACCCCTGCTCTAGGCTAATAGTTCTTGTTTAATATGCTAAAAAGGGGTTTACATATTTACATTTATAGTTATAAAACTTTCCTATAGATAATTGTGTAAAACCCAAAACAAGGTGTTTTGATTAATTTATACAATGATTAAGATTATTTTGGATAATAAAAGCATTTTCAAAGAAGCATTTTAATCCAAAAAGATTAAACAAAAGGACATTCCTAAAATAAGTGAGCTACACTTTAAGTAGAAGTAAGAAAGAGCAGGTACATCAGTGTCACTTTTAAAACTGAATAAACAGCTAGACAGGAAATAAAATATATATTTTATAATCCTAAAAATTATTTTATAATTATTTAATAAAATAGTTCTTTATTTGTTAAGAAACCTTTAGGGTGTCAGGATCAATGATGATAATTATTTTATTACAAGTCTGTAAGACTCTTTTGAGTGAATATTTAGGTTATTTACTAAAATATATCATTTAAATCGTTTATGGAGCTGAATACAGTAAATAGTCTGTACTGTATAAAAAAAGGTCGAAAATAAACCTGTGCAAACAATCTAGCCTTTATAACCAGATTATTTAACTAAAGATGATACTGCAGTAAAATAATTGTAGTGTTTTAATAAGCATGATGTGTACAAGATAGAGATGGTATGAAAAGTTAATTGTTTGTTTTGAAATTTGTGAGACGGAATTTGTCCAATAATAAACCCGAAACACACGTGGTTGTTGTCATGCGGTGAACTCGGCCAATCGTGTAATATTGGTGTCGTCATCAGAGCTCGTGCAGATGCTCTTCAGACGCTGCGCGGGCTGAGTCAGTCGTCTGATCTCGGAGCGCTGTCGCGGTACTTTAATGCCACATGTGACAGTCACATAGCGTTGGCGCAGCATCAATCCGGACAAAATTTCTAACCAGCAAGCACCGCTTTAAGACAGATTTCGATCGATCTGCGCAGCGCTGCATGAAGTCGAACGCACCTAATGACTCACTGATTCAAATGATCCATTCACGGTAAACCTGCAGTTAACGACTGATTGATTCAAATGATCAATTCAAAATGTATATATATATATATTCCCTTGCATTACCTTTTTAATTATGGCTGTTCTGATTCAAATTGTGTGCCCACAAACATATTGTCATTGGTTTAGTCTGCAGGGTTGAATTTAGCATGTTCTGTGTTTTTGTAGGGTTTACCTGGGCCTATAGGAAATATGGGACCAAAAGGTGTACGGGTAAGAGACAAATGACACACACAAACTCTGTGAAAGCCTGTGTACAGTACATATACTGTGTTATCTTCCAGTTATGTTTCATTAATATATCATTTAGTCTGACTGTAATTGAATCTTCTTATATTGGCTCAATACAGTTAAGATAAGATGTTCTGCATTCCATGTTTGCTCTTACAGCACTTATAAATTAGCTTCAAAGCGATTGAGGATTTATGTTCAGGAAATTTTGCCAGGGCTGCTACATTTTTGGTACCGAAACATTGTTTTCCAGTTTGGAAACTCTGAACGGCACCAGAAAAGGAAATGACTGTGGACATTTAGGGATCAGTTATTTGGAGTTGTTTTTGTTATAAAGCATCAAGTAAAGTATACCAGAGTCAGCTGGTTTTTACATTATTATTCCACTCAAATTTTAAAACCAGTTTGGTCTTGTAAAAGTATATGGCAGCAGTGTACATCCGAAGTCTTTTTCCTCTTGTAATTCTTTCTGGCCTTTATGTCAGAAATATGTTATTTATTAGTGGTTTTACTGTAAATAAAACAGTTTTTTATGTTAATGTTTTTGCAATGTTTTTTGTTCCATGTAAATGGGCTATATGCACAGCTAGTGTTTTTCAGCCAATGATAAGCTTCAGGTGAAAGGTTTATGTAACTATTTTCAATTTGATAATGTTCCTTTTACATTATGGATGTTGTGATGTAATTAAAATGCAATCAGTTAATTAGACTTAAGCATTCATTTAGTTGTTCAATCGTAAAACGAGATGGAAGGCACTTGCCATCAGTAGCAGACTAGCAGCAGGCTAATGCTGTGTTCACACCAGACACGGCACATGCGTATGCATCGCACTATTCGCATGTAAATAGTTTACTCGCTTCATTCACGCGTCAGATTGTATTCATTCGCGCGTCAAATTCACTTCACAATAGGGGCGGGGCTTCTGTCTGCCCATTGACTCCAGCTTTGATACTAAATGTCTAACATGGATTTATTGAGAAAGTAGCTGTGCTCTATGTGCTTTAGGAAGGCTGAAAAACAGCAAAGCTTTGTTCGGCGCCATGTCTGAGTCCAGTAGATCCTTTCAGAGGTGCACCCAGTTCTGTGAGTTCATCAACTCCTCCAGAAACTATACCTGGATGATGGAAGCTTTTAGCGGTGCTTCCGACTGAGTCGAGTATAGTTTGATGAGCTGTTGTTCAGTGTCGGCAGGAGGATTTCCCCTCGAACACCAACTGGAGGCACTACGTCATAATCACAAGAGCAAGCTTCTGATTGGTTAACATGGTGTGAATGTTAGCTAAAGTTCAGATTTTCCAACTCAAGCAAATCACACGTTAAGCGTGTCAAATGTGCAAAATGCTCAATTCGTGCCGCTTCATTCGCACTAATCTTGTCATTTCCGCGAAACGTGCCGCAGGATGTCTATTTGCGTCTTCGTATTGATTTAACATGTAAATCACTCACGCTTGACACTTCATCTGCGTCTGGTGTGAAAGCACCATAACGCAGAAACTCCATTGAGAATACATTTTCATATTTTAAAGGCATGGAGAGGAAAAATTGAATTTATTGCAGTGCTTCTTGCCCGGTCTGAGACCCACTTTATATTAGGCATGTCCCAGGTTTTTTGCCCTCAAGTCCGAATCAGAGTCATTTCATTTTGAATATCTACCGATACCGAAACCCGATCCGATACTTCTATAATACATAAAAAATAATAAAGAGCAAAGAAACAGATCCAGGATGTTCCTTATTTCTTATTTAATTTACCTTATTTTTACATTCAACAACTCTGTTAACAAACAGAGCCCTTCTGTGAGGTTAGCTTGAACAATCAAGTAATAAATAACATAAATTCTTCACTTTTGGACTTTAGTGAAACAGTAAATATAAAAAAAAACTAATATAAAAACAAACAGCACCTCAACTTAAAATACCCGGCATGCAATCTCACAGTTTGCTATGGCAATGTTGTTGTCATCAACTGTATAATACCTTCAGACCGCAGACATACTCGTGCTTTCCGCTTCAAGCTGCTTCTGTGTTCTGTATTGCCGGCATTTAAACAATAGCATCTCTGCAACAAAGTGATGTCATGCTGCACGCATTGCTGTTTCTGTGTGAAGTCAAGACCGCATAACTACTGTATAGATATGTATAATAATATATAATAATGATAACTAATGAGAATAATAATAATAATAATAATAATAATAATGAGAATTTAGATACTGGGATACCTGATCGGGAGGTAACGTTTGATTACGATCGAGTCTGTAATTGCGAGATCGGCCCTGATTTCCGATCATATGATTGTATCTGGACATCCCTACTTCATATCGTGTGACAGTCAGACAGTGATGATCACTGATTTTTAAAGAAATCAGATCTTAAATGTGCTGATTTTGTAATGGAGCGACAGTTCACCGGAAGCGCTTGGGCTGGCTGACTGTAAATGAAAAGTCTGTGTGCATATACCCCATTGAATTCTCATATTGCTTTTTATTATCATCATCCTTCCATAAAGTGCATCATTGACTCATCATTCATGTCTTTTTTTCTCTTCAAGATCTCATTGTATGTTCATCTGTATTAACTCTGTGAGCCACCCTTAGCCATCCTGCCGAATGCCCGTGTGATCCCTGGTGTGAGGGTATGTGCCCTTGGACTACATCGTGGAAGCCAGCACCATGCAGTCCATGGGCATATACACTTGCCTCAAGGCCTAGATCTTCACCGAGCGACTGCTGTCCTCAAAAATACCTTTTTCATGTCAGTCTGCAAGTTGAGGAAGTGATGTTTGGATCTGAATCAGTCTAAAGTCTGTCTGTTTGTTTCTTGTCTTCTTACACTCCCCTGTCTTAGGGCTTCATTGGAATCCCAGGCATCTTCGGTCTCCCTGGAGCTGATGGAGAAAGAGTGAGTTTTGCTGTTTGTGGTCTTAAAAATACACACTTTTGTTGCTTGTTTTGCTGCTACTTATTTAAAATGAGATGAATTAACACAATCAACAAAAGTTTTTTAGGGGGACAACTTAATTGTTTTATGTTGAATCCACTTAAATTTGTAAAAACGATTAAATTAACTTAATCGATTTTGTGTTGGGGCAATATGAAGGAATTGTGTGGAACTCAGAATGTTTTACACTAGTAATACATTCACCGGCCACTTTATTAGGTACACTTGTCCAACTGCTCGTTAACGCAAATTTATAATCAGCCAATCACATGACAGCAACTCAATGCATTTCTGATCACACAACATGTCAAACCTTGAGACAGATGGGCTACAGCAGCAGAAGACCATACCAGGTGCCACTCCTGTCAGCTAAGAACAGGAAACTGAGGCTACAATTCACACAGGCTCACCAAAGTTGGACAATAGAAGATTTGAAAAACGTTGCCTGGTCTGATGAGTCTCGATTTCTGCTGCGACATTCGCAGAGTCCGAATTTGGCATCAACAACATGAAAGCATGGATACAGCCTGCCTTGTATCAACGGTTCAGGCTGGTGGTGGTGTAATGGTGTGGGGGATATTTTCTTGGTACACTTTGGGACCATAAGTACCAGTTGAGCATCTTGTCAATGCCACAGCCTACCTGAGTATTGTTGCTGACCAAATCCATCCCTTTATGACCACAGTGTACCCATCTTCTGATGGCTACTTCCAGCAGGATAATGCGCCATGTCATAAAGCGCGAATCATCTCAAGACTGGTTTCTTGAACATGACAATGAGTTCACTGTACTCAAATGGCCTCCACAGTCACCAGAGCTCAATCCAATTGAGCACCTTTGGGATGTGGTGGAATGGGAGATTATCATGGATGTGCAGCCGACAAATCTGCAGCAACTGCGTGATGCTATCGTCAATACGGACCAAAATCTCTGAGGAATATTTCCATTACCTTGTTAAATCTATGCCATGAAGGATTAAGGCAGTTCTGAAGGCGAAAGTGGGTCCAACCTGGTACAAGTAAGGTGTACCTAATAAAGTGGCCAGTGAGTGTATATTGCTATTTAAAAAGATTTACCCTCTCACCTGGGTTTTGTACCAGCTGTTTGTAAGTCCTTGCTTAAGTCCACACTAGAGGATTAGTAACTATTAGCTTGTTTGTAACTTAAAATTGTTCTTACTCGAGTTGCACAACATGCTCTTAAAGGGATAGTTACCCTAAAATGAAAATTCATTCACTATTTACTCACCCTCATGTGGATTCAAACCTATTGTTCATGTTTGTAAATACATTAACTAATGACATCTTATTGTAAAATACGACCTAAATAACCATAACAGTGTCTGACAAAGAAGATAAGAATCAACCAGCAAAGCACAAAGAAAAATAACATCCATTCAGTGCACTCGGCACTCAAATTCACTCACTCGTTTTCATTCACTCCTTTAAGTGTATATATTAGTGCAGTGGTTCTCAACTGGTTTGGCCATGGGACCCACATTTTTACATGGTCATCAAGCCGCGACCCAAACCTTTAGGAACTATAATATAATTTTAGGGATTATAATTCATTTGTATTTAATTGTTAACATACACAAATAGTGACAGATAAATCACAAGTCACCAATATTTACAAATAAACAATATTTTATTGCTGTCATTTAACAAAATGTATCAAATTATAGAAATATTACAAAGTAAGGGTAAGAAAAGGTTCAGTTACCATGAACTAAACTGAACTGTTAATAAAACATTAACACTGATCCTGTTGAACAGAACAAATCAGCAAATTACAGTAAAATGATTAAAACAATCATAACCATTTTTACATCTATTATGACAGCAATTACAAACATCTGTTTCACTTAACAGTAATTTGGGAAGCTAATGAGATAACTGAGGATGTGCTTTACTCCTGATAAGAGTTTGAAAGTCTGGGGTGATGGTAGACCAGAAGATCGTGCTCTATGTCCAACCTGTTCCTTTGCTTTGACTTAAGCTGCACCAAGGAAGAGAAGCCACTTTCACACAAATACGTAGTGCTGAATGGTAGGATGGATTTGATCGCACGAATGGCAAGGGACGAATACTCAGAAAGCACTTTGCGGCACCAAAACTGGGAGAGGCTTTACTTCACTGAATTTCTTTTTCAGCGTCTTATCACATGACAGCTCCACAAGCTGATTCTCTTCGTTGCTTGGCAACGTGACGCTTTCCACGTCGATTCCAAAAGGATTGCTCATCCACGGATCATCATCATGTTTATCGGGAAAGTAGTCGGTACGGTTGTCGCCCTCATTTCAAAATAAAAGTCCTGTATAAGCAAAATAAGTTAAACTTTTGTTGTTTTTTTGACCACACACTCTGCGACCCACTAAAAATGTTCCCGCGACCCACTTTTGGGTCGCGACCCACCAGTTGAGAAACACTGTATTAGTGGACTAATGTAGGCAATAGTTAATGAGGGTATAGGGGGTGATTTCGGATACAGCAGTAGTCTGTTTATGTCATAACTAAGCTATGTTTTAACTTTCACACTGCTGGTGCAACTGGCCCCTGATGTCAGATGTGATCATACAGTGCCCAAATTACAAAATGGTTACTTTAAAAATGGTTCAAAGCACATTCTAAACACATACTGTGCTAAAAAACATATTGAGTACAACTGTTTTTAACAAATTGCACATTAAAGTCCAGTCAAAGTCTTTAGTAAAACTGTGTGGCATGATGGAGACGTAGTCTTGCTTTTTAGTCGTCCCTAGAGGACATATAAACAGAGCAAAGCCCACACTTTTACACATATGCTATACATCATTCTCCTTTATTATAGTCACTTGTAAATTCAAAGCACTTGCTTTGAATAGGAACCATGGTGAAAGGGGCACGCTCCGCTTAAACCACAGAGATCCCCCCTTCAAAACAGTAGTTAGTTTCAGTTCTCACAATATTTGCTTAAGAACCATGAGCTGGTGAATTCCAGCCCGGCGATACTTTGTGGAAACAGTATTATAAGCCCTTGGGAGCTGGAATATGGCCTGCTGCGGATTAGCCGGATAATGTCTCCTATTTTCAGGCCCTGAGGGACAGGGTTCATAGGGATTTGAGAGACCCTTTTGTGTCTAGAAGAATAGGAACTAAAGACCTTTCAGCATTTGCACAGTGTGTTGCATCCAGTGGGATTGGTAATTGATTAATTCCTCTAATTGTTTGTAATTTTGACCTGTCTTTCTCACTTTGCTCTCTAAGGGTTTACCTGGTGTTCCTGGGAAGAAGGGCAAGATGGGTAGGCCGGTAAAGTTTTCTCTCACCATCCTCTCTATAGAAAATCTTCTGTGAATGATTGACCTCTGTGTTTAATGGTTTGTGACCAGTGGGGGAAAGAGTACTAAAAAATCATACTCAAGTAAAAGTACCTTTACTTATCCAAAAATGTAGTGCAAGTAAAGTAAAAGTACCGGTTGTAAATACTACTCAACGTATGAGTAAAAAGTAGCCCTTTTAAAAGCACTCAAGAGTAATGGTATTCTTAAAGGAACACTCCACTTTTTGCAAATAGGCTCAGATCTCCAGGTCTGACAGGAGCACTTTTAGCTTAGCTTAGCATATATCATTCAATCGGATTAAGCCATTAGCATCTCACTCAAAATTCAAAAAAGAGTTTCGATTTAAAGCTTGACTCTTCTGATGTTATATAGTGTACTTGGACAGATTTAAAATGAAAAGTTGCTATTTTCTATGCCAATATGTCTAGGAACTATATTCTCATTCTGGCGTAATAATCAAGAAACTTTGCTGCTGTGTCATGGCTGTAGTAGGGGCAATGATATTACGCAGCACTGTTATCTTGTTGCCTATCTGGGTTCTTTTTGCTGCCTCATTGCTGCCTACTCTTTTTTTATACATGTTTGAGTGAGATGCTAATGGACTTATCTGATTCAGTTATAAGCTGAGCTAAAAGTGCCACCACCAGACCCCAAGATAGGCTGAATGGATACAAAAATGGAAAAACTTGACTGTTTAGCTCTAGGGGAGTTGTAAAATGAGCCTATTACCAAAATGGTTTGTGTTCTGTTAAGGTTGTATTGAAGATAGTGTAGTTTAGTGGATGGATGGATGGATGGATAGATAGATAGATAAACGAATGAAAGTATGAACAGATAGATAGATAGATAGATAGATAGATAGATAGATAGATAGATAGATAGATAGATAGATAGATAGATAGATAGATAGATAGATAGATAGATAGATAGATAGATGGATGGATGGATGGATGGATGGATGGATGGATGGATGGATGGATGGATGGATGGATGGATGGATGGATGGATGGATGGATGGAAGGACGGACGGATGGACGGACGGACGGATGGACGGACGGATGAATGGATGGATAGATAAACGAATGAAAGTATGAACGGATGGATGGATGGATGGATGAATGGACGGACAGACAGACAGACGGACGGAAGGATGGACGGACGGACGGACAGACAGACAGATGAACGAATGGAAGGATGAATGGCTATATGTATTAATAGACAGATGAATAGGGAGAGACAGTGATAGAGAGACATGCAGACAATCAGAAAGAACTGTTTTGCATTACGGCCATTATATAAGTCATACCACAACTGTTATTTGTCATTATTCCCAGACAGTCTGATCTGACAGTAGACAGAGCTATTTTTTCATTTTGTCTGGAAAAATAATGCAAAATCACCACTAATTATTAGCAAAAACTCTTTACCCTCTGTGTGCCCATAATCATTTCCTATTTACCAGAATGACACTGGCGCTCCGAGTCTGTGTATTTTTCAAAAGAACTAGACATTAAGAATTCAAGCTCATCTTTTTCCAAAACAACTACCAATTATGTGCAGTCCCCTCTCGAGCACAAACGCCGATGCCAAACTCCGATTCATCTGTTCCTAATAAGCGATTCTCAAACTCTACAGTTCTTTTTGATAGGCAGCACATGCACCTCGGCCTTAACTTACTGTTTGCCTTGCTGAAGGACAAATAAAGATCTCCACACAGCAACAAGTGTTGACTTTGGCCTTAGGACAAGCACACGTTTCGCACACCGCGGAGCGCAGCATCATTGCTCTTGTCTTCTTATATAACTTAACAGTAGATGGAGGGGAAACAGCGCTGTCAGCGAATCCCTCCTCTCGCTGCTCCTGGTCGTTGCCAGTGTAAGGAAACACTCAGCCGTGGAATTTCCTGCAGGGCTGACAGAGACGAGAACTGCGCTTGTTTCTGTGACTCGGCACCAGGCTCTGTTTTCACAAAATAAAAAAAGAAAAACATACAGCAGCCACACACTCAAAAAAAGAGATGTTGTTACTGATTTAAAATGAGTTGAAACAACACAATTCTTGAGGTTTTTTTGGGGACTACTTAAGTATTTTATGTTCAATCAGCCTAAATTTGTAAAAAGTCATCTCATCTCATTTTCATCCGCTTATCCGGGGCCGGGTCGCAGTCTTAAGGCTGATTTATACTTCTGCGTCAAGCGCACGCGTATGCTATGGATGCATAGCCCCTCGCCGTGGCCGCCGGCGACGTTGACGCGCACCTCTCAAAAAATGTAACGCGTACGCGTAGCGCAAGTTCTGTGATTGGTCGGCTTGGTAGCGCTGACGAGTGTGGGCGGAGGTGAGAGCCGTGCGCACAATGCAGCGAGTGTTTACAAGTGTGGAGTCCCATGAAGGAGCTCCGGATGGAACTGTTGTTTTGTGTTTACCTTATGATTAAAGTTGTTGCACATCCGCCGGAGCGAATTTGAGCCACTTGTACATTAAGGAAGTGTTCAGAAAAACAAAACACCAGCGAAGAAACTCGACACAGAGAAACATGGGCTGTTTCTCAATTCCAAGAACGCAGAGAACGGACTTGCGTTCTTGTGGAGACCGGTCTTGCCAGGTGTCCTCGGAAGAACGAACTCGGGAGACCACCAGAACAGAGAACGCATCCTGTGAGAAATGAGATGCTGCATTCTTTCTGATGGTTACATGACCTTCACACATTTTAAGTGGAAAATTAGTTAAACATTACAGCATTCATACAACAATTTATTGTTTTTCCCCTTTTTTAAAATATATAATATGCATAAAAACATTATAAATAAACATTGTACAATATTAATAAAACAGATTTTAACACGAATTTCAACAAACAATCACCCTTAATGTGTTTATTCCTTTATTAAGATTTCCATGGTAATGTTTATATTGCCTGTTTCATTTAGGGAAACTCCTGAGGTAAATAAGTTCTATCTCTGAACTTTAATAATAAATCGAAATAAAATGCTGCGCTTCCCACCCCCAGTCGCAATGACCTCTGGCACTTCTAGAGCGAGATCAATGCTCAAGTCTGCATCGGTGCATCCTCGATATCAAGAACACATCCGGGAAGTTTCACCCATCCTCCGTACTTGCGGTCTTGAGTATTGGAACTGAACTTTGTCAGCTGATGATGACGTTACATGAGGACGCAAGACCGCTGAAGAATGCATGTTGAGAAACAGCCATAAACTCCTACTGCCAGCTAGCGTTTCGGAAGTGTATTGCACAGAAACAGCACGCAGAAGTATAAATGCATGGCTACGCGCGAGGCTTGTGCCGTGGGTCACGCCGATCACTTAACGCAGAAGTATAAACCAGGCTTTAGGAGAGTACCCCAGACTCCCCCTTTTCCCAGACACTTCCTCCAGCTCCTCCGGGGGGGATCCTGAGGCGTTCCCAGGCCAGCCGAGAGACATAGTTCCTCCAGCATGTCCTGGGTCTTCCCTGAGGCCTCCTCCCGGTGAGACATGCCAGGAACACCTCCCTAGGTAGGCGTCCAGGAGGCATCTGAAACAGATGCCCGAGCCACCTCAGTTGACTTCTCTCAATGTGAAGGAGCAGCGGCTCTACTCCGAGCTCCTCCCAGGTGACAGAGCTCCTTACCCTGTCTATAAGGGTGCACCCTGCCACTCTGCGAAAGAAACTCATTTCGGCCACTTGTATCTGAGATCTTGTCCTTTTAGGCATTACCCAAAGCTCATGACCATAGGTGAGAGTAGGAACGTACTGTAGATTGACCTGTAAATCGAGAGCTTTGCCTTTCAGCTCAGCTGCTTCTTTACCACAACAGACCCGCTGCATTGTGGAACGGGTGGTGGTCGAAGGTTAGGACCACGACAACCCGATTGTCAGGCACAGAAACTAATTTGTTAATTCCTTCATGCTGTCTGAACACTTATTGATTGTGTGCAACCCAGTGTATGCTGTAGAAAATGCTGTGTTGCACACAGTTTCTTCATGTTGTCCCAACACAAATCGATTAGGTTAGCTTAATTGTTTTTAGAAATTGTTGATTGAACATAAAACAATTAAGTTGTTAAGACTGGTGAGCCGTCTGAAAAAGTGCCCTTCTGAATCAAATCAGCAGGATGCCCTTCTGGATCTTTCACTTCGAAGACACTACTGACTACGCTTACATGGACATCTGTAGTCTAGTTATTTGCCTTAATGGACAATAATATAATTAAGGTGTTTACGTGAAGTGCTTTCATGTAAGAGTTTGCTGTAATTTTGGGTGACTTTAACTGCATTTAATTTAATCATTTAAGAACATTTCATTCATGCCCCCGTGACAAACAGACGCAAATAGGGAGTAACACTGGTGAGAGTGTTATGGAATTTAATAACGCACGCCAAATGGAAAGAAAAAAACTTTTCGTGATATATTTAGTCGGATTAAGGTAATCAAAAATCGCTATTTCGAGCTTATGTAGGCCTACAGTTCAACATTCATGTTTAACTGAATAAACAGTTAGTAAACACAAGTACGTCTTATTGAACATCATTTATTTTCATCACCAATTATCATAGTAGAACAGTTTCTTAAGCAGTTTGTGATGCATTTTGGAAACAGGAGATGAGCCCCTGGTCTAATGCGCCACCTGGCTTGCGAAACCCGTTCTCAAAAACTTACTTTTAGTCATTATTTGGGTAGTACACATATTCTGAATGCCTTCGGCAGAATTCAAATGAGCCATTTTTAATCTAGATTAATTCCAAGATTACAATGAGATTAATCTAGATTAAAAAAATTAATCTATGCCCACCTATACTTATTACCCATTCTGTCTCACTTTATATTAAGTGGCCTTAACTAATATGTACTTACATTGAATTAAATAATTTGTTACAATCTATGTATTGTGTAAATGACATTTTTGCTGTTTGTTCAAACTACATATTTAAATGAGTTGAAACAACACACTTCCTTAGGGTTTTTTGGGACTACTTAAGTGTTTTATCTTCAGTCATCCTTTATATTGTCTAAACACAGATTGATTGTGTACACTGTAAAAAATGCTGGGTTGCACACAATTTCTTAATGTTGTCCCAACACAAATCAATTAAATTAACCTAGTTGTTTTTACAAAATTAAGTTGGTTGAGCATAAAACAATTAAGTTGTTCCAAAAAAAAAAAACCTCATAAATTGTGTTGATTCAGCTCGTTTAAAATAAGTAGTTTAAAGAAGCAGCAAAAGTCTTTTTTTGAGTGTATTTATACAAAAAATAAACTTATTTATGTACTAAAGAAACTTATGTTTGGAGCAAAATTATGTCTTATTACCCATTCGGTCCCACTTTATATTAAGTGACCTTAACTAATATGTACAACATAGGCTCATTCTGAAAATGTAGCCCTATATACATTTCTGGAGATTGTGAATTATGTAGCCAGAAGTACGTATGGCTGCATTTTGTCTTTAAAACGAACGCTACGGGGTGGTATGACACCGTTCCTTTTCAAGCTTACCAGCTGACCGCTTACTTCCGTATGGACAGCTTTCCCGCTGTTACCAGTTTGTCTATTTAGCTCGCCATGTACGTTGGCAGATTTGAGATGCAGAGAGGAGTTGACCATGATGACGGGGTTTGAGTCTGGCGAAGAATGGTTCCAGAAAGCAGGTAAGACAAAAACAGAAGCCAAAAAATAAAATAAACAAGTAAATAACAGGGTGAGAATGTGGTAAAATCTAAAAACGACAGTTTCAAAACTGTCGGTTGGGTTTAGAGAAGGTGGTGGGCAGGTCATTCTGTGTTTTTGAAAACACTATTGGTTGGGTTTAGGGAAGGAGGAGGATGGGTCAGTCGATTGGTCAGTAGATTGGTCAGTCAGTTGGCCTGATGGTGGATTTACGTGAGAACAGCAGGCTTGAATGGCACTCGTGGGAGAAATTTGAGATCTTAAAAATTGTACACAGCGTCCTCTGGTGGATTCGCGAAATCAAAAACTGCAAAAAAAGCGTACCTCCTGGGACGTATTTGGTGCTTTCCAGAAATGTGGTACATTTTCAGAATGAGTCTGGGTTGTACATTTTTATTTATAACAGGTCCATATTAATGCACATTGGAAGAAATCATTTATTGCAATGTACATATTGTGTGCATACATGTTTTACACTCAAAAAATCATTTTTGCTGGTTGTTCAAATTACTTATTTAAAATGAGCTGAATCGACACAATTCTTGATGTTTTTGGGGTACAACTTAATTATTTAATGTTCAATCCACTTAAATTTGCAAAAATAATTAAGTTGTCTTAATTGATTTGTGCTTGAACAACATGAAGAAATTGTGTGGAACCCAGCATTTTTTTTACAGTGTACATTGTACTTATTCTTGATTACTGTAAATACCTGCATGTACACTCTCAGAAATAAAATCTGTCACTGGGGTGGTACCTTTTCAAAAGGTACATTTTCAACACAGGCTCATTCTGAAAACATACCCCTATATACATTTCTGGAGAGCGAGCATTATGTAGCCAGAGGTATTTATGGCTGCATTTCGTCTTTTAAACGAACACGACAGGGCGGTATGACGCTGTTCCTTTTCGCGTTTAACAGCTGACCGCTTACCTACGTGTGACCAGCTTTCTCACTGTTAGCAGTTTGTCCAGTTAGCTCGCCATGTACGTCGGCGGAGTTGGCACCGGGTCAATCGGTGCTTTTAAAAACACTATTGGTTGGGTTTAGGGAAGGAGGAGGGTGGGTCAGTTGATAGGTCAGTAAGTCAGTGAGTTGACAGCGGCCTCTGGTGGATTTATGCGAAAAGAGCATGCGTGAATGGCACTCTTGAGAGAAATCTGAGATCTCAAAAAGCGTACACAACGGCCTCTGTTGGATTAGCGAAAACAAAAACTGCAACAAAAAAAGTACCTCCTGGGACATATTTGACACTTTTCAGAAATGTATATAGCGGTATGTTTTCAGAATGAACCTAGGTTGTACATTTTTGTTTCTAACAGGTCGTTAAAGGTACATATTAATGCATAAAGTACAAATGTGTACCTCACAGTACCTTCAAGGTACAAAAGTGAACCCTAAAGGTACTAATGTCCACCTGTATGGTACAAAAGTGTACCTTTTGAAAAGGTACGACCCCAGAGACAGATTTTTTACCTTGATTTCTGAAAGTGTAATTACGTCTTTAATTAATTAACATTTAGAATTACACTTTTGACCGTTCCTTACACCTTAACCCACCCTTAAACCTACCCATACCACCAAACCTTTTCCTAACCTGACCCAAATCCCACCTCAAGAGCACCAGAAGTGTACTTGTGCTCTTATGAACACATTAAGTACATTGCATTTATATTTCAATGCAAGTACATAGTAGTTAAGGCCACCTAATATAAACAGGAACCCTCTCATTCACACGCAAACACACCCAAGAGAGCAACTCAAAAATGCAAAAATATACAAGAAACATACATTTTAGCTTGTTTTCTCATACCAATGTTAATAAAACAAATTTTGGCCTCTAATGTATCCCTCTAAACCACTTTTGTGAATGAACTACACTACAGGGTCTCCTACATTTTGAGTGTTTTGGCTGTATAGGAAATATAGTTTATGGTTAAAACCTACTCTGTCTTATTGCTACTTTCCTGTTTGAAATCCAGTTTTTCAATATGCCGTGATTATGGAGTGGTTCTGGTGTAACAGAGCTTTGCATAGGGATTAGAGTGAAGAGACAGTGTGGGCAACTGGAAAGAGCAATGTAAAAAATGGTATCTGCCCTTAGTTTAAGTGCGGTTTCTCCATGTCTTGCTCTGCTAAGCTCTGCTGTCTCTCACATTTGTGTGCTTAGGGCTTTCCAGGAGATTTTGGGGAGCGAGGACCACCAGGACCTGATGGAAACCCAGTAAGTAGTGCTACATTATCCATTTGGCCTACTGCCATCATGGGGAAAAGCAGGTTTTTTAATACTCAGAGACATTTAGGCATATTTATTGGAGGTTATACGTAATATTCAATTCAAGTTTGCTTGTGTAGCGCTTTTCACAATAATTATTGCTTCAAAGCAGCTTTACAAAAGGTGCACATTATTGCATTACAACCAAATTCAGAAACATTTAGGTTTTAGTTATCATAACTAATTAACAAGTAACTGATAGCTTTTAACAGTTAAAGTTATTATATATAAACATAGTTAACCCGCAGTTATACAGTATATAGGATGATATCAGGATTAGTGTATGGCAATATTGACACACCAGAAAAAATGTTGACACTGCAAAAAATAATTAAATACGAGAAATAAATGAAGGATTTAAGAATATACAGGCTAGAAACAAGTCAAATTGTCTGCCAGTGCAATAAAATAATTATTCTTGGTTATATTTCTTGAAAAAAAAAAACATATTTAGGCTTTAGTAAAGAAAAAAAGACTTAAAATAAGAATTATAATACTTAATACAAGCAGTGTATTTAGTGGAATTATCTTAAAACTAGCTTGTTAATTGCTTTTTAAACAGTTTTTTCTTATTTATTTATTTTTCATGAAAAATGAGTTTCAATACAGGAGAATTCCTCTTAATTTAAGAATTGCCATTATACATTCTATATATGAAGAGTTCAGATGCAAGAGGCTCCTCTGATCAGGTTTAGAAGATTTTTTTATAGGTAATGATAGAGTTATTAGCTAGTAAATAAATCCCTTTTTTTTTTTTACAAAAATGTAACTTTAGACATTTCTTTGGTAGATTTTCTTTTGCGTCAAAAGCAGCTAAATCCACTTGTGCTTTTTTTTGCAAAAACCTCTAAATCCACCTATTGAGACAAGACAGTGTAACTAGTTGAAAATCACTAAAGATGCAATTAGAAATTATTTTACCAAACATAAAACACCTAAAATTAAAAATATATAAATCTGTCAAGTAAGTGGCGGTTCATTCTGCTGTGGTAAGCCCTGATAAACCAGAGACAAAGCAGAAGGAAAATGAATGAATGAAATCTGTCAAGTAAGTGCATTAATAAATAACATTAAAATTGACATTAATTAAATCTTAACAATCTGTTGTCTTTTCTGATATTTGGGATTTAGATTTAATGTAAGTAGAGAAATGTAAACATTGTAAACTATGCTTGGTAGATTCAAATAATGTAGAAAACATTATGAAACATCAATATCTGTGCATTGTCCATTAATATAAAAAGCTTATCAGGAGTATAAGACGTATAATATAAACAATATTTAGTTTTATACATTATATTTATCTTTTAAAAAATAGCTTAAATTAGCAATAGCAAATACTGGGCAAAAGGGGATGCCTCAGACAATTTTAGAAGCTGTCATTCATTCATTCTCACCATACTTAAGGTCTTGGTCTCTTGTTTATCTTCATAGCATCCACGTGGAATAAAAGAACAGCATCTTAACTCTGTCTTTTGTGAAACACAGTTGCCGTTTAATGTATAGTAAATCGGACTCATTCAATGTAGCGTTGTTACACTTCCGACTGTACATTGTGTTTTCTTTTTCTTATAATGCACAGAGTTTTGAGGTAAGGGACGTTTTTGTTTGTCATTCACTGATCAAAAGCAGAATAAAGCAGTCTCCTCATAAAGCCGGCTTATCAGCGCGCTGCTACATTGAACACATATTGTATGATTCGATTCCCGCCTTCTGATTGGTTCTCGGGACATAGCGACTTTTGCTGTCAAAGGCAAGTGGCATTTAGAGGCTTTTGCATCTGAACTCTTCATATTGTCTTTAAAATGAGCCTTTAACAAGATTATTGTATGAATTAAATCAGGATCACATACATGCATTTTGTCCACACTTTTGTATTCAGATTAAGACTTAACAGTAGTTCCAATCTAAAATTATTACTAGTTGCTTCTTTGTTGAAACGTATTGTAGCGAAATATAACGAGAATGTATGTCATCATTAAAGAACAAGTATAAGTGTGACTAAGCATTTTTTTAAAGATTTATTTATTAGCTTTATGTGACAGTTAAACAAACAAGAGTTAAAAAGAAAATAACAGTGCAAACAGAAAATATATACAGATAGATAGATAGATAGATAGATAGATAGATAGATAGATAGATAGATAGATAGATAGATAGATAGATAGATAGATAGATAGATAGATAGATAGATAGATAGATAGATAGATAGATAGATAGATAGATAGATAGATAGATAGATAGATAGATAGAGAGACAGACTGTAACCCACTTATTGTGCAGCAAACAACATATGGGGCCCTATTTTAATGATTAGGTGAGTAAGTCCAAAGCACGGGCCGCAAAAGCATTAAGGGCATGTCAGAATCCACTTTTGCTATTTTAAGGACGGGAAATTCCGCTTTGCTCCGCAGCACATGGTCTAACAGGGTTGAGCTTATTCTCTTAATGATTTATAGGTGTGTTTTGAGAATAAACCAATCAGAGTCTCATCTCCCATTCCCTTTAAGAGTCAGTTGCGTTGCATCAGTTGCGGCTGGAAGGGCATCCGCTGCGTAAAAATCGTGCTGGATAAGTTGGTGGTTCATTCCACTGTGGCGACCCCGCAAGGGACAAAGCCGACAAGAAAATGAATGAATGAATGAATGAATTTCCAGCAAACGAATAAATGAACAATAATAATGAAGTGTGGTCAAAAAACTGAGTTATATCCAAATGCACATGCTATGCCCCATATGGTCTAAAAGCTGACAGGTAGGCAAATCTAAGCGTGTTTTTAATAAAACAAATAAAAATATGCATATAATAAATAATACTTCTAATAATAATAACATTATACAAAAGCAAATTGTCATGAATAAACTGGAAAAGATGAAGAAGGCATGAAGGCAGTAGTTTTTATATTTATGTAGGCTAAAAAAGTAATAATTTTTGTAATATTTTAATCCTTTAATTCTTTTTTATTTGTAAAGATATTTGTGTATTGCTCTACATCCTGTGTGTATTAAGCAATGTTTAAGCGAGGCGCACAACTAACGCGCTCTGCGCTGGACTTTAGACCTCCTCTTAGCTGGTCTATTAAACAGTCTTTTCTAGTTACTCAAAATAGCAACGCGCGAGCAATGCGCCTCAACACACCTCCTTTTTTAGACCAGAACGCCTATGGGCGCACATATGCAAATGCATTTGCTGTTTAAACAGCGGGCTGCAAACGTCAAAATGACTCTTGCGTCGAGCTGAAACTAGAAAACAACAATTGCGTCGCGCCGCATTGCGCCGGGTGTATGATAGGGCCCATGATGTCCATAAACAATATATGATGACCATTAATTTATACAAATTAAGCATATAAACAGGTCAGTTCTGAAAGTTGAGGTTGGCAGCACAGTGTATTAAGTAAAATAAATAATGGTAATTAAAAAAAAGATTTTAAAAAAGAAAATTTTAAAAGAGAGAGAAAAGGGAAATATATTTAAGTGAATAGGCTGGGGGGTGGGTGGCATGTTTTTCAAACTTGTGGTTTTACTCAAAAAGGGTTGTATGCTTATGCTATTTCAGCACTAGTACTCATCTGGAAGGTACAGACTAAAATTGCAAGATGGGCAACCATTCAGTCTACAGTAAATGCTTCCAGTCTCAGAGATTTAACATGCCCCAAAAATGGCAACCAAATGTTAGAAAATGTAATCACCGAAGCTCAAAGACTCAATTAAGCATTTTAATGAGCAAACTTAAAAAAGTTATTGCAGCTAAAATAAAGTGCTAAAAATTCATGTATGGCCTTAATGTATGTCTCTGATTGTAATTAATTTACTATGTAAGAAAAAAGATAAATAATCATAAAACAATCATAATAATCTTACAGAATCTGATCTTGCATTGTATAGTATTGTTAAAGGTGCAGTATGTAAGTTTGACACCCAGTGGTTGAACTAGGTATTGCACTCCTGGATCATAATAAAAGTACGCTGGGATGCCAGATTGTGTACAGGAGCGAGTGATTTAAACTGTGTTCTAAATAAAAGCAACGACACGCGATAGAGGGAATATTTTCCATATTAAAAGGAGTTTTTGTCCTAACCAACACCTCAAATTGATATATTAGAAATGGCTTCTATTTCTCACAGCTGAACAACAGAAACCTATGACAGTGATCACCTCAGGTAAGCCTTGTGTGCTTTATTCTGTGCTAAATGCTAACAATGCGAGTTTGAATGCATTTTACATGGCATTTGTTGCCATATACTGAAAGCAGAAAGTTCACCTCAGATCTTGAAAATACAATAAACCGTCTGAAATTGAACTTTAGAACTAAACACATATGAGTGATTCAGCATCTACATTGATGTTAAAGTGGGTTAACATGTATTAAATAGATTCTAAACCTTACCGTTTCGTGAGCGAGTGCATATTCTGTGCTTCTGAAAGGCTGTATTTACATTTCTGC
Organism: Danio kyathit; assembly: GCA_903798195.1. NCBI lineage: Eukaryota > Metazoa > Chordata > Actinopteri > Cypriniformes > Danionidae > Danio > Danio kyathit. Next base: position 75,883,366 of record LR812523.1, on the reverse strand, counting down.
CGTGTTTCGTCTGGTGCAAACAGCCAAATAGCTGATCACTGCCTCTCTCGTCACAGCGTGTTGTTAGGACACGCGGTTACAATGTAACCTGCTCACCTAATGTTTACGTTCGTAATATTTATGTAATTTGCTAATTAATAACCTCATGTGGAACTGCATATGTCTCCCATACTGTTCTTTTTGGTCACGGACGCATGCTTTCAGAGTCTTTCTGAATGAATGAATGAAATACGCTGTTTTCCAACAAGGCAACCCAGGGTGCTGACATATAATTGGCTAAACTGGCATTGTGCATATGAAATTTATCTAAACAAAGACATCGTTCCGGCACGGAAAACCCATTTTCAAAGCAGAATATCTGACTTCAGCATTGTTTTTCAGTTAAACAAGTATGTTTACTTGGGATGTTTCTTAAATATCTGCACACATATTATGGTATTTTTATGCTTTAGAAGAGTCAAAAACTTACATACAGCACCTTTAAAACAACATCAATAATTGTTTGTAGTGCACCAAAAAGCCTTTCTAAAGACTTCTAGCCTCTGCTTGGCCTTTTCCTGCCTGTCATATTCGCACACGGTTATACAAGCTGACCGGGCCACTCAAACCACTACACTCTAATAAATACCTATGATTTCTGCCACTGCAATAACAAACACAAGCCAGCCAGGCGTCCAATGTATGCCGCTCCACTTTGAATAATCCTGGTAATGAGGAATTCAGCTGTCACTACCGGAGTCTGCAGCACAAATCTGTTTTAGCCATTACAGGGGTTGCTTCACTTGTGATCGTTTTACCATGTTCTTTATCCAATATTTCATCCTTTCTGCCTTATACACGTTTCCATGTACCATAATATTTAAAAAGAGCCATTTGCATATTATGAATTCTTGTTCTGGGATGTAAGCATCATATAAAATGTGCGTTGTCAAATATTATTAGTACAAATTGTAGAATAGTCAAGTGCAAAACCACATTTCACCAGCTTGTTAATGGTGTTTCCTAAGCCTATCATCACAGTTATTATTGCTCATATTTATGGTTAGGGTTTTAAAACTCTGGGTGGCATGGTGGCTCAGTTGTTAGCACTGTCGCCTCACAGCAAGAAGGTCGCTGGTTCGAGTTCCGGCTAGGCCAGTTGGCATTTCTGTGTGGAGTTTGCATGTTCTCCCAGTGTTGGGGTGGGTTTCCTCCGAGTGCTCCGGTTTTCATCACAGTTCAAAGACATACGCTATAGGTGAATTGGGTAAGCCAAATTGTCCGTAAAACATGTGCTGGATAAGTTGGTGGTTCATTCCGCTGTGGCGACCCCTGATTAATAAAGCGACTAAGCCGAAAAGAAAATGAAAGAATTAATAAAAATTGGCTGTAGTGTGTGTGTGTGTGTGTGTGTGTGTGTGTGTGTGTGTGTGTGTGTGTGTGTGTGTGTGTGTGTGTGTGTGTGTGTGTGTGTGTGTGTGTGTGTGTGTGTGAATGTGAGAGTGTATGGGTGTTTCCCAGTACTGAGTTGCAGCTGGAAGGGCATCCGCTGCCTAAAACATATGCCGGAATAGTTAGCGGTTCATTCCGCTGTGGTGACCCCTGATAAATAAGGGACTAAGTTGAAAGAAAATGAATGAATGAATCAGAGGCATCCTCTGCTTAAATATGCTGAAAATAGCTGAAAATAGTTGGCGGTTCATTCTGCTGTGGTGGCCCCTGATAAATAACGGACTAAGCTGAAGGAAATTTAAATGGAATGAACTTTGAAACTCTATTAAAATAGGAGTTGTCTCATAATAATATTGCTTTGAACATTTTATCTGTAGGCTCATTAATGATTTTTTACTTTATTTTATGATCAGTCATAATGTTTTAAAAAATAAACAAACATCTGCTCTTCCAAACTGAGAAGATTTTACTGTAAAAACACAAATTACGTTGAAATAAATGACCCTTTTAAACAGTTTAACCAGTAAAATGGTGGTTGACTGTGTTATGTTCTTCAATCCAGAATGTAGTAGAAATGTTTACCAGTTCATCAACTTAGTTGTCAGTATTTTCCTTTATTTATCTCTTCGAAAATTTATTTAAAAAAAAAGTATTATTGTTTTTTGTTTTAATTATGAACAATTTGTTTAACTAGAATAAAATATATATGTATAATAACTTTTTGACATCAAATGATAACTATTTTTTTATTATTATGATTACAATTTGGGCGACACAGTGGCTCACAGCAAGAAGATCGCTGGTTCGAGTCCCGGCTAGGGAAAAAAAAAACATTTTTTACTTATTTTTTTGTCTTTTATTTTAGTCCAAATATCTAAAAATTCATAAATCAAGAAGGATTTCTTAAACAAGCTAAAAAAATAGCATTATTTTAAAAGACACCTATGATGAAAATCATCTTTTGGAAGCTGTTTGTACAGAACTGTGTGTAGGTAAAGTGTGTCCACAGTCGTATTGCGGTGATATAAAGCCAATAAATCTCTTTTTTTTAATTTCTTGATGTTAAAATAGGATCCAAATCCCTCCCATTTTGAGGCTGACCACAATGTGACGTATGCGGTTTCCCCACCCACCGAATTGATTGAAAGCCTGTCTCTGTAGTAACGTGTATAATCATATCAACAAAACAGGATGTGCGCAAAGCAACCGGGATTAAAAGATCTGTTCAGCACTCTGTGATCATCAATCGTCATCAAATGTGATCAAGAATGAGTTTTGCGATTTTAAAATGTTTTTAAAACAGTGCATGTTTGTAATGAATTACAGCGATTTTACCGTCTTTATCACCACAGCTACATGTTGGTACAATTATAAAAGAAGACGTTCCAATCCCGGTTTGTGGACGTTACATCAGATTTATCGTGTACATTAACATAACGGATATCCACAGCATATCTACAGGATATTAACATGTATCCTGTCACATCTGCCATGCAAAAACAGTGCAAAGTTAAACACTCACACTGTGTGTGTCCGCTGTGTGTGTGGTGAACTTTGTAACAACATTGTGTTTGACTCATCTTTACAGAAAGGCTTGACTCCACAACAAATAATCAGTGGGAAGGTTCTTACTGTAGTATTTCTCACAAACGTTACGTGAGATCTGCTTCCTTTATGTCTGTCACTGTGCTGTTTGTCTGACACAGCCGGAGATTGAGGCACAGTCTGACAGGCACGTGGAAACCGCGGGCGGGGAGAACTAGCATTAAAGGCACAGGCAACAAAAACAGCTACATTGTGTTCAGAGCAGAAAATACAATATTCTGGAAGGTATAATAAATAAGGTGATGGGTGTTTTGAGCTGTAAAACTAACCCATCCCTAACTTCCAGGACACCTTCATTTCAATCCTTCATCGGCGGTCACTCGACAAGAGACATCCATCTGCTCTGTCTCAAAGAACAAGGAGAGCGAAAAGCACCCCAGGGATTTTTTTGGCCTGTTGTTGAGGGAGGAAGTCGCTGTGGCAGGTAGCAGACGTCCAGTCACGCCACACAACAAGCCCCTCTCTGTCCTCCACAGCGTGTCTCTTTCATTGGCTCACTGAGGGGTAGATTCAGGCCACAGATTAGCCCGTTATCATGGAACAGAGGTTTCACCCCCTCCACAGCCACTGTTGTGCCAGTAATGCTCAGTATCTGCTCTGTTTCTCACAGGGGGAGATCGGCGCCCCGGGGCCTGTTGGCATCCCTGGATTTATTGTGAGTAAACCAATTATAACTTATTCACATCTAAGCTCTTGGATATGGTACTTTAAAATTTGTGCAAATTCTTCCAATATTTGCTTAAATGTTGATAAAAAACTACTGTATAGATCATTTCCCAGCAAGTATTGTTTTGTGTGTAATGGACATCTATTAGACATCCAAAAAAAGATGTTGTTGCTAAATTTGGTCTGTCAGAGAAAATCCAATTGACATCTAACAATAGTCCAAAAATAGACTAGTCATCAAATATAGAATACACAGACTTTACATGTCTAGTCATTCATTCATGCCTATTGGTCTATTTTTAGGCTATTCTTAGACATCTATTTTCGCTGACAGAGCATTTTTAGCCTTTTTTTTTGCCAAAATGTCTATGTTTAGATGTCTATTAGATGTATATTAGACTTAAAAATGTGTGACAATGTTTCAGATATTTGCTTAAATGTTGATAAAACATTACTGTGCAGGTCATTTGCCAGCAAACATTTTTTTGCGCTTAATAGACATCTATTAGACATCCAAATATAGACGTTGTTGCTAAATTTGGGCTGTCAGTGGAAGTCTGTTGGATTTTTGCTGACAACCCAATTTTAGCCTTGTTTTAGCCAAGATGTAGATATTTAGATGTCTATTAGATGTCTATTAGACGTAGTAGGCATGTTTCTAATAAAAAATGTGTCTACATTTTTCACATATTTGCTTAAATGTTGATAAAAAAAATTCTGTATGGGTAATTTGCCAGCAAGCATATTTGTGTTTAATATGCATCTATTAGACATCCAAATGTAGATGTTGTTGCTAAATTTGGGCTGTCAGTGAAATTCTAATTATAGTCCAAAAATAGACTAGACATTAAATGGATAGATTAGACAGACATCACATGTGTAGTCATTCATTCCTATTTATTAATAATTAGTCTATTTTTGGGATATTCTTAGGTGACTATTAGATTTTCACTAACAGTCCAATTTAAGCCTCGTTTTAGCCAAGATGTCTGTTTAAATGTCTATTAGATGTCTGTTAGACTTAGTAGACACGTTTCCATTAATCACGTTTGCAAATTTTTCAGATATATAAATTACTGTATATGTCATTTCCCAGCATGTATTTTTTTGGTGTTTAATAGACATCTTTTAGACATCCAAATAAAGATGTTGTTGCTAAATTTGGTCTGTCAGAGAAAATCCAATTGACGTCTAGCAATAGTCCAGAAGTAGACTAGTCATCAAATTTAGAATAGACAGACTTTACATGTGTAGTTGTTCATTCCTGCCTATTGGTGTATTTTTAGGCTATTCTTAGACATCTATTGGATTTTCGCTCACAGACCGTTTTTAGGCTTGTTTTAGCCAAGAGATCTATGTTTAGATGTCTATTAGACGTCTATTAGACTTAGTATGTACGTTTCCATTTAAAAATGTGTGACAATGTTTTAGATATTTGCTTAAATGTTGATAAAAAATTACTGTGCAGGTCATTTGCCAGCAAACATTTTTTTTGCATTAAATAGACATATATTAGACATCCAAATATAGACGTTGTTGCTAAATTTGGCTGTCAGGGGTAATCCAATAGACGTCTAGCAATAGTCCAGAAATAGACTAGTCATCAAAAATAGAATAGACATACTTTACATGTCGAGTCATTCATTCCTGCCTATTGGTCAATTCTTGGTCTATTCTTAGATTTTATTCTATTGGATTTTTGCTCACAGCCCAATTTTAGCTTTGTTTTAGCCAAAAAGTCTATGTTTAGATGTCTATTAGATATCCATTAGACTTAGTAGGCACTTTCCATTAAAAATGTGTGACAGTGTTTCAGATATTTGCTTAAATGCTGATAAAAATGACTGTATAGGTCATTTCCTAGCAAACATTTTTTTTTTTTTTTTGCGTTTTATAGACATCTATTAGACATCCAAATATAGACGTTAATGCTAAATTTGGGCTGTCTGTGAACATCTGTTGGATTTTTGCTGACCACCCAATTTTAGCCTTGTTTTAGCCAAGATGTAGATATTTAGATGTCTATTAGACATCTGTTAGATACAGTAGACTCGTTTCTAATAAAAAATGTGTTCAAATTTTTTTTAAAAATTACTGTATATGTAATTTCCCAGCATGTATTTTTTTGGTGTTTAATAGACATCTTTTAGACATCCAAATATAGACGTTGTTGCTAAATTTGGGCTGTCAGTGAAAATCCAATAGACATCTAACAATAGTTCAAAAATAGACTAGTCATCAAATGGATAGATTAGACAGACTTCACATGCGTAGTCATTCATTCCTGTTTATTGATAATTAATCTATTTTTGGGCTATTCTTCGACGTCTATTAGATGTTCATTGACAGCCCAAGTTTAGCCTTGTTTTAGCTAAATCATCTACAGTATATTGTACATACATTGTGTGCAGTATACACTTTTATCATGTTAATTCTTTTTGTGTTTGATGGCAGGGTGATATGGGCCCTGCTGGAATTGTGGGACCTCCTGGACTAATAGGACCAAAGGTGATTTCAGCCGTCCATCATTCAAACCAAAATTATTGTTAAAATAATTGATAAATTAGGCAATGGTAACCGTTTTTATTAATATATGTCCATTTGGTGTCTTGCAGGGTGTCCCAGGAAATCCAGGAGAGCCCGGACTGAAAGGTGATAAGGTGATCTGAATACGCTTTATTAGCTCTCGCTTCTTCTGTTTTTGATTGCATAGACTGAAATCAGCTGAATTTCACTAAATGTCATTAGGCAGTTAAGAAAAGTAAGATTCTTCACAAAATGTACTTATCTTCACCAGATATGTATTAAATGGATTAAAAGTACTTTATATTTTATTCATTTTAAACTTTAACAAATACTAAAAAAAAATACCACTGCAGCTGTTTTCAGTGTTATATTTCTCCAGAATATAAAATGATTCCTGAAGAAGCATGTGACACGTCACTGAAGTATCGATTTTGAGAATTAGTTTTTGCTATCATGGGAATAAATGGCATTTTAAGTTAGATTAAAATGAAAAACAGCTTTTAAATTCTAATAACATTTCACAACAAAAAAATGTAATAGAAATACATAAAAAGAGATTTAAATAAGGAGAGTAATAAACAAATACTAAAGATAAATAAATGAATATATTGTAAAATAAAATCTTTTTTACTTAAATTAATTAAATGCATACAAAAATTCTGTTTGTTGTATCAAAGATTATCAATATACAATACCTAATATGCCAATATATATATATATATATATATATATATATATATATATATATATATATATATATATATATATATATATATATATATATATATATATATATATATATATATATATATATATATATATATATATATACATTTATTTTGGCTAGTATAAAAGCAGTTTTTAATTTTTTAAACACCATTTTAAGGACAAAACTATTAGCCCCTTTAAGCTATATATTTTTTCGATTGTCTACAGAACAAATCGTTATACAATAACTTGCCTAATTACCCTAACCTGCCTAGTTAACCTCGTTAAGCCCTTAAATGTCACTTTAGGCTGTATAGAAGTGTCTTGAAAAATATCTAGTAAAATATTATTTACTGTCATCATGGCAAAGATAAAATAAATCAGTTATTAGAAATGAGTTATTAAAACTATTATGATTAGAAATATGTTGAAAAAAATTATCTTTTGGGGGAAAAAATAAACAGGGGGGCTAATAATTCAGGGGGCTAATAATTCTGACTTCAACTGTATATATATATATATATATATATATATATTGATTGCTGAATGACTTCTTAGAATTATTTAAAGGTGAAAATAATGCAACAATATTATTGTATAAATTAAATAAACTGATTTTGTTACTGAAAAGTGCTTTGTTATGTAATATCTGTGGAGGCTGGCCAATGTGCCTCTGACTCCCCTTTTCTATCACAGTCTATGCAGTCTGCCAGCTGTACTTATATATCATTATTTTTGCTGCTTGGTGCTTTTGGACAGCCTTTCAGATCTCCATGTCTACTGTTGTAAAACTGTAACATGACCGTAGATACAGTATCTAGAAAACTTGACTAATGCTGTAATTTAACTGCAGGGACATCCTGACTTAAAGGCCAAAAAGTGATTTTATTTTTGTCTCTGTCAACAGGGTGAACTCGGATTGCCAGGTGAACCTGGAGAAGCTGGATTTCAAGGTGACAAGGTATTTCAGCTAATGCTTTTAACTTGAGATTTTTTGGGATTTCAGTTTATGCGCTTGCATCCCAACACCTGATTTGTTTCTCAAATAATTATGTGCTGATCAATAGCTGCATTTTCTAGGGTATTCAGGGCTCACCAGGTTTACCAGGAATTCAAGGAAAGCCAGGACCACAGGTTGATCCTTAAGCTTTTTCATTTTTTATTTGAATTGTTTCTTAAAGGTCCTGTGAAGTTCTTTAAAATGTGCATTTTTTTGTTCGATGTTTGGCATAATCTCAACTGAAACACGAGAGAGGGTGGGACAAATAGTAGCTCCTCCCCTTTTTAAAAAACAACCAATAGCATTTGTTTTTATCAGAGCTCTGCCAGTGAAAGTGGTTGAGATCAAGCACATCAAATGAAAAGCAAGTGAGAAGGGGGGCGGGGCATGTCAGATATTAGAGAGCACTTGATTGGTCATGATTTGATGGGAAACTGAAGTATGAGGTGACGTGAAAAAAATCGTTCATCCAATAAACGTCCTTTTACTTTCCCGGGACCTTTAACAAGAATGTATTGGTTTATTTAGGTCATAAAACTAATTTTTGTGCTGATTTAACAAAGAGACAAATAACAGCAAGTTGTTTTGACTTTCAGGGGAAGATTGGAGATCGAGGTTCAGGCGGTTTGCCCGGCCCACTTGGTCCTGAGGTATTTGTTCTGTCACAGACCATCACCTTGTGTGTTAAAGACCAATGGTCTCTTGATTTACACTGCACATATAATCAAAACCAACTATATCCCTTACAACCCAGCAGGTACCTCCTTGCTAAGGAAATGCTAATGCTAATCAATTTGATGTCAGTTTTCTGTCTTGATGTCAAATCAACGTCAAACTGACATCTAATATTGGCATCAAAAATTGATTTCTGTGTTCAGACAAAAACTAATTTGTGATCAGATGTGAATAAAAAATAAAAAATGGATTTAAGTCTTCTTAGATAAAGGATGGTTTTCTTTTATCGTCTGATGTTGTGTCTGTTTCTCAGGGTTTTCCAGGGGATATAGGACCACCAGGACAGAATGGTCTTGAGGGCCTAAAGGTATGCGTCTCTATTTCTAAAATTTGTAATTGAGCTCCATATTGTAAAATGGGGGCGTTTATTCTAATGTTATTTTTTTGATTATTGTTATTTTTTATTGTCCAGGGGAATGCAGGAGTGAGAGGCATTCCAGGCCCTGGAGGACTTCCTGGAATCGAGGTAGGACCATCTGAATCTGAATATATATCAATGTGAATATGTAGCTGAGGGTGGCACGGTGGCTTAGCGGTTAAAAACGGATTCAAGTCCCGGCTGGGCCAGTTGGCATTTCTGTGTGGAGTTTGCATGTTCTCCCCATGTTGGCGGGGGTTTCATACAGGTGCTTTGGTTTCCCCCACAGTCCAAAGACACGCGCTATAATTGAATTAAATAAACTAAATTGACTGTAGTGTATGAGTGTGTGTGTGTGAATGTGAGAGTGTATGGGTATTTCCCAGTACTGGCATCCGCTGCGTAAAACATATGCCAGAATAGTTGGCGGTTCATTCCGCTGTGGCGACTCCAGATTAATAGTGACTAAGCCGAAAAGAAAAAGAATGATGAGTGCATTGTAACAAAGTGTCATTTGAAAACATGTTTATGAGCAATGTATAGTCACAGAAACATGGGTCTAATACTGTTGGTCTTTAGGTGAAAACAAATGTATTCATTTTATTTAAAAAAAAGTGATAAATGTTAGTGTTTTTTTTTTATTAAAAAACAAATTATGCAAGCCCAGGAAATTTTATTCAATTAACCCACCAGGGCCTGAAGTTTTACTATTATACATCCATGGGATTGCGTTAATTATTTTAGCAAACTAAAACTAAGACATTTAACTAAAAAACTAAACTAGATATTTAACTAAAACTAAAAGATTTAAACTTTCAGTTCACTGAAATAAAAGAATACAACAAATAAAAATCTAAAACAGTCCTAAGAGGCCATGCATTAAAATATTTTTTCTCTCTTGTTTTGTCGTGATCACGACTTAATTATCTCGTGATCTCGACATAACAAAAAAGTTGTTTTCTCGTGATCACGACTTATTTTTCTCGTGATCTCGACATAACAAAAACTTATGTCGTGATCACGACTTATTTTTTTTGCTTTAATTTATTTATTTATGTATTAATTATTATTATTATTAGTAGTAGTAGTAGTATTAGTATTAATATCTGTCAAATGTCAGGACACCCACCTGGCGAACAAGGGGAGAATAACTGCAGACGCGCATTCGTGCAACACATTAAAGGCGTTCAGAACAGCCATAATATGAGAGCAAACGCTCGTGCTTTTGATTAATGTACATTCATGATTATGTTCATGTATATGATCATTATTTACAATAATTTGCATCAACTGTTACCATTTTAAAGCAACTCTATGGTGCATTTTTAAAGTTGTAAATAATTTGCGGAAAGGATCAAAGCAAGTGCAGGATCTTCATCATTCTTCATAATTTAATTCATGCATGCAGCAACTTATTTAGTGCCATATAGAGTTGCCTTAAAATGGTAACAGTTGAGGGAATATTATTGTAAATAATGGTATATAATCAAATACGTGAATATAATCATAAATGTACATTAATCATGAACACGAGCGTTTGCTCTCATATTATGGCTGTTCTGAACGCCTTTAATGTGTTGCACAAATGCGTGTCTGCAGTTGGCCTATTCTCTCCCTGTTCGCAGGGCCGGTGTAGACTCTCTGGCCAGACATTTGCCAGATATTAATAATAATAATAATAATAATTATTATTATTATTATTATTATTATTATAATTAATACATTAATAAATAAAAGCAAAAAAAATAAGTCGTGATCACGACATAACAACTTTTTGTTATGTCGAGATCACGAGAAAATTAAGTCGTTATCACGACATAACAACTTTATTAAGTTGTGATCATGACATAACAACTTTTTGTTATGTCGAGATCACGAGAAAACGAGTTGTTATGTCGAGATCTTGAGATAATTAAGTCGTGATCACGACATAACAAGAGAGAAAAAATATTTTAATGCATGGCCTCTTAGGACTTCCGTAAAAAGCAGTGTGGTGTATGGTAAAAGTTAAGTTTTCTATCTTTGGAATTTGGCATCCTACCGCACAACATGACATGTTTGCTATTGCAGCCGGTCTTTTTTTGCAACCGGGGACCCGTGTGACGTCATGTGTGACGTAGGTTGGTAAATCGTCTATTAAAACCTTAAATGAAACGAGCTAAAACTAAACTGAGAGGAACAGCAGATTTAAAATAGTATCAAAATAAAAACTCATTTAAAAATGCAAAGCTATAATCGCTGCTACGCTTTAGACAAAAAGGAGATACAGTATCATTGCCAAAAAGACCCCATTTGTTTATACTTTTGTTAAAATGAAACATAAATAAACAGGCAAATGATATTGTTAAAAAGAAACACCAAACTGTGACTGCACTTCCCAACTTCAGCTTCACAACATCAAATGAAGTGACAGAGACCAGTTTAGACCAGAGTGTTACTTTCTTGGCGTGAAAAGTCAGATTTTTTAAGGCCAAATGTATAATGTTTATTTTCTAAGAAAGAACAGCACATTTTAAATGAATCATTCCTGTTTTAACATCCAAGTAAAAGTACACTAGCCGTCAGAAGTTTGGAATAAAGCTGTGTTCTCACAGCCAGCCATCATGTCACTGTAATTAGCTCTTGATCTATGACTATCTGAACATACAGTATCTTTCATATGAGTCATTATAGATCAGGGGTCACCAATCTCGGTCCTGGACGGCCAATGTCCCCGCAGGGTTTAGCTCCAACTTGCCTCAACACACCTGCCCGGATGTTTCAAGTATACCTAGTAAGACCTTGATTACCTTGTTCAGGTGTGTTTGATTAGGGTTGGAGCTAAAATCCGCAGGACATCGGCTCTCAAGGAACAAGTGACCCCTGTTATAGACGAGCATGTTAAAATTAAGATCCTTATCATTTCACTAGGTATTTCTTTTCTATTCATTAATATAGAATTCACTTGCTGGAGAGTGTTGGTAAATAAATTAAAGTGATCAATCAAAAAACAATCCAAAACATGCACATGCTTAAATGCTGAAAAATGATTTAAATGTGAAAAATTATCTTTGGTTACAGTTTATATTCAGGAGTACTTGTTGCAGTTTAACTATTTATTTAACTCACTCATTCATTCATTCATTCACTTTTTTTCGGCTTAGTCCCTTTATTAATCTGGGGTCTCCACAGCAGAATGAACCGCCAACTTATCCGGCATATGTTTCACACAATGGATGCCTTTTGAGCTGCAACCCATCACTGGGAAACACCCATACACTCCCATTCACACTCATACACTGGGAAACACCCATACGCTCTCATTCACACTCATACACTACAGCCAATTTAGCTTACCCAATTCACCTATAGCGCATGTCTTTGGTCTTGTGGGGGAAACCAAAGCAGCCGGAGGAAACCCACGCCAACACAGAGAGAACATGCAAACACCAATACACTCCCATTCACACACATACACTACAGATAATTTACCTTACCCAATTCACCTATACCACATGTCTTTAGACTTTTGGGGGAAACCAGAGCACCCGGAGGAACCCCACGTGAACACGGGGAGAACATGTACAAACTTCACACAGTAATGCCAACTGACCCAGCCGGGACTCGATTTGCTTTTGATTAAACATCAAATAATTAAATTGTCCCAAAAGAAAACGTCAAGAATTGTGTTGTTGCAGATCATTGTTCAAGTAGTTTAAACAAACAGCAAACATCATTTTTATGAGCGTGTTATGACTGTTCTATGTCTTACTATTTTATGTTTTTAAGAAAGGACATAAAGGAAAGAAAACTACTGTTTTCAGGTGTTTGCTCTTGTGCAAATTGAAACAAAGTTTTCACATAAACAGTATTATAAGTAATATAATACCTATAATCAGGGTTTGACATTAACACCCAAATGCGGGTAGATTTCAGCTGTGGCGGGTAAGACAGCTGCTCCCACTAGCCTCTTTGGCTGGTTAGAAATCGTTTTTAAATTGTAGTTTTCTTAAAAGCAGGGTTCGACAACAAAGATGGCCCAGTATGCTTGCAAATGTGACCTTAGAATTGAGAAGCAGCAGGAATGATAAAAATAACTGTGTTCGCACAAGCAAAAGAAAGCAGGTGAGTACCAAATGAGAGGATAATAACTCGCATTTCCTTTCGCGAGGCAACCCTGCCTGGAAATGCAACTGGTGCGATCGGTTCCCTTTGAAACAGACTTGACAAAAGGTGATTCTTTGAACAGATTATTAACAGGCCTAACGTTAACCGTGTGCATGATAATCCTTTAATTATCACACATGGTGTGTTTTTTTACCTGCTTTCTTTTGTTTACAGTTATTTTTGTTAACACGGTTTAGTTATATTTTGTACAATAAGATTGCTTTAATAGGAGATTAACTCCCCATTTAGTTAACTGGTGATCTGAGACCTTTAGCAGGACACAGACTTTGCATTGTTTTAGATACATGACAATAATTATTTTTAAAATGTCAATTTTGTTTTTAAAGAAAAGTTTTGTTTATTAAAAAGTGTATGTATACAGCTATATTTTGCTTCTTTTGACACATTATTTAAAATGTATGGCTAAGAAATAATCATTTATTTTTGGTGTAGTCAGAAATAAATTAAATAATTAATGATAAATCCTTAATTTTGAGCCCTGAAAAGTCATGTGAAATAAAAACTAATTCCAGTGCGACACTATGAAACCACAACCCATTTGCTCATGTACACTGAGCAAGGTCATACATAATACACACAAAAAAAGTAAAATGCATGTGGACATAACACAAAATCTAAATCAAGTCATTTTAGCATGTCAAAGTCAACTTAATGCATATAAAATATATTTTCCAACGGTAAAATTGTGGCTGGTGAAAATGACGAGTGGCAAGTAATGATGGAAATCTACTAGCCAAAGTGGCTGGTGATCAAAAAAGTTAACGTCAAGCCCTGCCTATAATAGTACTGTATTATACTAAGTTACATTGTATTAGTAATGCAATACTTTGATACCACAGGGAGATCAAGGACCAGTAGGACCAGCAGGGGCTCCAGGACTAGAGGTGAGTGCTCTTTTGATAAAACTACTAGATATCATGATTTTTTGCAATATTAGGCTACATTTACTCTAGTGTCTTTGTTTTTAAACTGCGTTTTAGAATAAAAATTATCCTTGCCCATATTGCCGTTTTTACTGCAAATGCATGTTTTGCCGGCATCTGTACTTGCAGTATAGCGCTTCTGTAATGGTCATATGAGAGGAGATTGACGAATCAGGGAACGATACGCAATAGTTGACCAGTCAGAGATTGATTGTGGATAGCCCCGCCTCCATTTTCAAAAGTTTGCTCTCAGTTTGTCTATATTGAAATTTAGTACCAATGTTTCCAACCTAAAACAGTCTAGTGTTTTCATGGATTGAACATGCCAGAGTAGTGTGGATGTCAGGGGTAACCATAACAAAACCTTTAGGTTTTTTAAGCAAACATGCACTAGCGCTTTAGCATTTTAATACTTATAGGTGCTGTTTACACTAGTGTTGCTAGAATTTGGAAAAAAAAAATGGTCTAAATCATGATTGTTTAAAATGGTTATCAGTGGGTCATATGATAAAAAAAGTTTTTTATTTCAGTCCTATAATATATAGTCAAAATACAATAGAATAAAAATATACTAATGAAGCAAACTGCAAGACTTAAACTTGGTTTATGTCTTATGAAAGCTTTAAAAGTGTTCAGTCACAAGCAGTGGGTAATTTTGTTCTTGCCTTTTGTTATTTGATTATTAATGATATACACATTCAGCAGCAGAAATATATCACACTGTCACTTTAAGAGCCTTTTTACAACTACACACAGATTTTCATTCTCAATTTCAACTCCTTATGCTTATTTATTACATAACAAACAGGGAACATTTAAAAAATGCTGAAGGCTATATAGAGATGGACTGAAGTGCAAAATTGGAGGCGGGACTATCGCTCTCTGACTGGTCTTTTAAACTATTGCGTATTGTTCCCTGATTCGTCAAGCCCCTCTCATAGGACCATTACACAACTGGTAGACTGCAAGTACTGATGCTGGCAAAATATGCACATGCACAGTGGGCATTAATGGTCACGTATCATTTATTTTGATGCCTTATTGATCAAATATTTTCTTTCAAAGCTACTGATTCTTTCAGGTGTGATTTTGCCAAGTAGGATGCGATCCTGGATTAACATCTACAGTTGAAACCAGAAGTTTACATACACTGTATAAAAAGGCACATAACCATTTAAAAAAAGTCAGATGTTAATGTGACTAAACTTTTTCTCTTTTAGGTAAGTTAGGATTATCAAATTTGTTTATGTTCTGCTTAATAGCAGAATAATAAGAGAGATATTTTTTGAGAAATTGTTATAACTTTTCTTGAAAGTCAAGTTTACATACAATAAGATTATTATGCCTCTGAAAAAGCTCAGATGATGGTGTCAAGGTTTTGGAAGTTTCTGATTGGCTAATTGACAACATTTAAGTTAATTGGAGGCACAACTGTAGAATAGTATTTAAGGAAAACCTCAAACACACTGCTTCCTTGTGTGACAACATGGGAAAATCAACAAGCCAGAATCAACAAAAAAGCCAGATTACAATTTCCTAAATTACACTGGGAAAAAGACAAATTTTGGGAGACATGTCCTGTGGTCTGATGGAACTAAGATTGAACTGTTTGGCCATAATGACCAGTGTTACATTGGGAGGACAAAGGGGAAAGCTTACAAGCCTTGGAACACCATCCCAACTTTGAAGTATGGGGGCGGCAGCATCATATTGTGGGGCTGTTTTGCTGCAGGAGGAACTGGTCCACTTCACAGCATAGATGGCATCATGAAGAAAGAACATTATGTAGAAATACTGAAGCAACATCTCAAGACATCAGCCAGGCAATTAAAACTTGGCCTCAAATGGGTCTTCGAAACAGACCATGACCCTAAGCATACTGCCAAATTAGTTAAAATGTGCTTTAAGGACAACAGAGTGAATGCTTTGGAGTGGCCATCACAAAGCCCTGATGTTAATCCTATAGAAAATTTGTGGGCGGAGTTGAAAAAGCTTGTGCGAGCAAGACAGCCTGCAAATCTGATTCAGTTACACCAATTCTGTCAGGAGGAATGGGCCAAAATTCCTGCAAACTATTGTGAGAAGCTTGTGGAAGGATACCCAAAACATTTGACCAAAGTTATACCGTTTAAAAGCAAAGCTAAAAAAATACCAAGAAAATGTATGTAAAATTTTGACTGTCTAGAAATTAATAAAAAATTCTCAAAAAAATATTCTCTCATTATTCTGGCATTTAGCAAATGTAAATCATTTAGGTAATCCTAACGGACCTAAAATAGTAAACGTTTAGGATGATTTAACATCAGACATTTTTTTTTAAAAATGGTTATGTTCCTTTTTTAGAGCGTATGTAAACTTCTGGTTTCAACTGTATGTTGAACCTAGAACGTCATTTTTGTTAGAAAATTTAATCAGTATCCTTAAAATCGACCCTAACTAAATTATTCCCAAAATCAGAGGGGAATAATAGTTGCATAACAATCATGTAGAAGCACATAACCCTAACTGTTAGCCTAAACCTAACATAAACTGTAAACTTATTGCTTAATTCTGATTGGCTGATTGGAATGTTGTTCCAGGATCAACATAGATGTACTAATGAAATCACACTAACCACTGATTCCAGTTCACGCTTTAGTACAATATTAAGCACTATACATCTCCGGATTTGAAAACATGCACAGCATGGTTGCTTATGGTGCTTAGTATTTATGGCCAATCTATTGTTAAATTAGAACTTCATTGTTAATTTTGTGATTACGTAATTGTGAAAATCGTTATCATCAATTTTGGCGATCTCTTTTTCTGGTACTTTAACTAAATTTTCTCGTTTTACAGTCGAACACTTAGCACAATGGAGTAATAGGTTTCACACACTCCTGTTGGTTTATGTCACTCAACAAAGACTTTTATCTTGTGCACGTTTCCCTCCAAATATAACAGTGCTTCTCTTTCCCAAAACAATTGAGAACGCCATGTCCGCACTTGACCCAGATTCAGCAGCGATAGTGGAAATTGTAGTGGAAAAAATAGCCCATTCTCATGCCAGAGCCTGTCGTATGAACAGCTGCATGTACCTGACAGCAAGGGACGAATTCATATTAACAGCTTATTGCATTTAACCCAGTTTTTCACACAGTAAACCTTGCCAAAAAAACAAACTCACGGTCTATTATTCGCTCTGTCCAAGTGAGGGCAGTATGGATAATTCATCTAACAAGGGTCAGACATTAGCTAATAGATGACCAGAGAAAATCCTTCTGGGCTCCAGTATAAACACTGCATAATTGTTTCGGGGGGTTTTCCATTGGGATTGAGGGTTATTTAATGAAGCTGCTGTCTCTGGAGCTGATTTGTTGGTGAATGGAGGAGATTGGTCTCAGAAACAGGAGCTAAAAAAATTGATGTGTTGATTTAGAGAACTGTGAGTCCAGTACGATGGGTCATTTCTTCTTTCTGTTCAGGGCAGACCTGGGAGGAAAGGTTTGTCTGGCAATCCAGGGGAGGATGGGCTGAAGGTACGAATTCATAACAGCCAAACAAGTCCCACAGTTTACTGTCTAAATCATATTAAACATGTTTAACCATGGCCACTTTTTCCACAAGTGGGCAATCCTTATTCTTCATGCTCAATAATTCACTTTATCCACTTGCAGTGTCTAACAATGTATACAGTATACAATAATATATATATATATATATATACATAAAATAATTTGTTTTTTATTGGCATAGTTCAGCAAGAAATAATGAACCTGCTATTTTTTATGGATGGATGGATGGATGGATGGATGGATGGATGGATGGATGGATGGATGGATGGATGGATGGACGGACGGACGGATACTGTGGATGGATGGATGGATGGATGGATACTGTAGATACATTTGCAATCAGAATTATTGAACCCCCTTTGAATTTTTTTCTTTCTTTTTTAAATATTTCCCAAATGATGTTTAACAGAACAAGGAAATTTTCACAGTATGTCTGATAATATTTTTTCTTCTGGAGAAAGTCTTATTTGTTTTATTTCGGCTAGAATAAAAGCAGTTTTTAATTTTTTAAAACCCATTTTAAGGTCAATATTATTAGCCCCTTTAAGCTATATATTTTTTTCAATAGTCTACAGAACAAACCATCATTATACAATAACTTGCCTAATTACCCTAACCTGCCTAGTTAACCTAATTAACCTAGTTAAGCCCTTAAATGTCACTTTAAGCTGTATAGAAGTGTCTTGAAAAATATCTAGTAAAATATTATTTACTGTCATCATGGCAAATATAAAATAAATCAGTTATTAGAGATGAGTTATTAAAACTATTATGTTTAGAAATGTGTTGAAAAAAAATTTTCTCCGTTAAACAGAAATTGAGGAAAAAAATAAACAGGGGGGCTAATAAATCAGGGGGTTGAATAATTCTGATTGCAACTGTAGATAGATAGATAGATAGATAGATAGATAGATAGATAGATGGATGGATGGATGGATGGATGGATGGATGGATGGATGGATGGATGGATGGATGGATGGACGGACGGACGGACGGACGGACGGACGGACGGACGGACGGACGGACGGACGGACGGACGGACGGACGGACGGACGGACGGACGGACGGACGGACGGACGGACGGACGGACAGACAGATAGATAGATAGATAGATAGATAGATAGATAGATGGATGGAAAGACAGACAGATAGATACATAGATATATAGATATTGTAGATAGATATACAGACAGACAGAGAGAGATTTAGACTGACTGATAGATTGACAGACAGACAGACAGACAGACAGACAGACAGACAGACAGACAGACAGACAGACAGACAGACAGACAGACAGACAGAGATTTAGACTGACGGATAGATTGACAGACAGACAGACAGACAGACAGACAGACAGACAGAGATTTAGACTGACTGATAGATTGACAGACAGACAGAGACACAGACTGATAGATTGACAGACAGACAGACAGACAGAGAGACAGACAGACTGATAGATTGACAGACAGACAGCCAGACAAACGGACGGATAAATGGATGGATGTATGTTTCTTTTTACAGGTTATTATTAATAATCAGTTAATATCAAAGTGAGTTTTTGAATTGCACATCTTGATCCTTTACTTTAGGGAGAACCTGGAATGACTGGAAATCCCGGGACGCTTGGTGAGAGGGTAAAGGATTTGATGGATTTTTGGTATATTAGTTAACACTTTTAATCTATAGTTAGTAGTCCTTAATGATGTTTTTCCATTTTTGCTATGCACAATAGGGTCTTGTTGGTTTCGTCGGGCCTTCTGGTGAGGTGGGACTTGCTGGAGAAAAGGTTAGTAAGTCATTTCAGCAATATGCAATCACTGAATTCAGGTTTATGTGCTTTAAGGCAGAACACTGCAGGTTAAATAGTTTTAAAAAGAACAAATATGCATCTTCTAATACTTCCATAGCTGATTAGCATTAAACATTTTCTACAAGTTTTCTAAAATGTTATATTTTATTTTGCAAATATTTGTAAATGTAAATTTGCATACATTTCTAGCACAAAAATCAGAACATTTGAATGAGTCAGGTTCAACACCCTTGTTTTGATCTATCTATTTGTCTGTCTGTCTGTCTGTCTGTCTGTCTGTCTGTCTGTCTGTCTGTCTGTCTATCGGTCTGTCTGTCTGTCTGTCTGTCTATTTATCTATCTGTCTGTCTGTCTGTCTGTCTGTCTATCGGTCTGTCTGTCTGTCTGTCTGTCTGTCTGTCTATCGGTCTGTCTGTCTGTCTGTGTGTCTGTCTGTCTATCGGTCTGTCTGTCTATCGGTCTGTCTGTCTGTCTGTCTGTCTATCGGTCTGTCTGTCTGTCTGTATGTCTATCGGTCTGTCTGTCTGTCTGTCTGTCTGTCTGTCTGTCTGTCTGTCTATCGGTCTGTCTGTCAATCGGTCTGTCTGTCTGTCTGTGTGTCTGTCTGTCTATCGGTCTGTCTGTCTGTCTGTCTGTCTATCGGTCTGTCTGTCTGTCTGTCTGTCTATCGGTCTGTCTGTCTGTCTGTCTGTCTGTCTGTCTGTCGGTCTGTCTGTATGTCTGTCTGTATGTCGGTCTGTCTGTCTGTGTGTCTGTCTGTCTATCGGTCTGTCTATCTGTCTATCGGTCTGTCTGTCTGTCGGTCTGTCTGTATGTCTGTCGGTCTGTCTGTATGTCTGTCTGTCGGTCTGTCTGTCTGTCTGTGTGTCTGTCTGTCTATCGGTCTGTCTGTCTATCGGTCTGTCTGTCTGTCTGTCTGTCTATCGGTCTGTCTGTCTGTCTGTATGTCTATCGGTCTGTCTGTCTGTCTGTCTGTCTGTCTGTCTGTCTGTCTATCGGTCTGTCTGTCAATCGGTCTGTCTGTCTGTCTGTGTGTCTGTCTGTCTATCGGTCTGTCTGTGTGTCTGTCTGTCTATCGGTCGGTCTGTCTGTCTGTCTGTCTATCGGTCTGTCTGTATGTCTGTCTGTATGTCGGTCTGTCTGTCTGTCTGTGTGTCTGTCTGTCTATCGGTCTGTCTATCTGTCTATCGGTCTGTCTGTCTGTCTGTCTGTCGGTCTGTCTGTATGTCTGTCGGTCTGTCTGTATGTCTGTCTGTCGGTCTGTCTGTCTGTCTGTGTGTCTGTCTGTAGGTCTGTCTGTCGGTCTGTCTGTATGTCTGTCGGTCTGTCTGTATGTCTGTCGGTCTGTCTGTATGTCTGTCTGTCGGTCTGTCTGTCTGTCTGTGTGTCTGTCTGTAGGTCTGTCTGTCGGTCTGTCTGTATGTCTGTCGGTCTGTCTGTATGTCTGTCGGTCTGTCTGTATGTCTGTCTGTCGGTCTGTCTGTCTGTCTGTCTGTCTGTCGGTCTGTCTGTATGTCTGTCTGTCGGTCTGTCTGTCTGTCTGTCTGTCGGTCTGTCTGTATGTCTGTCGGTCTGTCTGTCTGTCTGTCTGTCGGTCTGTCTGTCTGTCTCTCTGTCTGTCTATCGGTCTGTCTGTCTGTCTGTCGGTCTGTCTGTATGTCTGTCTGTCTGTCGGTCTGTCTGTATGTCTGTCTGTCTGTGTGTGTGTGTATGTGTTGAAGTGCTGAATTGGAAATTCATGGCTCATTGCAAGATAATGTTTTTTTTTGTTGTTGTTGTTTTAGAAATCAGACTTTACAATTGTGTACTGTAAATGAAATCTTCAGACACATTGATTAAGTGTGACAAAAAGACTAACAATAAAAGAAATCCTTAGAAGTGTATTTTGTATTCTTTCTTTCTGTTTGACTGAAACAATAATCAATTGATGAATAGCTGAAGAGATGCCCAGCACCTAAAATAAATCTGTTTTTGCCAGCTTCTCACCTTAAATCAAATCTTTCTGTTTGTTTTGTTGTAGCTCAGCATGATTTTCCATCGTGATATTTAACTCAGATGTGTGTCTTGTGCTCTCAGGGAGATCGTGGTGAGACGGGTCAGCCTGGGCCACCTGGAGAAAAGGGAGCGATGGTAAGGAGTAAGTCTGGATCTCGTCTCTGCTCTCAAAGGGGACTCTAATACCCTGACCTTCAGCAGTCACTGTAACTGCGATGACTGGAAAGTGGTAGTATGTAGGAAAATGCCTCATCAGCCGTTTTCCATTCATGAGAGAATCAGCTCGATCGCTGCAAGAGTCATTTCCCTCTCAATGACAAAAGGAAATTGTAGCCATTTGCTGTGCAAAGTGGTTTGGGAACAATGTCAAAGTTGAAACCAAACTCAAGGCACTCTAAAGAAACCCAAGAGGGAAAGCTTCCAGTCTTGCCGTCATTTCAGTAGTTCCTATAACACTTAACACTGTCTTTATGCATGGTGCTCAGGGCAATCCAACAGAAATGAGTTAAAGAGTTGAGTTTTACTGTTTTAAATACATTCAGCTGACCTCCGGGTCTGTTGGAAGCACTTTTAGCTTAGCTTAGCATAGATCATTGAATCAGATTAGACCATTAGCATCTCGCTCAAAAATTGTAAAAAAAAAAAAAAAAGTTTCGATAATTTAATCATTTAAAGCTTAAATCTTCTGTAGTTTCAGAGTTAAAGCGTTGAGTTTTACTATTTTTGAATCCATTCAGCCGATTGTAAGCACTTTTAGCTTAGCTTAGCTTAGCATTGATCATGAATCAAATTAGACTATTAGCATCTCGCTCAAAAAATTGTAAAAAAATAGTTTCGATAATTTTCTCATTTAAAGCTTGAATTTTCTGTAGTTTCATAGTTAAAGAGTTGAGATTTACCATTTTTTATATATTCAGTCGATCTCCAGTTCTGATGGGAGCACTTTTAGCTTAGCTTAGCATAGATCATTGAATTGGATTAGACCATTAGCATCTCTCTCAAAAAAAATGTAAATAAAGGGTTTCAATAATTTTCTCATTAGAAGCTTTAATCTTCTGTAGTTTCAGAGTTAAAGAGTTGAATTTTACCATTTTTTATATATATTCAGTTGATCTCTGGTTCTGTTAGAAGCACTTTTAGCTTAGCTTAGCATACATTATTGAATCACATTAGACCATTAGCATCTCGCTCAAAAAAAATTAAAAAGAGTTTCAGTAATTTTCTCATTTAAAGCTTGAGTTTTCTGTAGTTTCAGAGTTAAGGTGTTGAGTTTTTAAAAAAATTATACATTCAGCCGACATTTGGGTCTGTTGGGAGCACTTTTAGCTTACCTTAGCGTAAGTCATTCAATTGGATTAGACCATTAGCATCTCACTCAAAAATTCCAATAAAGAGTTATGATAATTTTCCTATTTAAAGCTTGCGTCTTCTGTAGTTTCAGAGTAAAAGAGGTGAGTTTTACTATTTTTTGAATACATTCAGTCAATCTAAGGAGCGGTTAGGAGCACTTTTAGCTTAGCTTAGCAAAAATCATTGAATCGGATTAGACTATTAGCATCTTGTTCAAAATTTGACTTTTATTTGATAATTTTCCTATTTAAAGATTGACTCTTCTGTAGCTTCATCATGCACTTAGACCAAAAGAAAATGAAAGTTGTTATTTTCTAGGCTGATATGACTAGGAACTATACTCTCACTCTGGTGTAATAATCAGGGAACTTTGCTGCTGTACAATGGTTACCAGGGACATGCAGAGACCTTTTAAGGGGCAGGGGCTCAAATGGAAAAAAGGGCACTTTTTATCAAATAATAGTAATAATTGTACTTTAATAAATAAAATATATTATAATGAGATTATTAAGGAGAATTCACCCTAAATTCACCATATACTCACCCTTAAAAGGATAGTTAATTCAAAACTGAAAATTCTGTCACCATTTACTCACCTTTTACTTGTTCCAAACCCATTTGACTTTTTTTTTCTTTTCTTCTGTTGAACACACAAAGTAATATTTTGAAGAAAGCAGGAAACCTGTAACCATTGACTTTCATGGTGTTTGTTTTTCCTACTCTGGAAGTCAATGATTTCAAGCTTATAGCTTTCTTTAAAATATCTTTTTTTTAATCTTTTATTCGTTAGTGTTCAACAAAATAAAGAGACAAAAGAAATGGAACCACTTGAGGGTGAGTACATTTAAATTTTTGGGTGAACTATCCCTTTTCAATCTATTATTTTTGTTTGAGTGTTTTTTTTTCTCTTGAACAAAATAAAATGTTTTGAAGAATGTAGGACACACTGATAGCCACTGACTTCCATAGCTAGCCTATATGTACATGTTTTATAGCTTCAATTAACATTATATATTCTGTGTGACTGCAAAAACAAGAGGGCAATATTTTCACTATCCAGCTGTCGTTTCTTCATTACATTAGCCTGTATGCCTATGAACTAAACTTTAGCTAACTTATTACATGGTTGTTAATCCGGAGGATGTTAGCAAGACAAAATAGCCTATTTGCTTTTGAACTTTCGGATAAATAACTGACGTTAAATTTGAGCCTCAGGTAGTCTTTTGTGAACCGTTACTCACCTCCACACAATGAAGATGAATGACGGATGAATTTACATCGGTGTTTCTGTCGATCATATCGCGCTGCCGTAACAGAGGTCAGCTACTAATATATGTTGTACACACACTCCGTCTGCAGTGTGCGTATGGGTCAGACTGTAAAGCTATGGCCCAGATGCAGTCCGTGTGCAATGCGGATGCAGGAGTTGGCATAGGCGCTAAAAGACGTTACTCCACTGTTGACACCTTACTTTCGAGGCGAGAGTAACTAGGTAAGCAGAGTCTTCGTTAGAGCATTCGCCTCGCATGTGGGTTTTCTTTCCAAATCGTCGGTTCGAGGCTCGCTTGGAGTGGCTTGACTAAAACCAAGATATACTTTAAAATTTCGTTTTTTTATTGTTTGACAGGGAAAGCGGTCCTTAAATAGAACACGCATTAACTTATACATATATTCTATTATTAGTAGTAGGCCTATTTAAAAAATAATTATTATCCCCAGGAAAAAAGGGCACTTTCTCTCCAGGAGAAAAAAGGGCAGGGGCTCAAGCACCCAAAGCCCCCACCTCTACACGTGCCTGATGGTTACAGTAGACACAATGATATTACACACTGCTGTTGTTTAGTTACCTAGCTACATACTATTATCAGGTGCTGTATAATATTATTGTACCTGCTGAAGCTATGGTATTTGGCTTATTTATGCTAAGCTAAGCTAAAAGGGCTCCCGGTAAACCCAGAACTTTTGCTGAATGGATTAAAAAATGATACAACTCACACTTTAACTCTAGTAAAGTTAGAAAGTGAGCCAATTTGCAAATTAAAGTGGAGTATTTCTTTGATTATTGTGTACTTGCCAGCAAGCAATGTAGGAATTTTCATCAGCTTAAGTGTCTTTATGTCTTGTTTTTCAGAAATATCTGAAAGTGCTGACAACAAAATAAATATAATCGAGAAACAGAACTCCAGAAGGCATTCTGGCTTTCATAGTGTGTATTTGTCTTGATGCGCTGGTAAATTTTTCATTTGTTTTTAACTTGTTTACAGATGCAATAAGTTGAACAATCTGCCAGTGCAGCGAGATAAAATATGTTCTTCTCTGAAAGGAAAAATGTTTCTTTTATTGTTTGTGTTCCAAGTAAAAGCGTCTTGCTGAATGGATGTCAATGGGTGAAAGATGACATGACCTATTTTGGTATCCTCGTCACTTTCATTTTATATAAAGTTCATAACAGGCATGTTTCAAATAACTTTTGTGTGTTGAAATTTTAAACAAAGTGTTGAAATATGTTATATGTATATTTATGTAAAAAATGAAACAACATAGGGAACCACGATCGCCTCACAGCAAGAAGGTCGCTGGTTCGAGCCTCGGCTGGGTCAGTGGGCATTTCTGTGTGGAGTTTGCATGTTGTCCTCGTGATCGCGTGGGTTTCCTCTGGGTGCTCCGGTTTCACCCACAGTCCAAACACATGCGCTATAGGTGAATTGGGTAAGCTAAATTGTCCGTAGTGTATGTGTGTGAATAAGTGTGTATGGATGTTTCCCAGTGAGGGGTTGCAGCTGGAAGGGCATCTGCTGCGTAAAACATATGCTGGATAAGTTGGCATTTCATTCCGCTGAGGCGACCCCAGATTAATAAAGGGACTAAGCCGAAAATAAAATGAATTACTTAATTAATTATTTTTATTATTATTATTATTATTAATATTATTTAATTACTACTTGTCAGCACTCAAACAACAAAAATATCATACACTAAAACAATTGTAACTTACAGTCACAATAGAAATAGGTATTAGAGATTGTTGCTAATATGAGAGATGATTGCATAATGTTGTGCCTGTGATTGTTTTTAAGGGTCACCCAGGAGTTCCAGGAGAGAGAGGCCCGTCTGGACCAGCAGGTGCACCAGTAAGTCGCTGTTATGTATTCTAATATAGTAGTCAACATTTAAAATGGATTTTAACAAAATCATTAATCAAAATCATCAAAAATCATCCTAAGACAAGAATACTTTTTTATAATATTTTTTATAACTAATTTTTTTTACGACAAAGTTAAAGTCTGTGTGAATAAGAAGTTGCAAGACTTTTATTTGAGTCTGATGATGGATATTCAATTTAAACTGAATATTGAGTACGAGCATACCTGCCAACATTTGTCCCTGAAAATGTTATACTATAATTTGTTTCTGTTTAGTACAGCATATTATTTGCAGTAAATAACTGAACTGAACTATTATGCCTCATAAGTTTCATTGACAGTTTTATTGATCACTAAGATGTGATTGACTTGGATTTAATTTCCTTTGATTTAAAAATAAAAATTGCAAAAATAGCTTAGATGTTGCTAAGTTACTTTTGCCAAGTAGCTTTAGCTTAGCTTGCTACATTTCCCAGAGTGTGGCTTTTAGTGTAGTTAAGTTACATTTTAAGTAGAGTAGCTAATAGATTAGCTTATTACATTTTTCAAGTAGCTTGCCCAACACTGGAAATGCACATTGTAATTAGTTAATTAATACAGACTTTAATGAAAGATTTCGATACTCTTCAAATGTTGACTGTATATCTAAACTAAAGAGTCTCTAAACAAAGCAGCATTGACACCAATTTATTTTTTAATATTATTATGCTGCTTTAGCATCTGCATGTTGTCCAGTCATCTGGTCTGAAGCTATCTAGCCAAATCCACATTAACACTTTAGTTTGTCACAATTCACACTATTAACTATTAGCTTATTACCTGACTATTATTAAGATATTAACTGTTCATTAGTAGTTGTAAAGTATGATCTTATTCTGCATTCCTAATCCAAACCCTAAACCAAACTTCTACCTTACAAACTACTAATAAACAACTAATTAGTCGTTTATTTAGCTAGTAGTGTTAGTTAATGGTTTGTTAATACCGTAACACTTTAGTTGGTACACAATTCAGGCTTATAACTAGGGCCAGACGGAATCTGCGGACGTTTTTTGCTGTTTCTGCGGAGAATTTTGGTAAAAATCTGCGGATTTCTGTGGAATTATTTTGGGAGTACCATAACTAAAACCTTAATATGTGAAATAAAAAATAATATCTTTTTAACTTGTATTTAATGTTTAAAATGCAAATCCAATTAGATTAACTGTAAATAGTTAACTTTAAGTAAATAAACAGAATTAATGATGGGCTAAAAATCTGCGGGAAATCTGCGGAAAATCTGCAGAAAATCTGCGGAATTCTGCACGCGCAGATTCCGTGTGGGCCTACTTATAACTAATAGCTTATTACAGTAGCAGCTAGAGGTGTCAAAATTAATTGTTTCTTCGGTGCACCGCGATGCAGCTGTGATCGCCGCTGCCATTTATCAGTGTCACTCATCTGTGAAGAGCGCCGGCACGTAAGAGCCAATCGCAGCCCTTTCTGTTGAGCGCGTGACCAATCATAGAGGTGTAAGAAAGAACTTGCTAGACAAGGCTCAGAGAGCGAGCGGGATATTTATATTTGTTTATTTGCTATAAATGCTCGTGTTGTTTAAAGGTACATTTTATATATCTGACTGTTTGTATTAAAGGACAAAATTGTATTACAAATAGTAAATATAAATATATTTATACATTTTAATACAAGAATGGTTGTGCTGTGAATAAAATATAAAACTGTGTATGGACAGCATCGTCAATGCACCGTGATGCACCGAGATATCGAATTGAACCGAATCGATGGCATGATAATCATATCCGAACTGAACCGTGAGATCAGTGTAGGTTCACACCTCTAGTACCAGCCTATTATTAAGATATTAACTGTTCATTAGTAGTTATAGAGTATGATCTTATTCTGCATCCCTAATCCTACCCAAACCCTAAACCCAACTTCTACCTTACTAACTGTTGATAAACAGCTAATAAGTGGTTTATTAAGCTAGTAGTGTTAGATAATGGTTTGTTAATACCATCAATTGTGACCTAAACTAAAGTGTTACGAAATCCACAATACAGAAAGCATCTTTAAAAGCCAAGTCTGTCTCACTTTATGCAACAATTAGCTGTTTACATTCTTCCATTAAAGATATCCGTACTCACTATTGACAGACAACGGAGTAATTCCCATTTCTCCTGAATGAAACTCTTCTTTTGCACTATTCACACAAACGTCGCGTCACGCAAGCAATTGGCAGGAAATGCCTTTTGGAGGCACTTGAATGACCCTGCGAGCAGCGGAGGACAAATATAAACATCAGGCTTTGAAGGACAGAGCCGCTGTAATCGGGTCAAGTGATGTTTGTTTGCCTGCCAGAGACTCTTTCCAGCTCTAGCTGAGGTTTCTGAGGGAACGTTTGATTCATTCTTGTCTTTTCTGTGTCCTCCAGGGGCCTCATGGATCCAGGGGCCTCAGCGGCACCAGGGGGCCCAAAGGCACAAGGGTAAGACCTGATCGTTTTCTTTAACAACAGTGATGGTGCTTGCATAGATATAGTTGAAGTCAGAATTATTAGCCCTCCTGTGAATTATCAATATTTCCAAAATTATGTTTAACAATGCAAGGAATTTTTCACAGTATTTCCTAAAATGTTTTTTCTTCTGTAGAAAGTCTTGTTTTATTTCGCCTAGAATAAAAGCAGATTTTAATTGTCTAAAAAGCATTTTAAGGTCAATATTATTAGCCCCCTTAAGCTATTTTTTATTGTCTACACCCACTGCTCTAGAACTGAACGTGAATGGATTTGTTAATATCAGCTGTCAATCACTCAGTCAATGCCTTCTGCCTTCAGATGACAGGAGTTACAACCGCGGAAATGTGAAGCGCTGAAGAAAATAACACTGACAGGTTTAGTTTTAATAAGCACCTAAAGTTACTAATAATGGCACATCTTATTCGTGATCATGTGCTGAATGTTACTCCACCATATACACTTTTCCAAGAGTGGATAAAAGACTTCCAGTGGCTTCAAGTCCGCTATGAAAATAACTAAAGCCATTCACTGTAAAGTCTGTGGGACGGGGTTTGCAGGTAACAGCGGTTACCACTGAATCTACACATTTTAAGCGCGAGAGGTACTGTATAATCCTTCATTTAATCCTCACGATGCTGTCAGCCGTGCAAGCAGCATCTATATGTAAAATTTAACACAGCTCATGAAAAGACCGTTATTGCTATTAAGATGACAATAATGAGTTATATATCAATATAAATGTGGGGCGGGGCGATGGATCATGATGCCGGCTCAGCATTGTAAAGTTTGTCGGCCATCGGCAATGGACGATGGCATCGTCTATCGGCCCAACCCTAATTTGTATCATATACATATATTTTATATCTAAATATAAATAAACATTTTCTCAAATATATACATGCATTTGTGTATTTATATATACATAATAAATATACACAGTACACACACTTAAACTATATCAAAACAAACTTGTTATTAACTGCGATTGATTTTTGCCCAGCACTAAATTTTTTTTTTTGGGGGGTTTCATCTTATTGGATAGGACAGTAGAGAGAATTGACAGGAAAGCATGGGGAGCAGAGAGAGGGGAAGGATCGAACTCGGGTCGCCGTGAGCACCGGAGTGCATGTGTCGACGCACTAACCACTACACCACTGGCGCCGACCCCAGCACTAAATTTATTATTACGTCTACATCTTATCACTGATTGGGGAAAGTACTGCTTTACATTATCTATGTTTGTCGATCACTATAGACTTTTAAAAAATACACATCTAATTTGTATGCATATTCATATGCGCTGCATTATAAAATGCCTTCTCAAAACTTTTGAGTATAATTATAATGCCGACAAACTACACTCAAATACATGTAGGCAAACTGTGATGGAGGAAAACTATTTTATATTAAAGTGTTGTTCACTTCATATTACTTGTCACGGTCGTGGTGTGGGGAAAAGGAGCGAGGACTCAAGTGCAAGATAAATGGGTTTATTTATAATAAAATAAAATAAAAAGGCAAAAATAAACAACCCCGAGGGGGAAAAACACTACTGAATAAAAATAAACAAACAACACAAACTGGACAGGGCAGGCTGGCAGGGATCTGGACTGGAGGACAGGACAAGGCAGGATGAACGATGAAACACGATGTACAACGATGATGTACGAAGACGAACTCGCACAGGACAGCAGACATGAGGAGATCTTAAGGATGAGTAAATTAACACAAACAGGTGAACATGATAAACTAATAATGGGTTAACAAGGAGGGTAGGGCTAGACAATAGACGGGAGAGCACATGACACAAAAAGACAACACAAACCATGCACTCACATAACACTAGACTAGAACACGCAGCCAATAAGAAAACTCATTAACTGCGTGTTCATGACAACACAAGCACGCCACAAAAAGCACGCGGTCACAATGTAAACATCCAACCACGTGCTTAGACAACACCACAGACGCAAGACACGAGCACACGATAGATAAACACCTTACCGTGCGCTCACACATAAGCAACGCGCATATTTCATCTCAGCGCCAACCGAAACCAAAACCAACCAGACTGAGACGCTGAGAATGAAACAGCGCGATGCAGACAGAACAAAACACAAACACGAGTACGAGCACGTCACAAGCGCATGCAGACCACGCGCATCCGCATCAAGCGGGAGCGCGCACCATCTGCACGCACTCATGACGGCGCGCACACAGAGACACACACAATGACAGAACACAAGCGCTCGACCCGAGAAAACTCGAGCCGAGCGCAACAGGGCATGACAAGACAGAGCTAGTGTCTGGACTCTGCCACCAAACAAGAATTTGCAAGACCAGAGTGGCAGAACCCTGACATTACTCAATTACTAAATGTACTCAATTGGGTGTCAGATTCACTTTATATTACTCAATATACCATCATCACCTTAGCTACAACTACAGTAAATACAAATTAATTGTATTCAGTTGTAGGTATTTAAACAGTCCAGGACTCAATTAAATGTTGAAAATTAAGATTTCTTCTAAGCCCACCCCTGTCAAAATAGTCTGGCTACTATTCCGCTGTGTCACTGTTGTACTATATCAGTAAAGCTCTTAAAAGGAGGATTATCAAAAGCACTTACAACTGGAACATCAAACGCAGGCAGGACAAGGAGTGGTGATAATATAATACCGGAACACGAATAAACTGAACTCAGGGGTATCAATACACAAGACATGATTAAACTGAATAAATACAGGGTTGCGACACAGGTGGAACTAATAAACATTAACAAATGGCGGGAAAACAGAACAAAGGAGTCACATGACATAAACAGAAGCACATGGAACACAGCCCATGGGGAATCACATGACACAAATACAAGGAACGTAACACAGTGACAACACCCAAAATCGTGGCACGCTAAACCTAAATTATACCTGATCCTATTTCTCAAAAGACTTGGATTAAATTGTTATTGAAAATTTAAAGAGCGAGAGCTTTGAGTTTCTCAAACACGTTTTAACATTAACCTATTTATCATACAGTTGAAGTCAAAATGATTAGCCCTCCTGTGAATTTTTTTCTCTTTTTTAAATATTTCCCAAATGATGTTTAACAGAGCAAGGAATTTTTCACAGTATTTCCTATAATATTTTTTTATTCTGGAGAAAGTCTTTTTTGTTTTATTTCGGCTAGAATAAAAGCAGTTTTAAATTTTTTAAAAACCCTTTTAAGGTCAATATTATTAGCCCTCTTAAGCAATTTTTTTTTCAATTGTCTACAGAACAAACATCATTATACAGTGATTTGCCTAATTACCCTAACTCATAACTTTATACCCTATACCCTAACTTTAAGTTAAGCCTATAAATGTCACTTTAAGCTGAATACTAGTGTCTTGAAAACTAGAAATCTGGTGAAATATTATGTACTGTCATCATGGCAAAGATAAAAGAAATCAGGGTAACACTTTATAATAACTACACACTATGAACTATTTATTAAGCATTGGCAAATAGTGAATTCATTATCTGTTAAGCATTAACTCTACATTAATAAACGTTAGTAAGCAGTTTATAACTGTAGCTACAAATACTGTATTCTTGACTTATAAGCATATGTGTAATGTGTTTAATAATTGTGTTTTTATACTTTTTTAATGATTCATTTTTCATTACTAATTGAAGTATTGCATTACTTACAAACCAGTTATTTAATAAAGTTATAGTTGGTGTTTTTTAAGATCATTCAGAATGAGTTAGTTAGAAACATTTATATATCTTATTGTTCAGGCATATATTAATAGTTAATTTGTATGTTAATAAATGCTTTATTAACTCAACTACATCCAGTTTTGTGACCTAATCTAAAGTGAGGACTATTTATGCTTTATGAATCCCTTATAAATGACAATTAAAGGCTCAGTTATAAAATAAACGACTTAATTCATTTCTATTCATTTAAAGATACACAAATGAAACTGTATCAAGTGAAAAATAAATCTTTGCGATCTTAACTAAAATAAAATTACTGTGCAGATTAAACATCCCTAAATAACAATGAAATGTTGTATCATAATGTAATGTAATGTGTATTTATATAGCACATTTATTGTGTATGGCCATACACCCAAAGCGCTTCACAATCATGAGGGGAGTCTCTCCACACCACCACCAATGTGTAGCATCCATTTGGATGATGCAACGGCAGCCACAGGACAACGGCGCCAGTGCGCTCACCACACAACAGCTATTGGTGGAGTGAAGAGACAGTGATAGAGCCAATTCGGTGGATGGGGATGATTAGGAGGCCATGATGGGTAAGTGCCAATTGAGGGACTTTGGCCAGGACACCGGGGTTACACCCCTACTCTTTACGAGAAGTGCCATGGGATTTTTAATGACCACAGAGAGTCAGGACCTCGGTTTAACATCTCATCTGAAAGACGGCGCCCACTAACAGTGTAGTGTCCCCTTCACTTTTACTGGGGCATTAGGACTCACACAGACCACAGGTTGAGTGCCCCCTGCTGGCCCCTCTAACACCACTTCCAACAGCAACCTGGTTTTCCCATGTGGTCTCCCATCCTCCCATCCCATCTCAGTCCTGCTTAGCTTCAGTGAGTAACCGGTCTTGGGATGCAGGGTGATATGGCTGTGGCATATCATAATATTCATTCATTCGTTTTCTTTTCGGCTTAGTCGCTTTATTAATCTGGGGTCGCCACAGCGGAATGAACCGCCAACTTATCCAGCATTTGTTTTACGCAGCGGATGCCCTTCCAGCCGCAACCCATCTCTGGGAAACATCCATGCACACTCATTCACACTCATACACTACGGACAATTTAGCCTACTCAATTTACCTGTACTGCATGTCTTTGGACTGTGGGGGATACCGGAGCACCCGGAGGAAACCCACGCGAACGCAGGGAGAACATGCAAACTCCACACAGAAACGCCAACTGATACAGCCGAGACTCGAAGCAGCGACCTTCTTGCTGTGAGGCGACAGCACTACCCCACTGCGCCACTGCTTCGCCTGTATCATAATATATTGTTAAATTATAATATTGTTGTTGTTTTATCTAGTTTTATGTTATATTTTGACACTCCTGTTATTTAACAATGTTTAACTTTACAGTAATTTTACTTTTTAGATAAGATTGCAAAGATGTATCGTTTATTTGATATTGAGCCTTTAATTGTCATTTATAAGGGATTTATTAAGCATTAATAGTTCTCACTTTAGATTAGGTCACAAAACTGGATGAAGTTGAGTTAATAAAGCATTTATTAACATACAGAGTAACCATTACTAAATGCCTGAATAATAAGATATATAAATGTTCATTTCAATAGTTTATTAATCATTTACTAACTCATTCTAAATGATCTTGGAAACCACCAACTATTCTTAAATACAAATGGTTTTGTAAATAAGGCAATACTTAATTTAGTCATGAAAAGTTCATCATTCACAAATTCTGAAAGTACAATTAAGCACATTATAAATGTGCTTATGTCAAGAATAGAGCATTTGTAGCTGCAGTTATAAACTGCTTACTTATATCTAATAACCTCCTAGGGCCCGAGTGTCCACATACGTGGACAGCACATTTTTAGCTCTTAAGTGGCTATTTAAAATACTTTGAATGTTTTATATTTTGTTACAGACATACAGTGTCATCCTGCAACTGTTTTGCAGCATATGGAATGTCAAAAACCCTATTTTTAACTGTCCGAAATGGGAAAAAAATGTTGTTTTTACTCTCTGATAGTCAAAGCAAGTTCACAAAAACAATTCTATGTTAAATATGCATAAAAGAAAATTCAGGAAAAGTGTTTTATCTAAATTCAGACCATGAGTCCACATATATGGACATCATTTTTCTCTAAATGTACATCATATCAAAAGATGATACTTAGATTTTTATTCTAATTAGGTTCCAATAAGCCCAAATAGCAAAGAGAAATAAAAAAAAATGCATGTAAAAAAAACACCTTGGGCCTTAAGAGGTTAATGTAGAGTTAAAGCTTAACAAATATTGAATGAATAAATGAATGAATTAATGAATTCACTATATGCTAATGCTTAATAAATGATTCATAGCGTGTAGTTATTATAAAGTGTTACCAAAATCAGTTATTAGAAATGAGTTATTAAAACTATTATAAACTAAAAATCTACTTTCCATTAAACAGAAATTGGAAGAAAAAATATACAGTACAGGGGCTAATAATTCAAGAGGGCTAATAATTCTGAGTGTAGGTTTGAATCAATATGAGAGTGAGTAAAAGATGACACAACTACTGTATTTAGGTATGTTTATAGACTACTATATAAATGTATCTATTATCTTTTAACTCTTTATGTTTGCATTTTAAATTGTATCCCCTGGATGATTTGGTATCTCCAACACTTTAGGACAAACTTGTCACCGATTAGAGAAAATGTGAAGTATTTTTATAGATAACGCTAAAAAGTTAAGTCCAGCTGCAGTTGGACTAGTCATTTTTTGGAAGTGAAACAGCACCATCACAATGAAGGAGTCAATGCCACCCACAGGATCTGCTCTCAGTCAAAGCGAGCAGCGGGAGTCGAGGGCAAACAGAGGACAGGCTTGAGAGAAGTAGCAAAAATCAAGAGCAGATTTTGGATTTACAATGACTGCGAAAGTCAAATTTGGGTTGTTTGGATGTGTGTCATGCTGGTGGGTGTTAAGGGAACCTGTGGGGGTTGCTGAAGAGTTCAGCTTTGAGGACCGATTGGAAAGTCCCAAGCCTGAGGATTGGATTATATCAATGATGTCAAAGTTATCAAAAAGACTAAGTCGGAGGGCTCTTCAAGTCAATATGAGTTGTCATTTGCAACCAATTTTACTTTCATAATATAATGTATTTCAAAGTGAAACATAATATTCAATGAGAAAACAGAGTACAGTGGATTGATTTTATCCATCAGGAATTGATTAGGATGTGAAAAAAAATATTCAGCTAATTGGATTTACAGTAAGATAATAGGGTTGGGCCGATAAACGATGCCATCCTCCATCGCCAATGGCCGATAGACATCACGATGCTGAGCCGGCATCGCCGATCCTCCGCCCCGCCCCCGTCACAAACCAGCTGGTGAAAAATACACACTCAGGCCCCATTTACACTAATACAGCTTAGTTTTAAAATGGCATTTAGAACGAAAATGACCCACGTCCACACTGGTGTTTCATCTGGCATTTCTGAACAGGCCACCGTCTACTGAAAACGCACATCACATGACCACACCCACACACACACACACACACACACACTGCAACAGACACACACACACACACACATTGTCATGCGCTCGTCTGAGCTCCAGAGAACAGTGTATGTCGGACAGTTTATCAAGGATGTATCGCTGGATCGTGTCTCACTATAGTTGTTAAATGTGATATTTAATTAATCTTGTCTCTATCCAGGGCTTAATTTGTGCCGGAACACGCCGGATTCGGATCCACCACCTCTGAAATCTGATCCGGCACCTCATTTTACAGATCTCCCTCCTCAATTGCCCTCCTCCCCTGTCCGCTGTTCATTTTCACTTTCTTCCGCGACTCTTCAACCCTCTTTAATTTCCGTCACGATGTTTCACATTAGACATCGTACGATGCTAAATTGGTCAACATCGCCCAACCCTATAAGATAACCTTATCCAGAAATAAAAAATCAAACCCTTTTATCTTGGATACCTTCACACCTGTGGTTCAGTTCATTTGGTTTGGACAAATGACAATATATGATAAATTGTAGCATTTTGTCAGCCATTTTGGCTCATTTTCACACACAGTTATAAATTGCTGTAAAATTGACGGTACAACTTTTGTACTTTTGACAAGTGCACTGTAAATTAACAATTGCAATTGTGCTGTAGTGTTACACAGTTATAATTATTTATTTACAGTGCGATTGTAAAATTTACAGTATTACTGGCAATGTTTACATGCAGTATTACTGGCAAAATTTGTGCACTGTAAATTAACAATTACAACTGTGCGGTAAAACTACTATTTAAACCAAAATTGACGATAATACTGTCAATTTTACAGCAATATTTTACATATTTTCAGATTTTCCTGGTCCGACCAGTTGAAATGAACCAAAATGTAGTCATGTGACATCATCCATATCACTCATTGACCATATAAGTAACTGAACGAGTGTAATTTCCTGAACTGCTTTCTAATTGGTCAGAGTTAATGTGCGGGAATATTCCAACAAAACTTCAGAAAAAAGGCAAACAACAAGACCCTAGTTAGTATGGAGAGACGCTGGCTGAATTGTATATTCATTCATTTTCTTTTCGGCTTAGTATCTTATTAAATTTGGGGTCGCCACAGTGGAATGAACCACCAACTTATCCAGCATATGTTTTACGCAGAGGATGCCCTTCCAGCTGCAACCCATCTCTGGGAAACATCCATACACACTCATTCACACTCATACACTACGGACAATTTAGCCTACCCAATTCACCTGTACTGCATGTCTTTGGACTGTGGGGGAAACCCACGCGAACCCACGCGAACGCGGGGAGAACATGCAAACTCCACACAGAAATGCCAACTGACCCAGCTGATGCTCGAACCAGCGACCTTCTTGCTGTGAGGCGACAGCACTACCTACTGCGCCACCACGTCGCCTGAATTGTATATTGTGTAGTATATTATATGCATCACTTTAGACCAACTCTGCATTTCGAGAATGGCTAGAAAACACTTTACTGCACATGGTGAAGGTGTATTGTCACTTCAGGGATGCCATGAAGCTATGTTGCTAACACACTTTCAAAAATACTTACCGTCCTCCCATAATGACTACGGCTGCTGGTTTGGTCCAAAAATGTTTTTTGCAATTGGGTCTGTTTGAGTTTGGCTCAGGTTTCACCACAAATGAACCACTCCAGTGTTGAAAAGCATACAGAGACCAACTCTTTAGGAAGGTCTTTGTATGCTTTTTTTTTTTTTTATCCGTTGTGGTGCTGCATTCACACCTGCCCAAATCAATCACACCAAAAATGAACTCAAGTGCAATTCAAGCAAACTAAATGAGGCAGGTGTGAAATCATTCTTAGTAACAATTTGCTTCAACAAACAGTTCACAATAAGACCATTAAAGTTGTGTTCACATTCACAATTTGGTTCTCTTAGTTCATTTAGTCTGGAAAGAAAAATTGTCCTGGTTCACTTAGCATTCACAGTTGTCATTTAAAAGGCTGAAAAACATAATAAACATAATGAAGAGATTATTAAATGTGCAAAGGAGTCAAAACAGTACCAGTATTAGGCTCATTCTGAAAACGTAGTCCCGTGGACGTTTCTGGAGACCGCAACATACGGCCCGGGAGGTACGTATTTTTGCAGTTTTTGTTTTCGCAAATCCGCGAGAGGCCGCTGTGTGTGCTATTTACCTATATTTACCTACGTTCGTGCCCGCGCTGTGCCCGCGCTCGCGTAAACCCACCAGAGGCCGCTGTCGACCTACCGTCTGTCTGTCTGAATGATTGACTGGGCGACCGGCCAATCGACTGACCCACCCTCCTCCTTCCGTAAACCCAACCAATTTTACCGATTGACCCGCCCACCCACATACTTCCCTAAACCCAACCGTTTACAAAAGCAGTCCAGAAAAAGAAAAGCCCTCGACTGATTTTTACCACGTTTTCGGATTTTACCACATTCTCAGCCTGTTATTCACTCGTTCATTTGATTTTTTTGGATTCTGATTTCTGGAACCGCTCTTCCCCAGACTCGAATCCGGTCGTCGTCTTCATGGTCAACTCCTCTCTGCGTCTCAAGTTCACCGACGTACAGGACGAGCTAACGGGACAAACTGGTTGCGGCGGGAAAGCCCTCCACACAGAGGTAAACGGTCAGCCGGTAAGCGCCAAAAGTAATGGCGTCATACCGCCCCGTAGCGTTTGCTTAAAAAATGAAATGCAGCCATACGTACCTCCTGCTACATAATTCGCGGTCTCCAGAAACGTCCACGGGACTACGTTTTCAGAATGAGCCTGTGTTGCGTATTTCTTTGTTACACACGAATGAGGATCTGCTACAAGTAGGCTTATTTCAAAATAATGTATTGAGCTGTAATCTAAAAAAATCGTAATAGTAATTCGAAAAATAAGGTGTACGTTTGTGCACACTGTCCATTTTAGTCTAATCTTGTGACATCCTCTTTTTGGTTCATTTAGATGTCATTGACCATGTTGCATTGACATTTCAGTCACCAGAATTCAACCAAATTATGTCTTTTCAGAGGTCCCAGTACATTTATTTGATGCACACCAAGGTTTCTATATATACTGTATATTCATATATGGCCATGTGGGAGACTTTGTTGTAATCTAACCGAACTTGTCAAGTGTGAATGCACTTTTAAAAAGTCTAATGTGATTTCACATCAATATTTCCATTGACGTTTCACACTTCAGTGAATTTCATGCTACAGTTTCAAGCTGTATAATGTGTTAATACATTTCTTTGCTTTGCTGGCTTCCCATCGGAAATCCTATCAGCATTAAAGCTGTCTGTCCTCACATCGCAAAAAACACATTTCTCAAACTAAATTCACCATTACAAATGAAGCATTAATCCTCCAGCAAAAAGAGATGAACAGCAGTCAGTTGCCACTGATGGAGAACGCTGAGGTCTGGGATTTCAGCCTCATCATTTTCTAAATGCTCAGTACTGTTAGTTCTCATGGACATGTGCATTTATCTCACTGCTTTTTGGAGGCCAGGATTCATGTTATTTACTGAGGAATAGAAAGAAATGCAGCACTAATAATACTGTTAAATGTTAGAAGGTTCCTTAATAACGTGATATATTCAAACCCTTAAGAGAAGGTCATACACAACAAGCAATTATGTCACAGCTAAACATAGATGTGGGGTGTCACGGTGGCTCAATGGTTTGCATGTTGTGTGTGTAGGTGTTTCCCAGTACTGGGTTGTAGCATCCTCTGCGTAAAACATATCCTGGATAAGTTGGCGGTTCATTCCGCTGTGGCAACCCCAGATTAATAAAGGGACTAAGCCAAAAAAAAAAAAAAATGAAGGAATGACTAAACAGACGTCTTGGCTAAAACCAGGCTACATTTGAGCTGAAAATCAAATAGACGTCTAACAATCTAAAAATAGACCAGTCATCAAATTCAAGTTTAAAATAAAATAATCTATTTGATATCTGTTAAACACACACACGCTTGCTGCGTATTTACAAGGAGATGAGGCCTAATTATGAAATATTCCATCATGCAGAGCAAGATGGAAATGGCCATTTAAAAATAAATAAATAATACAGCAGACAAAATGGTAACTAGAGATGTAACGATTAACTGGTTTTAATTTGTCACGGTTAATTAATCGTAAAGGCTTCTCAACACCGCATTTCTGCACAGAACAAAACTGCAGCAACCAAACAAAGGTATGCCAACTGTGTGCTAGTTTGTACATCGAGACTAATAACCACGCACACTGGATTAACTATGAATAAGGCTATTAACTAAGGCAAGCTCATGTAAATTGATTATTTTCAATGGAGGGACGTGCACGCGACGCAACGCGCTCACGCGTTTCAGCCGCACCTAGTTGAGATGACAGGGAGATGTGTGACTGCGAGAACTGCAAACGGCTGAAGTTTGGCAAAGAAGCATTGAAAAGTACACAGGTTTGCAAACCCACTTAAAGTTACAAATAATGACGCCGATGAGAGCATGTTAATCCAAGAGAATGTTAATCCGCCAGCCGAGATCAATCGAGTGATTTCGGAGAGTGCTGGAAAACTCGGAGTGGATCAGTTGTTTAATAGCCCGAATCTCGATGAGTTGCATTCACTGCGTGTTCAGCGCAAATGGACGCTAAATGTAAAATCTAACACAGTATAGTCAAAGACTATAGAATAGGGACTTTGGTATAGTATATACGTATAAAAACAATAGTGCAAAATGTATATTTCTTACTGCAATGCTTCATTTTTGCTTGACGTAAACCATACATTTATTTGTCAATGTAACAGTTGGACTTTTTATAGCAGATGACATTTAAGCACATTCAAGGCAGCATGATAATGAGAAATGTAATACATTGTTAGTATTATTGTCATCATAGTCATCCTTAATATTTTATAAATAATTTTGGAATTATTGCACAAATATCAATAAGTCATAATAGAATCAGTTAGTTTCTGTTTTTTGTTAGTCCTGATTGATGTTGTTTTCTAATACAATAAATCTGTTAATATACAATATGCAGCGGTGCTCATTCATTTTTGGTGGGTGCTCCTACATTTT
This sequence comes from Danio kyathit, assembly GCA_903798195.1. Taxonomy (NCBI): domain Eukaryota; kingdom Metazoa; phylum Chordata; class Actinopteri; order Cypriniformes; family Danionidae; genus Danio; species Danio kyathit. The sequence continues at coordinate 75,842,553 of LR812523.1, read as the reverse complement.
TTCTGGAGCTCCTAAATGTTTAAAGTTGGGAGCACCAGTGCTACCAAATAAAAAAGTTAATTTCGAGCCTTGCATTAGACAAATACTTTTTTTTTTCTCATTTTTATTTATTTACTCATTGTTCTGTCATTTATTTACAGCACAAAAATTATTTATGATTAAATGTCAAAAATGTCACTTATTTTTAAGCACTAAGAGAAAAATCTGACAATTGTTTGTTTTTAATATTAGTATGTGCTGTATTAATTGGTTACTGAGCAGCAATAAACAGCACTTAAAAAAGTAAGTTTTCATGTGGTTTTCTAAACTAGTCATGTTTTGAAATTAATAAATGCATAATAATCGTGGTAACTGTAAAACCGTGATTATTTCTCAGACTATAATCGTACAACCAAAATCTATAATCGCTGCATCCCGAATGGTAACGAATGAACAGCATGCAGGTTTTTGTTTCTTTTTTCAGTTTATGAGGGAATTGTAATATATGAAAATTGGTCTATACCACTGATCATCAACTGGCGGCCCGCGGGCCAAATCCGGCCCGCTGAGCCGTTCAATCCGGCCAGCGACAGGATTCCAAAATTGTGAGGATCAAAAAGAAAATAGTGGTCCACACTATTAAAGCAACTTAAAATAACAACAACTGAGTCTCTTGTCAGAATAAACCGCATCTATGACTATATTTAGGCTACACTTCGAAATAAGGACAGACCCAGACAGACTATGCGGTGTTAAGCATTTATTGTTTCAAACAGGTTTTAGCGTAAGTGAAGACCGGGTGGGGTGTAGGCGGAGTGTGTGCGATGTGTGTGTGATAAAGAGCAAGGAGGGATGCGGTGGAGAGGGGTGCGCAACGTATTTGAGGAGCGGGAGGGAGACGAGCAATTTCTGGGAGATTATCATTCGTTTGCGGGCATCCGAGAGTCTCTATGCATTTGCAGGAGACTCACAGAACTTCCGGGAGACTTGGGATTTCTGCCTCAGGACTAAAAAAAGGAGGAAAAACAATCTGGCACAACTTAAAATAGCATGGTCAATAAATAACCTGGTACCAGAACAAAACAGGTCACAAATAATATTCGCACATCAAATGAAACGTTAAGTGGGCTTGAATTCACATCACAATGCTTAAACGGGCTACTCACAGTGCTTAATCAATAGCTAAAGTTACATTTCCCCTTGTTGACTAAAGCCTGGTTTATACTTCTGCGTCAAGTGATCGCCGTAACCCACGGCGCAAGCCTCGCACGTAGCTGTGCATTTATACTTCTGCGCGCTGTTTCTGTTTCTCTGCAAAACACTTCCGAAACGCTAGCTGGCAGTAGGTGTTTATGTTCCTCTTTGTCGAGTTTCTTCGCTGGTTTTTTTTGTTTTTCCTGAACACTTCCTTAATGTACAAGTGGCTCAAACTCGCTCATTTTGAGGCGGGAACCATCGGACGTGGAACAACTTTAATCATGAGGTAAACACAAAACAACAGTCTCCATCCGGAGCTCCTTCACGGGACTCCACACTTGTAAACACTCGCTGCATCGGGCGCGCGGCTCTCACCTCCGCCCACACTCGTCAGTGCTACCAAGCCGACCAATCACAGAGCTTGCGCTACACGTACGCGTTACATTTTTTGAGAGGTGCACGTCAACGACGCCGACAGCCACGGCGAGGGGCTATGCGTCCAAGCGTAGGCTGCGCCGTAGCATACACGTGCGCTTGACGCAGAAGTATAAATCGGCCTTTAGTCTAATTGAGTTAAGGCAAAATATCTATCACTCCAAGTGGTTAACTGTGGTGTAGGTGATGGGAGCCTGAATCAAATGGCTTCAGTTTTGTAATGAAATTGGAAAAGTATAAACATTAAACATAATGTTAAGCCAAAATGAGATTTTTTCTTTGATTTTCTTCTTGGGGGTCCGGCCCCCAAGGAGACTGTCTGGTAAAACTCTGGCCCTCTGACAAATATAGTTGATGATCCCTGGTCTATACCATCGGTGACCAACCCTGTTCCTGGAGATCGACCTTCCTGCAGAATTCAGCTCCAACCCTGATCAAACACACCTGAACCAATTAATTAGAACCTGTTTGATATTGATATTGAAAACTGCAGGAAGGTCGATCTCCAGGAATAGGGTTGAGCACCCCTGGTCTATACTGTCAAATCTTATATGTTGACCCCTACTAGTCATAATATAGCCAAAAATTCCAATTCATACACTGACTAAACATACCATTAAATCATCTAAAAAATATGAAAAATATGTAATCTTATTTGGTTTAATAATCTCAGACTGATATAAGTAAGCCATTTGTTGTGTTCCCAAAACCTAAACATTTTTTTTTAAACAGCTCAACACATCAATAATTACTTGAACAGTGATGGATCTGACTTAGGGCTGGGCAATTAATCAAAAAGTGTTTAATCGGCATTCAGAACCTATAATCAATCTAATTTTTCCAGGTCAATTTTTTTAATTACTTTCCCTACCGTGTGTGGAGTCACGTGACGCCGCTCTGTTAGCCACACTTTGCAGCCACATCTGATCTCTGATCAAGTAGGACGATGGACCCATTCTTGAGCCTTACTTTGCACTACATTGACGATGATTAAAAGCTGCACCAGAGATGCCTTGAGACGGCATATTTTTCACTATTTCCAATTTCCATTACAGTTGTTCAACGTTGATGGTCAATAAAAAATCATAGATAGTAGGTAGCGTGTTGCTTCAATTATTTTAAAATCAAGTAATGCACCCTTCATTCACAAATCTCTCACTTGTAATATGTGAGCATATTTACTGTACTGTACAAAACCTCGCAGTGAACTATGAGGGCAAAAAATAAATTGTTCATTAATCGTAATCAAGATTTTGTTTTTAGGCTAAATCGCTCAGCCCTAATCTGACTATGGGCCCTATCATACACTCGCAAGACGTGTTTGGCCTGATTGGTTGCTATTTTCAGATCAGCGCAACACTAATTTTCACGTTTTGTGCCACGTTGTTTAAATAGCAAATCCATTTGTGCCACTTTGTGGACTCATGGGCGTGCTGGTCTAAAATAGAGGTGTGTTAAGGTGCATCGTTGGCGCGTTGCTATTTTTGAAGAACTGAAATAGACCACGCCACTGACCATTTAAAAGCTGGTCTAAAGTCCAACGCAGAGCTCGTTAGTTATAAGCCTATGTGGGTTCAAACGCTTACACATCGCTTAATACACACAGGATGTACAGCAATAAAAAAAATGTCTTTACAAATGAAAAAAATTAAGGATTTAAATGTTACAAAAATTATTATTTTCCACATAAATATACAAGCACTACCTCCATGCCTCATCTCTGGGGGCAATTTATTCATGACAATTTGCATTTGTATAATGTTATTATTAGTAGTAGTAGTATTTATTGTATCTATATTTATATTTGTTTTAATTAAAACAAGTTTAGATTTGTCCACCTGTCGAGAGAAGTATGCATCACCATATGAGGCATAAGAGCAGGACATGTGTTTGGATGTAACTTCATTATTATTGTTCATTTATTCGTTTGCTGGAAATTAGAACTGAATTTAAAAATAGTTTTGAAACAAATTTTTACGCTTAACTAACGAAATTAAATATGTAGGTTAATGGATGTCTTCAGTGGAGTCGGTACAACACCATTTCCTTCACGAAGTAAAGGAGTAAAGAGAAAAAGAAAGTAAAGAGGCTGAATGGAGGAGGCTCGTTCTTTATCCTCGCGCTGCAGATGGTCTGTTTAACTGTTTTGTCGCTAGTGAAGCTTTCAGTTTTTCCACTTGCAAAGTCCGCCATGTAAATAGCAAATGCGCCATGGCATGACGCAACTGACTCTTAAAGGGAATGGGAGATGAGACTCTGATTGGTTTAATGCACGTTATGCTCAAAACACACCCATAACTCATTAAGAGAATAAGCACAACCCTGTTAGACCATGCGCCAGGGCGCAGACCGTATTTTTCCTTCCTTAAAATAGTAAAAGTGGATTCGGACATGCTCTTAATGCTTTTGCGTGATGCACTTTAGACTTTGTGCCTAGATCGTTAAAATAGAGCCATAAATTTCTTCATTCAAATTGATTATTTTCAAAACAAAAATAAACAATTGAAAAAATTTACCTTAAAATGTTATTTTAAAAAATAAAAACTGCTTTTATTCTAGCTGAAATAAAACAAATAAGACTTTCTCCAGAAGAAAAAATATTATAGGAAATACTGTGAAAAATTCCTCGCTCTGTTAAACATCATTTGGGAAATATTTGAAAAAGGGAAAAAAAATCTAAGAAGAGCTAATAATTGTAACTTCAACTGTACATTAATTAATAGACCATTACTCTAAAGTGTTACCGTCAAAAGTTCTCTTAAAGAATGATTTATTTAGACATTTCTGTCCAGACCTGATTCCGATAAGTCCAAATGTTGTCATTAGCCCCTAAAGGGTCAAAGGTTTCCTGCATGAGATCAGATCATGAGCACAGAGGCAGCAGTGTTGCATGAGCGCTGTCAGAGCAGCACCACACATCTATTATTATGGCGTTTGCAGCCTTAATAATATCCCCCATTGATCACTCTTTCCACCTTCCAGACAAAGAAATCCTTCAAAGTCCAAGAGATCACCGAGCTGCGCCTCTACATATTTCATAAAGCCTATGAATCATCATGATGGAAACACAATGGCAGCTCTCCATGTTACTATAACTGCACTTCCATAATGTGAGCGGCTCATGTTTCACAGAAATCTTTAAAGCCGTGTTCATTCAGGCCCCCGGTGAGCCGGAGATTTGACTTGCTTAAGATCAAAAGTCATACAAATTGCTTTAAATGAGTTGTCTTTGTCATCTGGGGTTGTCGTTCAGAGGCTATAATAATGCCATAATGTATATCTCCTAAATGACTGCATTGTTAGCATTGTGTATTGAGGGCATCCGCTGTGTAAAACATATGCTGGATAAGTTGGCGGTTCATTCCACTGTGGCGACCCCTAATGAAAAAAGGGACTAAGCTGAAGGAAGATGAAAGTAATCAAATGAACATTGTGTATTGAGGGCATCCGCTGTGTAAAAGATATGCTGGATAAGTTGGCGGTTCATTCCACTGTGGCGACCCCTAATAAAAAAAGGGACTAAGCTGAAGGAAGATGAAAGTAATCAAATGAACATTGTGTATTGAGGGCATCCGCTGTGTAAAAGATATGCAGGATAAGTTGGCGGTTCATTCCGCTGTGGCGACCCCTGATGAATGAAGGGACTAAGCTCAAGGAAGATTAAATTAATGAAATGGACATTGTGTATTGAGGGCATCCGCTGTGTAAAACATATGCTGGATAAGTTGGCGGTTCGTTCCACTGGGGCGACCCCCAATGATTAAAGGGACTAAGCTGAAGGAAGATGAAATTAATTAAATGGACATTGTGTACTGAGGGCAACCGCTGTGTAAAACATATGCTGGATAAGTTAGCGGTTCATTCCGCTGTGGCGACTCCTGATGATTAAAGTGACTAAGCTGAAGGAAGATGAAATTAATGAAACTAACATTGTGTACTGAGGGCAACCGCTGTGTAAAACATATGCTGGATAAGTTGGCGGTTCATTCCGCTGTGGCGACTCCTAATGATTAAAGTGACTAAGCTGAAGAAAGATGAAATTAATGAAACTAACATTGTGTATTAAGGGCATCCGCTGTGTAAAACATATGCTGCATAAGCTGGTGGTTCATTCCGCTGTGGTGACCCCTGATGAATAAAGGGACTAAGCCGAAGGAAAATTAAATAAACATTGTGTATTGGTTGGAATTGTCGTTATTTGTACAAGTGCGCCCTCTGCTGTTCAGCCGGTTATTTTCTTAAACCCATGTGTGTTGCTTGCTTTTTAATGCCAGTTCTCTAATCCTTATGTTCTGTGCAGGGTGCGAGGGGACCAGATGGACCAGTTGGAGAGAAAGGAATGATGGGAATGAAGGTGAAATGTACTATTGTTGTAGAGCTAAGCTTCTGTGTGACACTTTATAGTAATGATGCTGATTAGGTCATATTTTTAAACATTATTAGTTATTGTAATAATTTAATTCATTCCAATTGTATGTTAATACTTTCTTGTTTTCGTTATTCTTAAAGGGATAGTTCACCCAAAACTGTACATTCTGTCATTATTCACTGTCACAAACCTGTTTGGGTTTTTTTCTTCTGTTAAACAAAAAAGAAGATATTTTGAAAAATGCTGAAACCTGTAGTGGTCTCCTCACAGCAAGAAGGTCGCTGGTTCGAGTCCCGGCTGGGCCAGTTGGCATTTCTGTGTGGAGTTTGCATGTTCTCCTCATGTTCACATGGGTTTTCTCCGGGTGCTCCGGTTCCCCCCCCACAGTCCAAAGACATGCACTATAGGTGAATTGAGTGAACTAAATTGACCAAAGTATATGAGTGTGTGTGTGTGAATGTGAGAGTGTATGAGTGTTTCCCAGTACTGGGTTGTGACTGGAAGGCTATCCGCTGCATAAAACATATGCTGGAATAGTTGGCGGTTCATTCCACTGTGGCGACCTCTGAAATAGAGACTGAGCCGAAGGAAAATTAATGAATGAAAACCTGTAACCATTGACTTCCCATAGTATTTATTTTTTTCTGCTATGGAAGTCAATGGTTACCGGCTTCTAACATTTTTCGAAATATCTCCTTTTGTGTTCAACAGCAAAAAAAGAAAGTTATAAAGGTTTGAAACCACTTGAGGGTTAGTAAATTAATTTTTTGGGGTAAGGGGACCAGATGGACCAGTTGGAGAGAAAGGAATGATGGGAATGCAGGTGAAAACTACTATTGTTGTAGAGCTAAGCTTCTGTGTGATATTTTTATAGTAATGATACTGATTAGATCATATTTTTAAACAGTAATTCGATTTTGTAATAATTAAATTCATTTCAGTGGTTTGTTACTACTTTACTGCTTTCTTGTTTTCATTATTCTTAAAGGGATATTTCACCCAAAACCGAAAATTCAGTCATTATTCACTGTCACAAACCTGTTTGGGTTTTTTTCTTCTGTTAAACATAAAAGAAGATATTTTGAAAAATGCTGAAACCTGCAGTGGTCGCCTTACAGCAAGAAGGTCGCTGGTTTGAGTCCCGGCTGGGCCAGTTGGCATTTCTGCGTGGAGTTTGCATGTTCTCCTCGTGTTCGCATGGGTTTCCTCCGGGTGCTCCGGTTCCCCCCACAGTCCAAAGACATGCACTATAGGTGAATTGAGTGAACTAAATTGACTGTAGTATATGAGTGTGTGTGTGTGAATGTGAGAATGTACTGTATGAGTGTTTCCCAGTACTGGGTTGTGGCTGGAAGGGCATCTGCTGGGTAAAACATATGCTGGAATAGTTGGTGGTTCATTCCGTTGTGGTGACCTCTGAAATAGAGACTAAGCCGAAGGAAAATGAATGAATGAATGAATGAAAACCTGTACCCGTTGACTTCCATAGTATTTATTTTTTGTGCTATGGAAGTCAATGGTTACCGGCTTTTAACATTTTTCAAAATATCTCCTTTTGGGTTCAACAGGAAAAAAGCCACTAAACCACTTGAGGGTAAATAAATATAAAAGAATTTTGGTGAATTATCCCTTTAAGCGTATATGATTATTTAGATATTGATATTGATCTTCATTGACAGGTCAATTTTAGGATCTTGAACAGTGGCGGCTGGTCAATAGAGGGCGCTGGGGCGCCGCCCCCGTCAAGTTAGACTCCTTTAATATGTCAATATTTATTATCACAAATATTAACAAAATAAACTGATTCAATTATAACATTCTAACATTTATTGTAGTCATACTAACATTTATTGAAAAAAAAATGTATGAACAATATTTTTTCATATGTGTGCGGGGCGCCGGACTAATGGGTGTCTATGTAGGTACACAAACTTTTGCAAAGCACGTGATATGAGGATAAGCTCTAATTGGCCGGTTTTAAATTGTCCTTAGGGCGCAGCGCTCTGCGCCCCGAACCCTCCCATTTTGTTGTTAGAACGAATCATATTTGTTTTTATATGATTGGCCTTGTGTGATTGGACCGTTCTCACTTAGACCGTTCACTCAGCAGCAGCTCGTCAGTTAGCTGTGCTGACCGTCACCTTTAATCATATAGTGAAAGCAAGTGCAAGATGAAGGAAAATTCTGTTGTATCTTTGCAAAGATATCCGTTCACAAGGCATTTGGATGAAGAAAAAAAAGAATCAAGGAGCTTGGACCAGATCGACCTTCCTTGCAAAACTAGTGAAAACAAATTCACCAGTAGTCAAGTGATGGCGAGCGCGAGTACACTCGGGGCTTTTCCAGCCTTTTACTATTTCCGTGTTTGCTGTTTCAAACAGCATGACGCAAGAGAGGCTGAATGCATTGGCCATGCTGTCAATAGAGAAGAGACTGGTGACTGAGATGACTGACTTTAACCAAAAGGTCATTGAGAAATTTTCAAGCCAGAAAAAAAGGAGAGCAAAATTTATTTTCAAGTAGTGCTACTGTCCAGTCATTAGGCAACATTTATGTGTGTGTGTGTGTGTGTGTGTGTGTTTACTGATTATCTTGATTACTTCATTACTGATAATAAACCCAAATTGAACTAAAATGAACTGATTTGTGATGCATTTATTGTATGCTTTAGTCATTTTTGTTTTTTGGTACATCACCTGAAAAATGGCTTTTAAAATGCGCCCCCCTCACATTTTTTAACACCAGCCGCCACTGATCTTGAAACATTTAGCTTAGCAACATTATTCTCGTGGGTTTATGTCAGTAACATCAAAAAGTCTATCTGGCCGTGGATGATAGAGCTGTGTGAATGGTGCATGAATGAAAGCACATTGTGATGCTGTGCTATTTTCAAGATGAAGTGCTTGACTTGCTCCACGCTGGCATGCAGTGGATTTTCCGTACCACAGAGCAAAACAACATATGAAACGCATCTAAATTGTCAGCACAACATTTTTATCAACCTTACAATGCTGGCGACAGGGCGCAATGAAGGTTTATTCAAAACATTTACAAAGTTCTTGGTTGTGGTTCGATCAGAAGCAATAATGAAGGATAATTTGATGTGATTCTCAATGTGCTTCAATGGAAAAGAGTTGACTGTTTTCTTTTTGGGGGTTCTTTCTGCAGGGTCCTGAAGGCCCACCAGGAAAACAAGGTTTAAGCGGACAAATGGTAAAAATTACAGTTTTTGTTTTATAAATCAATCATTAAAATTCCAGATTTCAGATGTGTACTTGAAAGAATCAGATTGTTAAAGCTGCTAACTGTTCAGACTAGATAAAGGGGACCCATTATGCAAATTCTCAACAGTCTGTCAGTATAACCAGCTTCTAATGGTAAAAAATTCTGCAGAAACACTTTGATTGACATTCTCCCTTTGCATATGTCATCAGAGTGGGAAAGCCCCGCCCATTGTGATTGTGATTGATCTGTCCTTGGCCCACTCTTATTTAGTGTCTACATGTTGCCTCTTGGACAGATCATGCATACATTTGGCCTGAGGTATCACTGCTATGCTGATGACACACAGATTTACATCAGTGCTCGCCCTGATCTCACCTCCGCCATGTCAGTTTTATCTGCCTGTTTGCTGGAAGTTAAAGCCTGGATGAATCAAAATTTCCTTAAATTGAACGGTTCTAAAACCGAGGTTCTACTAATTGGCACTCCTACCAATGTTAACCAGTGTAATGATTTTAAACTCTCTGTTGATGATCTTCAAGTGTCTCCCTCTACCCAGGTTCGCAACCTTGGGGTGCTTTTTGATGCACAGCTTAGTTTTAACTCACACTTCAAACACTTGACTAAAATAGCCTTCTTTAACCTACGTAACATTGCGCGGATTAGACCTTTTCTATCACGGCCTAATGCGGAAAGGCTTATCCATGCCTTTATCACATCACGTCTTGACTTCTGTAACTCACTCTTCAAGGGGCGTACCAGCAAGCTCTCTGAGTTTGCAGTAGATTCAAAATTCTGCTGCACCGGTTTTGACACATACTTCCTCACGCCACCATATCAGTCCTGTACTTCAGCAACTCCACTGGCTTCCTGTTAGGTCACGTGTTGATTGTAAGACTCTGATTTTAACATATAAAGCAGTGCATGGGCCAGCACCTGACTACATCTGTGACCCGATAACTCTGGCCACTCCCACCCGCAGTCTTCGTTCTTCATCTGGACTTATGCTGTATCAGCCACGCTGCAAACTAAAGACTATGGGTGGTCGTACTTTTTCATACAGTGCGCCTGAGCTATGGAATGGCCTACCCATCAGCATCAGGAATGCCGCTTCTCTGGACTGTTTTAAGAAACTTCTCAAGACTCAACTTTTTACCATTGCTTTTAACTTAGATTAATTATTTTTGTTAATTTAATCATCCAGTTGTATTGAAGCGTTCATTTTTTACTGTTTTTATTGTTCTGCTTTGTTTGCCTTGTAGCGCTTTGGGTCTGAGAAAAGCGCACTATAAATAAAATGTATTATTATTATTATTATTATTATTATTATTAGTGACCATCTCTGCCTCATTAAGGCTGATTTGTACTTCTGCATCAAGCGCACGCGTATGGTCCGGTGCAGCCTTCGCGCTAGGGGTGTGAACCTACACTGGTCTCACGGTTCGGTTCGGTTACGATTATCATGCCATCGATTCAGTTCAATTCGATATCTCGGTGCATCACGGTGCATTGACGATGAATAGAATGGATCCACAAGTATCGCTTTAAAAGCCGAGAGGGAGAGAGAGAGAGGCAGAGATGGAGTTTTACAGCATTTCTCCCTAGTAGTGAAATAGCGGCTCGTGCTTTACCATTCCTCAGTGTCAATGAAAGACTGTCCAGCACACTCACAAGCAGTTGAATTGTGCATAATTATCTACCTTTTAAGTAGTAGGAGCGTTTTATTTACTCGCCCTCGCCTCCTTCACCATAGTATTCTACCGCAACATCGCGCAAAGGGGATAAATGACGTCAGTACATAATAACCGGTTATGATCTATTACTGAACCGATATCGAATTGTCCCCATCTGCATCGCGGTGCACCGAAGAAACAATAAATTTTGAAACCCCTACTTTGCACAATTGCATAGCCCTAGCCGTGGCTGACGTGCACCACTCAAAAAAGCGTAGCGTAGCGCAAGCTCTGGGATTGGTCGGCTCGGTAGCCGTGAAGAGTGTATGCGGTGCTGAGATCCGCGAGCCCGATGAAGTGAGTGTTTACAAGTGTCGAGTCCTGTGAAGAAGCTCCAGATGGAAACTTTTGTTTTATGTTTACCTTATGATTAAAGTTGTTGCACGTCTGCCGGTTCCCCGCCTCTGAATGAGCAAGTTTTAGCTACTTGTGCATTAAGGTAGCGTTCAGAAAAAACAAAACACCCACAAAGAAACTCGACACAGAGGAACATAAAAACCTACTGCCATCTAGCGTTTAGAAAGTGTTAGAAGTGTAATCTTATAATCATTTATGCAGAAGTATAAATGCATGACTACGCGCAAGGCAGGCACCGTGGGTCTAGCCGATCACTCGATATAGAAGTATAAACCAGCCTTTAGCATAGAATGTTAGTCTTGTTTTTGAGACTGCCACTATGCTGACACATAGGCATTTGTAGCTCCGCCCTCTTTTGAAAAGAGCACAATCTCATTTGAATTTAAAGCGACAGTCACCAAAATGACGCAATTTGGATCAAAGACTAAAAGGCGCAGTTTCAAAGGGTTATAAACAAAAATCATACACACTGTAGGGACATATTTTTTACATCTATTTTTTACATTTATTTTACATCTTGTAAAAAGGAGCATAATAGTTCCCCTTTAAGTCTGTAATAAGTGCTATAAGGTTATATTACCTTTTCACACACAATGTCAAGATGCTTTGACATCTCACTGTCTGGTGTTTTTATCCAAAATAATTTAAAATACTATCAGATATGCATTTTCTAGGAATCAAATCCATAACCTAGACAATGTTTGTAAAGGATAATCAATGGTTTGCCGTCTGTTAAAGTATGTTAAATGCACAATGCGGAGGCAAAGAACCAGCTCATAATTGATGAGTGATAACCTTAAGTGGAGGATTAAAAATTCTTTATTGCATGGCAAGCTTTTGATCATACCAATTCATTCCATGGTCATTTGCCAAGTTATAGACAAGTAAAAGCAAGAAATGCCCAGCGTAATAACTGACTGAATTTACTTATGAAATCTCACAGAAAGAGTTTACGTAAGGGTAAACGATAGCTTATATGCCCACACGGAATCTGTGGTCGCAGAAATCTGCAGATTTCCACAGATATTTAACCCATCATTGAGTCTATTTATTTTCTTGTGTAAATGTGTGTGAATTTATATTTATTCAGTTTTTTCATTAATTTCAGTAATAATAATGACTAATATAAAAATGTTTATATGATTTATTTACAATACAGTTTGTAAAGTAATATTTTCTGTCTTTTAGTAGATGTATATCATATGAAAGACTTGCTTTGTTTACCAAATAAGTGGATCTAATTGGCTTTGCATTGTAAATATGAAATAAAAAGTTAAAAAGGTATTATTTTTATTTTATATATTACAAGGTTTCCGCTACATTCATTCATCCGTGGCGGGCCGCCACGCCAAAATTCATCCCGCCACGGCTACATTACAGCTTTTTATTTAAAACATTTAGTCGCGTTTTTTATAGCGGATTATAATCGCACCAAAACATATTAAAAGGTAAGTGAATTATAACAGCGCAAACTTTTCTGTAACCGTAGTAGTGCTGTGCGCTATTTGTTCAAGGTGACATGCTGACTGACTCTCTGACAGACTGACTGACAGGTGCGTGAGTCTAGCAAACACCGCGTAGCTTTCACTTAAGATGAACACAGTTTCCATAAGTATACTTTATTGATAAAGGTCAATGGCTCTGCATACAATGACTTTATCTTGCTGGAGTTTAATGCCGTTTCACTTTACTTCAGGACGCGTTAATGTCGGAAAACGCACAAAAACGCACTAAATCGCGCTTCAGCAGCGCTTACTGGAGAGCGCACAAGAAGATCTGCACTTGAACGTGTCAATTTGAGTGCGTGCAAGAAGTTCTGTGCTCGAACAGGGGAAATCGGCGCGCAAGCAAAGAGATTCGCATGCTCGTATTACATAAATGCCATCTCGACTTGTAATAGTGCTTGTAATATTTGTCTTTGAAATAGTTGGCAGATCTGTGTAAAAAAAAAAGTCCTGCCGCCACTGCTGGAAAAAATCCTAGAGGAAACACTGTATTAACTTTTTAGTTATGATACTCCCAAAATCATTCCACATGAATCCGCAGAATTTTTTTTTTTTTACAAAATTCTGCGCAGAAATAGCAAAAAATGTCAGCATATTCTGTCTGGCTTTACTTATGGCTCATAGTGACCTGTATTAGCTACCCCCCGTAACTGTTTTTAAACATATTTGCGAGTTATTTGATCCCCATCAGCGTGCTGGTGAAGTAAACATCAGTGTCCTCAAGATTACACGGATGAATGAAGGCTCTGGTAACCGTCACTGATGGCGTACTCACACTATACTATCCGAACCGTGCCCAGGCCCGTTTCCCGGATCGTTTGAGAAGTGTGAGTGCTCTGAATCGGGCTCAGGCACGGTTCACTTGCCCGGCCCTGGCCCGGTTGGAAGAGGTGGGCCAGAGTGCGGTTCACTTGGGCTCACGCTTGTGTGTGAGTGCAAAACGCGCCTGAGCCCGAAACGTGACTTTTAAGGGACTGTTTCATATGGATTAATTAATCATTCGTTCTGTTCAATGAACGTAAAATTGTTGTAGTTTATTAAAAACGCAAACCCCTCACTGCACGTCTGCTGCACCTTCAGCAAACCTCCTAATTCCTGCAGCACGTGGACTTTATGATTGTTTATGAGCGTCAAATATGGCTGATCTGTTCGGCGAGATATTTGACTGTGTGTCAGCGCATGTCAAACGACTAAAACGATATAGCTAAAGAAATCTCCACTGTGCTGAGCGAAAGCGCTTAATGAACAGTGAACATCGATGACGTAAGCGTGCCCAGGCCCGAATGTAATGTGAGTGCAGGCCGTCAGGGGGAGACGGGAGGGGGGACAAGCGTGCTTTGGCCCGGTTCAAGGCAACTGTACATAGTGTGAGTATGCCCTGAGTTACTATGGTTGCTACTAATGTTTAAAAGTTTGTTCAAATGTTTATTTTGAGCTGTCATCAAAACTGACTGGAACTACCTGTGCATTAAACAATTTTATGGCACACCTTCCAGCCAATCAGAGTCAATCATTTTAATAGATCATGGAATAAGACGATATAATAACAGATCATAAACATACTAATGAAACATTTCACCAAATATCTAGTTTTGGAGTCAGCGCTCCTCTAAATGACCTTAGATAGTGAAACTACTGTATAGTTAAACTATAGTGTTTAAGTGTGTGTAGCTCTGAGAGTCTCTTTTATGTATTATTAGGGTAAAATTGGGGAAACTGGTGAAGCAGGACCCACCGGATTTACTGTACGTAAATTTTATATATTATTGAATTTGATATCCTTGCATGCATAAACTCTTTAAGATGCTCATAAAACTTAAAATATGTATTTACAGGGTGTTCAAGGACCAACTGGACCTCCTGGAGAAAAAGGCATCTTTGGAGAACCTGTAAGTACATACTGTTGAAGTCAGAATTATTAGCCCCCCTTTGATTTGTTTTCTTTTTTTAAATATTTCCCAAATGATGTTTAGCTATATTTATTTCCGATAGTCTACAGAACAAACCATTGTTATATAATAACTTGTCTAATTACTCTAACCTGCCTAGTTAACCTAATTAACCTAGTTAAGCCTTTAAATGTCACTTTAAGTTGTATGGTGTCTTGAAAAATATCTAGTAAAATATTATTTACTGTCATCATGGCAAAGATAAAATAAATCAGTTATTAGAGATGAGTTATTAAAACTATCATGTTTAGAAATGTGTTGAAAAAAAAATCTTCTCTCCGTTAAACAGAAATTGGGGGAAAAAATAAACAGGGGGGCTAATAATTCAGGGGGCTAATAATTCTGACTTCAACTCTACACACGTCATAATGGCTCTTTCTTTAGTGAAACACAAAAAGAGAAGCTGTTTTGGTTGGCAAGAAAACTGAGACATTCCTTAATGTATCTTCTTTCATGAACTGTAAAACGTCTAGTTTAAATAAAGCCATAAGGTAATATGAAAGTTTATTTGAGCGCTATGAAACATTTATGGGAAACTTAATCATAAACACAATGCTAAATATCAGGTTGATGTACACTGCTGTTCAAAAGTTTTAGTTTGGTAACATTTGTTTAAATGTTCTTGAAGGAAGTCTCTTATGTTCACAAAGACATGGTTTTTCATTCAAATCTGATGTATTCCTGTGATTCAGTGCTGTATTTTCATTACTCCAGTCTTCAGGGTCACATTTACTTATTCTAATATGCAGATTTGGTGCTGAAGTAACATTTGTGTTGATCAAAATATGATAGGTTTCCAGATTTATTGAATGAACAAAGAATTTCAGCTTTTT
This sequence comes from Danio kyathit, assembly GCA_903798195.1. Classification (NCBI taxonomy): domain Eukaryota; kingdom Metazoa; phylum Chordata; class Actinopteri; order Cypriniformes; family Danionidae; genus Danio; species Danio kyathit. Next base: position 75,826,974 of record LR812523.1, on the reverse strand, counting down.
ATTTGGATTACAATCATGACATGTTGTTTTGTGTTTGGAAAAATATGTGTTTGTGTTTCCTGTGAATGTTGGGTTTAGGAGAAGGGGGTAGAATATACAGTACAAAACTCATTATGTCTATGGGAAGTCCTCATAATGATAGCTGTACATGCTTGCGTGCGTGTGTGTCATACCTGTCAACCCTCCCGTTTTTCCCGGGATTCTCCCGTATTTTACAGTTCTATCCCGCTGTCATCCCGTAAAGGTATTTTCCCGTATTTCTCCCGTATTTTTTATCTTTCTGAGAAGAGCTGATCCTCCCTATATGCAACCTATACCGCCGAACCACCAGGGGCCGCCCTTGCTCTTAAATGTGAGCAGTGTCGGTTCTGTGCTTTCATTTTATTCAGGCATAGAAACACTTTGAAAAAAACATAAAAACAGCGCGATTCATTTCTTTTTCATTACAGGCGCCATTGCCCCTATGCAATCCTCAAAACAGTCAGTTCATATAAAGATGCATGACTGTCAGCTTATAAGCTCCATAGTGATAATAGACTGTTTCCCAAGCGGATTCTGTACGTATGCGATTTGATGCTGAACTCAAGTGGACACTGGGTTTTGGGTGCGTGTTTAAACAGACATATACACATCATCATAATAATAATAATGATAATAATAATAATGGCGGTTCATTCCGCTATGGCGACCCCAGATTAATAAAGGGACTAAGCCGAAAAGAAAATAAATAAATGTATGAATAATAATAATGACAACAACATCTAGACATGTCGATCTTGTTGGGTTTCTTTTAAACACAACAAATTTTGTCTTAAATGAGCATAAACAGTAAGGAAAACATTCTTTCATTATAGATCTGTGCAGTTTTAAAGTGACAGCTCTGTTATTTAATGTAATCAAACCAAAAAAATGCTCTTTAATCAATTGTACAGTGAAGAAAAGATGAGATTTGATAACTTGATTCTATTTCTTTATAATAGCTAATAGTTTTAATGAGCTGAACTGTTTGCTAATTTATTTGCAGCTTTTTCTAATGTATACAAATTATTATATCTTTGTAAATAATAATAAAAACGTATTACTGATCGTTTCAGAAGTTTATTTACAATGACACAGCTCCAGAGGAACAATTTTTTTTTTTTTTTTTGGGGGGGGGGGGGATTGGGGGGTGAGTATCCCTTATTTTCACATCCCAATGTTGACAGGTATGGTGTGTGTGTGTGTGTGTGTGTGTTTCATTATAAATATTATGAACAGTAGTGTTCAGATTTGTCTATCTGTCTTTTATAGGGTCCTCAAGGCCCACCGGGAGTGTTGGGTGCGTTGGGTGAGATTGGAGCAATGGTAAGATGATTGACATAATCTTCAGATATATATTAATATGTTCGCCTTACAGCACCCTTTCTTTACTTTTAAACAAACATTTATCGTTACACTCAGGGCTTTACATTAACACCCTGCCAAATGCGGGTAGATTTCAGCTCTGGCGGGTTAGACAGCCACCTCCACTAGCCACTTTGGCTGGTTGGAAATCATTTTTAAATTGTAGTTTTCTTTAAAGCAGGGTTTGACAATAAGGAGGGCCCAATATTTGTGCAAATGCGATCTTAGAATCGAGAAGACAAATATAATCGTGTTCGTGCGCGCAAAAGAAAGTCGGCTGATTACCGAATGAGAGGATGATCACTCGCGCCAACAGCCAATGTGATGCGCGCGACTGTTTAAAACACGTGCACGCTCCCGTTTTCTTGCTTGAAACAACCGTGCCTGGAAACGCAACTGGTGTGATCGGTTCTCTTTCAAATAGACTAGACAAAAAGTGATGAACATGCACCCACAGTCCTGCTGCTTTCAAGAGCTCCAGATTGGTGTTGTTGTGAGCAGCACCGGTTGCTTTCGCTTTAACCATTATTTAAACAGGATATAGGATATCAACTTCCCATTTATGTGTAATTAACTGGTGTTAACAGTTTTTTTTTAGACATGTTTTGTTGAAGAAAATGTATAGTATACAGCTATATTTTGCTTGTTTTGACACATTATTTAAAATTTGTGGCTAAGAAATAATTATTTATTTATTTTTAGTGTGGTTAGAGATACATTTGGTAAATCCTCTGAGCTCTGAAAAGTAATAAAAACTAATTGTAATACAACGTTATGAAACCATGACCCATGTGTTCATGCTCACTGAGCAAGCTCATACACAAAAAGTAAAATGAATTAGGAGGCATGTGGAAATTGCACAAAATCTAAATCAAGTAATTTTAGCATGTCAAAGTCATATTTATGCATATAAAATATATTTTCCCAACAACAAAATTGTGGCTAGTGAAAATGGTGAGTGGCTAGTAATGTTGGAAAACTACTAGCCACACTGGCTGATGATCAAAAAAGTTAATGTCAAGCCCTGGTTATACTGTAATGCGAGAAATGACAAATTAGTTTTGGCTCCTGTAATTTTAATAGACAACACGTTTAATAAAATAATGAACACTGTAGTTTAGTTTGATTAATGGCTTATTATTAAGGGTGTAACGATACGCGTATTCGTATCGAACCGTTTGGTACGAGGCTTTCGGTTCGGTACGCATACGAACCGAACGATTCAGACAAATATCTAAAAAGATAAAAGAGAATAAGTGTACAGAATATAATGTTTTCAGTGGAACAATGCTCAACAAGGCATCCCATGATGTGACAGGCAACATCTGCCTTCCCCGCCCACCTCCAGTCAGGCACACACTACACTCAGGGTCGGAGTAAGCTCAACTGGCGCTCAAACCGAAAGTTATGCCGCTTTCAATCCGAAAAAGCCGGCGGAGCTGTGTGTTGAGATGATGCGGGGTTTGTCCCGGACAAAAGCGAAGACAGAGGGGCGCTGAGATGATGCAGGGTTTGTTGCGGACAAAGGCGAAAGGGTGGAAACGCGCCGCGGACTGACTGCACTACAGCTAGCAAAATGGCTAGTAACATTAATGTAATCCTCCTATAACCAACAGCGGGTCTGGCGTTTGGGAGCACTTTGCTTATTCCTGCTTTCAGATCCACTGAAATGGCAGGTGACGGTCAAATAAAGCAGATCTCGGTTATATCCATATGTCCTGCCGTTAATCCGCGAATCAGGTAATCAAAAAATAGTTCGCATGATATTTAAGTATAAGTGGGTCACGCGTGGGTAAGATCAATTATTGGTGATGCAAACTTTAACTATTTACTCTAAAATATTAAGGTGTTTCAAGCAATCTTGACAGACTGGCACAAATATGCTTTCATTTAAAAGAATCGCTCGTCACGGCTATATGCGGTGAACATCTCCGTTCTCACAGGTTTCTCAGTTTTCTCATCATCAATCACTTTCAGTCTGGGAACATGTTCAGTGCTGCGAATTTTGTTTTAAGCCTGTCCTGCAATATCGTGTATTGAGGAGGATATAGGCAAAGATATTGCAGAGAGCTGAGACCTATGACGACTTTAAAGACAATATTTAGCTTGTTTCGCATTAATGTAGATATATTACATGTTTTAATTACATTATTGAATAAAATGAATAGCATTATTATTTTTAATCATCATCATTAATAATAAATACACTAAAAATAATTTGACAGCTTCAGCTGTTCACATCAACATGACCGGCACTTTCAGACTTCAGCACCACATGTCTTTAGCATAAATTGAAATAGACTTTCCCTCCTAAAGGAAAAAATACAATAATTTTTAAAATTGCAATGCGATTAGTCATGTATTCACAATTTCACATAAATCAGCATGCGAAAATTAAATTCTTTCCATTGCGCTCTTTCTCTCTGCAGCAGCAGTTCACGCGCTCTGGATAAGCGCACTACCATACCACACCTTGTAGCAAATTAATTTGCAACTTTGTTGTATAAAAAATAGGCTAAATAACAAAATTTAATTAACAAACAAATTAAATAAAATTATTTGTAAAAATGAAACTACAGAAAAAAGAAAATAAAAGAACTGAAACCAGCTCAAATGTTCTGTTCTGGAATAACAGGTTTTGCGATTAAATTAATTCGATGGAATAATTAACAGAGACAGGCCCATTTTTCAGAAAATAGCCTATTTTATTTTATTTAAAAATATGTTAGGCCTATATTTATAATATAGGCTATTTTTTTTTTTTAAATAGCCTATATTAAATTACCATTCATTTTGGCTTTAACGAATTATTGAACAGATTATTAATAACTTATCAAAAAACATTTTACTGAGCTCAGTGTCGGCCGTCACCGGATAAAGTCCAATCTTTCTTAAATTTTTTGGACTTTTGTTTGAAAGCTTAGTGGCATTGTAGAGGTCCAATTTACTGTTGTTTGATTTAAATTATAGCCTATATATGCGCCAATAAACAAGTCAAAGGAATGAATGAATTAATAAAATTATTCTTAAATGTCGATATTGTTTTTACTCAAAAAAAAAAAAAAATGTTTTATAAAAATAAAATGAACAATTTTCATAATTTATACGATTCAGTTAAATATAAGTTGGACATTTATGGGGCCATGTAACATGTTTTTGTGTTTGTTTTTTTAATTCTAGTGATCTTTAATATATACTGGGTAGCTATGCAAAATATTTTCTAAAATGTCAAGCAGGAATTTGTCGATTAGCTTTAATTATGAAGACAAAGAAATATTAAAAATAACTAAAATAAAACGATAAAAAAATACAAAGATAAAAAGAGCAGCATTTTGCTAAATATAATAGTCCTTTATATGCTTTATATCCTACTATATGTGTTGTTTCATATTCGTTTTTATTTCACTTGATGCATTAGTTATTTAATGTTTGAATGCTGAAAGAAATAACAGCCGTCCTTTAAATCATTATTTTACCATCAAAATGTAGTATATTTTATATTATTATCAACTTTTGATATAAAACCGCTGTTTAATTTAATTGATTGTTAAAAATGAAATAATTTTATGGCATAACAGTGTTTAGTAGTTGCTTTCGCTTTCGTTCTTCACGGAAGCTTTAACAGAAGCGTGTGCAGCATTCACCTCTGACGTGGCTACTCAGCCTGTAGCCTAGTTTGGGATTTTTTTGTTGTGACGATTAAGCAAGAATCATAATGCATTGCATATTCGGCTCATTCTTCAGTAGCCTCAACACAGGCTGGTAGCCTAGATTTAAACGGATCGTTTATAAGAATGAGTGATTAATAGATTAATTGATCGTTAATTTAAATGATCATTGATCACGGGATTTTGTAGAAACTGACATCCCTAGTTCAAAGTAAAAAAAAAGAAAGAAGAGAGATCATGCTTTTATGATGTTAGTTTTCATACAATAAAAAGATTTCAATCAGAGAAATCCTCTAGCTTTTTTCCTTTTTTTTTTTTTTTTTTTTGCTGTATCGAAAACATACCGAACCGTGACACCACTGTGTCGTATCGAACCGAACCGTGATTTTTGTGAACCGTTACACCCCTACTTATTATGCATGATCATATTTCAGATACCTAAATATTACAAGATATCGAAACTTAACAGCATCTTACTAAACAGTCTCTCCAGAATTTTGTGAATTAATAAAGATAAAAAATAAATATTTTACAAATATTGTGTGTATTTTCACAGCAAAACACAAGAATTGCTGCGAATAATGCTATAAGTTTTGAGAAAAGTGGTCAGAAAATCATATTAGGTCACAAATCTAAATTTGCAAATACAAAATCCTGCAGCAACTGACCTGAACTAATACTAGACAGCAAAGTAGATGTTTATTTGAGACAAAGGTCACAGTAAATAGTTAGTTAATAGTGTCAATTCAATTAAATTATTTCTATGTCGCTTTTACAATGTAGATTGTGTCAAAGCAGCTTATCATAGATGAAGTTCTAGTAAATTAAAACTGCTTCAGTCCAGTTTTCGTAGTTAAAGTTAAGTTTAGTTCAGTGTAATATTAATGTCACTGCTGAAAGCTCAAACACTGAAGAGCAAATCCAACGTTGCCAACAAATCCAACAATTGGTCCCCAAACTAAAATGGTCCCATGCTGATACTTTGTTTTTAATTATCTGTCCATTATTTTCACATGTATTCTTAGCTATAATGTATAAGAGCAAATACTGTAGCAAGATTCAGAAATCTAGATGTTCACTAGTTTCCTGGTTGATGTGACAGGGTTTACCTGGGAAGATTGGGGATCAGGGCTTACCGAGTGAACCAGGAGAGAAGGTGAAGTGTCAGCATTGTTTTCCTTGCTGATTTGAATATAAATAATCATTATATTTTAGAGTCTGTCTGTATTTTATAACAGTATTTAAATAGACAAAGAAAAGAAAAATTGAGTAATTTTCCCACACTTTCTAGGGTGCAGTTGGATCTCCTGGTAGTGTTGGAGAGCAAGGCCTGATTGGACCTCGAGTAGGTTTCTTCTTTTTATTTCTGCTAAGGACTTTATTCAGGAGAGATGCTATATTTAATTAAAAACTGAATGAAAATGACACTGTAAGGGTCAAATTAATGTTGTTCGCCTGTTAGGGATAATCATTCAGTCAGTGTAGCACCAGAAGCCCAGTGTTATGAACAGTAAAAACAACCCTCATACTGTAATTAAATTAAATCTCCACTTTAGTTCACTTAACATCTTAAAAATATTTCCTGCTTTTATTATATTAAGTGTATTTAGAGTACAATATTTAAAAGTGCAGACTGTTATTTAATCTGTAAGTTCATTTAATTTTATGCTGTGCATTAAAGAAGTATTAATTTTAATGTATTGCTTACAAACCACATGTAAGCTACTTTTACAATTTGTACTGTAGGCTATTATCAATTGAAGTTAATTTTAAAGTGTAGGTCACACTTCATTTTAAGGTACAATCCTAGCTATTAGTAATCCATTAACTGATTTTGGCCTAAATAAACTCCTAATTTTTGGCTTTGGTATTGTGTAGGATTAGCGATGTAGGATGAGATCGTGCAGAATATGTACAAGTACAAATAAACAGACATTATATTAATAATATGGTAATAAACCACTAGATAATAGTGAGAATTGCTCCTTAAACTTATAATTACAATTTAAATATATCAAATGCAAGTTTTAGAAAAGTCAGTCTAAAAGTTTTCACAACCTAGGAAGTTTGATAGGGTCTCAATTTTGTTACAAGCTGTTTACACATCTTTAGTAAAACAAAGCAAGGAATACACACAAAGAAATAATACATTAAAAAGATTATTTTTGCATCAAAACACAAGTACAATATATAATTTCTGTAAAAAAAAATGCTAATATCATTTTTTTCCACAAAAGATGGTTTATTAGATGCAACCTTTAGGAACTCAGCATGTTTGTTCCTCAGAGCTCACAGGTTTCAATTGTGTCAGGTTAAATATGGCAGCTGCTCTGCTTAAAGTCTGTATCTGTCCTTTTTAAAGTAGAACAGTGAATGTTTTTAAAGACGTTCTTATTTAGGGAGACCCTGGAGTCGATGGAGAGTCTGGTCCAAGTGGTCCCGATGGAGCCAAGGTAAGAAAAATGTCATTTCTTTTTTTATTTTTTGCATGATCACCATTTATTCTCAAATGGTTTATAGACATTTCGTTGTTTAGTTCCTTGCTTGCCTCTATAATGTTTTTCGATTGGGTTCACCAATAAGGATGAAGCTTTAATCTAGATGAAATCAAGGTTTATCTAATATAATCCTGTTGCACCAAACTTATATAAAACAAATATGTCTGCATTTAGACCATCATTTTGATTCTGGGTTTAATTTCACAGTAAATCTGGATTAACTATTATCCTTTTGCTCCATTAGTTTAACCTTAGATTTAAACTTCCGTTAAGGATTAACTTTAAACTTGCTATTGAGGAAACTTTATGGATTTTCAAAATATATTTATTACTTATTGATTAAAAACACATTTTAGTTGGTTTGCCATTTTCTTTTTTTACAGTAATACGACTATGTATGCATTTAATATATAACAAAACTAACATTGTTTGCTACTTACATAGTTAAAAAGACAAATGCATAAATAAATATAGAGAGAGTTCATTCATTCATTTTCTTGTTGGCTTAGTCCCTTTATTAATCCGGGGTCACCACAGCGGAATGAACCGCCAACTTATCCAGCACGATTTTACGCAGCGGATGCCCTTCCAGCCGCAACCCATCTCTGGGAACATCCACACACTCATTCACACACATACACTACGGACAATTTAGCTACCCAATTCACCTGTACCGCATGTCTTTGGACTGTGGGGGAAACCGGAGCACCCGGAGGAAACCCACGCGAATGCAGGGAGAACATGCAAACTCCACACAGAAACGCCAACTGACCCAGCCCAGTCGAGGTTCGAACCTGCGACCCAGCGACGTTCTTGCTGTGAGGCGACAGCACTACCTACTGCGCCACTGCATCGCCAGAGAGAGTTCATGTATGAATGAATGAAAGTGTTTTTTAATCTCTTTTTTTAAATGTCATGTTATCTGTCCTCTTGCCTTTGGTTATTGAAAAAGATATATATATATATATATATATATATATATATATATATATATATATATATATATATATATATATATATATATATATATATATATATATATATACAGTTGAAGTCAGAATTATTAGCCCCCCTTTGATTTTTTTTCTTTTTTAAATATTTCCTAAATGATGATTAACAGAGCAAGGAAATTTTCACGTTATGTCTGATAATGTTTTTTCTTCTGGAGAAAGTCTTATTTGTTTTATTTCGGCTAGAATGAAAGCAGTTTTTAATTTTTTAAACACCATTTTAAGGACAAAAAATTATTAGCCCCTTTAAGCTCATTTTTTTTTTTTTCGACTGTCTTCATCATGGCAAAGATAAAATAAATCAGTTATTAGAAATGAGTTATTAAAACTATTATGTCTAGAAGTGTGTTAAAAAAATATTCTCGCCATTAAACAGAAATTAGGGGAAAAATAAACAGGGGGCTAATAATTCAGGGGGGCTAATAATTCTGACTTCAACTATATATATACAGTATATATATATATATATATATATATATATATATATATATATATATATATATATATATACATATATATATATATATATATATATATATATACATATATATACATATATATATATATATATATATATATATATATATATATATATATATATATATATATACATATATATATATATATATATATATACATATATATACATATACATATATGTACACTGTGCAGTTTCTGTGCAGTTTCTGAGCCTGTATAGAATAATGTTCTGATTATTCAGAGTTTCTTTTATTATTTCCATTATTTGCACAAGCCATTTGAAGTCACTCAAATATAAATTGAAATCAGTGAATTACAACACAATATTGTTGCAGTTTAGATGAACTACCATGAATCAGAATTAATCACAGATGAAAGCTTTAACCACAGTTGTGTTTCAAATTAAGTGGTGCAACATGACTTGATTTTGAAATAAGAATCAGATCAACAAATCCTTGATTAGCTTTAAACTTTGCTTATTTTATCCTTATTGGTACAGACTTACCTTATATGTTGTTGTCTGTAGGGTGATAAGGGGGATTTTGGTCTGGAAGGAGAACCAGGTGAAAAAGGAGCCATCGGATTTAAAGGAACAGAAGGACGTACTGGTGATCCTGGCTTATTAGGCGTCAAGGTGTGTGTGCTTTTATTTCTTGAAACAGTGGCTTATTTTCTTAAGGTTTTCAGGTGTTTTGCACTCAAAGTAATCTCAATAACTACACTGTAAAAAGTAATTAGTTGGCTTTACCTAAGGTGATTAAACATGTTGTCTTAAAATTATTAAGTAAATGAACTACAGGGGTTGGACAATGAAACAAAACTGAAATGCCTGGTTTTACACCACATTAATTCCAATCGATTCGAATGTTATCACTCGATTGAATGGGCATTATCAGTGGTTATCAGCTGATAGATATGGGCCAGTAGGGGCCTTCTGCGTCTTCTAGTAGGCTCAGAAAGCTGTTATCATCCATCCACATGGTTATAGATCACATATGGCTGCGGCCGGATGTTAACAAGAATTATTTATATTATTTACTAAATATTCCATTAATTGTATATCATTAACGTCTACCCCTAAACCCAACCATCACAGTAATGTAAAAGCAGATCTGTATCTGGAGTCTTCTCTATTAGCATAGCTGATTAACCATGTGGATGGATGATAACAGCCTTCTGAGCCTACTAGTAGAGTGATAATTCATTAGTAGGGCGTAGGGCCTCCTTTTGCGGGTTAATACAGCACCAGTTCATCTTGGGAATGACAGATACAAGTCCTGCACAGTGGCCAGAGGCATTTTGAGCCATTCTTCTTGCAGAATAGTGGCCAGGTCACTATGTGATCCCGGTGGAGGAAAATGTTTTCTGACTTGCTCCTCCAAAACAACACAAATTGTCTCAATAATATTTAGGTCTGGTGACTGTGCAGGCCAGGGGAGATGTTCAACTTCACTTTCATGTTCATCAAACCACTCTGTCACCAGTCTTGCTGTGTGTGTTGGTGTATTATCATCATGATACACGACACCGCCTTCAGAATACATTGTTTGAACCATTGGGTGCACATGGTCCTCCAGAATGGTTCCATTGTCCTTGACAGTGACGTGTCCATTTAGCACAAGTGTTGGGCCTAGGGAATGACATGATACTGCAGCCCAAACCATCACTGATCCACCCCCATGCTTCACTCTGGGCATGCAACAGTCTGTGTGTTACTCTTCTTTGGGGCTTCTCCACACCGTAACTCTCTCAGATGTGTAAAAGACAGTAAAGGTGGACTCATCAGAGAACAATACATGTTTCACGTTGTCCACAGCCCAAGGTTTTCGCTGCGGGCACTATTGAAACCGATGATTGGCTGATTAAATTTGACCATAAAACTTCAACACTAAATTGGCCAGTGTTTCATTTTCATTGTCCAACTCCTGTATACAGGTATATTAACCCCCCTGAATTATTAGCCCCCCTGTTTATTTTTCCCCCAATTTCTGTTTAACGGCAAGAAGATTTTTTTCAACACATTTCTAGACATAATAGTTTTAATAACTCATCTCTAATAACTGATTTATTTTATCTTTGTCATGATGACAGTAAATAATATTTGACTAGATATTTTTCAAGACACTTCTACAGCTTAAAGTGACATTTAAAGGCTTAACTGGGTTAATTAGGTTAACTAGGCAGGTTAGGGTAATTAGGCAAGTTATTGTATAATGATGGTTTGTTCTTTAGACTGTCGGGAAAAAAAATTAGCTTAAAGAGGCTAATAATTTTGTCCTTAAAATGTTGTTTAAAAAAATTAAAAACTGCTTTTATTCTAGCCAAAATAAAACAAATAAAACTTTCTCCAGAAGAAAAAATATTATCAGACATACTGTGAAAATTTCCTTGCTCTGTTAAACGTCATTTTGAAATATTTAATAAAGAAAAAAAAGAAATCAAAGGGGGGCTAATAATTCTGACTTCAACTAGTTTGCTCGTTATGTATGGAATGAGCTTCAACATATACTACATATAAAAACCGTACCATCTATTGCTATATTTAAAAATATTTTAAGGACTGTCAATTTAGAACAGTGCACAATTGATTATGGTTTATATTATTTTGTGTGTGTGTTTATGTGTTGTAACATTTATTTATTTATTTTTTATTATTTTTATTTTTTTTTTTTGTAACTTTGTCCTATGCTACCAGGACTCCCTGGTAGAAGAGATATTGTATCTCAATGGGACATTCCTGGTAAAATAATTAAATAAATAAATAAAATATGCATAATTATGAAAAATTAAGTCAACTCAACAGTGTTAAGTTACAACGGGTTTACTCATTTTTTAAGTAAAGTCAATTGGACGCTTTTAAGTTTTAAGGTTTACCCACTTTAAGTAAAGTAAATAATCGATTTTTGCCATAATGGTTGGGCTGAGGCAACGCAGTGGTTGCAGTAGGTAGTGCTGTCGCCTAACAGCAAGAAGGTCGCTGGTTCGAGCCTTGGCCGGGTTATTTGGCGTTTCTGTGTGGAGTTTGCATGTTCTCCCTGCATTCGCATGGGTTTCCTCCGGGTGCTCCGGTTTCCCCCACAGTCCAAAGACATGCAGTACAGGTGAATTGGGTAGACTAAATTGTCCGTAGTGTATGAGTGTGAATGAGTGTGTGTGGATGTTTCCCAGAGATGGGTTGCGGCTGGAAGGGCATCCGCTGCGTAAAAACGTGCTGGATAAGTTGGCAGTTCATTCCGCTGTGGCGACCCCGGATTAATAATGGGACTAAGCCGAAAAGAAAATGAATGAATGAATGTTTGGGCTGAGAGTTCAGTTAAAGCACCATAGACTTCCTGCAGTTTCTTTTCAGAACATCTATAAATTGTTTCACTTCAGATCCCTTTATTGTCTCAGCACATGCTTTGAAATGTTTTGCTGAGTGATGTTGGATGACAGAAAAGACAAACTAAATCTTCTTGTAGTAGATCTAAATGATTAAAGCCATAAGTCACCACTGAATGTGTTCATTCAGAGATATCTCTCTCTCTCTATTCATTTTCGCAGTGTGTCAACTCTGTAATGTCATTTCAGGGCCCTGAAGGCAAACCGGGGAAAATTGGTGAGAGGGGAAAACCTGGAGAGAAGGTATTTTATGTTTGTTTGACATTTTAGTTTACATGCTTTACCAGTATTACCCTCAGTACTTAGTATTGCATTTCAGCATTTCTCCCTGTGTATATATGAGTTTAAATTATGCTTAAAAGGATAGTTCACACAAAAATAAAAATTAACTCAATCGTTACTCTCTGAAATGTTTCCAAACCTATGAGTTTATTTTATCTGTTGAACACAAAGAAGGGGGCGTCATTGTGGCGCAGTGGGTAGCCTCGGCTGGGTCAGTTGGCATTTTTGTGTGGAGTTTGCATGTTCTCTCCGTGTTGGCGTGGGTTTTCTCCAGGTGCTCCGGTTTCCCCCACAAGTCCAAAGACATGTGGTATAGATGAATTGGGTAAGCTAAATTGTCCGTAGTGTATAAGTGTGTATGGATGTTTCCCTGGGATGGGTTGCAGCTGCAAGGGCATCCGCTGCGTAAAACATATGCTGGATAAGTTGGTGGTTCATTCTGCTGTGGCGACGCCAGATTAATAAAGGGCTAAACCAAAAAGAAAATGAATGAATGAATGAACACAAAGTTATTTGAAGAATGTTAGAAACCAGTAACCACTGACATAAATAGTAGGACAAACAAATAATTTGGAAGTCAGTGCAGGGGTTGCAGGTTTTCAAATATTTTAACTCCTTTTGTGTTCAATAGAAAAAAAGAAACTCAAATAGGTTTGTGACAAGTGGAGGGTGACTAAATGATGACAGAACTATGCATTTAAATTCATTTCAGGGCAGCAAAGGACATCAAGGTCATCTTGGCGAGATGGGTGCTTTGGGTGAGCAAGGTGACATAGGTTTCACTGGGCCAAAGGGAAGCAGAGGAACTACTGGATTTATGGTGCATATTTTATTCAATTTGTGTTGAAGGATTGATAATGTTTTTGCGAAATCAGATTTTTGAATATTCAGTTTCAATGTTGTGTCTTCCAAAATTGCATGAGGATTAAAACAAATTGGGATTAACTTGTAAATTTAATTTAATTAAAATTATAAATATAAATAAAAAAAAACATATATTTCAGTTACTGATACAATATTAACCAATTAACATGTTGAAGTACTAAAATTGGTTTCATACTTCTGTATTACACTGTCAGCGACCAAAAACAAGTGGTAAAAAAGTCACAAGTAGAAAAAAAACATCACAAATTACCGTTCCATAGGCTGAGAAAGTAAATACAGACAGACAGACAGACAGATAGACAGATAGACAGATAGACAGATAGATAGATAGATAGATAGATAGATAGATAGATAGATAGATAGATAGATAGATAGATAGATAGATAGATAGATAGATAGATACTTAGCTTATTAACATAAATTAGCATGTTTTAAGCTTGCAGCTAGCATACATTAGTATGTTCCTAGCATGTTTCTAGTATAGATTAGCATGTTGTTAGCATGTTTCCAGTTTGAATTTGCATGTTGATCACATGTTTCTAGTATGAATTAACATGTTAGCATTTTACTATGAATTAGCATATTGTACGCAGAAATTGGCATGTTTCCATTATGAATTAGCAATTGTCTAGTATGAATTAACATGTTGTTAGCATTATTTCAGTATGAATTCGCATAAATTGGCATGTTATTGGTATGCTTTTAGTAGGCTATGAATTAGCATGTTGCCAACATGTTTGTAGTATGAGTTTACATGTTGTTAGCATGATTTTAGTATGAATTTGCATATTGCAAGCATAATTTGCATGTTATTAGCATGTTTTCAGTATATATTAACTAATTTGCTAGCATGTTCTTATTACAGATTAGCATGTTGTTAGCATAACTTTAGTGTTAAATACCATGTTGCTAGCAGGAATTAGCATGTTGCTATCATGTTTCCAGTATTTCTAGATTTATTTTATTTTTAACTAGTATTATCATAAATAGATAGATAGATAGATAGATAGATAGATAGATAGATAGATAGATAGATAGATAGATAGATAGATAGATAGATAGATAGATAGATAGATAGATAGATAGATAGATAGATAGATAGATAGATAGATAGATAGATACTTAGCTTATTAACATGAATTAGCATGTTTTAAGCCTGCAGCTAGCATACATTAGTATGTTCTTAGCATGTTTCTAGTATAGATTAGCATGTTGTTAGCATGTTTCCAGTTTGAATTTGCATGTTGATCACATGTTTCTAGTATGAATTAACATGTTAGCATTTTACTATGAATTAGCATATTGTACGCAGAAATTGGCATGTTTCCATTATGAATTAGCAATTGTCTAGTATGAATTAACATGTTGTTAGCATTATTTCAGTATGAATTCGCATAAATTGGCATGTTATTGGTATGTTTCCAGTAGGCTATGAATTAGCATGTTGTCAACATGTTTGTAGTATGAGTTTACATGTTGTTAGCATGTTGTTAGTATGAATTCGCATATTGCAAGCATAAATTGGCATGGTTTTAGCATGTTTCCAGTATGAATTAACATGTTGCTAGCATGTTTCTATTATGGATTAGCATATTTCTACTATGAATTTGTATGTTGTTAGCATGTTTCCAGTAATAATTAGCATGTTGCTAACATGTTTCTAGTATGAATTATCATGTTGTTAGTATGAATTTGCATATTGCATGCATAAATTTGCATGTTATTAGCATGTTTCCAGTATGAATTAACACGTTGCTAGCATGTTTCTATTATGGATTAGTATGTTTCCACTATGAGTTTGCATTTTGCTAGCATGTTTGCAGTATGAATTAGCATGTTGCTAAGTATGATTTTAGTATGAATTAGCATACTATAAGCAGAAATAGGCATGTTTTTGGCTTGTTTCCAGTATGAATTGACATGTTGCTAACATGTTTCTAGTATGAATTAACATGTTTTTTGCATGATTTTAGTATGAATTTGCATATTGCAAGCATAATTTGCATGTTATTAGCATGTTTTCAGTATATATTAACAAATTTGCTAGCATGTTCTTATTACAGATTAGCGTGTTGTTAGCATAACTTTAGTGTTAAATACCATGTTGCTAGCAGGAATTAGCATGTTGCTATCATGTTTCCAGTATTTCTAGATTTATTTTATTTTTAACTAGTATTATCATAGATAGATAGATAGATAGATAGATAGATAGATAGATAGATAGATAGATAGATAGATAGATAGATAGATAGATAGATACTTAGCTTATTAACATGAATTAGCATGTTTTAGCTTGCAGCTAGCATACATTAGTATGTTATTAGGATGTTGCCAGTATGAATTAGCATGTTCCTAGAACATTCCTAGCATGTTTCTAGTATAGATTACAATGTTGTTAGCATGTTTCCAGCATGAATTTGCAGGTTGATCACATGTTTCTAGTATGATTTAACATGTTAGCATTTTACTATGAATTAGCATATTGCAAGCATAATTTGCATGTTATTAGCATGTTTCCAGAATATATTAACACATTTGCTAGCATGTTCTTATTACAGATTAGCGTGTTGTTAGCATAACTTTAGTGTTAAATACCATGTTGCCGGCAGGAATTAGCATGTTGCTATCATGTTTCCAGTATTTCTAGATTTATTTGATTTTAACTAGTATTATGATCATTGTCAGACCACAGAAAATGCTTATATTTATGTCATAATAAAGTAAATAAAACAATTTTGAGGATTTATTTATTTAGATTAGTTATATTTTGTTTGAAATTTATTTTCTGAAACTAACTCCAATCCCATGGTTATCATATTCAGGGTGCTCCAGGAAAAATGGGTCAGCATGGAGAGCCAGGTTTGGTGGGATATGAGGTAAGTGTTATTTAACATAAACATGGCTTATCATACATTATTTTATGTTTTATTTTAAGCACAAAGCTTTACAGCTGATCTACATTATGTAAAATAATGTTAATATTGCTTTTTGCTGCTAGTGGTTTTGTAATCCAGTTCTTTTCTTTTTAAAATTTGCCTTAGGGTCATCAAGGGCCACAAGGTTCATTGGGATCCCCGGGACCAAAAGGTGAAAAGGTATGTATAAATAAATAAATACACGTTATAAAAAAAGATCACATTAGCCATAACGGAACACACATCCAAATGCATACCAGATGTTTTAGAAAGAAAAGTCCTAAAATCAACTTTGAAATAATTTCAGGGAGAGCAAGGAGATGACGGGAAGGTTGAAGGTCCACCTGGTCCTTCTGGTGACATCGTGAGTCAGTCCATTAGATTTGCTAAACATTTTAACTTTGTTTTGGAGAATATTGGATGCCAACCTGATCAATATATTTGATTTTTCATTGGGTTAAAGGGACCTGTTGGCAACAGAGGAGAAAGAGGAGAACCTGGTGAACCTGGATACCCAGTGAGTATCCAAAAAATAGGACCTTATCACCAAAATAGACCACCTATTAAAATACTTTATATATTAGATTTTGAATTTCAATTCTAAAAGGAATTTTGTACATTTTAAGGGTCATGAAGGTGTTCAAGGAGAAAGAGGAAAAGAGGGGGCCACTGGAGTCCTTGTGAGTGAATCTACCATTATACAGTATCACTAATATACCTGATAGTTTTGTAAATTCGATATTTATTATTAATATATAAAATATTTAAATCTAATACAAATGATATATAAATATGTAAATATATTGTTTTGTATTTTTTGGAAATTTGTATTTATATACACACATATAATATGTAAATACAAACATTTAATTTGGATTCGAATAATATGTCACAATATTTTTATTTTCACTAAATTATGGTAGTTTTGTTTTGCATTTAGTTTTTTTCTTTTATAAACTAAAAATATATGTTTTTAAAATAAAAATTATTAAAAAAATTCCTTCACAACTTCCTGAAATAATATTATTTATCAATGTTTTTGTTACAGTTTATGTTATTTAAAGTTTCTGTAATTTGTTTTCTTAATTTTCATCATATTTCCCTCTGTAAAACCACAGGGGAATTCAGGGCCAAGAGGTTTTCCAGGGCCCAAAGGAGCCAAAGGCAATAAAGTATGAAAATAACTATCATGCAAACAAGTGCACATATATATGGTGGATTTATACATACATAAACATCTAATTTAAATAATATTAATATCTCAACTGAATAACTGATTGTATTCAGGGTCCGAAAGGCAAAAACAGTCCTCGTGGTGAATCTGGAAACCGAGGGTCCCCTGTAAGCAAATTTTCTATAGCCAGAAATGATTTCAGTAACATCTTAATAAAATGGCAACTGATGTTACTGTGTTTCTCATGCAGGGTCCCTTTGGTGTTCCTGGGCCCAGAGGAGTCATCGGTCGAGAGGGTTTTGAGGGGGATCCTGGACTGGATGGAGCTGCTGGGAAAGATGGAGCTAAAGGAATGCCAGTAAGACAATGAATGTAATTCTCAATGTCCTCAGTGTAACACTTCATTTGGCCCAGGTGCTTTATATGGTTTGTGATGTTGTGGTTTATTTTTTCCTCTGTAATGCTTATTAGGGTGATCTTGGAAGTGATGGGGATGTTGGGCTGCCTGGAAAACCAGGTCCTCAAGGAAATGCAGGAGCACCAGGTCTACCAGGAGTTCAAGGCTCTTTTGGGCCAAAGGTACTTTGCTTATACAGTATATGGATAGTTCACTTTGTGTTTGTGTGTCACTGTTAGGGATAAAGTACATCCATGAGGTTGTAATCACAGAATAAAGCCTCACATATTTATCGGCAGCCCGACGTGAATCTGAGAACTTTATTCTGCGAAAAAAAAAACATAAAAACTATACAGAAAACATTGTTCTGAACCGTAGTAGTTTCTTAATTCTTTAATTAAATGCAAAGCTGACAGAAGCTAAAACAGCTGATGGAGTATACACTAGCCTGCACATTATTCAGACACAAGAAGACGCCAAACAAAAATGGCTAAAAACCGTGGTCTGACAGACAAGCAGATACAAAAGAATGTGGATGTAAGCATATGGATGTGAACGTATTCACTGACGATCAAGGGGATTCGAAGTTCCTGGATGAGTCTGAGCTATTTAGCGGTTATTGTGTCTGAATAACATACCTTGGAACGTCGCGTCTGACCAATCAGAATCAAGTATTCCAGACACCCATGTAATAATTCTTATTAAACAATGAGGGTTGTTGAATTCTTGATTCTGATTGGCTGATGAACAATGCCCCATCATCTATTATTCTGTTTATACTACTGTTATATTACCACACCTAAAGAAATGGTTCAGATGCTGTATCGCAGTGGCCTCAAACTCAATTCCCGTAGTGCCACAGCTCAGCTGATTTTATCTTCAACCACCTCCAACTCACATTGCTTAATAGTCTCTAGAAGTCTTGAACACCTTGATTAGTTGGATCAGCTGTGTTTGATTAGGGTTGGAGCAAAACTGCAGAGCTTGGGCCCTCCAGGAATCGAGTTTGAGACCCATGCTGAATCGTAAGACCTTTGTCAGATTTTTGTCCTCAAGCAGCTCTTGTATGGAACTCGATGCCCCATCCTCAATTATTCCTTATGTATATTAGTATTAGTTGATTTTAGCTTCAACTTTTCTCTTAGGGTGAAAGGGGCATCTCTGGTCAAACTGGACCCCCAGGCAATAGAGGATTGAATGGAGGAATGGGATTTCCTGGAAAGCAAGGCGACCGAGGCTTCAAAGGACAACCTGTGAGTATAACTTCCCTCTATGGGGGCATTTACAACACAACATTTTCAGCTAAAGTGAAGTTTATTTATAAACTAATTTCAAGAGGATCACCTGCTCATGATTGACCACAGCTGGTCCCGCATTAGGTAACACATAATTCACCAATCAGATGAATACTAACTCACTATAAATAACCAGAGTTTCTTACTTCAGTTATCTTCATCCCCTTCCAGCCCTACTCCTCCTCCCTTTTTTCTTGATAGGGCGACAAAGTGACCCAGTGGGTAGCACTGTTACCTCACAGCAAGAATGTCACTGGTTCAAGTCCTTACCAGGCCAGTTTCTGTGTGAAGTTTACATGTTCTTCCCATGCTCGCGTGGGTTTCCACCAGGTTCTCCGGGTTCCTCCCACAGTCCAAAGACATACGACGTAGGTGAATTGACCAAACCAAATTGGCACTATAGATGAGCTCTTAATCAGCAGTATATCTCTCCATAGCAATCCCTAATTTGTCATTACCCATAAATAAACAGGAGTTCTCGAGACCTACCTGAGCTCAAACTCCCCTCTCACCCTGCAAACGGTAGGGAGCCCCTGGGCTCGAGGATCTTCTGAGCTCAGGGCTCTCTCCCGGGACAGCATGCCAAACATGCTTTATAATCAATAATCCGCTAAGTGTGAACTTCTGAAAAATAAAAACTCATTTTGGTTAACAGTTAATCAATGAATAAATGACATCAGTGACATTTCTTTAACACACACTGGAGATTGATGCTACCTGCTGATCTGCTACTGTGTTGTTTATATGGTTCTTTAGGGTGATGCTGGTGAACAGGGATTTCCTGGAGTTCTTGGAATATTTGGACCACAGGTAAACTCACTTCCTGCTCTGGCATTATCATAAAAGTCAGCCTGCTGTGTTTTGATGACACTGTTTACTATAAAATATCATGCCGATCCTATGATGATTATGATGATGATAATGACAGTCTTATTAATCTGTTTGTGTTCCAATTTTTTTAAAGGGGACCTATTACGCTTCTTTTTACAAGATCTAAAAAGAGTCCCTAGAGTGTGTATGTGACGTTTCAGCTAAAAATAGCACACAAATAATGTTTTATAGCTCTTTGAAACTGTCCCCTTTAGGCTTTTATCCTAATTGTGCCATTTTGGTGACTGTCGATTTAAATTCAAATGAGATTGTGCTCTTTTCAAAAGAGGGCGGAGCTGCAAATGCCTGTGTGTCAGCATAGTGGCAGATTCAAATACAAGACTGAAGTCCTATGCTAATGAGGAAGAGATCGTCACTAATGGGCGGGGCTTTCCCCCTCTGATGACACTTACAAAGGGAGATGTTTCTGCAGACTGTTTTTATCAAGTGTGATTATAAAATAATAAAATTTATCAACTTTTACTATTAGAAGCTGGTTATATTTATGGACTGGTGCCACACAACTGTGTTTAAACCCCTTTTAAAAGTGATTTTTGCATAATAGGTCCCCTTTAAAAATGCTTGTTTCACTTCCAGGTACTTCTTGTATACTGTTTTTCTAATACTATTAACTTGGACATACTACTTGGCTCTCACACTACTTTTAACATAATATGTAGTAGGGAAGTATGCAATTTTGGACGCAGCCCAAGTGTTTTTTATGATTATACATACAAATTTTAAAACATAAACCAGCATAACAAGCTAAAAATCTTTTAAAATAATACAAAATAAAAAGTGTGGCTAAAAATTGATGGAAGTGAATGAGAGCAGAAGTCTCGAGCCAATAAGCTTCCAATGGCTGTGCCTGCTCGTACACGACAAAATAAGGTCAATAGTAATAAACGGTGCATTTTGTTTCCTTTCTGACTCCTAAAGAGTTTCTGTCATTCACAGGGGCCGCCTGGAGACTTCGGTCCAGTGGGTGTGCAGGGTCCAAAGGGTCCTCAGGGTTTAATGGTAAGTACCACTGTGAGAACTGATGTGAAAACACCAGTGAGATGGATGAAGAGTTCTTGATCTGCAACTACTGTAGGTGTTTCTTCTTTTAGGGGATGCAAGGAGCCATCGGACCTGTTGGGATCATTGGGCCGAGTGGTAACCCAGTATGTATGATCCGAATCATTCAACAAAGCTTGTTCTTTTTGTGTTTATTAATTGGATGCATAATCTAAAAAGCATATGTCTTTTTTGCATGTATTAGGGACCGCAAGGAGACAAAGGAAACAAAGGGGAATTGGTAAGATGATTTTGGAAACTTTTAATTATATTGATTCCTATTTAATTCTGTGTTGTAAGGCAGGGGTTTTCAAACTGTGGGGCGCCTGCACCTATTAAGTGGGGCGCGAGAATTTGAGGTGTGCACTCGAGTAAATGATGATGATTTTTATGCGTTCACTAGAGTAATTCTGATTAACGTTTGTTCCACAGCTAACTATCAGGCACCTGTAGAGTTAATGTGTTCAAGTAAAATATACACAAATAAAATGGACCAGGTGCTTTTTAAAATTAATGAAGGTAAAACTGGTGAGCGTCTGACAAAAAAGTGCCCTTCTGAATCAAATCAGCAGGATGCCTTTCTGGATCTTACACTTACTTTAGACATACTGACTACATTTATGTGGACATCAGTAATAGTTATTTGCCTTAATCTGAAAAAGACAATAATATAATTACGTGAAGTGCTTTTTGAAAGTTGCGTCACCAGGGTATCCACGTTTCCTGCAGAGTCTCATGTAATTTTGTGTGTTTCATCTTTAATTTTTTTACTTTAACTGCAGTTTGGCAGTTTCATTTTCACTCATGAATATTTCATTCATGCCTCCATGACAAACTGGGGTATTAGACGCGAATATGGAGTAAGGGCTGCTGTTTTAATGGAATTTGATACCACACTCTGACTGGAAAGAAAAAAAAACTTCCGCATTTCGTGATGTGTGCGTGCGTGGTCCTTTACTGACAGCCGTGTGTGTCCATCTTGTCTCAAATGGCAACGAAAAGTCCTACATGATGGTAATAGTTTGATTGCGATGTTTAATTCAATAAGGCCTAATATACTAATATATACTAACCACTAATGACTAAGGGTGCTTTCACACCTAGACTTTTGTTTCCGGAACCTGACGCGTTTGCCCAGTTAGCGCGATTCGTTTGGCATATGTGAACAGGGCAATCGCGCTGGGATCCGTGCCAAAGCAATCGCTCCGAGACTGCCTGAATGAGGTGGTCTCGGCTAGATTGAAACGAACTCTGGAGCGGATCGATTGTAGTGAGAAAGCGATACAATCCGAGCCCGGCTATATCACAGTGTTTTATGGAAATGTAATAGGCATACGGCTATATGAAGAGAGAATTATGAGTAAGGCGGGAGGTCATTCCAGACATCCTAAGTCTCTCTGAAGTTCCGGGAGTCTCCCGCAAATGCACAGTGACTCCCCGGATGCTCGCAAACGAGTGATAATCTCCCGGAAATCGCGCATCTCCCTCCCGGTCCTCAAATACGTTGCGTACCCTTCTCATCAACCCTCCCCACCGCATCCCTCCTCGCTCTTCAGACATGTCGCGCGCACCCTGTCAAACAGGGCTGAGCGGGACTCTGCAAAATAAACCGTGAAACTCTGACCAATGTGAGGAGAGTTTACTCACATGTGACTTGTTTTAGCTCTTTTGGTCTGTTTAGAAACTTTGCCGTGTGAAAGTGAACCGCACCAAGAACAAAGAGCAACAATGTAACAATTTTAATCCCTGTTTCGAAACAAATGAATCGATTTACAGGTGTGAAAGCACCCTAATAGATGCATACTGCGTATGTCTTAATTCCATTTCTGTAAGGTAATCAAAAATCGCTGTTTACATGATAGACTCTTAATCAGAGTATTGTCTTAATCGTATTAAAATGGTATTAAAGTACTGTTGCCCATGTAAACATACTCTATGTTCGACTCAACCACACTGTCAGGGCTCTGCGAACTTGGTAAGGTAGGGGGGGCTCGAGTGAAATTGGACAAACTTGAGGGTGTGTGTGTCCTAAAAGTTTGAAAACCCCTGTTGTAAGGCATTTGTTTGTGCATAAATCCAGTTATTTCAATGGATATCTACATTACCAGTCAAAAGTTTGGAAACATTCATTCATTCATTTTCCTTCGGCTTAGTCTCCAATCTATCAGGGGTCGCCACAGCGGAATGAACCGCCAACTATTCCGCCATATGTTTTATACAGCGGATGCCCTTCCAGCCGCAACCCAGAACTAGGAAACACCCATACGCTCTTGCATTCACAGACACACTCATGCACTACGGCCAATTTATTTTATTCAATTCACTTATAGTGCATGTCTTTGGACTGGCTCAGTGGTTAAAACTGTCGCCTTACAGCAAGAAGGTCGCTGGTTTGAGTCCCAGCAGGGCCAGTTGGCATTTCTGTGTGGAGTGTTCTCCTCATGTTAGCGTGGGTTTCCTCCGGGTGCTCCAGTTTCCTCCACAGTCCAAAAACCTGTGCTATAGGTAAATTGGGTAAACAACTGGCCATAGTGTATGAGTGTGTGTGTGTGAATGGGCGCCCTCTGACAAGTGATTAGCGGGGGAGGGGGTGCCGAACGAAAGTGAAGAGGTGTGTGGGGGGTTGGTGTTCGCAGACGAAAGTGAAGAGGGGAGGGGCACATATGCTGGAATAGTTGGCAGTTCATTCCACTGTGGCGACCTCTGAAATAGAGACTAAGCCGAAGGAAAATGAATGTATGAATCATGCTAATTCATAAAATAAACACGAGATCCACAAGAAACATCTAACTAAACTGGCTGGAACAGTAATGTCTTCTTGATGACAACTTCTAAGTGGCTTCATGGTTTAAAAGTGTTCCTTGCTGAATGTAATTCTGTGGTTCTCCTTTTATTTTAAACAGGGTGTTCAGGGACCCAGGGTATGTTTGATCCAATAGCCTTCAATATTACTAACCACCTTTTTACACAAATTAAGGGGCTTTTTTTTAACCAACACAATTTTTTTTGGTTTCCTTCAGGGGCCTCCAGGTCCTCGGGGACCACCTGGACCTCCAGTGAGTATTCTTAATCCATTTTAACAAGTATATGAATAGTGTTTATGCCTGGAGAATATTGTCAAGCTTGAGCTGCATTTGGCTGAAGCTCTGGATTTAATACTTGTTTCTTAATCTCTCATTTGTTTATAGGGTCTTCCTGCTGTAGCCTTCTCTCATGTAAGGCATCTCTGTTGATATAAACGTCAATACATACCACTAGTTATTCTCACAAAGCTCTAGAGTTGCTGTGATGTAAACGCTACTAAAATGACACCAGATGTGGATAAAAATCAAGGGGGATAAAAATAATACATAAAAAAATAGTAAGCTTTTTGTAAAAATAATTATGGTGGCTTGAAATGCTAATAATTGTAGCATGTCAATCATGTTATAAACATGCTAGCAACATGCTAATTATGCTAGCGACGTGCTAATTCATACTAAAATAATGCTAACGTGATAATCCATAGTAGAAACATGCTAATTCATACTAGAAACATGCTAACAACATGCTTATTCATACTGGAAACATGATTCATACTAAATCATGTTAACAACCATTCTAATCCATATTAGAAACATGCTAACAACATGCTAATTCATTCATGAAACATGTTAACAATGTGTAATTCATATTGGAAACATGATAATTCATACTAAACCGTGTTAACAACCATGCTAATCCATACTAGAAACATGTCAACAACATGCTAATTCCTACTGGAAAAACAAGCTAATTCATTCAGGAAGCATGATAACAATGTGTTAAGTAATACTGGAAACTTGTTAACAACAATCTAATACATACTGGAAATGTGTTGGCAAACATGTTAATTTATGCTAGCAAAACATGCTAATTCACACTAAAGTGATGTTAACAACATGTTAATTCATACTAGAGACATGCTAGCAAACATGCTAATTCTAGCTAGCAATATGTAAGTTCATACCAGAAGCAAGCTAACAACATGCTAATCCACACTGGAAACATCCCAACAACATGCTAATTTATGCTTACATTATGCTAATTCCTGCTAAAATCAACATGTTAATTCATATTAGAAAACAGTTAACAACATGTTAATTTATACTAAAGTCATGCTAACAACATGCTAATTCATACTGGAAACATGTTAATAATATTAAATCATGTTAACAACATGGTAATCCATACTGGAAACATGCTTAGAACATGCTAATTCATAATGGAAACATGTAGACCACATGTTATGTCATACTGGAAACTTCCTAGCAACATGTTAGTCCATACTGGAAACATGCTAGCAACATGCTAATTAATGCTAGCAACATAGTAATTCACACTAAAGTCATGCTAACAACATGCTAATTCATACTAGCAACATGCTAATTCATACTGAAAACATGCTAATCCAGAAACTACTTCCATAAAGTTTGTCTTCAAACTTTAAGATCTAGTTGACATTTCCTAAGTGGTTTCCAAATGCTATATTTTCCAACTATTTCAAATGCTTCCACCAAGTGTGGATAATACAGTACAAGTCTTTAGAAATGTCTCTTCTTTGTTCTCTTAGGAAAATGAGGCCCTTGGTGCTGCTTTACATGTTTTTGATTCCCGCTCCGCATTAAGACCTGAAGTAAGGCAGCAGTGTTGAAATGTGTCTGAGATTAGTTTTTAGAAAATTAACTAAACCTCAGAGTAGTGCACTTGATCTGTACTGTATCATATATATATATATTGTTTGTTTGTTTGTAAACAAGGACACAAATTAAATTACTAAGTAATCGTTTTATTCCAATTTACAGATGTATCAGGATACAGACCTTCCACTGCTGGATCAAGGAAGCGAGATTTTTAAGACTCTTCACTACCTCAGCATCCTGATCCACAGTATCAAAAACCCGCTGGGAACGCAGGAGAATCCGGCCAGAATGTGCAGGGATCTGCTAGAATGCGAGCACAGGTTAAATGATGGTAAGATTGTAAACTGCATTGTTTTCGCTCTGAAAAATAGTACCCAGCTTGGTAACTAGGCAACAGCGTATATATAATATCATTGTGCCTGCTGCAGCCACGGTACAGCAACAAAGTTCTTTGATTGTTACACCAAAATGAGATTATAGTTCTTAGCCATATCGGCCTAGAAAATAGAAACTTTTTACTTTCTGTTGGTTTAAGTAGATGATGTAACTACAGAAGAGTCAAGCTTTAAATAGAAAAATTACCAAAACTATTTGAGCGAGATGCTAATGGTCTAATCTGATTTAATGATCTATGCTAAGCTAAGCTAAAATCAGAATCAGAAAGAGCTTTATTGCCAGGTATGTTCACACATACGAGGAATTTGTTTTCGTGACAGAGCTTCTACAGTGCAACAGAATTGCAGAGACAGAACTAAAAAACAGATAATAAATATATTTTAAGAAGTAATGAATGCAAATATAGAAATTGACAAGTGTATGTACAGCTATATTACTATATACAACATAATATGTGCAGCTGTTATGTGCAAATTGGCATGTAAAGTGTGTTGTTAAATAAGTGTATGTGTGTATAAAGTGTATAGCAGGTAGTGATGTTGGTTCCACAATTATGATCATCAAGTGTTCATGAGATGGATTGCCTGAGGGAAGAAACTGTTTCTGTGTCGGGCTGTTCTGGTGCGCAGTGCTCTGTAGCGTCGACCAGAAAGTAAAAGTTTAAAGAGGCAGTGTGCTGGGTGTGAGCGGTCCAGAGTGATTTTGGCAGCCCTTCTGCTCGCTCTGGATAAGTACAGTTCTTGGAGAGTAGGGAGAGTTGTACCAATGATTCGCTCAGCAGTCCGAACTATTCAACGTAGTCTTCGGAGTTCGGATTTGGTAGCGGAGCTAAACCAGACAGTTATTAATGTGCAGATAACTGATTCAATGATGAAAAGTGCTCCCGCCAGACCCAGTGATTGACTGAATGGATTCAAAAATAGCAAAACTCAACCGATTAACTCTAGGAGAGTTGTATAATTTGCCTATTTGGAGAAAAAGCGGAGTGTTCCTTTAGGTTACTGCCATGTGACTAATGAGATATTTGCATTAAAAGTTGAAGAGGTGTACCTAATAAAGTGGTCAGTGTTTTAATAAAACATAGCAAACCATAGTTGACAGAAATTAATATTGTAGGATCATTCGTTTTTATTCTGTTTCTTTATTGCAGGCACTTATTGGATAGATCCTAACCTGGGCTGCTCCTCTGACAACATTGAAGTGACCTGCAGCTTCACCAGTGGAGGTCAAACCTGCCTTAAGCCAGTTACGCCATCCAAGGTCTTTAAAGCTCACAACCAGCTATAACATATTAAAAGCAGGATTTCTGTTGAATTTAAAGGGGTCCTGTTATGCACCTTTTTACAAGATGTACAATGTAGATTGCATGTGAAGTTTCAGCTCAAAATATCCCACAAATAATGGTTTCTAACTCGTTGAAACTGTCCCCTTTAAGCTGGAGTTATACTTTCACCTGGCACCGCATCACGCACCTCCGCTGACTGCGCGCGCACCTCCGCTGACTGCGCGCGCACCTCGCGAAACGGACGAGGCTTTTATACTTGCCGCATTCGCCGCTGTGATATTCTTTAAAACGACAGGGGGCGGTCAAAAGAAACTGACCGTAAAGTCAGACGGATAAACAGAGAAGTAGGAAGTTTCCGGAACTACGTCATATCATTAATATCATTCAAGATTTTTAAACGAATTATTTTTATTGTTTTTATAAATTATTTTAATGATTATAAAGATTTTTATAACAATTCAAGATTTTTTTAAATCAAACTTTGATGCATCACTTGCTTTTGTTCATATCTCAGACAGTTTAACCTATCAAACTTTATTAAAATGTCAATGTCAACAGAATGGGTTGTTCTACAAATATATTTTTATTATGGCAAGAATAAAAGCCAAAAAAAAAAAAAAAGCACACTTACTTAAAAATACAGATGTTTTTTTTTTTTTTAGATGTAGCCCGCTTCACAATTCACACATTACTGTCTGGCTAGTTTCTGTCCTATACTTATGCTAAAAAGGCAATAATAGTCCAAACATTCCTGACCATTATCACCAATAAAGCCTAGAAAAACAGGCATCAGTATACTGTAAACCAATAGGTTCATATATTCCTTTCCAGTTATCAAAGAAATAATTTGTTCCTTAATTGTAGTTTTGTAGCTATTAAATTGTTTTAAATTCAATATTGTAATATACATTAGTGTAAAACCTGTGAATGGTGGATAAACATGTTTCTGTAATTGTGTATCTGGATCTCCACTTTTGCCATGGCCTCTTTTGGCTTTAACAAACTTATCCCTCTGGTTTTTCCAAACTTTTTAACAAAAACTTTTCTTCTTTCCCACTGCTGTTGCAATTTTTAGCCAAGAATTATTGATCATCAGGTTATCTCTATGATCACGGATCATAAGGATGTCTGCTGTCGTACTGTTTCAGACAAAATCTCTTCAAAGTGGTTCATATTCAACTCAAACCAAACGCGGCGCCGCGCGCACTCTTCGCTCGAGTCTCAAAAAATGCCGTGCGCACCGCCAGCCGAAATGATGTCGCGCGCACCCCAAGCGAACATCCGCAAACTCTGCGATGACGTCAGATTCGCCGCACGCACTCAAGCGAACTAGCGGACGCGTCGAGTATAAACAAGGCTTTAGGCTTTGATCCTAATTGTGCCATTTTTGGTGACTGTCTCTTTAAATTCAAATGAAATTGTGCTCTTTTCAAAAGAGGGCGGAGCTACAAATGTCTATGTGTCAGCATAGTGGCAGATTCAGAAACAAGACTAATGTTTTATGCTAATGAGGGAGAGATGGTCACTAATAGGCGGGGCTTTCCCCCTCTGATGACACTTACAAAGGGAGAATCTCTAATAAAGTGTTTCTGCAGACTGTTTTTATGTAAATGTGATTATAAAGAATATAATTAATTCATTTTTATCATTAGAAGCTGCTTATATTCACACACTGGTGCCACACAACTGTGTTTAAACCCCTTTTAAAAGTGATTTTTGCACAATAGGTCCCATTTAAAGAGCTCTTATGTGGCTTTTGTGTTCATCTCTCTGCAGAATAGTTTCCTCAGAGAGTCGCTTTGCTTGTGGTAATCAGTTTTTGTGTTTCTTTCCTAAAGCTGGAGATCGGAGTGAGTCTGATCCAGATGAACTTCATCCACCTACTGAGCTCTGAGGCTGTGCAGATCATCACTGTTCACTGTCTGAATGTCTCCGTTTGGGCATCGGAGGACTCCAAAACACCTTCCTCCAACACAGTATACTTTAAAGCCTGGAATGGACAGATAATCGAGTCTGGAGGATTCATCGAGCCTGATTTGCTGAAGGACGAGTGCTGGGTATGTTTAAATAAATTATTTATTTATTGTGTGCTCCAGGGTTTCACAGGAAATAGGGGTTTCACAAGAAAACGGGATGCCATGCAAGTACCACATACGATATGTGGTGTATTGTGGTTTTTCGGGTTCAGTTTAAATATTGATATACCCCTAGTATTTAGGGTTGTCAAAAAAGTATCAGGAATTATTTCAATAGTGTTTTGCATTTAAGTCAGAAAGAATTAATTGTTGAGCGAAGAGGTTTTTTTTGCATTCAAGTTATATATATATTTATTTATTTATTATTATTATTATTATTTTTTTTTTTTTTACCATATTAGGTAGCCTACTATGTTAGGTGTGCAATATGAAACAATAACAATGACACAAATCATAAAAATAAAGCTTGTTTATTTTGGTTTCTTGTCAAGACAAAATCTAAAACAGATCTGAAACGGTAGGGATTAAGCCAAAGGAAGGTTGTATAACTCTTATTTTTATTCACGATCTTACTTTCTCTCTGATTTCACTCCCCGGAGCATCTCATGTACCTCACTCAGGACAAGCGTTAGGGCTTCCCTACCATAATACACCTACAACACGGGTTTGCCATAAAACACGTCAATGACAAGGAAACGCTTTCTCTCGTTAACTGCAGAAAAAGAGTTAAACGAAATCATTTATCGATTTTACACACACCATAATACCAGTCGTACATATAAAGCACAAATAATGTCCTTCAATTCGGTCACGTCCAGCAGCCGTCATCTTTAAACCAATCTCCATCACTGTAAGCTGCTTGCTTTTCTGCCTGTTCCATTGCTTCGTTTTTTAGATGTTTGCTCAAACTTTCTTTTGCAGTCTGAAGCGCGTCAAACGCACAAAACGGCCAATTCGCGCCACAGGATGTCTAATCCAATCTTTGCATTGACTTCACATGTAAATCACTCGCACTTCATTCGCGTCTGCTTACTTCACAGGCTGCAGTGCAAAACATTCTCCCCCAGTCTCATGTAATGTAATGATTGTGAGGGCGCAGGTAAGACATCATTTTTCGAGAGACACTCAGATAAATCACGTGCTCTGCATATGCGAGGTCTATAAGTCATGTAAAACAATTAATTGCAAACTGAAATAAATATAATTAGATTATATGGTTTGGAATTGGATGTTTTAAGTGATTATTTATGTTTTTTGCAATTATTTTGCATTTAAATAAAAAATTTTGCACGATCACGAAAATTTGCGACTTTTTGTTGATTTTGCATTGGATTCAGTGATCGCGGAACCACGAAAAACTAGGGGTCTGGTTAGTAGTCAGAAAGAATTTTTCCTTAAGTGAAAGCATTTTTGCATTTAAGTTTACTAAGTCGGAAATATTTTTTATTTTTATTTCCAAAAATGAAAATATACCATTTTTACAATCAGATAGAAAAATACTTTTAACAGCTATTACCCCATATATATCCCCCATCCCCCCACCCCGTTATACGCACATCAGGAAACACAGAATAACTGTAGTTTAGACCAAGCTATTAGATAAATTACATTAACTTTGACATTCGTAGTATCAGATGAGGGTTAAGTGTCCAAGATTTCTTTGACGTCGCCTATATAGATTTTCCATATCATAAGAATGTCCAGTTTAGCATGGTTGATCCATGCTGATGACAGTTCCAGATACAGTATTTCCCATAGTGAATGCAACCAGTGCTTAACAGAGAGATCATGAGGGGGTTTCCACCTCTGTACCAACATTTTCTCTGTAGTAGTTGAAGCAGCTAACCAAAATTT
Source organism: Danio kyathit (assembly GCA_903798195.1). Lineage (NCBI taxonomy): Eukaryota > Metazoa > Chordata > Actinopteri > Cypriniformes > Danionidae > Danio > Danio kyathit. The sequence continues at coordinate 75,795,505 of LR812523.1, read as the reverse complement.
ACAGACCTTTGCATTTAAGGGAAATTAAGAGTTATCATTCAATAATAACAATACAGGATCTTTGGGGAAACAATTTTTTGTAACTTTAAATAAAATGTCCAGCACAAACCTATCATATGTTGTATACAGTACGTGTAGTTAAATACAGCGCATCCGTCAAGTCTTCATAGCGCTTGACTTTTTCCACATTTTTTTATGTTACAGCCTTATTCCAAAATGGATTAAATTCATTTATTTCCTCAAAATTCTACACACACTACCCCATAATGACAATGTGAAAAAAGATTTTTTTGAAATTGTTGCAAATTTATTAAAAATAAAACCTGAAAAATCACATGTACATCAGTATTCACAGCCTTTGCTCAATGATTTGTTGATGCACTTTTGGCAGCAATTACAGCCTCAAGTCTTTTTGAATATGATGCCACAAGCTTGGCACGCCTGTCTTTGGGAATGTTTGCCCATTCCTCTTTGCAGTACCTCTCAAGCTCTATCCGGTTGGATGGGAAGCGACGGTGTACAGCCGTTTTCAGATCTCTCCAGAGATGTTCAATTGGATTTGGGTCTGGGCTCTGGCTGGGCCACTCAAGGACATTCACTGAGTTGTTGTGAAGCCACTCTATTGATATTTTGGTGGTGTGCTTTGGGTCATTGTCCTGCTGGAAGATGAACCCAGTCTGAGGTCAAGAGCACTCTGAAGCAGGTTTTCATTCAGGATGTCTCTGTACATTGCTGTATTCATCTTTCCCTCTATCCTGACTAGTCTTCCAGTTCCTTATGCTGAAAAACATCCCCACAGCATGATGCTGCCACCACCATGCTTCACTGTAGGGATGGTATTAGCCTGGTGATGAGCGGTGCCTGGTTTTCTCCAAACGTAACGCCTGGCATTCACTCCAAAGAGTTCAATTTTAGTCTCATCAGACCAAAGAATTTAGTTTCTTATGGTCTGAGAGTCCTTCAGATGCCTTTTGGCAAATTCCAGGTGGGCTGGTGGCTTCCGTCTGGCCACTCTAACATACAGGCCTGAGTGGTGGATTGCTGCACAGATGGTTGTCCTTCTATAAGGTTCTCCTCTCCTCAGAAATGTAAAATATGGACCAATCGCTCATTTTATTTATTTATTTTTTGTCTAATTATCTTGTTTAATCCCGCTCCTTTTCGCAGCACTGTACGACAGAATTTCACAAGCTCAAACTCTAGTGAGACACTGCACTTTTCTCCCCAAAGATATAATATTTATGTCAATAACAATGATAAGCTCTGGACTTTTTATATTGATCTAAGAGCCAATCACACAGCAGAAATGTGCAACAACGGGAATCTTAGTGTTGATATTGCCCTACTTTAGGGACAGTCTGGGAGGGGCTTTTTTTAACCTCCATTTTTTTCCAATGTATCTTTTTTCCTATTTTTCTGTGCTAAGTCTTGACTGACCTAACTTCCCCTGAAATGTTTGATGCTTGTGCATGGTCAGAGGGCTCCAATTTTGCTGCATGTAACAGTGTTGTGACAAATAAAAGCTCTTCGTCAAATTAGAGATGTATCAAATTTTCGGCCACCGTAAATTTATCGGCCGAAAATATGTCATGCTATTTAATGGACCTTCTAATTTTTGTGGCTTCAGTCATTCTTGGGGTACTCTTTTAAACCTGGAAGCATTGACAACTTTTATCGAAATATATATCGTTATCGTTCAATATGGAAAATAATTATCGAGATTGCATTTTTGCCATATCGTCCAGCCCTAATCCCAACTATAGCTGCACTTATTTGCAATTCGAGTTTCAACTGTGGGTCAAAGGAAAGTATTTGTAATTAAGGAACACTTAGCAGCTTTGGTTTCAATTTGCTGCATTTTCATTTTGACTATCTACTAGATTTCCTCATTATCACAACTTATCCTACCATTTTTTCCCATCTAGATCACAGATGGCAGATGGCATCAAACACAGTTCATTTTCCGGACGCAGGACCCAAACTTACTACCCATTGTGGAGATCTACAACTTGCCCAGCACTAAACCTGGCTCACATTATCACCTGGAGGTGGGCTCTGTGTGCTTTTTATAAGGAGAAATTACAACTGAGGCCTTAAAATCCCTGATCAATAGCATCCAAGGGCTTCTGTGTTGCCAGCAAAGCTGTCTTGAGTTCAGTACACCACGTCTCAAACCTGTACTGAAGCCTTTAAACAGGAGGAACCAGGAATCCAGAGCAGCTTTGGAAAAAACAAAAGAAGACTTCCTACATGAACCGCTCAGGATGACATTTGCTCTTTTTTTCAGAGCTAAGTTTCTCCTGCTTTTTTTCAAAACTTTGATAGTCTTAATTTATTCATAGGTGGGTTTTTTTCGCACATGATCCATGTGGACAAGCTATACGGAACATTTAAGACGCTTGTAATGAAGTACTTATTTTGTATTCTACAGTTATACACGATCATGTGTATTATTTATACATGTTTGTGTGTGTATATTTTCTGTAAAGTGCAATAGAGGATGAACAGATGTTTTTTTTTTTTAAAGATGAATCTTGCTTTTGGCTGTTTAACGTAAAAGTGATGTTTACTGTCACTCATATCATTTGATTCAGGTTTAATTATTAGAGGAAGCCGAGGCTCATTGACGATATGTGCCTCAGCCTACATTGAATACGTTGCTCTGGATACGTTTTGTTGTACGTTTCAGATGACAAAACCACAAGAGAGCACTGTCTACGGTTTTGTGAATCTAAAATATGCTACTTGGGGTACGTTTTCTGCACATTTTAAGATGGTACTTGTCATACGGATTACCTAGCAAACCACTAACCAATAGTGTTTTCAGAAACAAACGTAAGAGTAAAGATATAACATATATAAAAAAACTATATCAAGGTGCGAACATTTATACTTTAAAGGAACACTCCACTTTTTTAGTCACGTAGCATTAAACAATTGACTTTTATCATTTCTGAATCCATTCAGCCGATCTCCAGTTCTGACAGGAATGCCTTTTTAGCTTAGCTTAGCATAGACCATTGAATCAGATTAGACCATTAGCATCTCATTAAAAAATGACCACTTTTGATCATTTTTCAGCCTACATTAACATTTCTCCAGATACGTTTTTTTGTACGCTTCAGATGACAAAACCACTAGAGGGCGCTGTCTACTGTTTGTGAATCTGAAATGCGTTACTTAGGCTACATTTTCTACACGTTCTAAGACTGGACTTCAGTCGTATGGAACACCTAGCAAACCACTGACCTAAACCCAACCAATAGTGTTTTAACTAACAAACGAAAGAGAAAAGATATAACATCCAAAAAGCTATATAAAGGTGCAAACATTCATACTTTAAAGCAGGGATGTCAAACTCAATTCCTGGAGGGCCGCTGCCCTGCACAGTTTAGTTCCAACCCTGCTTCAACACACCTACTGGTAGGTTTCAAACAAGCCTGAAGGACTCAATTAGTTTGATCAAGTGTGTTTAATTAGGGTTGGAACTAAACTGTGCAGGGCTGCGGCCCTCCAGGAATTGAGTTTGACATCCCTGCTTTAAAGGATCTCTCCACTTTTTTTAAATAGTCTAATTTTACAAGTCACCTAGCATTAAACATTTGACTTTTATCATTTTTGAATCCATTCAGCTGATCTCCAGTTCTGACAGGAGCACTTTTAGCTTAGCTTAGCATAGATCATTGAATCAGATTAGAGCATTAGCATCTCATTAAAAATGACCACTTTTGATCATTTTTCAGCCTACATTGAATACGTTGCTCTGGATACGATTTGTTGTACATTTCAGATGACAAAACCACAAGAGAGCGCTGTCTACGGTTTTGTGAATCTAAAATATGCTACTTGGGGAACGTTTTCTGCACATTTTAAGATGGGACTTGTCATACGGATTACCTAGCAAACCACTAACCAATAGTGTTTTCAGAAACAAACGTAAGAGTAAAGATATAACATATATAAAAACAACTATATCAAGGTGCGAACATTTATACTTTAAAAGAACACTCCACTTTTTTGTCACCTAGCATTAAACAATTGACTTTTATCATTTCTGAATCCATTCAGCCGATCTCCAGTTCTGACAGGAATGCCTTTTTAGCTTAGCTTAGCATAGACCATTGAATCAGATTAGACCATTAGCATCTCATTAAAAAAGGACCACTTTTGATCATTTTTTCAGCCTACATTAACATTTCTCCAGATACGTTTTGTTGTACGCTTCAGATGACAAAACCACTAGAGGGCGCTGTCTACTGTTTGTGAATCTGAAATGCATTATTTTCTACACGTTCTAAGACTGGACTTCAGTCGTACGGAACACCTAGCAAACCACTGGCCTAAACCCAACCAATAGTGTTTTAACTAACAAACAAAAGAGAAAAGATATAACATCCAAAAAGCTATATAAAGGTGCAAACATTCATACTTTAAAGGATCTCTCCACTTTTTTAAATAGTCTAATTTTACAAGTCACCTAGCATTAAACATTTGACTTTTATCATTTTTGAATCCATTCAGCCGATCTCCAATTCTGACAGGAGCACTTTTAGCTTAGCTTAGCATAGATCATTGAATCAGATTAGACCATTAGCATCTCATTAAAAATGACCACTTTTGATCATTTTTCAGCCTACATTAAATACGTTGCTCCCGATGAGTTTTGTAGTACATTTCAGATGACAAAACCACTAGAGGGTGCTGTCTGCTGATCACCTAGCGATCCACTGACCTAAAGCCAACCAATAGGGTTTTCAGAAACTAACATAACAGAAATGTGAACTGCCACATAGTGAAGGTAAAACTACATAGTTTTATTCTTATTTTATCTCTTTTGTAGAACCATGACTTCACCAGACTCAGACCAAAGTGCTCTGCATCACAAATACAACACGGTACAAAGTGAGCGACCATATTTGACTACAAATTATGGAGATTGTTAAGGTATTTTGTGTTATTTATTTGAAGGTGTGCAAATAACTACGCTCAAATAATCGATATGTCCCTGTAAATAACATTAGTGTGAAAAGGAACAGAAGTTGTTGATGTCATACAGTCCCGTATAATTCATTTGACCTAGAAACTGCAGTCAAATGTGTGTTGAAGTACGTTTTTTGTGGCTGAAGCATGTATTTCCAATGAGCCTGCATTGATCATATGTATGTGTGTATGCCAGCAGGTCTGACGAAAACACCTCAGATACTATAACACACACACAAACACACATATATTCAAAGCCAGAGAATAAGTCAAGGTGAATCCAGACTTGAAAAGGAACATACATAAATGTCTACCTCCCATCTCTACATTTGTTTTTGGTGTTTGGGGAAGAGTAAGTGTTCAGAAATGGATTCACATGCATTTAACCTGTGGTAAGAGATCTGTTCCTGTCATGTTTTAACTTAAGTGCCTTTTATACTTTGAAAGGGAATATTTTGGTATTTTTTTTTAATCTTCAGCCAAACCTATTTTAATCTTTTGTTTTCTGTAATGCCTTATTTGTAAAGATATTCGAACTTTGAAGCCAATGAGGATGGTTTTTATTATAGCAGACATTCTGTTGTGCTTTATTTCTCGGAGTTGGAGGGCTTTCCATTAAATGCACAATACCAGACGCCCTATCTGACTGCAGAAGCAATTGTTTGACATGTAAAATCTGATCTGCTCTGTTTCATCATTGCTGATTATTATATGTCTTTGAGGTGTTTTTATAAAGCCAAATTTTACCTGGGCAGAACTACAGCACTCAAATCTACCACTATGTTGGATTTATCATGGGCAGCGCTTTGATGGTGAGTGAATTATTTCAGTACATTAGCTGTGACTAGGGCTGCACGATAGGGGGAAAATATATGATGTTGTTGAGCATAGAGATAATGATATTTCTTGTATTATAACATAACTAAAAAAATGTCAAGGTGCGAACATTTATACTTTAAAGAAACACTTCAGTTTTGGGGGAAAATAGGTTCATTTTACAGTTAAACTGGGGTGTGTTTCCCAAACAACGACATAACTCGCGGCTGAACTATCATAGTGCGATGCATCGTTTGGCAAAAGAACTATGTAGTGACGAGTTTTTCCCAAAACCCATAGTTTCTCAGTCGCAGATCCATCGCTTGAACCACGTTAGTTATAATGTAAAACGCCCAAAATGATGCTCTAAACGGGGTGGAGTAACTACTTTAGAGAACAACCCCATCATTTCTTTGTGCAAATTATATTGTTTTACACAAACACGCATTTAAAATAAAATCCAATATTAGTTTTGGTAAAAACATGCACTCGCCTTCCATATTAAATAAAATAAATGTAAATGGCACATATAGGGCCAATGTTTGCTTTACTAATATTATTGAGAAGTTGAACATTACATATTCTATTCTAAAACATAAAATCACTTACAAAAGCTAACACTATTCTAATATCATATATAAATCATATAAATAAATAAATAATGAGGCGATTTATTATAAATATATTTACTTTAATAATAATATTGATGATGATGATGATTATTATTATTATCATTATCATTATTATTATTATTTAGGATATTTTTTATTTATTTTTTTTAAAAATTACAATTTGACACATGCAAACCACAGCAGAAAGTTCTAACCAACAGGCCCATGTCATATACAGCAGAGAAACTAAATAAATAACCCACTATAAAATAAAATAATTAACTTATGCTATGTTTTTTATTTTCACAAGCTTTGGAGACGTACTGTAACATAATTTCCGCTTTTAAATATACCTATAGCTTTCGCCATGAGGCTGTGTTCAAAATGATATCAATGTTTTCAAAGTGCACTGCGAAGGGAGCACAATTGTAAACATGAAGATCGCTAAAACTGAACTGTAAAAATACTTTGAAAGCAAATTACACCTAAGAGAGGTTAACTTAATGCTTTTTTATTTTTAATAATTCCAGCTTTGAATGTTAGAATGTTCTAAATGAATAGGGCATAGGGGGGATAAGTGGGAATAGAACACAGCCAGGAACTATGCTTCTAACTACAGCTCCAGAGGTGTCGTTTCAAGAGCTCAAGTTTGCGACGCAGTTTGCGAATGTTCGTTGGAGCGATGGATTTGGGAAACAGCAAATCAAAGAACTATGTTTGTAACGACGGAACTTGCGACCTTAGTTGGCTAACGATGGTTTTGGGAAACGCACCCCTAGTGATTTTTACCATTTTTGAATTCATTCAGCTGATTTCTGGGTCTGGCACTTTTAGCTTAGCTTAGCATAGATCATTGAATCAGATTAGACCATTAGCATCTCCTTAAAAAATGTCCACTTTTGATCATTTTTCTATTTAAAGCTTGAATTCTGTAGTTACATCGTACACTAATGCCGGAGTCACACTTGAGTTTGAGCTTGCGAAATTTGGTTGTACATTGCTACAAAAAGGGGCAGGATTAAACAAAATGATTAGACATTAAAAAAGCGAGCAATTGGTCCATATTTAAAATGTCTGTAGAGAGGTCATGTTTTGATCTTCGATTGGTCTCACGCAGTCTCATGATGCGATTTCGCAGGTCAGAGTTCACCAAGCTTGAACTTTACAATGCAGCGACATGCGAAACTTGTCGCATGAGCTTGTTTCTGGTCTTTCTGCATTTGCATGCGTATGAATGGAAGTCTATAGGGGGTTGCACATCGGATGCTAAACATCGATTTCTATCAGGGTACGCACACTGCGCCGCCCAGCTTCGACTCAGGACACTGTTCATATTTCTGCTGCGCCACAGAGCGCCATCTGAATAGTTTCATATTAAATAATATAAGGGGCGACGCAGTAGGTAGCGCTGTCGCCTCACAGCAAGAAGGTCGCTGGTTCGAGCCTCGGCTGGGTCAGTTGGCATTTCTGTGTGGAGTTTGCATGTTCTCCCTGCGTTCGCGTGGGTTTTCTTCCAGGTGGTCTGGTTTCCCCCACAGTCCAAAGACATGCGGTACAGGTGAATTGGGTATAGGTTAAATTGTCCGTAGTGTATGAGTGTGTATGGATGTTTCCCAGAGAATGGTTGCAGCTGGAAGGGCATCCACTGCGTAAAACATGTGCTGGATAAATTGGCGGTTCATTCCGCTGTGGCGACTCCGGATTATTAAAGGGACTAAGCCGAAAGGAAAATTAATAAATAATATGTGTGCGTCTGGTGTGCAATACAACTGTCATGTGTACGCCACATCGCAGCGCTGAGCGGCGCATGCGGTTTGCGACCCCCTTCTGGGTCAAAAAGCGCAGTGTGACCGCAGCTTAAGACTGACAGAAAATGAAAAGATAAATAAAAAAGTTCATAGAAAAATGATCAAAATAGACTAATGCTAATGGTCTAATCTGATTCAATGATCTATGCTAAGCTATGCTAAACGTGTTCCTGCCACACCTGGAGATTGGCTGAATGAATTCAAATATAGTAAAGCTGTTTAACTCTAGGGGAGTTGTGAAATGAGCCTATTCTCAGAAAAGTGGAGTGTTCTTTTAAAAAAAAACTATGAATGACGGAAAATTAGATATTCTGATTCTTATTCGCTCTTATCTCTTATTCTCTCTTATCTCTCCACTCTGAGGCTCTAGGTTCAACTTACAACCGGAATAGCCAATAACATAACAGCACCTACTGGGGAGGCGGGTATAAAGATAGTTAGGTCACATCATCTGATTGGTCGAATATGGGTAAACAAACTATGAATTTAACATACAAATGCTTTGGCACATAAAATGTACACCTGTGTCTACAATTTGGATATTGTATTCTATTATTGAATAACAATGAATATATTTTTTGATATATATTGCAGCCCTAGCCGTGAGCCGTTATTTATCAAATTATTGTGAAAGATTTGTTGTTTTTGATCAGAACTGTTGGATGAAATGTAAATTTGAGGTCTTGCAGTGATGTTTGGAGTTTTCAGGGCAGACAAAGAAAGACATGGACATTATAATGAATATTATTATGGTCAATCATTACCTCTTGAATTCAACAGACACCAAAGAAAAATGAGCTCAATGTTGTGTAAATGAATACACATTCATATCACACATGGACGATCCCTATATCTGTCTGCCATTCTAAGATTGTTCTTCTTGGCCGTTTCAGTGTCTCATTGGAATAAAGAATGATGAAAAACCTGGAATAACCAGCATGTTATTTTTTATTCTTCAGTGAAACAAATCTCAAATAATCTTTGACACTATTGATCATATGGAGAGAAAAAATCATAAGAAACTATCATAGAATTTGTAAGGGTTTAAATAATTATATTGGGCAAATGAAGACTACAGTGTATCTAAAATACATGTTAAAACTATAAAACAGTAAAAACTCTAAACAGGACATCATTACATCACTGATTCGGTCTCATCCATGTACGCCATTCTTGCCACTTCCATGGTACGCTTAATAAACAAGCCTACTTCTACCGTGCGTGATCAGAGGTTGAAAAAGCTGTGCAATGACAAAAAATAGACTGACTACAGTTGTGTTCAAAATTATTCAACCCCCTGAATTATTAGCCCCCCTGTTTATTTTTTTCCTCAATTTGTGTTTAACGGAGAGAAGATTTTTTAAACACATTTCTAAACATGATAGTTTTAATAACTCATCTCTAATAACTGATTTATTTTATCTTTGCCATGATGACAGTTAATAATATTTTACTAGATATTTTTCAAGACACTTCTATACAGCTTAAAGTGACATTTAAAGGCTTAACTAGGTTAATTAGGTTAACTAGGCAGGTTAGGGTAATTAGGCAAGTTATTGTATAACGATGGTTTGTTCTGTAGACTATCAAAAAAATATATAGCTTAAAGGGGCTAATAATTTTGAACTTAAAATGGGTTTTAAAAAATTTAAAACTACTTTTATTCTAGCCGAAATAAAACAAATAAGACATTTTCCTGAAGAAAAAAACATTATCAGACATACTGTGAAAATTTCCTTGCTCTGTTAAACATAATTTGGGAAATATTTAAAAAAGGAAAAAAAAATCAAAGGGGGTTAATTAATTCTGATTGCAACTGTAAATCGAAAAGGAGTTCAAGTTGTGCAATGACAAAAAATAAGATCGCGCCACAAAACACACTAAAACGAAAGTAACGAACCTGATTTTAAAAATGTAAAAAGTAAGGTACAGATATTTGTGTAAAAATTAGTTAAAGTAAAAAATTGTCAGAAAAATAAATAGTGGAGTAAAGTATTGATACCAGAAAAATCTACTTAAGTAATGAAGTATTTGTACTTCGTTACATCCCATCTCTGCATATCAACCATTTTGTAGAGGCTGATATTTTAAAAACTATGAGATGTGTTGAAAAAAAATGCATTGAGTGTGTTGCAATCCAAACCTTTTTGTTCTTGATGGAGCAGTTAAAGGGTTTGTTGTCCTTTAAATACTTTTCACATTTAACATATTGTGACACTGGGCTTTAACCATTTGTCAGCAAGTTCATTCAATTTACTATGATCGTTTATTACAGGGATTCTCAACCGGTGGGCCGTGGCCCACTAGTGGGCCTCAGCGATCCTGCAGGTGGGCCACGAGATAGCTTAAATTTAACTTTATTATTTTCCTATAATTATTTGATTTCTGAATGCTGTAGAAAAATAAGATAATAATAGTATAAGCAAAAGAAATGTTTTGCTAATAAATAAAGGTTAAAAATAAGCATTTTCTCTAAACAATCAGCTTTTAAAAAAATGCCAGACGTGCGCCTTCAAAAATTTTCGAAGGAGGTGGGCTGTGAAATGAAAAAGGTTGAGAACCCCTGGTCTAATATATAGACTCTCAATATATAGACGCTCAAATACAGCGGTATATTGTGCCACATACACATTATTTTTCTTGATTCTTTTATTGTAATAAAAATGATGCATTTATAATAGGGCTGTCCAAGGAGGGTAAAATCTAATTGTGATTTTTCTGAAATTGTGATTTTGATTCCATTTGCGATTTTAATTTAGTAAACGGCTCAATATTCTCAATGGTGTGTAACACACACTTTAAACAAAAACAATACAACATATTTTAACAGTAAATATATAAATAAATATTATGTCTATATAAATATAACCTATATACAGTGTGTAGCCATTATATATTTTATCTGAATTATGTGCACTTAGACAGTTGTATACATTATTATGATAATTCAAAACTGTTAACAAAAACATGGTTCTACCATGGTTTTAGATGCCTCATGGGCAAACCCAAGTGGATTCAGTATAAGCATTACAATTAAACATGTTAGACATGGACAAACAAAAATCCCATATAGGTTGCTTAAGAGGGTCATAAGTAGGTGTCTGGAATTCCCACATGGACAATCCCAGGTGGGCAAATGAAAATAAAAAATGAAAATACATTTGATATTATATATATATATATATATATATATATATATATATATATATATATATATATATATATATATATATATATATATATATATATATATATATATGTATGTGTATATATATAAAGTCAGGATTATTAGCCCCCTTTGCATTTTTTTACTTTTTTAGATATTTCTCAAATGATGTTTAATAGAGCAAAAAAAAAAAAAAAATATTCCACAGTATGTCTGATAAAAAAAAAAATTCTTCTTATTTGCTTTATTTCAGCTAGAATAAAAGCAGTTTAAAATTTTTTTTAAAACATTTTAAGATCAAAATTATTAGCCTCTTTAAGCTATATATTTTTCAGATATTCTACAGAACAAACCATTATTATACAATAACTTGCCTAATTACCCTAACCTGCCTAGTTAACCTAATTAACCTAGTTAAGCCTTTAAATGTCACTTTAAGCTGTATAGAAGTGTCTTGAAAAATATCTAGTCAAATATTATTTACTGTCATCATGGCAAAGATAAAATTAATTAGTTTTTAGAAATGAGTTATTAAAACTATTATGATTAGGAATGTGTTGAAAAAATCTTCTCTCCGTTAAACAGAAATTGGGGGAAAAATGTATATATGTATACATATATACACACACACACACACACACATATATATATATATATATATATATATATATATATATATATATATATATATATATATATATATATATATATATATATATATATATTAGTGCTGGGCCGTTAACGGCGTTAACGTGCTGCGTTAACGCGAGACTCTTATCGCGCGATAAAAAAAAATATCGCCGTTAATCTATTCTCAAAGTTGGGTTGGGAGCTGGGTCTATTTTACGCAAGCTATGATGACTTTCACCTTGATATATTACCGCGGATGTATACCTGACCGGTGAGCCGTCTGCTCTATTGAATCAAATCAGCAGGATGCCTGACTCTAACTGCAGTTTCACTTTTCATTTATTCCTTCGTGACAAACTTGGGTAATATAGACGCAAATACGGAGTAAGGACAGGTGAGAGAGTTATGGAGTTTAATAACGCATGCCAAATGGTAAGAAAAAAAAAACTTCCGCATTTCGCGATGTGTGTGTGTGTGTGTGTTTGTGTATGTGTGTGTGCAGTCCTTTCTGACAGCCGCGTGTGGACCTTGTCGGAAAATATGGCGAAAGGTCCTAAAGACCGCGGTGTTTACTTCAATAATGCCACTAAAATCTGCATACTCCACATTTTAATTCCATTTCTGTTTAGTTCAGTGCTGACTTTAGTCTGATTAAGCTCATCAGAATTCGCTGTTTGGAGCTTATGTAGGCCTACAGTTCAACATTCATGTTTAACTGAATAAACAGTTAGTAAACACAAGTAAGTAAACACATCTTATTGAACATCATTTATTTTCATCACCAATTATCATAGTAGAACAGTTTCTCAAGCAGTTTGTGATTTTGGAAACATTTTGGAGATGAGACACTGGTCTAATGCGACACCCGGCTTGAGAAACCCGTTCTCAAAGACTTATTATTTGGGTAGCACACATATTCTGAATACCTTCGGCAGAATTCAAATGAGCCATTTTAATCTAGATTAATCTAGATTAATTTCGAAATTAATCTAGATTAATCTAGATTAAAAAAATTAATCTATGCCCACCTATAATATATATATATATATATATATATATATATATATATATATATATATATATATATATATATATATATATATATATATATATATATATATATATGTTTCCTTTTCTTTTTTGGAGGTGGGCCTCAAAGTGAAAATGTTTGAGAATCGCTGGTTTATTATATGCTATATATTAGCAAGTGATAAGTATGAAGTCAGAATAAGTATGTTGTTTTATTTTTACAAAAATAGATTTATTATCTGCGTCAAATGATTTTTTTTTTACGTTTTTGAAACAAATGTAGACTCTTTACTTGCATTTAACATGCTTTCCGTGTAAACAACATCACTTTTGTAGATTTCACTTGATTAAAATGGAACATTCAATCTTTGTACCTTAACTAGCAAAGTATATCTCCTCTGCTTGAATCACACGTTTAAACTGAAACATTTCACATTTAATATAAATTTAATATTAATTTCAGACATCACTTAATAAGACTGAGAACGCACAGAAAAAAGTCACTTTAATTCTCTTTTGGCCCGAGTTCACTTTATACATATAATGAATGATACAACAGCGCCACCCTGTGACAAGACATCAAAACAACATAATGACATGTGGAAATTCTAAAAATATATACGTACATGATTTTAAAAACCACCACCAAATTGGAGAGCTCAGTCATTCCTCACTTTCTAAAAGACAACAATCTATTTAAAGCGATACATTAATTAATGACTTGTATTCGTACTGTCCTGTTGTTGATGTACTGTTGATGTTCTGGATCTTTATGCTTTCTTCTGTAGACTGGTGTAAGCACTTCTAGACAGATTTCCTATCTTTGTTGATGTGCTGTGTGTTTTGCGAGGAACCAGTCCCAGATCTCCCATTTTATAGTGAGAAAGATGGGAAGAGGATTTCAGCAGGAGTTCACCTGGTCTGGAGTTAAACCACAGTCAGTATTTTTACAATTATATATACTTATATTAACACAGTTAAGACAATACTCTGATTAAGATTGAGAATAGAGGCTGAAGTCATTTTCGAAGTAAACACAACTTGATTTAAAGGGATCGTTCACCCAAAATGTTATCATTCATTCATCATTCATTTTCCTTCGTCTTAGTCTCTATTTCAGAGGTCGCCACAGCGGAGTGAACCGCCAACTATTCCAGCATATGTTTTACACTGAGGATGCCATTCCAGCCGCAACCCAGTATGAGAAACACCCATACACTCTGTCATTCACACGCACACACTACGTACAATTTAGTTTATTCAATTCACCTATAGTGCATGACTTTCATAGTATTTGTTTTTCCTACTATGAAAGTCAATGGTTACAGGTTTCTAACATTTTTCAAAATATCTTCTTTTGTCTTCAACCGAAGAAATAAACTCATAAAGGTTTGGTTCCAATTGAGGGTGAATAAAAATGGAAAATATTCATTTTTTTGGGTGAACTATCCCTTAAAGACATGTTGCATGAAGCCAGATTAGCTGTGTAGCCAGTCAGTTTAGTTTGCACCAATCCTGGGATTTGCATGAAGGTACAGTAGCTCAGCTTTATCTTTCGTTGTTGCCACTGTATCTACAGATTACGACCAAAAATTTAACCAATCAGCTGTGAGCAAAGTGGCACATCTTTTTGCCACTCCCCAAATTGCTTTTGCTCCAAATGAAAGGTCACTGTATCGTAAAACATTTTCAAATGATAAAACACATTAGGTTTTAGTTAAGATTATATCTTAATTTATTACACAAACAGTTAAAGGCCAAATGATAAGGCCTCCAGTAAAATTTGAATAATTTTAAAAATATTTCTCAAGTGATTTTTAACAGAGCCAAGAAATGTCATTATATTTATGTACTATAGCGTAAAAATGGAACTTGAAAGAAATATTCAGTAACATTACAGTAACATCATTAACATTTCTAAAGGATTTACAAAGGATAATTAGTCTTCACTTTAGATTAGGTCACAAAACTGGATGAAGTTGAGTTAATAAAGCTTTTATTAATACATAAAATAACTATTATTGTAAACCTGAATTCATTCATTCATTCATTTTCTTTTTGGCTTAGTCCCTTTATTAATTTGGGGTCACCACAGCGGAATGAACCGCCAACTTATCCAGCACATGTTTTACGCAGCGGATGCCCTTCCAGCCGCAACCCATCCCTAGGAAACATCCATAGACACTCATTCACACTCATACACTGCGGACAATTTAGCCTACCCAATTCACCTGTACCACATGTCTTTGGACTGTGGGGGAAACCGGAGCACCCGGAGGAAACCCAGGCGAACGCAGGGAGAACATGCAAACTCCACACAGAAAAGCCAACTGACCCAGCCGAGGCTCGAACCAGCGACTTTCTTGCTGTGAGGCGACAGCACTAACTACTGTGCCACTGTGTCGCCTAAACCTGAATAATAATATATATAAATGTTAATTTGAATAGTTTATTAATCATTTACTTAAGCATTCTGAATGATCTTAAAGAACCACCAACTATTCTCAAATAACTGGTTCGTAAATAATCCAATAGTTAATTTAGTAATGAAAAATTAATCATTAACAAAGTAAGAAAACACAATCATTAAGCACATTATGCTTACCAGACACTTTATTAGGTACACCTTACTAGGCATCGGTAGGACCACATTTTGCCTTCAGATTTTGCTCCATATTAACATGATAGCATCACGCAGTTGCTGCTGATTTGTCGGCTGCACATCCATGATGCAAATCTCCTGTTCCACCACATCCCATGGTTTTGGGTCCTTCACTGTGCCTTTTCCCCTTAGCAAAGAAACTTTCCAAAGACGTCTGTTTCTTACTCATTTTGCTGCTTGTGGGTTAATTTTGGGCGCTCAAGTGACCGAGATGTAAGCTAGAGAACGCGGTCATTTTTGAAAACAAAAGATCGTTCAGACTCAGGTAATAAATTAAACGGAAATAATTAATGTTTTCTTGTGCGGCTCGGTACCAATTGATCCACAGATAGGTACCGGTCCGCGGACCGGTGGTTGAGGACCACTGCTCTATTAGATTGAGTTCAGGTGACTGTGGAGGCCATTTAAGTACAGTGAACTCATTGTCATATTCAAGAAACCAATCTGAGATGATTCGCGCTTTATGACATGGTTTGTTATCCTGCTGGAAGTAGCCATCAGAACATGGGTACACTGTGGTCATAAAGGGATGGACATGGTCAGCAACAATACTCAGGTAGGCTGTGGCGTTGACACGATGCTCAATTGGTACAAATAGGCCCAAAGTGTGCCAAGAAAATATCCCCCACTCCATGTTTTCATGTTGTTGACACCAAATTCCATCCGAATGTCGCAGCAGAAATCAAGACTCATCAGATCAGGCAACATTTTTCCAATCTTCTATTGTCTAATTTTGTTGAGCCTGTGCGAATTGTAGCCTCAGTTTCCTGTTCTTAGCTGACAGGAGTGGCAACCGGTGTGGTCTTCCGCTGCTGTAGCCCATCCGCCTCAAGGCTTGACATGTGCGTTCAGAGATGCTCCTCTGCATACCTCAGTTGTAACGAGTGCTTATTTGAGTTACTGTTGTCTTTCTATCAGCTTGAACCAGTCTGGCCATTCTCCTCTGACATCAACAAGTCATTTGCACCCACAGAACTGCCTCTCACTAGATATTTTCTCTTTTTCGGACCATTCTCTGTAAACCCTAGAGATGGATGTGCGTGAAAATCCCAGTAGATCAGCATTTTCTGAAATACTCAGACCAGCCCATCTGGCACCAACAACCATGCCACTTTCTAAGTCACTTAAACCCCCATTTCTTCTCCATTCTAATGCTCGGTTTGAACTGCAGCAGATTGTCTTGACCATGTCTACATGCCTAAATGCATTGAGTTGCTGCCATGTGATTGGCTAATTAGAAATTTGCGTTGACAAGCAGTTGGACAGGTGTACCTAATAAAGTGGCCGGTAAGTGTATGTCAATAATACAGCATTTGTACAGTAGCTATACTTTTAAACTGCTTACTAACGTCTATTAATGTACATTTAATGCCTAACAAATAATAAATTCACTATTTGCTAATGCTTATTAAATGATTTATTGTGTGTAGTTACAGTATCATAAAGTGTTACAGAATATTTTAAAACAATCCTAATCATAATATTGTCTTATTCAGAATAAGGTCAACGATTAGATTACTGACATCCATGACTCAACATAAATATACCCGTTGTCAGATTATTTTTCCATCTCATAAATAAATCAGTATCATTTTATGTCTTTTTAATCTCATACCTGCAAGTCATGAAGTCAGTAAGAGCAGGTCATTTTCCGAAAGCTGCAGCGCTGTCCAGAACGGCCAGCAGCTTCTGCATCATCTGATTTCGTCTGACGGTAGCCTTCAGATCAGAGTCTTCCTCTTCTGGGACGTCCTGTACCCAAACCAGTGTTTACTTCCTCGTCTGTGATTAAAATATCAGTATATGTTGAGTCTCACCCTCAAGGCCTCTTTCAAAGCTGCAGCTGCTTCTTCCAGAACCGTGTTTATCTGCGATCTCCTTCTGCTTTCCTCCTCAAGCTCCTTCTTCTGTCTCTTGGCTTCAGCTTTGGTTTGGTTCAGGTCTTCTGTAACTGCTGCATGTTTCTTTCTGTAATACAGTGGGAGTAATGCTTTTAAAATGCATGCTTGGGTGTATTTAAGGACTAATTTAGCATCACTGAGATGAATTCAACCTCAGATCCTCAATTTCTGTGCAAACCGCAGAGTGAATGTCCAGCAGCTCTTGGTGCTCCTGTTTAAGCTTGGTGTATTTCTCCACTTCAGACTGCATTTGCTTGCACTTTTCTGTCAGCTGAAGGACCACCTGGAGAAAAAGCTTGGTTTCATTTTTGCACTGGGATATAGATGTCTCAAAAACAAGCAGAAAAGATTGCTTAAAGGTCCTGTGAAATTAAAATAAGTGCAATTCCAGCGTTATGGATGTGTCACTTGCAGTTAAAACATAAATTCACATGGAAAGTATACGTTGATGAGACTAAAATTGAACTCTTTGGAGTGAATGCCAGATGTTACGTTTAAAGAAAACCAGGCACCACTCATCACCAGGCTAATAGGCTACCATGCCTACAGTGAAGCATGGTGGAGTGTCCTTGA
The DNA here is from genome assembly GCA_903798195.1 of Danio kyathit. Lineage (NCBI taxonomy): Eukaryota > Metazoa > Chordata > Actinopteri > Cypriniformes > Danionidae > Danio > Danio kyathit. Next base: position 75,777,329 of record LR812523.1, on the reverse strand, counting down.
GTGGCCCAGCCAGAGCCCAGACCTAAATCCTATTGAACATCTCTGGAGAGATCTGAAAATGGCTGTACACCATTGCTTTCCATCTAACCTGATAGAGCTTGAGAGGTACTGCAAAGAGGAATGGGCAAAAATTCCCAAAGACAGGTGTGCCAAGCTTGTGGCATCATATTCAAAAAGACTTGAGGCTGTAATTGCTGCCAAAGGTGCAAAGTATTAAGCAAAGGCTGTGAATACTTATATACATGTGATTTTTCAGGTTTTTTATTTTTAAAAATTTGCAACAATTTAAAAAAATCTTTTTTTCCATTGTCATTATGGGGTATTGTGTGTAGAATTTTGAGGAATTAATCCATTTTGGAATAAGGCTACGGGCACTTTTATGTCCTTTGATCATATATCCAAAAATATATATAATTTTGTTCAAATTCCTTTTTCTTTGTCAAACTAACAATAAAACCTACTTTAAAATTTTTTACTACCTTTCTATTATATATTTTTCATATTATTCAACCTCCTTTTAGGTGTCAAAATCACTGTTTTCACCTTGTCGCACACCCAGAGTTTTAAACTTCAACAATGAAAATAACATTTTAAAATATTATTTATCTGGTATCTATTAATGTATCTTAATTAAGCACTAGTGAAATAACTTAAATATTTTGTAGTTATTAATGTGAGACTATTATCAATATTATTTTTTATACAAAATATACCTGTCGCACAGCATCAGTGTCATTTCCACCACAACACTGTAATGTCGCTTTAAAATGTTTGTGTGAAAGATTATTTAGGTGGTTTCTATGAAAATGAATAGTGCCATCTGAGAACATGTTCAAGATGGAGGGAATTTAAATTTATTAACAACACTTGAAGAAAAATCAAGGTAAATATTGCTTGACAAGGAAATACATTTATTCTACGTCATTTCCAAACATGTTGTACCTTCAAAGATGTTTTTAAAAACCAAACAAAATTAAGGTAAATAAGAGTGCTTTGTATACATGAAAGGCTAGTGTCAATTCAAAGCTAATCGGTGAAGCTATTTTTCATTTTTTCACAATAAACTGTTGAAATGTCATTTCCACCACCACACACATTTTTAAAAAAATATTTATAAAGTTCTCATCACACATTAAAAGTGTATTCACAATGTATAAGTTCATGCTTTATTTAATATACAAATTCAGTTCATTTATTTTCTAATAAGCTCTTAACCAAATTAATATTACATTTTAGAGTGTGACAGGTGTACAATTCAGCATACAACTAATTTATTTCATTGACAAATGTATAATTATTATATATATTGTGGAAAGATTGGTTAAACTAGATACAAAAATGATCTTAGATGATGTTTGACCGCCATAATTTACTTCATTTTGAAATAAGCTGTATATCGAGATGTGGTGGAATTGACATTTGTTCAGTTAACGATGGAAAAAATGTTTCTCTTCTTATCTAAGTTTGTCCTCTTACAGATCTTAAAACTAGACAGATTGTTTAAACTTATGAGGCTATGTTACGTTAATTTTGAACAAGTTTGTTTTACTCAACTTCACAAGGCTAAAAGTGCCCGTAGTTGAAGAATGGCCCATGAATACTTTCCGCATGCACTGTATATAGGGGTGCGTAATCAGAACGAGCCTGGGTTGAAACATGAGTTGTGAATGTGACCGAAAAAGTTAGCGAGTTTACAGTATACAGCATACTTTGTATGAATTTTGTGAATTAAACTGCACAACCCAAAGGACAAAAAAAATACTAATCAAAAGGATAAGAGTCGGCTCACTATAAAACAAAAATCATTGATTTTATTTTACATTTTTGAATTTTGAGGAAAAAAGCTCCGTTATGGATGTGAGAGATGTGAAATTGCCACTTGTGTGACTTTGGTAAATCAAATATAATAGTTTAAAAACATTGACAGAGATATTTGAGTATTTTAAAGTACTGTAAAATACTTGCTTGCACAAAAAATGTAGAAATGGTTTTGCTATTTTGGTGAAAGGTTGACATTTGCATGGAATTGCTAATAGGTTTTAGAATTCAGTATCATATACTGTATCTATAAGCTATAATACTATAATGCTATAATACTGACAAAATTTGCATTTAGAAGATATAAAGATATAATCAGACCTCCGCCTAAATGGATCAGAGCAATTCCATGGAAGTATAAAGTATAAATTGGCAACCTTTTGATTGGCAACACTCTTCTTTGTTATTTCGTGCAGCAGTGGTTCTCTAATGCCGTTCTCTCTTTTGAGTTGCCTTTCTCTTGCTCGTAGGGCATCGTTCTCCTTCAGCAGGTCTTTAGTTTTCTCTGAGAGCTGCTGTAGTTGTGCCGTCACCGAGAGATTCTCCTGCATGGCCCTCAGTGTCGTCTCGGGCATCTTCTGGTCTGAAACCCGACGAAATTCAGCTGCTACAGCGGCAACATGTTGCAGCATTTCTTTCTTGAGCCTACAGCAACAAATGAGGTCAAGTAATTATAATTAAATATTTATGTTCTTTTAAATATATCTGATTTCACCCACGGTTATTCGATGTGATTCTAAAAACCAACATACCTCGTCAGGCATATTTAGAGCAATCTATGTGTTATGATCACCAGCGAGCTGAAACTTATGATCATTGATTATCTGCACTATTTAAACCACTCACTTTTTCATACACGTTGCTGAGTCTTGTTTCTCCCACGAACTTTACAAAGCAATTTTCCCTGTTTGTCTTGTTGTGTTTTGATCCATGTCTTACCATTTTGATTCTTTGCCACCTAGCCTGACCATTTTTTTGACTACGTATTTTGCAACCCAGGCTCGTTCTGAAAACGTACTGCTATATACATTTCTGAAGAGCGGCAAATACACAAGAAGCCGCTGTGTACACTTTTTCAGATCTCAAATTTCTCTCGCGAGTGCCATTCGCGACTGCTGTTCTTGCTTAAATCCACCAGAGGCTGCTGTCGGCTGACTGTCGACTGACTGAATGACTGACCCATCCTCCTCCTTTCCTAAACGCAACCAATAGTGTTTTCAAAAGCACCAATTGACCCACGCATCAACTTCCCTAAACCCAACCGAGAGTTTTGAAAAGCAATCCAGAAGAAGAAAACCCCTCGCCTGATTTTTACTACGTTTTCAGATTTCACCACATTCTCACCCTGTTATTTACTTGTTTATTTAATTTTTTCGGCTTCTGTTTTTGTCTTTCCTTTTTTCTGGAACCGTTCTTCACCAGACTCGAACTCTGTCGTCGTGGTCAACTCCTATCTACGGAGTTTGCCTACATACATGGCAATCTACTGGACAACCTGGTAACAGCAGGAAAGCTGTCCATAAGCCGCGGTCAGCTGGTAAGCACAAAACGGAATGGCGTCATAGCACCCCGTATCATTCGTTTAAAAGACAAAATGCAGCCATACGTACTTTTGGCTACATAACTCGCGATCTCCAGAAATGTATATATTACTACATTTTCAGAATGAGCCAATGTTGGTATTTTGGATTACCTTATTGTACTGTTTGCTCCTGTTTTTGAATATTGCATGTATAACTTCTCTTTTATAAACTGCATGTGGATCCCCAACTCTGTTGTCCAGCGTCCCTGCGTTACACCATGACTTTTTGTTAAAAACAAATTCAATTTTCATTTTTTGCCACTATCCTTTAACACACTAGGTTTTACCCATCATGTTTTTAATAATTTAAAATATTATAATATTTAGTATGATTGATCACTCATTCTTTTAGATATTTTCGATTTCAAATACAGAATATGGGCGCAAGCCCTTCCAGCCTCAACCCAGTAATAGGAAACACCCATATACAGTTGCAATCAGAATTATTGAACCCCCTTTGAATTTTTTGAAATTTTCTTTTTTAAATATTTCCCAAATGATGTTTAACAGAACAAGGAATTTTTTACAGTATGTCTGATAATATTTTTTCTTCTGGAGAAAGTCTTATTTGTTTTATTTCGGCTAGAATAAAAGCAGATTTTAATTTTTTAAAACCCATTTTAAGGTCAAAATTATTAGCCCCTTTAAGCTATATATTTTTTCGATAGTCTACAGAACAAACCATCATTATACAATAACTTGCCTAATTACCCTAACCTGCCTAGTTAACCTAATTAACCTAGTTAAGCCTTTAAATGTCACTTTAAGCTGTATAGAAGTGTCTTAAAAAATATCTAGTAAAATATTATTTATTGTCATCATGGCAAAGATAAAATAAATCAGTTATTAGAGATGAGTTATAAAAACTATTATGTTTAGAAATGTGTTGAAAATTATTTCTCTCTGTTAAACACAAATTGGGGAAAAAAATAAACAGGGGGGCTAATAAATCAGGGGGTTGAATAATTCTGATTGCAACTGTACTCTCGCATTCACACACGCACTCATACACTACGGCCATTTTTGAGGGACACGGAGGAAACATGCAAACTCCACACAGAAATGCCAACTGGTCCAGCCAGGATTCGAACCAGCAACTTTCTTGCTGTGAGGCGAGAGTGCTAATCAATGATCCACCATGCCACCCCGTGCAACGTTACTTTAATTTTGTTGACACATTGTTTTTACAGTTTACAGTATCTACATTACATTTTACAAACTAACAGTGCCAGTAAACCATGCTTAAGTACAGGCAACAACCCCTAAAACAAACTCTAATCTTAGCACATGCTGTTATTTATATAACTCTCCACTTAAATGTACAATTACTTTGTAACATGTAACTATAAAACAAGTGTAACCAGTTTAGACTTATTATTGCAGAAATGTACATGTATTTTAAACTATAAACAATGAGAGTTTAAATGATTTAAAAAGAACCTCTTTTTGTATGCAGCACTATACATATATACCAAGCAACAGATCCACTTGTTTACTGAACAACTGCCTCTTTGTAAAGCCTTACATTGCACCTATTCATTGAAAAAGATAAATGGGCCCCACTGTCTCCCATTTGACATGTATGTAATTTATAAAGTCCTGGGTTGAATAATCCACTATATTTATTGTGGACATATTTATATTTTGACATATTTTTGTTTTGTAGGAAAGCATCTCCAACAGATTTGATATCTGATCTGATATTCATTCATTTTCCTTTAGCTTAGTCCCTTATTTATCAGGGGTCGCCACAGTGGAATGAACCGCCAACTATTCCAGGATATGATTTACGCAGCAGATGCCCTTCCAGCCACAACCCAGTACTGGGAAACTCCCATATACTCTGGCATTCACACACACAGACACACTCTGCGGTCAATTTAGATCATCCAATTTACCTATAGCGCATGTCTTTGAACTGTGGGGGAAACCAGAGGAAAACCCAGAGGAAACCCATGCGAATAGGGGGAGAACATGCAAACTCCACACAGAAATACCAACTGGCCCAGCCAAGACTCGAACTAACAACCTTCTTGCTGTGAGGCGACAGTGCTAACCACTGAGCCACCGTGCCACCCTCTTATTTAGCAGACGAATTTATCCAAAGTGACTTGCTAGTGACGTTAATAGAAGCACTTAAAATCATCAGAGAGTAGCAGTATATGTAAATGCCCTAATAAGTTACTAAATATACATGTTTAATTCCCCCCTCCTTGCATATGGAGAGAAAATTGTGTCCTACAGGTGGTTTGTCAAGCCCACTCACCTGTGTGGAGAACACCAAAAGTTCCAAGTAGTTTTCAGAAACATGAAATGTTGAAAGGAAAATATGTGGTGCATATGGAGATGAGGAAGTGTGCCCTACGGGTGGTTTATCAAACCCACTCACCTGTGCAGAGAACACCAATAGCTGCAGTATGCGGTATGAACATGCTCACCTGTCATTGTCCAGTACAGCTTTTTTCTCCAGATTATAGATTTCAGCTTGGTGTTCCTCTTTTTGCTTTCGAAGCTGCTCTTCCAAAGACCTGCGTTCAGCCATAAGTGTCTCTCTCTGCACAGAAAACTCCTCCAAAGATGCCAGTTTACCGGCTGAACACAAAAAGGTAAACACATTTTAATGAGCAATCTGAAAATTCAGTCTGACGTTTCAAATAATAATAATCGCTCACAATTAAAGTGTAGTTCACTCCAAAATGAAAATCCTATCATCATTCACTCATACTTAACTTGTCCCAAACCTGTTTGAGTTCTCTTTTTAATTGAACACAAAAGAAGATATTTGGAAAATTGCCGGAAATCAGTAGCCATTGACTTTCATAGTATTTGTTTTTCCTACTATGGATGTCAGTATCTCCTCCTGAGACCCCGCCCATTGACCAGTGTTGCCAGATTGGGTGGTTTCCCGCCCAATTGGGCGGTTTTGAATCCAAGTTTGCGGGTAAAAAATATCATAGGCGGGTAGTGGATATTTGGGCGGTATTGTAAAGGTATGCCCGCCTGTCCGCGATCTCCCGTAACCCCCCAATTTTCGTAAATTTTTGGACCGTTCCCCCTACTTTTCATGAAATACAGGACTATCCAACCACCCCTCACACACACACACACACACACTTTTTGTAAAATCGACGTTGTTGGGCGGGTGTTTTCGCATGTCGGCGGGTTTTTGGGCTGGAAAAAGTCAGCTACATCTGGCAACACTGCCGTTGACTTGTGTCCTCTGTAGTGGACATTGTGTTTTCATGAAATTTCTTTGAATTTTTTGAGCTACTCTGTCAATTCATGTTGTACTGTTCAAAGGACATTCTGGGCTTTCTAGTGATATGTCATTTGATTGACTGGCAAGCTAGGAACCACTTCTTACACTGCATCCAAAATGGCCGGCATACAAACAAGCACATTTTATGGGAAGGAGAGAGGTATGTAAAATTTAGCTTTTTAAATGTTTTCTACTATTATTATTACATATATATTTGTTTATTAAAGTGTCAGGAAGAATACATTTAGCTTTCAAAGCTGGTAACTTGTTTGTGTTTCAAAATATCATAATTTTTTTAAATGTCCACTATAGTGGACACCAGGACCATCTTAATGTAATTAATAACTGCATGTTGTAGGAGGCAGACCTGAAGCAGAGAGGATTCTTTATAAGATAGTTGAGGGAGACTCTGATTTAGAGTCTCACAATCAGACAATTAGAGAATTAGAGACAATTAGAGAATGACAACCAGTTTTAAGTCGCTTTTATGTTAAATTTGTTTGGATTAACATCACTTCTTTTTTTTAGTTTTTGTTTTTTGAGTTCGGCTCTCTTTCAGACTAAACTGTTTCAGGAATTTCAATACAAAAGGAAAAAAATGGCTTTTGTTTAGTTTTTGTTACATTAATATTGGATTAATATCCCTTTACAGCCATATCCTGTACAGTTTGGCGGTCGTTTCGAACTAAAATGGTCCTGTTGTCCACTACAGTGAACATGCTGTAAAATTAAAAATAAAAACAAAATGTAAAAACTCTAAATTGTAGAATTTTTTTAACACAAAGGATGTCGGAAATCACAGAAAAAAAAGAAAAAAAATATTTTTTTTTTCATTTGGGTCTCAGGAGGATCTACCTATTTTCAACATTATTCAAAATATAATTTGTGTTCGACAGAAAAAATAAATATTTGCTACCACTTTAGGATTAGTAAATATGAGTATAATTATTATTTCTAGGCAAACTATCTCTTTAATGTCAACTCATACGCTTTACTTCCATTCAGTGTACTGTATATATGCAAATATGTAACTGTGGGCAATCTTGTACCAAGTGTCATATTCTCAGATGTGTATTTTTCCTTATTTTCCTGGAGTTCACGTCTAAGCAGGCTCAGCTGTAACTCAAAAGACTCTCTCTCAGCCTCTTGGGCTTGCTGGTGTCTTGATAATGTTTCTGCCAGATCATTCAGCTCATCCTCTTTCTTAGCCAGTGTGCGTTTCAGGAACAGAACGATGTCTTTCTTCTCTTTCTCCACATTATTGACCTTAAAGTACAAGTCCTTTTCTTGAACCTCCAATTCATCACATTTATGCTGGTATCTGTGAGGGAAAATGACAAGGATTCTTGTATTAGGCAAGTGTTTCCTGTTGAAGCTATGATGACATATTTGGTGAAGTATGTTTCCTGGTTAATTATTAACACTGATATAATCCAAAGTCTGTTTCATATTAGTTTCCTCAAAGGCACCGATATGAGCTACGAATAACCTAAATATAATTAGGCTACTGTTTTGCTGAGTTCTAAAGATTCAATAATGATAGCATAGCTTTTATTTTAAAAAAATATATCAAAACTTTATTCAAGTTTGTCAAATCGACATCATGAGGTGAGTGTTTTCCTGAGAATGTACCCATTGCTTTTGGTTAACTACTATGGTAGGTTATGTTTATGGGCAGTTTTGCTTTCAGATATGTTCTCTTGACGGTCTTGAAAACCTCTGAGTAAAAACTCTTTTATAATATAAACAACCAGGTAGCATAACAACCAGTGGTTATGATAACTTGCTAGACTAGACTCCCACCTTTCCAGTCGCTCCTCCAAATCGCGTATCTGAGCCCGATAAAACTTTTTGTCACTCTCCGTTAATTCTTCGGCGTTTTTCTGCTCTGTCTCCATACTTCCCGTCTTAAGTGCTTTATCTCCGCTCTTTTTTCCATTCTTTTTGGGAGGCATTAGACTTTCATGCGCTTTAAACTAAACAGTGTGAGAAGTAAAAACTTTAGACAAATGCAATTGTTTCTTGTTGCCATGGATGTGTGGTCGGGGTTGTGTCACGCGCTGCGCAGAGACGTGCGCGAGAGTTTGCTTTCACAGCCTTGAACTTGTTTAGTTTTACTTAATAAATTGATAAAATGCTGTATGCTAAAGTCATTAGGCTTCTAATACATCCGACGACTTCTTAACCATGCTCCAGATTTCGGAAAGAAATACGCAAAATAGGCTAATATATGTTGGAACAACAAGCTTTATGGCGAGTATTTTTATTTAAGCTTTTCTTTTTAATAATTAATTCGTTTGCAGGCCCGTAGCCAGCCAGGTGAAAAGGGAGGTGCTTTTTCTCAAAAAGTGGACCATTTTGCACTAATTGGCCTCATTTTTTATTTAATTATGAAATTGAAATACTGAATTTTCGTGATATTTTAATCACTATTTCAGCTGGATTAACTTGTTGGATGGTCATCATAACCACATTTTTTAATGTACCAAAGATATTTCCAAAAGTATTTCATATACAAATTTATTATATATCATTAGAAAAGTTTTAAATTAAAAACAAGCCTTTTGTCATATATTATATTATATTAAATTATATTATATTATATTATATTATATTATATTATATTATATTATATTATATTATATTGTCATAAATAACAAACTGTCAAGCACATTCAGCTTTCCTCAGTATGAAATTGGCCCTTTAAATAACAAAAAATGTAAACATAATATTAATAGTAATTTTGTAGATCTTCACAATTTGTCTAGCCTCTCTTGTAAAAAGTACATTTGGAAATTCATGGATAACAACAACAATAGCCAAATTAGTATTCAAATTCATTTGGCCGGCTTTTGGTTCTTTTTTTATTGGTCAACAAAAAAAATCTTTTCTCCATTTAAAAACAATACAGTAGTGAAAGTTGACGTCACTTATGTCAGATTGTCTGTTTTCTTGTACAGCTGGTTGTTGGACTCTTGAAAAATTATTGCTTGCATTGGCCAAAACTGATTAGCTACAGTCACACCGAAGTTTTTTTTTTTTTTTTTTTTTTAGAAATCTTACCCTAAACAATACGTCATTGTATGTTCATATTGACTGAACTGGTCAGGTGGCTGCAGTTACCTAAGACCAGTTAAAACTGCATTTTTAACGCCTCATGACTCATATTCATATCCTCAGAATTAAGTAATTACCTAAGAAATGACTCAGATATTGCATTGCCCCTGCCTGCATTGACCTAATTTGTCCTTCAAGATCTCCCTTTTAAAGGATAGTTCACCCAAAACTGAAAAGTCTGTCATCGTTTACTCATCCTTCACGTGTTGTCATAAACTTGTCTGTTTCTTTCTTCTCTTGAACACAAAAGCTCTTTTTAAAAATGCTGAAAACCAGTAACCACTGAGTACCATACCATGTTTATCCTATGACGTGTACATATATAAAATACATATTACAGATCCATATACAGTATGTATTATGTTTATAACATTCTTCAAAATATCTTCTTTTTGTGTTCAACAGAAAAAGGGAATTCACTTGAGGGTGAATAGTGACTGTATTTTCATTTCCTGATTAACTATACCACAAGACTATATTCAAACTATTCACTGCAACCAAACATTTATGACAAATTAAAAAATATATATATTTGCATTTAATTATTTTAATAAGTTAATCAGATTTAAACAATTTTTTTAAGTTATACAAACTTTAACTTAATATTTTTAGTCAGTTTGATTGATGTAAGTTGAGATGACTTGAAAATATCATTTGATTTAACTAAAAACTGAATCTTTTTACAGTGTATATTTGAGTTGTGACAAGACATGGTCATAAAGTAAATACCATTTTTAATATCTCAAAATCAAATTAACTTTGCTTCACACAACATACAAGTTTAACCATATAAAAACGCTCTATTTTCAAGCCGAGCCACTCAGAGACTGACACATAATAAAACAATGACCTGAATGACAGCACTGGCTTCATTTTGGTATTGCTGAAATGTCTAAACAAACGTGTTTGGCCTACAATAACAGGCATTTTGCTAGTATGATGAAGTTGCCAAGTTAGAGGGGGAGGGGGAGAAAAATACAGAAAGAAACGACGTCATTATGAGACACTGCAACGTTGTAGCAGAGAATTACAGACACGCTGTGCGTGATGAAGAAAAAAAATCGTTCGTGTGAAATACAAACTGCCTCAAACCGCAGAAAGTCTCGTGAGGAGTTTGTAGTGGTTAATGTCAGCTGAAGTTATTTAAACCACGTTCAAATATGGGATTAAAGTGTCATTCTTTAGCAATGAGCACTACACTTTGCGCTGAGGTGAGATTAAAAAAAGAATGTCATCTGTTTCTATTTTTGGAACGAATGAGATGCATTGTAACTATAGTAAACTATTAATGACAGGGTTAAACAGTCAGTCTTTTTGAACTGCTTATGGAACTGCTTCTATTTTGAAACGAATAAGATACATTGTAACTACAGTAAACCGTTAAAGACAGGGTTAAATTGTCGGTCTTTTTGATCATAGTGATAGATGTTGCTTGTTTGTGGTGATTGAGAAAAGAGGAGAGGGGATTGGGGAGGGAAGTTTCAGTCTGCTTATTATGTAACTGCCGTTTGGAAATGTGTTTTCGCGCTCCGCTTTTTGAGTTTGGACATTCTTGCAGTTCCTTTGGGATTCCGTAGTTTTGTGAGAACAGATCACGGAGGAAAACAGCAACAGCGTGCGCGTCGTTATTATCCTGTCATCATTCGCATGTCGTAGTATTTTGCGGAGGGATTTACTGTCAAGTAAGTAAAGTGTCTCGAGTCTGCGAAGTGTTTTACTGAGGAGAATCTCTTTCTGGTAGGAGTTTTATGTGTGTATTTGTTGAAAGTTAGTTTTGGAGAACTTCTTTTTATGTAAGCAAGTTATTACTGATATGTTTGTTATTTGGCTTGCTATTGTGTTGTACCTAAGGCGAAATGTTCATTTTAGTAAAGATTCCACAGAGGGAAACTGAATTGGTGCTCATCCTCTTCATTATAAAGTTGGTTTTATATTCGCACATTCGGACTTTCTCCTTAATAGTATAATTTCAGAAAAGTATTCTTTGCTAATTTTAAATAGGGAAATTATGTTAGCAGCCGATCACTATCAAAGTACAACATTGTTCACAGTCAATTAAATAGTGACCGAATATTCAGAGTAGCGTGGTAAACAACATAGGGAAAGTGTCACAAGTTGTCATTGTTAAAAAATGTGAGAATATAAAACCAACTTTACCTCAATCTCATTTCATATCTCATATCGTAGTATTTGTGGAGGGATTTTGTGCTGAAAGTGATATGATTTCTAGAGTAAATATAACTTTTTATAATCTGTTTTTGGTCGAATGTTATTGTAAAGTTGTCTGAGTAATACTAGAAATAAATTATAGGACAAACGCGTCTTTAAGTTTTATAGCCTATAGAATAAATGTTTTTCCCAGTGATGGGTTGCAACTGGAAGGGCATCCGCTGCGTGAAACGTATGCAGGAAAAGTTGGCGGTTCATTCCTCTGTGGCGACCCCGGATTAATAAAGGGACTAAGCCAAAAAGAAAATGAACGAATGAGAACTAATGTTGTTATCCAGTAAAAAAAATACATACATATTATTTAATAAACAGCATGCATAATAAATATATATATATATTGTATTCTGGGCAACGCAGTGGCGCAGTAGGTAGTGCTGTTGCCTCACAGCAAGAACGTCGCTGGGTCGCAGGTTCGAACCTCGGCTGGGCTGGGTCAGTTGGCGTTTCTGTGTGGAGTTTGCATGTTCTCCCTGCGTTCGCGTGGGTTTCCTCCGGGTGCTCCGGTTTCCCCCACAGTCCAAAGACATGCGGTACAGGTGAATTGGGTAGGCTAAATTGTCCGTAGTGTATGAGTGTGAATGTGTGTGTGTGGAAATTCCCAGAGATGGGTTGCGGCTGGAAGGGCATCCGCTGCGTAAAATCGTGCTGGATAAGTTGGTGGTTCATTCCACTGTGGTGACTCTTTGGAGATTCAAAGGTACCTTAAAATATTGTATAATTGTACTCAATTGAGTGTTAACAATAAACATAAAATAAAAAAAATAAAAAAATTTTTTTTTTCCTATTTTAACCATAAATAGCACATTTGATTACATTTATGCTTGAAACAAAAAAAAGAAAACTATTTATTAGACATTTAAATCTGAAATCTGTTTGTCTTAACCACTGTTTATTTTTTCCAGTAAAGATAGCATATGTTTAATAAACAGCAGTGATAATGAATTAGCTTTTTTCTTATTTTAAGCATACAATTCACTAGTTCCATAGATGTAAGTTGAAAACAATAACAACAAAAATGGGATAACAAAATGCATTTCATGTATATTTAGAAAGTCTTATTTGTTTTATTTCGGCTAGAATAAAAGCAGTTTTTAATATTTTTAAAATTAATTTTAAGGTCATAGTTATTAACCCCTTTAGGCTATATATTTTTTTCGATAGTCTACAAAACAAACCATTGTTATACAGTAACTTGCCTAATTACCCTAACCTGCCTAGTTACTTTATTAACCGACTTAAGCCTTTAAATGTCACTTTAAGCTGTATTGAAGTGTCTTGAAAAATATCTAGTCAAATATGTACTGTCATCATGGCAAAGATAAAATAAATCAGTTATTAGAGATGAATTAATTTAACTATTATGTTTAGAAATGTGTTGAAAAAAATCTCTCCGTTAAACAGAAATAGGGGAAAAAAATAAACGAGGGCTAATAATTCAGGAGGAATAATTATGACTTCAACTGTGTATATATATATATGACAACAGATGTTTTTACTATTACTGTGCATTTTATTTGATTTGTGCTTGAAACAAGCTAAAAATGGGATAATGAACATTTTCTGAAAAAAAAAAGCATTTTACATTCATAATGCATTATAACCATGCTTATTTATTTGATGGAAAAAAGGGAAAATATTAGGGCTGGGTGATTTGACCTAAAATCAAAATCTCGAATAACTGAACATTTTAACTCGACTTCGATTAATGAATGATTATTTCATTTATTTATGTAATTTTTTTTACTTATCATAGTTCACTGGTAGGTTTTGTGCAGTAAATATGCTCACATATTACAAGTGAGTGATTTTTGAATGAAGGGTGCATTGCTTGATTTTAAAATAATTGAAGGAAACACACACTATCTATCTATTATTTATTGAACATCAACATTGAACAACTAAAATTAAAACACACATTGCCTAAAACAAACAGTTTTTTTTCTTATGAAAAAGTGTATATAAATAACTTGCACTTTTGAAAACAAAATGAATAGTTTTTCATATTAAATGTAGAAAATAAGCAGTATCTCTTCTAAATAAAATAACTCTTGTATATCCTGTAAATAATATTTTAAACATTGCATTTCTTGAATCTTCTCTAAACAAATATTTTAAAGTAAATAATAATTGTATTGTAATAGAAAATATGCCATCTCAGGGCATCTCTGCCGCAGCTTCCAATTATCGTCAATGTAGTGCAAAGTGCGACGTGTAGTTACATTTTTTGAGAGGTGCATGGGTATGCAACCGAGCGAAGGCTGCGCCAGACCATACCTATGCGTTGGTGTAAATCAGCCTTAATAGAGCCGGGTCACGTGACTTCACATTCAGTAGCTTATTGCAAAAATTGACCTGAAAAAATTAGATCGATTATAGGCTCTTAATAATTATTAATCTTAATAATTTTGATTACTTTTCGATTAATCATCAGGCTAACATTTTAAACATAAGTTATATTTACTCCAAAAAACTAAACTCAGATTTTAAATTACATTTAAAATTTCAAAACAAAACTATTTTATCCTTTCATTGTAGTTTTACAGATAAATCTGGTTAAAAGGAGTGACGTTATTGCTTAAAATGTCAAAGAAGACTTCATTATCATAACACAATTGATATATTTTCATTGAACACAACAAAACACTGGTCACTGTGTCTGCCTGTGAACACCATGTGCAGAAGAATGTGTTTTTATGTGCTGCATTTTTCAGCCCAGAAGGCTTCGTTCTGTACAGAGCGTTAAATATTTGATTGTGAAACCGTGAGAGGGAACCGGTGTTGTAATGTCTAAGATATTCAGGCTGTCTGGCACGGAGGCCTTTTGTTTGGGAATGGACACAGCAGGCCGTTACTGGGTGTTTGTGCTCCTGCAGTTAATTTACTGCACTGTGTAACGGCATCCTCAAATACACAGAGGATATAGTGGTCATGGGAAAGAGCAGCATGTGTTTTTCCTGTGACAGTTTCCTGCATTGGTGCCACCTGCCTGTCATAATCCAATGTGAAGTTATGCTCATGAATAAATGTTTCCACTATGAAACAAACACATTAGTCATTCCTCAGTCAGTACCTCATTTCGACATTAGTTAGTTACTACACTAATCTAATTTAATCACCGTTTCTGCTTTTACAGGCATTCGGGTTCCATGGAAAACAGTGACGTTTATGTAAAGGTAGGCAATAGTGTGTGATACATGTAATATATTAACTTTGAAAAGTTTCAGGGTGACATTGTAACGCTTATGCTTTTGGTTTTCAGTCGTGTGATAAAAATTCAGTCATCATTTTCTTAATGTGATCTCAGTGGGCACCTTGATATCAAAACGGCATTAAAAAAAACAAGCCAGGCTCATTATGTATACGCATTCCTGCATACATTTCTGGAGAGAGCAAAATACGTCCCAGGAGGTACATTTTTTGCAGTTTTTGTTTTCGCAAATCCACCAGAGGTCGCTGTGTACTCATTTTGAGATCTCAAATTTCTCTCGCGAGTGCTATTCACGTCTGCTCTTCTCGCGCAAATCCACCAGAGGCCACTGTCGACTTACCGACCGATCTCCCAACTCTTTGTTGCATTTTTTACGCCAATGTCAGATGTCAAATTGATAACATCAAGATAGCTTACATTCATTGTATGGATACAAATGCAGTGTAAGTTTGTAATTAAAGCTTTCAGATTAAAAAATACTTATATTATAATATTCTTTTGAATCGTTGTTTTGGTAGTCAAAAGGGCATTGTTTTGTGGATGTCAACTGAACATCAAGGTTTTGACATCAAATCAATTAGCATATTTGATGTGTTTTTTTTCAAGTCATGCTTGATGTCAATTTGATGTCTTTTGACTTCAAGGTACCCATTGGGATTTTATTTTAAATATTTAATCAGGGAAACTTAACCATTGTGCACTGTTCAAATTTACTACTTTTTGTTATGTTTGGGATGAAAACATCCACTGAATTAAACAGCTGTAAAATGCATCAGAATATATATATTTGTTTTGCATAAATCTGTTAATCAACCTCAGTCCTGATCAAAACTACTTAATTGTTTAGAAAATTACAGGATTTTAACTCTTTAATTGCCAAATTCATAAATGATGTCACTGATTTGGTGCAAAAAAAAATTCACAAATATTTTCAATATAAAAAGTAATTGTGGACTGGATTTCTTTTATACATGTCTTGGACATGTAAAGGATTAGTAACAACATTGTCTTTGATGCATTGTTAGATTTTATGCAGCAAAGATTTTATTTTTTTCTGCCATAACCTCATATAATCATGCATTTTTGATTGTTGATGATTTTCCCTGTAGGAAGGAGGTAAAATTTGTCATTTTTACTGTTATTATCAGTTGGCACCATTAACCCTTTAGATAGGCCAGTGCAAAAAAAGCTTAGTTTATGGATTTATAGGGAGTTATATGGAGTATAACAGCAAATTAAAGTGTGTGTATGTGTATCTGTAAATGTGTGAGTGTGAGAGTGACCTTTTGCACACTTACCTGTGTCTGAGAAAATCAAAATATGCACTTCAGCTCTCAGAACTACATAGAGTAAACAAAAACAAAGACTGCGTATTTATGCACTAGCTGCCCTTTTTGCCCTTTTGATTTTGAGAAGTCCTGTAATTTTCTAATCAATTTAGTAGTTTTGATCAGGACTGAGGTTGATTAACAGATTTTTGGAAACAAAAATGTGTATATATATATATATATATATATATATATATATATATATATATATATATATATATATATATATATATATATATATATATATATATATATATATATATATATATATATATTAATCTGATGCATTTTTACAGCAGTTAAATTTAGTGGATGTTTTCATCCCGAACATAAGGGTAGTCAATTTGCCCAGAGTGTATCGAGTTTTTGAAAAATTCTAAAGCATTTTCCCCCAAAATCACCCCAGAGTGAATGAAAACATCCCCAACAGCACATAAGGGTTAAAAAAAAAATGTTACTTAGCAAATGTTTTTTATTTTTGTATTTTCTTTAAATACTAGCATAACATTATTTATCAATATAAACCTCTTTTTGGATTTTCGAAACCTATAGAAATGATAGAACTATAGAAAATGTAAAATTGGAAATACGTTGGGACCATTGTTTTTGTTTACATCCCGCAAAATGGTCTATAAAAATATATATAAAAAATTATAAGATCAATATTATTAGCCCCCTTAAAAAAATTACCCTATTTTTCTCTAATAGTTTTTTTTTAATTCAAGCTAAACAAACAAACAAAAAACTTGCTCCTGAAGAAAAATATAATAGGACATACTGTAAAAAATGTCCTTGCTCTGTTAAACATCACATGAGAAATCTTTTTAAAAGTTTCTCAGGAGGGCTAATAATTTTGTCTTCAACTGTATATATATTTATATATTTACTTATTAAATATTTACTTATTATCTAGATGGTCAAAGTGCCTGTAGCTTTGCATTTTCTGAATCACCAAGGATCAATTTCTTTAAGGGTCAATCATCTTTAATGAGAAGAAAACAGTGACCTATAGCCTGAGAGTGAACTCATTTTTGGGTGAACTGTCCCAAAAGAAAAAAAGTGCTTCAATATGAAGGTTATTTATTATTGATTTCCTTGTGACGTTCCCCAACAAAGCGCTAGTCACAAAGGAATCTAAAAGCTTAGCCATTAAACTCTAATTGAATTAAGACGGACAACACAAAAGGGCTTGGACCGCTGCCTGTGTTTTCAGAATGGTTAAGGACAAGCAGGGTTACTGTAGGCAACCGACTGTGCCAAATGTTGCTGTTTATTTTAGAGCGACTGAAAATGGGCTCTCATTTAAATAGAGATGCTTCACATGATACCACTGGTTGTTCTGTGGCAGCCTCTAAAACAAAGGGGCTCTTTTCACCATTACTGTTGTTTGTCTTTCTGCACAATGGTTACTTAACATTCAGGACATTTTCCCATAATTTGAGTTTACCTATATCAGTTTTATTGCTCCAGGAGAACATGTATAGTGGAGAATGGGGATGCTTGTCGGTTGTTAGCAATAATATATTAGCCTATTACGAACTATAAATAAAATGATGTCACCTTAAAGGCACAGTATGTAATTTTAACCACTAGAGGGCGCATATTCACAACAAACAAAGGCATATTTTGATGATGCCATGACTGAGTGTGGAATCATGCGAGTTGTGGTATTCATTACATCCTATGGGACTCTAACGTCGAGCTAATGTCGAGTGTGATGTGACATACAGTGCTCAACATAATTGAGTACACCCCATTTTAAAAATGAATATCTTTATCCATTTCTCAGTGAATATAGGTCATATATATGTTATGTATATATAGGCAAAATATTATAAAAATAAATTACAAACTACAAAATAAAATAAAAAATAATTTTTTTTTGTTTCTCTTGAATTTTACTCTTTTTTTTAATTTTTATTTTATTTTATATTTTTCCCTAACATATAAATTTGGGTGTACTCATTTTGGACAAATGTTTTTATCATTAATTATTTTGTTAGATTAGCTCCAGATTTGCCTTCAGTACTTACTAATCTACGTAATGTATATGCACAAATATATTATTGTAAAGCTTCCTATATAAAATATTATTTTAAATGAGAAATTTGTGAGGCTCATATATGTTGAGCACTGTATAGCAGCGAAGCTTTTATTATGCCACTGTCCACCGCTTCCAGTTCTTCCACTCATGATCATGTGGAAAAGACCCAGCCGAAGCGTCGCTGACCGGTTCGGGCCCTATGACAGGAAGTTTTTAGTGGGCCCTCCAAAGTGAGGACCGGGGGTAGGGGGGTCATGTGGGGTTGGGCTAAATTGTAGGTTGGGGGTATGGGAAGTATCGCAGACTAAGGGCGTACTCACACTATGTACTGTTGCATTGAACCGGGTCAAAGCACGCTTGTCCCCCCTCCCGTCTCCCCTGACGGCCCGCACTCACATTACATTTGGGCCTGGGCACGCTTGCATCATCAATGATGCTCTGTTCAGTAAGCGCTCTCGCTCAGCACAGTGGAGATTTCTTTAGTTATATCGGTATATGCGTTTGATACGCAGTGACACGCAATCAAATATTTCGCCGAACAGATCAGCCACTTTTGACGCTCATAAACAATTATAAAGTCCTCGTGCTGCAGAAATTAGGAAGTTTGCTGAAGGTACAGCTGTCGTGCAGTGAGGGGTTTACGTCTTTAATAAACTACGACAGTTTGCTTTCATTGAACAGTACGAATGATTAATTAATCCATATCAAACCGTCCCTTAAAAGTCACGTCTTGCTTTCAGTTTCCGGCTCAGGCTTGCCCAAGTGAACCGCGCTCAGGCCCATCTCTTCCTACCAGGCCAGGGCTGCCCAAGTGAATCGTGCCTGAGCCCGATTCAGAGCACTCACACTTCTCAAAAGATCCGGGAAACGGGCCTGGGCATGGTTCGGATAGCATAGTGTGAGTATGCCCTAAAGTGAAGAGAGATGCGGGGACTGGGGTTGTGGAGTGGCAAGTTAGGTATCGCAGACGAAAGTGAAGAGGAGGTTGGGGTGGTGGTGCGGCAAGCTAGGTATTGCAGAAAAAGTGAAGAGCTGGGAGGTGTTTGGGGCCCCCTAATAGTAACTCCTGGGGCCCCTAAAGTACGTAGGCCCTTATTGTCATTGGTTTCATGAGAAGTGATTTCTTTATTTGTGATTGCATTTATGATTTCCTTTAGTTTTCTAAAGGCACACACCAGCCGAATTCCCCACCAGACAAACTAAAGCAGGAGTTGGAGAAAGAGCTGAAACTGAGCAGCTGTAACTTATCAAGTCATGGTTGGTATCATGGTCGCATACCCTGGGAGGTGAGGTTATTCATATTATATTTAGTAACTATCTAATATTTACTAATCACTATAAAAAATGTTAGTTAATTAACAGTTTGTGATATTTTTTATTAAATTCATTGATTTATATGCATTCTTACTGCATTATGGGACCTTGATCTCTGCTCTGACAATGTTTCATGTTGAAAAGTGAGTTCAATTGATATTTCTAATAGTTTAAGATGGTATAAATGTCTAGGTTGGTCATGCAAAGTACAAAACAAAAAGTTGTAATGAGTTATGACTTACAGTTGAAGTCAGAATTATTAGCCCCCCTGAATTATTAACTCCCATGTTTATTTTTTCCCCAATTTCTGTTTAATAGAGAGAAGATTTCTTCAGCACATTTCTAAACATAGTTTTAATAACTCATTTCTAATAGTTGATTTCTTTTATCTTTGCCATAATGACAGTAAATTTTATTACATATTTTTCAAGACACTTCTATACAGCTTAAAGTGACATTTAAAGGCTTAACTAGGTTAATTAGGTTAACTAGGCAGGTTGGGGTAATTAGGCAAGTTATTGTATAACGATGGTTTGTTCTGTAGACTATCGAAAAAAATATAGCTTAAAGTGGCTAATAATATTGACCTTAAAATGTTTTTAAAAAAATTTAAAACTGCGTTTACTCAAGCCGAAATAAAACAAATAAGAATTTCTCCAGAAGAAAAAATATTATCAGACATACTATGAAAATTTCCTTGCTCTGTTAAGCGTCATTTGGGAAATATTTAAAAAAAAGTAAAAAAAAATTCAAAGGGGGCTAATAATTCTGACTTCAACTGTATGTCTATTATTGCGACTCCTCGTTCCACCTAAAGATGCTAGCGAAGCAGTGAAGCTCCTTTGTTTTGTGACGTGCTGTACACCTGAGGCAGACACGCTGAGTGCAAGATGTTAGTAGCAAACTTTATATAAACTTGAAACATAACATATATGACAAGCAGCAATCTGTAAGTTGGATGCCTGTTGCGTGTTGCGTTATGGCTGATTATTGCGTTGTAGCGTGTGGCGTGGCGGTCAACAAAAATACGGCTACCCCACTCTCTTTTCTCCTCCAAACACCTGTGTGAGTGTGTATGCATTTTATTTGCTCTAGCGGGTGCCAGGTATGCCAATGTGATGAAAACATAATATGTCACCGTGAAACCCAAACCAATCGCTAAACAAATAAACATTATAATTAAATGAATGTAATATGGCTCCTATATCTATATTTATTATATGTAATCAGTTGGTGGCACGGTGGCGCAGTGGGTAGCGCTGATGCCTCACAGCAAGAAGGTCGCTAGTTCGAGCCTCGGCTGGTCAGTTGCCATTTTTGTGTGGAGTTTGCATGTTCTCCCCGTGTTGGCGTTGGTTTCCTCTGGGTGCTCCAGTTTCCCCCACAGTCCAAAGACATGCGCTATAGGTGAATTGGGTAAGCTAAATTGTCCATAGTGTATGTGCTTGAATGGGAGTGTATAGGTGTTTCCCGGTAATGGGTTGCAGCTGGAAGGGCATATGCTGTGTTAAACACATGCTGGATAAGTTGGCGGTTCATTCCGCTGTGGTGACCCCAGATTAATAAAGGGACTAAGCCGAAAAGAAAACGAATGAATGAAGAAATTTGACAAGTCCGTGCAATGTCCAAACCATCATCTGAAAGCTGAATAAATAAACTTTCCATTGATGGATTGTTAGTTATGACAATATGGGCTATATTTGGCTGAGATACAACTATTTGAATTCTGGAATCTGAGATTTAAAAAAATCTAAATATTGCCTTTTTAAATTAAAATTGCCTAAATGAAGTGCTTAGTGGGGCAACACAGTGGTGCAGTAGGCAGTGCTATCGCCTCACAGCAAGAAGGTCGCTGGTTCGAGCCTTGGTTGGATCAGTTGGCGTTTCCGTGTGGAGTTTGCATGTTCTCCCTGCGTTCGCGTGGGTTTCCTCCGGGTGCTCCGGTTTCCCCCACAGTCCAAAGACATGCGGTACAGGTGAATTGGGTAGGCTAAATTGTCCGTAGTGTATGAGTGTGTGTGTCTGCGGATGTTTCCCAGGGATGGGTTGTGGCTGAAAGGGCATTCGCTGCGTAAAAACGTGCTGGATAAGTTGGCGGTTCATTCCACTGTGGCGACCCCAGATTAATAAAGGGACTAAGCCGAAAAGAAAATGAATGAATGAATGAATGAATGAAGTGCTTAGTGAAGCATATTACTAATCAAAAAAATTGTTTTGATATACAGTATATATACAGTCAGAAATTTGCTAAATATCTTAATGGAACATGATCACTTAATATCTTAATGGTTTTGACATAAAAGAAAAATCAATAATTTTCAACTCAAGTCAAGTCAAACTTTATTTATAGTGCACTTTAAAAAGCACAGAAGTGAGCCAAAGTGCTGTACATACATATTCAACAAAATAAGCATAACATAATAAGCATGTCACCTATCAAAGTTTTAGGAAACACAAATAATATCTTGACTTCTAGTTGATCATTTGGTATCAGAAGCGGCTTATATGAAAGGCAAAGACCTCTAGATTATGCTTATTTTACCAAAATAAAACATGATCATGCTTTGATTTTTAATTATTTAATTAGGACTGTAAGGTCTGACTTTGCTTCAACAAAAGTCCTGCCACTTAACAGGAATAATGTACAGTACAGAAAATAAAGTCATGGTACAGTGGAAAAAGAATTAACATCGTGTACATACATCTCTGCAATGACTCCAATAACTTGTTAATAAAGTCATCTGGAATGGCAAAGAAAACGTTCTTGCAGGACTCCCAGAGTTCATCAAGACTCTTTGGATTCATCTTCAATGCCTCCTCCTTTATCTTACCCCAGACATGCTCAATAATGTTCATGCCTGGTTACTAGGCTGGCCAATCCTGGAGCACCCTGACCTTCTTTGCTTTCAGGGACTTTTATGTGGAGGCGGAAATATGAGGAGCGTTATCCTCCTGAAGAATTTGCCCTCTCCTGTGGTTTGTAATGTAATGGGCAGCACAAATGTCTTGATACCTCAGGCTGTTGATGTTGCCATCCATTCTGCAGATCTCTCGCACGCCCCCATACTGAATGTAACCCCAAACCATGATTTTTCCTTCACCAAACTTGACTGATTTCTGTGACAATCTTTGGGGTTCCAGTAGCTCTTCTGCAGTATTTGTGATGATTGGGATGCAGTTCAACAGATAATTTATCAGAAAAATCTACCTTCTGCCACTTTTCCAAATGATCAACTAGAAATCAAGTTATTATTTGTTGCTCTTACAACCGGGATTGATGACAAGACTTGTCAGGTAGTGTATATATAATACATAAAATATAAGGTAAAATATAGCTAAACTACCTGAAAAGGCATACAAATTAGAATAACCAGTTGGTAAAATAAAGTGTCATAGGCCAGCGGAAATTTTGACCTATACAATGAATTTTTAAATGTTCCTACAAATATACGAATGCACCATAACGCAACATGGTTTTTGTGGTCCAGGGTCACACACTGAAATATGACCATTGCTGTTTGTTCAAACTAATTATTTAATTAATTCACTAAAACAACACAAATTATGGTATTGTTTCGTGTTCAATTCACTTAGTGAAGTTTATTTATAAACTCATTTTGAGAGGATCACGTGCTTATGATTGATCACAGCTGGTCCAACATAAGCCATTTCATGATTCACCAATCAAACGATTGCTAAGTCACCATAAATAACCTATGTTCCGTACTACAGTCATCTTCGTTTTGAATAATCCCCCCTTCCACCACTACTCCTCCTTCTTTTCTAGAAGGGCGGCACAGCGGCCCAGTGGTTATACTGTTGCCTCACAGCAAGAACGTCACTGGTTCTAGTCCTTACCAAGCCAGTCGTTGTTTCTGTGCAGAGTTTACACATTCTCCCCGTGCTCACGTGGGTTTCACCCCAGTTTCCTCTCACCATCCAAAAATATAAGACTTAAGTTAGTTGACTAATCCAAATCAGCGCCATAGACATGGTCCTAGTAAGTAGTTATCTCTTCATAGCAATCCCTAATTGTTAATTAGCTACAACACAGCAGGAGAGTTCTCGAGATCTACCTGAGTTCAAACTCCTCTCTCGCCCTGCAAATAGGAGGGAGCCCCAGACTCGAGGATCTTATGAGCTCAGGGCTCTCTCCCGGGACAGCATGCCAAACAAGCTTTATAATCAATCATCAGCTAAGTGTGAACTCTTGAAAATATGTAAAAACTAATAATTTAACTTAATTTAATTGTTGTCCTAACACAAATCAATTGTGTGCAACCCTGCATTGTTTACAGTGCATTATGTTAAACTGCTAAAAAAGTAAAAACCTCAACATTAGCAGAAAACAAAGTCCTCTAATACAATTCAAAAGCATATAAACCCCAAAATAACTGTGAATCACAAAATTCAGAAGCTTATCATATTTTTTTTTCAGTGAAGTTTCTGCTTTTACTAGTGCTCACTCATCTCATCTATATTCATATAATGTACAATATAACTTTTTATTGCTCTTGACAGGTGTCTGAGTCTCTTGTGCAACAGGAAGGAGATTTTTTAATCCGCGACTCCCTCACTAGCGTTGGAGATTATGTCTTAACCTGCCGTTGGAACCAGAAAGCTCTTCATTTCCTCATCAGTAAGGTTCTGCTCAGGTCTTATGACACATATACTCGAGTGCAGTATATTCTGGAGGAGGAGGCATTTTATTCTGTCCCGGCGCTGGTTCATTCTTATGTTGGAAATAAAAGGCCTCTGACGAAGCAGAGCGGTGCCTACATTTACTCGCCAGTTAGCAGGACACTTCCACTGAGATACTTGGAAACCATGTTTGGGCTGCCCAGTTTGGAGAACAGTCCGGTAAACTCACCATCCAGGCAGAAGGGAAGCCAGAAGAAAAGGGAATGCATCGCTGTGACAGAGGCTCTGGAAATTGAGCTGATAAGACCACAGACGTGAGTTTTACACTGTAAAAAAGCAGGGTTTCACACAATTGTTCACAAATGTTCTTCCAATGCAAATCGATTAAGTTAACTTAATTGTATTTACAAATTTAAGTAGGTTGAACATAAAATTAAGTTGTCTAAAAAAAACTCAAGAACTGTGTTGATTCAGCTTACTTTAAATAAGTCATGAGAACATTTGTTCATACAATCATAAATCATTAAAACTTAATTGAGCTTTAAATAGATACGCTACCCAGAAAATAACAATTCTGTCATTATTCTGTCATCATTTACTCACTTACTCTTTGGTAAAATTTCTTTAATTCTTTTTATTTGATGATGCCTTGTTTTTACTTATTATATCAATACTGATTATTTCCTAAACGGCATACGAGTTTTGTTTTAAATAAAAAAAGATCATTATATTTAATGGCAAATCACATCTGCATTACAATATAAAAACAAAAAAACAAATATAATGACAAATACATTAAAGGTTTGTTTAAAATAATACAATATTTTATAGAATTATTGATGAATGTATAATCATGGGGGCAGCACGGTGGCTCAGTGGTTAGCACTGTCGCCTCACAGCAAGAAGGTCGCTGGTCAGTTGGCATTTCTGTGTGGACTTTGCATGTTTTCCCCGTGTTGGCGTGAGTTTCCTCCAGGTACTCTGGTTTCCCTCACAGTCCAAAAGACATGCGCTATAGGTGAATTGGGTAAGCTAAATTGGCCGTAGTGTACAATTGAAGTCAGAATTATTAGCCCACCTTAATTATTCGCCCCCCAATGTTTATTTTTTCCCCAATTTCTGTTTAATGGAGAGAAGATTTCTTTAACACATTTCTAAATATAATAGTTTAATAACTCATCTCTAATAACTGATTTCTTTTATCTTTGTCATGATGACAGTAAATAATATTTTACTAGATATTTTTCAAGACATTTCTATACAGCTTAAAGTGACATTTAAAGGCTTAACTAGGTTCATTAGGCTAACTAGGCAGGTTGGGGTAATTAGGCAAGTTATTGTATAACAGTGGTTTGTTCTGTAGACTATTGGCAAAAAAAATAGCTTAAAGTGGCTAATAATTTTGACTGCTTAAAACTGCTTTTATTCTAGATGAAATAAAACAAATAAGACTTTCTCTAGAAGAAAAAATATTATCAGACATACTGTGAAAATTTCCTTGCTCTGTTAAACATCATTTGGGAAATATTTAAAAAAGAGAAAAAAATTCAAAGGGGGGCTAATAATTATGACTTCAACTGTATGTGTGTGAATGCGAGACTGTATGGGTGTTTCCCAGTAACGGGTTGCGGCTGAAAGGGCATCCCCTGCGTAAAACATATGCTAGAAATGTTGGCGACCCCTGATAAATAAAGGAACTAAACCGAAGGAAAATTAATGAATGAATGAATAGATTGAATTAAAATAACTAAAATGCAATATGTGCACTTGCACATAAAGTGTTCTTAATTTTAAATGGGCTTATTTCCCACAGTTTTACCAGACCTACTGTACATCAAGTTCGTACATACAGTTGAAGTCAGAATTATTAGCCCTCCTGAATTATTAGCCCCCTGTTTATTTTTTTCCTAAATTTCTGTTTAACGGAGAGAAGATTTCTTTAACACATTTCTAAGCATAATAGTTTTAATAACTCATCTCTAATAACTGATTTATTTTATCTTTGCCATGATGACAGTAAATAATATTTGACTAGATATTTTTTTCAAGACACTTCTATACAGCTTAAAGTGACATTTAAAGGCTTAACTAGGTTAATTAGGTTAACTAGGCAGGTTAGGGTAATTAGGCAAGTTATTGTAAATGGTTTGTTCTGTAGACTATCAAAAAAAAATAACTTAAAGGGGCTATGAATTTTTTCTCTAAAATGGTTTAAAAAAATTAATAACTGCTTTTATTTTAGCCGAAATAAAAAAAATAAAAGAAGGGGGGGGGGGGGGGGGGGATGGGGTTAATAATTTGGACTTCAACTGTATATTTTTTTTTCATCATTTTTTAGTTACAGCAATGTTCATAAACCCAAAACATTGATTGGAAAAAAAAGCATTGCTTATTAAACAGTGTGAAAAAATAATCAATCTCTGTGAGACCATATACTTTTTTTAAATTCTTTTTTTTTATCTTATTTTTGTCATTTTTATTACAGAGCAGTGTTAAAAAACTAAAAACTGTAGATTGTAAAATAAGAAAAATAACATAAAAAAAATTCAATTAAAGTGTATAGATACCTTAAAACTGACATGCAAAACAAGTAACGATGTTAATTCATACAACCCCAGTAGATTAATTAATTAACTTTTTTTTTTTTAAAGTTGAATAAAAACATAAAGACAGGAAGAAGACAGTGTCTGATTGGGCAGTAAGACTATTAATTATTGGACACATCCTATTCACCTTATTCTCCGCATACGAGCGGACGCAGCCATTTGAATCATTTTGGCTCAAGACTTCCGGTCTCATTCACTTCCATTCATTTTTAGACATTAAAAACAGCTCGCTTTGCTGCTTGATGTTGCAAACTGACATTTTCTTATTATATTATTCTGCTTTGTCTGTATAATTATGCAAACACTTGTTTGTAGCGCAAGTAGTTTGACCGTTTTCTCCCGTTTATTATCCCTAGTAATTTGTCTCATAGGCAACTGAATCGTAAGTTCTAAAACAATCGCGAAAACAAGCGCACTAAAATATTAGTTAAAATTTAAACTTTTTATAACTTAAAATTAGTTGAAACCCGATTAACTTATTAAAGTAAGTTGAAGTAACATAAAAACTTGTTGTTGTAATGGCTTTTTTCATATTATTTTTTAAATAAAGTGTATGATTGTATAAAAAACATTCCCCTTACCTGCGATTGGTCAGTTAAACAGATAGCTGCACCCCATTGGTTTACCCATTGTTGTTGTTGCCTTGCTGGTTGCGATTCCAAAACAAACAAGTTTGGCGCATGAAGATATTTTTACTTCCAGAATATTACAAACTTCACCTTTTAAAGAATAGACTTAGAAATCTCCTCCTGTAAAATGAATAAGTTGCGTTTTTAATAATGGTTTGATCTTTATGTATTTCACAGTGATGTGGTGGGGAGCTTTGATGGCACCGTAGAGCAGCATGTTGTAGTTTCCACTTCCCCCATATTATTGAGCACATGTAAGGTTAATTAAATCAAATCAAATCAATTAAAATCTGAGAATATCATTGTGACTGTCTACCTGTTTCGTCTTTAGTGGCCAGGCGCCGTCGGAGCCCCTCCGGAAACAGAAAGTTTGTAATAATCCCTTCATCACCTGTTCTCAAGTCCAATGAAACACGGCTTTGTTCATCTCCTCCTGAAAACACTCTCATCTACTTGGAGCCAACAGTGCATCTTTTGTCCTCCATCACATATCAAAACAACACAAAATCCATCTATTCCCACCCGACTGACCCTCTTCCCACAAATCATCCCTTTGTGGGACATGAGATTCAGGCTGTGGATCGCAGAGAGGAGTACGATGAGGATTATTTAGTGCCTTTCACCACAGACACGGTTTCCTGTTTCAGGCCTAGCATGTACCAGTCGCCATTTATGCCCACAGAAAATAAACCTCTGGAGACCAGAATACTGAAAAGGGTGAAGGATGTCCTGTTTGAGGTTGACATCAAGACAATGGCAATGCACATCACAAAAATTGACTGCATGGTAGGTTTGATATGTATAGACTATTGATTTTCAGAGATTAAATGAGACTTATTATAAACAAAAAGACTTTTATAAGGGGTTTGAATACAGTTGTGTGGCAACAGTAAAGCTAGCAATGTGAGCTAACAATTTCATTTGTACTATAGCAACATTTTGCGTCTGTTTTCTGCAGGTTGCTCGAATTCTGGATATGTCTGATGATGTGATGAAAGGGATGGGGGTGAGTTCAGGAATGGAGCTGCTCACACTCCCACACGGACATCACCTCCGCCAAGATCTGCTCGAAAGGTTGGCTTTTAAGATCTACTTTGTCCAGGAAAATCTTACAGGGGCTATGTGTAAGATTTTTCTTGTATTAATCACTTTTAATTACCAATGTGTGAACCAGTGGCGGCTGGTGTTAAAAAATGTGAGGGGGCCGCATTTTAAAAGCCATTAAAAGCCATTTTTCAGGTGATGTACCAAAAAACAAAAATGACTAAAGCATACAATAAATGCATCACAAATCAGTTCATTCATTCATTCATTCATTTTCTTGTCGGCTTTGTCCCTTGCGGAGTCGCCACAGCGGAATGAACCGCCAACTTATCCAGCACGATTTTACGCAGCGGATGCCCTTCCAGCCGCAACCCATCTCTGGGAACCAAATCAGTTCATTTTAGTTCAATTTGGGTTTATCAGTAATGAAGTAATCAAGATAATCAGTAAACACACACACACACACACACATAAATGTTGCCTAATCACTGGCCAGTAGCACTACTTAAAAATTAATTTTGCTCTCCTTTTTTTCTGGCTTGCAATTTCTGAATGAGCTTTTGGTTAAAGTCAGTCATCTCAGTCACCAGTCTCTTCTCTATTGACAGCATGGCCAATGCATTCAGCCTCTCTTGTGTCATGCTGTTTGAAACAGCAAACATGGAAAACAGTAAAAGGCATGACTTACAGTACATCACAACCTGCCAGCCAACTCCGTTTGTCATAACAAGATCTGGAAAAGCCAAGGGTGTACGCGCGCCGCGAATCGCGATCACTTGACTGCTGGTGAATTTGTTTTCATTAGTTTTGAAAGGAAGGTCGATCTGGTCCAAGCTCCTTGATTCTTTTTTTTTTTTTTCCAAACGTCTTGTGAACGGATATCTTTGCAAAGATACAACAGAATTTTCCTTCATCTTGCACTTGCTTTCACTATATAATTAAAGGTCAGCACAGCTAACTGACGAGCTGCTGCTGAGTGAACGGTCTAAGTGAGAATGGTCCAATCACATAAGGCCAATCATATAAAAACAAATATGATTCGTTCTAAGAACAAAATGGGAGGGTTCGGGACGCAGAGCGCTGCGCCCTAAGGACAATTTAAAACCGGCCAATTAGAGCTTATCGTCATATCACGTGCTTTGCAAAAGTTCGTTTACCTACATAGACACCCATTAGTCTGGCGCCCCGCACACATATGAAATAATATTGTTCATACATTTTTTTTCAATAAATGTTAGTATGACTACAATAAATGTTAGAATGTTATAATTAAATCAGTTTATTTTGTTAATATTTGTGATAATAAATATTGACATATTAAAGGAGTCTAACTTGACGGGGGCGGCGCCCCAGCGCCCTCTATTGACCAGCCGCCACTGGTGTGAACAAACCTAAAAGACATGACATTTGATTGCCTGACTGATTTTTATGTGATGCATTCAAAACGTTTTTGTCTGGAAAATCAAAAGGAAAGAAAAATGAATGCTTACACAAATATCAAATTAACGCCAATAGAGCCATTCTGTACAAAGAAAATTGATTTATTCAAAATCAGGTATCAATTCAATTCATCTTTATTTCTAAAGCGCTTTTTCAATGTAGATTGTGTCAAAGCAGCTTAACATAGAAGTTCTAGTAAATCAAAACTACTTCAGTCCAGTTTTCAGAGTTGAATTTCTATTTAGTTAAGTTCAATGTGGTTTAATTTTCACTGCTGAAAGTCCAAACACTGAAGAGCAAATCCATCGATGCACAACTCTACAAGTCCCAAACCTAGCAAGCCAGTGGCGACAGCGGCAAGAAACAAACTTCACCAATTGACGAAAGTGAAGAAAAAAACCTTGAGAGAAACCAGGCACAGTTAGGCACGACCATTTCTCTTCAGAGTTTAGCTTCAACTTGTTTCAACACACCTGCTGGGAAGTTTCTAGTATATCTAAAAAAAGAGCTTGATTAGCTAGTTCAGGTGTGTTTGATTAGGGTTGGAGCTAAACTGTCCAGGACACCGGCCCTCCAGGACCGAGTTTGGACACCCCTGGTCTATAGTCTCAAAACTACTACTTAACAGCCAACAGTCATTATGATAAGAGTCTCTTTGTATAGCTAAAGATTATAGACATACAAAGACAGTTCACTCATAACTATGAATGGTAGAAAGTGCAACACTCAACATTGCTGCCCTAGCAAAGTAAATCCCGCCTTCCAGTCAAATTACCAATCATCTGTCTTTACAGATTGACTCGTTCTCCAGTCTTTGCTCTGGGTTCTTTCTCTGATTTTTTTCGATGACTGTGTTTACATGGACATCAGTAATCACTAATCAAATTATTTGCCTTAATCTGAATAAGACAGTAATATGATTAAGGTGTTTACATGAGTTGCTTTTTGAATGTTCCTTTCATGATCCCGTTTTACATGTTTCAGCACATACAGTTGAAGTCAGGATTATTAGCCCCCTTTGAATTTTTTTCTTGTTTTTTTAAATATTTCCCAAATAATGTTTAACAGAGCAAGGAAATTTTCACAGTATGTCTGACAATATTTTTTCTTCTGGATAAAGTCTGATTTGTTTTATTTCGGCTAGAATAAAAGCAGTTTTTAATTTTTTTAAACACAATTTTAGGGACAAAATTCATAGCCCCTTTAAGCTATATTTTTTTCTCAATAGTCTACAGAACAAACCATCATTATACAATAACTTGCCTAATTACTTTAACCTGCCTAGTTAACCTAATGAACCTAGTTAAGCCTTTAAATGTCATTTCAAGCTGTATAGAAGTGTCTTGAAAAATATCTAGTCAAATATTATTTACTGTCATCATGGCAAAGATTAAATTAATCCATTATTAGAAATGAGTTATTAAAACTATTATGTTTAGAAATGTGTTGAAAACATCTTCTCTCTATTAAACAGAAATTGCGGAAAAAATAAACAAGCGGTCTAATAATTCAAGGGTGCTAATAATTCGGACTTATTCTGATTTCCTCAGGAGTTTCATGTAATTTCGGGTGTTTCATTTTTAATTTGTCGACTTTAACTGCAGTTTGGCTCTTTAACTTTCATTCAAGAACATATTATGCATACGTCCCGTGACAAACAAGATATTGGATGTGAGTATGAACTGCTGGAAGAGTGGTTTTATGATGAAATTTGATACCGCACGCCAAATGGAAAAAACCCCTTTTGAGATGCAGTTGTCTGTGGTCCTTCACTCACTCGGTAGATGCAGAGAATAGTGTCAAACAGCCGTGTGTGTATGGAATATCCTGTCACAAAATGCGGCGAAAATCTAGAATCGGCATACTCCACGTCTTAATTCCATTTCTGTTTAGTTCGATTATGACTTTAGTCGGATTAAATTAATCAAAAATCGCTGTTTACATGGTAGACTCTTAATCAGAGTATTGTCTTAATCGTATTAAAATCAGATTATTGGTGTCCATGTAAGCGTAATCATGGATGTTGTTGCATACCTGCCAATCTGCACATGAAGAGTTCAAAAACCTCTTAGTGCCGTCTGAAACGTTCTTCTAAAATTTGCATTTTTCCTCAACATCCTGTGTTTATGTTCAGTTATTTCAATTTAAAGGGAATGAAAAGACCTTAATATGTACCATAAAATACTGAATCTACACAAGGGAGCTTGAAAAAAAGGAAAATTTCAGATGGCATTTAGAGGCTTTTGTGTCTGAGCTCTTCACATGCACAGTAGCTGGAGCAAAACTAGGAAAAAGTATCTTTTGTATGTAATTAGTGCTTAAGAAACTAAAGTAATTGGACAGCTTGATTTGAATTATATAATTTAATTGTGAGATCAGAAAGCATTTGAGATTTCTGGATTCCCTCGCTCATTTACTGTAGATGGGGTCTTCAATAAGCTGCCTGGAGGTGTTGCAAATATGGCCACCTTGAAAGGTACATTAAAATAGCTTTTAAATGTCATCAAATAACTACTTTGTGTCTTCTCAGGTTCCACACCATGTCTATAATGTGGGCCGTACAGCTGCTGGGCTGCACAGGCAATGCTGATGAGAGAGCCGACCTGCTGCACAGAGCCATTTGTCTGGCCTCTGAACTCAAGAGCAGCTTGGGCAATTTGTTTGGCTTTGCCACAGTTATGAAATGCCTTGAATTACCACAGGTTAGTAACAGATGCATGCAACACTCTTGAACAACATGGAAGAAATTGATCAACTAATAATTGCATTATTTAACGCTAGAACTAACAAGGCAGTCATTTTAACAAGTTTTAATCAGGGTGCGAATTATACGTTGACGATGAGGGGGTCAACTTTTTCAGTGATGCTTGTGTACTACATGCTTCAGTAAATGAAATGTATGTATTTATTTCAATTGCATCTAATTTATTAATAAAATGTATTTACGTTTTCAGTGTTTTGAGGGATATTTTGTGTATTCTGATCTACAGTATCTTCTGATTAGCTATTTCAGAGATCGCTGTAGGTCAAACTATATAAACTTTGCTTCTGATTTGACTTTTAAGCTATAAGTAGATATAAACACCTATTTTGCTAAGTGTCTTGTGAACGCTTATAATGTCTCTTGGTCCTCTTGATCTGCAGTTTCAGACTGTTGAATGACTTCTCGCATACTGTAGACTGGTGCGATTATGCATTTACAATGGTATGAACCATTATAGGGGTGGTCAAATATATATTTATATTTTAATATTTTAATCATTGATATTATTTAAGATACAGATCAGAGCAAACTATTTAAAGGGCAGTGTAATACATATTGTTTAGATGCCCTTCAGGGGGGATCAAGCATTAATTAGGAGGGTCAGACCCCCCAAACCCCCCTGTAATTCACACCCTGGTTTCCTAAATGCATGAATATTTCATCCATTACAAAACCCAAAAGAGTTCTGAGTATGAATGGCCATAATGTTCAAGTTGACCCAAATTTCAGCATCTGCTACTGTCTAATGACTTCATAAAACATTAAAAGCTTTGAATGTAAATATGGCATAATTCAATTCGGTAGTTTTACACCGTGCCCTAAAAACAAGCAATAAAAGGTATCTTTGCATGTTAAAAGGAGTTTTAGTCCTAGCCAAATGCGACGAGTGAAGTTTCTATTTTAGAAATGCTTTCTATTTTCGTGACGACGCAGCAGAACAACAGCATAAACTACTATGACAAAGATCCCCTCAGGTACCGATTATGTGCTTTATTCAGTGTTAAATGCTCACAATGTTTGTTTAAATACAACTTTACGTGACATTTATTGCCATACTACTGAAAGCAGCAGCAGATAGTTCACCTCAGATCCTAAAAATAAAACAACTAGCAGACGGTTTGAAAATAAAAAGTCAGAATTGTGACAGAAACCAACAGCATCCGTCACCCAGTTTAAAGTTTAGTATGTATTAGATTAAAAGCCTTTACCGTTTCATTGGGAGTGCGGTGGATGGTATTTAAATTTTTCTGCCATTTTGCGTCACGTTTGGTGCAGACAGCCATATTGCTTGTCGCTGGAATAACCACTATGGCCATTCGAGTAGTTTAATTAATTAAATAAAAAATGCGAGAATAAAAATAGCTGTTTATAATGTTATAACAAATCATTTATGTCTTTCAGATTGCTCGTTTGAATGAGACCTGGACGGTTTTGCGTCAGAAGTACACAGAAAGCGCTATTCTTTATGAGAAAACTCTTAGACCCTCATTGAGGATGATGAACGACGGAGAAGGTATTCATTCAACATGTGCTAATCACCTACTGCAGTGTTTTTCAATAAATATATTATACGAAATACTGTGTAACATTTAGTGGTGGGCCGTTATCAGCGTTAACGTGCTGAGTTAATGCGAGACTCTTATCGGGCGCTAAAAAAAAATAATCTATTCTCAAAGTTGGGTTTATTCTTCGCAAGCTGTGATGACTTTCACCTTGATATTTTAGCGTGAATTTATACTTGGCCGAATTGCACTGTAGGTGGCGAGAACCTGTGTGTATTCCTACTGTGAAATTACCACATCAAACGTGACGTGCTAACTTGGATGCAGTTCACTAGAGTGAATCTGATTAATGTTAGCTCCACATCTAACTATCAGCCACCTGTAGAGTTTATGCGTTTGAGTAAAACATATACAAATAAAATGGACCAGGTGCTTTTTAAAATGAATGACGGAGAATGAAAGTCAAACCGGTGAGCCGTCTGACAAAAAAGTGCACTTCTGAATCAAATCAGCAGGATACCCTTCTGGATCTTTCACTTACTTTGAAGACACTACTGACTACGCTTACATGGACAACTGTAGTCTAGTTATTTGCCTTAATGGACAATAATATAATTAAGGTGTTTACGTGAAGTGCTTTCATGTAAGAGTTTCCTGTAATTTTGGGTGACTTTAACTGCAGTCCAGCAGTTTCACATTCACTCATGAACATTTCATTCATGCCCCCGTGACAAACTGGGGTCATTCATTCATTAATTTTCTTGTCGGCTTAGTCCCTTTATTAATCTGGGGTCGCCATAGTGGAATGAACTTATCCAGCACATTTTTACGCAGTGGATGCCCTTCCAGCCGCAACCCATCCCTGGGAAACATACACTACGGACAATTTAGTCTACCCAATTCACCTGTACCGCTGGTGGAGGGAAACCGGAGTACACGGAGGAAACCCACGAGAACACAGGGAGAACATGCAAACTCACACAGAAACGCCAACTGACCCAGCCGAGGTTCGAACCTGCGACCCAGTGACCTTCTTGCTGTGAGGCGACAGCACTACCTACTGCGCCACTGTGTCGCCCCACAAACTGGGGAATTAGACGCAAATAAGGAGTAAGGACTGGTGAGAGTGTTAAGGAATTTAATAATGCACGCCAAATGGAAAGAAAAAACTTCTGCATTTCGCGATGTGTGTGTCTGTGTGTGCGCGTGCGGCCCTTTACTGACAGCCGCGTTAGTGGATCTTGTCGGAAAATATGGCGAAAAGTCCTACATGACCGTAATAGTTTAATTGCTGTGTTTACTTCAATAATACCACTAATATCTGCATACTCCACGTCTTAATTCCATTTCTGTTTAGTTCAGTTATGACTTTAGTCGGATTAAGGTAATCAAAAATCGCTGTTTGGAGCTTATGTAGGCCTACAGTTCAAAATTCATGTTTAACTGAATAAACCGTTAGTAAACACAAGTACGTCTTATTGAACATCATTTATTTTCATCACCAATTATCATAGTAGAACAGTTTCTCAAGCAATTTGTGATGCATTTTGGGAAAAAAAGATGAGCCCCTGGTCTAATGCACCACCTGGCTTGAGAAACCCATTCTCAAAGACTTACTTTTAGTCATTATTTGGGTAGCACACATATTCTGAATGCCTTCGGCAGAATTCAACTGAGCCATTTTAATCTACATTAATCTAGAATAATTCCAAGATTACAATGAGATTAATCTAGATTCAAAAAAATGAGTCTATGCCCACCTATAGTAAAACTCCTTGCTCTGTTAAACATCATTTGAGAAATATTTGAAAAAGAAATAAAAACAAATTCATAGGAGGGCTAATCATTTTGACTTCAACTCTATACTGTGCTTTAAATATACTGTGTGCCAACGAAGTAACAACTCTCTTTTTTTTCAGCAATAAGCAGACACACAGAGACAACGTTCCCCCATGTGCTCCCCCTGCTGTCTCTGTTTGAAAGGACTGTCGAGGAGTTGGAGTCATGGGAAAGTGCAGACACTGGAGTGGCCTTGATTTTGAGCCATCTGGATGCTGCACGTACCATTGCGTTAAATGGGAGGATCTTCAGTGCTAATGCAGAGGCCAAGCTGCAGGGTAATGGCTTTATAATCTAAACAGTTTATAATGCTTACAGATTCTCCCCGTGTTGGCGTGAGTTTCCTCCGGGTGCTCCGGTTTCCCCCACAGCCCAAAGACATGCAGTATAAGTGAACTGGATGTACTAGATTGGCTGTAGTGTATGAGTGTGTGTGAATGTGAGAGTGTATGGGTGTTTCTGAGTACTGGGTTGCGGCTGTAAGGGCATCCGCTGCATAAAACATATATTGGAATAGTTGGCGGTTCATTCCGCTGTGGCAACCCCTGATAAATAAGGGACTAAGCTGAAGGAAAATGAATGAATGAATAATGCTTACAGAATTGTTGGGCTGTTTAGCATATCTGCACTTTTAAAAAGACAACAAACCGTCGAATCGATTACTGAATCCACTATGAAGTCAAAAGTTATCAGATAAAGAGGTGAAAACATCCTAGTTGAAAGATGATTTGAGATAAATAACATATGTGACCATAAAACCAGCCATAAGTGTCAGGTATATATATATTACATACACACACACACACACACACGCACTAGGATATTCACAAAATATATTAATAGGACATGATGTTTACTTGATATCCTACTGATTTTGCCATGGAAGAAAAACCATATAATGTATTTTTGGCCACTGTCAAAAAAATACCTGTGCATCATATGACTGGGTCACATGCTATTTCATTCATTCATTTTCCTCCGGCTTAGTCCCTTATTTAACAGGGGTCCCCACAATGGAATAAACCGCCAACCATTACAGCATATGTTCTACACAGTGGATGCCCTTCCAGGTGCAACCCAGTACTGGGAAACACCCATACACTCACATTCACACTCATACTCATACACTACGGCCAATTTCGTTCATCCAATTCACCTGTACCGCATGTCTTTGGACTGTGGGGGAAACAAGAGCACCTGGAGGAAACCCACGCCAACACACTAGAACATGCAAACCCCACATGGAAATGCCAACTGACCCAGCTGGGACTCTAACCAGTGACCTTCTTGCTGTGAGGCAACAGTGCTAACCACTGAGCCACCGTGCCGCTTCACCTATGCTATAAATATTCTGTAATTCTGTATGAAGCTAAAAGATGTGTTTTAGGTCATCGTGTCGCCTTTTTTCTTCCTTTGCAGGATTTGAGGAGGAAGCAGATGTCCGGGAGATCTTCCTGACAGAGTTCCAGATGCGTCTCCTGTGGGGAAGCCGTGGAGTGGAAAGAAATAAAGATGAACGTTACTCCAAGTTTGATGAAGTGCTAACAGCTCTGTCCAATAGACTCGAGCTTTCACACTCTGCAAAATGAAGGGATGAACACTATTCACTTTTTATTTGTTAATATATCCACTGTGTGTTATGAATTTATGTGCAGTTAATTTTCCATTGGACATATTTCTGCTGTTGTATGTGAAATGAGCACCTTGCGTATTTCAATTTTAACTTATTTGACTTTTTTTTTTTGATTGTTTGCCTGTTTTACATAGCTACATGGTTTTATATAGTGTACATAAAATTCATACTCAAAGATATATTTTCTAAAATGTTTAAACATGCTAATATTGTAAGTTTTTAACTATTTAATTGCACTGCTATTGGTTTATATAATCAATGGTCAAATAATGAGTAATATTTACTCGGTGGAACACTTTTATGCATTTGACGCTAATATTCTATACTTATCACTTAAAATAATAATAAAAATGCAGATTGGGTTTGTTGGCATATTGTGGTGTGTATCCAAGTGAAATATTTGTTTATCTGATTTACTGCCTTTTACTGTTTTGAAACAGCAGTGTATGTACTTTGATACCAGTAGCCACATCATAAGCACCAGTGAATCTTTAGTTAAGTGGATCTCTTATGGCGTGCCGTGCTCATTTAGCTAATTAAATATAGTATGTTCATTATCATCATTTTAATCAGTCATGCAGATTCGTAGCCAGGGGGGTTCGGGTGGTTCAAAAGACCCACCCCTCAATGACAAAGGTCCAAAATTTGTCCCATGCATGAGCTCATTTGTCTTTTTTTGACTTATATGCCATCATAAATTGTGAAAATAGCTCATAGAAAAAGGTTTTAAGATCAAGTGGAATCCTCTGTTGGCTGTCACATCGGTGTGACTTCAGCTATTCGTTTTTTTTTTTGTTCAATGCAAACTATTATTTTTCAAGAGTCCAACATCCAGCTGTGCAACATACAATCTTCTGACGTAAGAGAAGTCATCTTACGCTACATTATTGTTTTTAAATAGAGAAAACCTTTTACAGGTAACTTTTATTTTTATTAAATCTTGGACCTTATGAAGCAATTGACATAAAAAGGTGTGAAGCAACAAAAGCGGACCCTATTACAACTCATTTAAATACTAATTTGGCTATTGTTGTTATCCATGAGATATAGAAAAATCATGAAGCTCTTTTTTATGTTTTAATCTTATTATTGAAATAGCCAAATTTTGAAAGTTGAATGTGCTGGCCAGTTTGTTGTTTGCATAATAAATGACTAAAAATAAACATTTATTCATATTTCTTTATTCTAAATCTGAAGGAAATATTTTGTTAGCCTACATTAAAAAGTGTGGTTATGATGACCACCCGATAAGCTAATCCAGCTTAAAAATAGTGCTTAAAATGTCTCTAAAATGTATTTAAACTTCATAATTAGAAAATGAGGCGAATAACTGCAAAAATGTCCACTTTTTGAGAAAAAAACACCCCTTGCTGGCTACGGGCCTGTTGGTGATTAGCAATATTAGTCTAGCCTATATTACTGGACCTCTTTGGTACTGTAGGCCAGGCTATAGGGATTTTCTGTATGGGAGCTGTTCAAAAAGCTTATACCGTTGTTCTTTTACGAACTGAATCGCTCTAAACGAGTCACTGTACAGAAAACCGTCTCGCTCGAACATGTCCGATTCAACTACGACAAATAGCTAGGCCTTCAATAATAGTATACTACAGAAAATACAACAAAGACAACAGGGGAAATAAAACTCAAAAACCTAAATAAAGCTAAAAACTTGAATAATAGGCCTATAAAATAACAGAATATTAGGAAACAAGAGAAAAAAAAGATAAAGAGATAGTGTAAAATGTCAAAATGAAATTGACAAAAAAACTTAAAATGTGGTACTTTTTTAATTTTATAATTAAAATATAAATTTATTTAAA
The DNA here is from genome assembly GCA_903798195.1 of Danio kyathit. NCBI lineage: Eukaryota > Metazoa > Chordata > Actinopteri > Cypriniformes > Danionidae > Danio > Danio kyathit. Next base: position 75,737,512 of record LR812523.1, on the reverse strand, counting down.
TATAAATAATATAAAAATACAGATAAAATGTTTCTCGTGTGCCTGTCGCTCAAAGTAAAACTCGTTCTTTGTATTTTATCTGTGGCCTATCATCAAAACATCTCTTGTTTCTGATCAAAGAAATAACTTTTTAAAAATATTAAATAATATTTAATCTACAGTAATATTCAATCTTTTTATTTATTTATTTATTTTATTGTGTTTTAGCAATACAAACATATTAACCATAACAATGGATGACATCCAGTACAATAACGACAAGTGAAATTAATAGTAGTAATAAAAAATAATAAAATAAGATTTTAAAATAAGACACTTTTTTTTTTTGCTGTAAACATTTTGTAAAGTAGTAATTAAACAATTTAAGTCACAAAGAAAATCCTGCAACTTAGGTAATGATAAAGAAAATTTACATTTGTGAATATAAAATTTCCCCAATAAAATAAATAAATTGCCTAAACATTCTATGTTATGTTTGTCATGAGAAAAATAACAAATTATATCACACATGGAAAACTCAATGTTAAACATACATTTTGATGAAAAATAGACAGATAAATCTGACCAAAACACATTAACATGTGGGCATTTGACAAAAAGATGATCAATCGATTCTAGGCTTGAGCTACAGAAGACACAATTTGAGTTAGGATTACCGAATTTAGATACAATCTCATTTGTGGGGTAGATATTATGTAACACTTTTAAATGTAATTCTTTAATTTTGTTGGGAACACAAAATTTGTAAGGTAAGAGCCAGGCTTTTTTCCAATTAATTTTATCTATTAGAGAATTCCAAAGAAATTTTCCCCTCGGAGTGATTCTCTTCTTTCAGTAATATTTAATCTTTAATTTAGTTCGGCGACGAAATTACGTAAGCACGTAAAAGAATCAGAATTGTTTTGGGAAATGAACTGCTCGAAAGAATCGATTCTTGGACTTGTTGTGGCCTTCTAGTTCCTGTGGCGGCGCTGTTGTTGCGCTTTCGCATTCAACTGATCTTGGAGCTGTGCTCCAGTGGCAGGAGCCACAATGATATTTACACTACTTTTAATTTATTGTACGTGTTTAGGTAGCGGGTTTGAGATGAAATCTATATTTTGTTCAATATCTGACAGCTGCGACTGTGACTACAAACCAGACATAAAAGGTAAGGTAAACAGTGTGGGATTTTAACAGCTGTCTCCAGCGCACAGACTGCTAGCATTAGCTTGTGATCTGGACTGTAGGGTTGCCAGCTCCAACAGAAGAAGCTGTGGGATTTCTTTAAAAAAAAATAATAACAAACAACACTCTGTTTCTTTACATTACATCACCAGGTTTACCTTTAACGTTATATTTGATTGTTAGTGATAGCTCACCACATTGTAAACAACCAAGATGCTAACGTTGCATAGTTCACTGACTTTAGCTAATTTATGTGGTCTATGACTATGCGTTTAAACTTTAATCAATTGTATGTGAGCAAACTTAAGTGGCTGTATATGTCATAGTAACTAACGAGTTACATTTTAGCTGAATATGACTCTAGAAGTGACTATATAATAAATGTATAGAGCGTAACACACCATATCAAATGTTATATATGAAATTAAATAGGAATTAGGCATTGTTTTGACATTATGATAAACAGTAAAGTAACTGTACTTCACCATGGCAAAATCTACAAACTGTAATCTGATACTGAAAATATGAAATAGTTACAATAATAAACAATACTTAATTTACATACTTAAAGGAAATGCTGAATGTAATATGTAAGCGTATTAATCATTAAAGTGTGTAAAAGTTGCTCAAATCTGATGTGCAGCAGAGAGATTACATCAAACTAAATAAATGATGTCCTTGTTCCTTTTTTTCTTATTATAAATTTGCTTAATTGAGGTTTGTCAAACGTTAAACCTCATTTATAATTTTTATATTTATGCATATTCTATTACACAGAACAGTTGGCAGTCATATAGCCAGAAGTACTTTGTCATATATATTTTTATTAATAATATCTTATCTACTTGCTTGGTGAGCATACCAAACCAAGTGCACTTAAAGGGATAGTTCACATAAAACCAAAATCCGCTCTTAATTTGCCGTGTAAAAATGTGAAAGAAAAGTCTTTTTTTTTCATGCAGGTTTATGAAGTGAAACAATGCTTATGTTTTTTACATTATTTTAAAAAAAATTATCTTAATATTATATTATCCACCACTACAACAAACAGTCCCGAGTGTGTTCATAATAGTCTTGAGCATATGTTATAAGGGATTTATAAATATAATCATTCAGTAAATATATCATATACCAAATATGCCAGTTTGAAGATGAGCTTATAACAATTGGAACAGTTTTTATACTAAATAACCCATTTTACTTAGCCCAACTGTGTCTGTGTTTTTACAGGTTTAGAGTGGGATCTTTATAAAAATCTTTATGGACAGCATATGGCTCAGGACATCGTCTCAGAAGCAGTGGTGAACTTTTTACAAAACGAAAACCCCGACAGACCACTAGTGCTGTCTTTCCATGGATCATCCGGGACTGGCAAAAGTCTAGTCAGCGCTATGATTGGACGGCACATCTATGGATCGGCTATGGGCAGTCCATACATCCATCAGTTTATTCCCACATTGCACTTTCCTTCAGCCGACAGGGTGCTACAGTACAGGGTATGTGTGGATTTACTGATGTAAAACAGGGTTGCCCGGTTCGTGCAACAAAACTAGCCCAGTCACCCTATTTTAAAGCAGAACTCAAAACTCATCATCAAATAATAAGTTAATCAAACTCAAGATATGCTATTGCCAAATAAAATACATATTTACCTGCAAAATAATAGGAGACATTTATAGGACAGTTAAGAAAACCTTCAGAAAAACATCACACATTTAACATATCATATTATGTGTCTAGATGAAAGGAGCATTTTTCATTCTTTTTCAGATATTTCTTAAATACTGTTTAACAGAGAGAAAAGAGACTATTTTTAAACAATAGTTTCAGTAACTAATTTCTAATTTATATATATATTGGGTAATTGCTTGTTCCAATGAAAAAGACTCCTCACTTGTCTGCTTTTTTCTGAAAACTGATGGCAAAATGTGCAAAATATCACTTCATTTTTTCGTCGTGTTGTACTGACATAAATGTCTGCTTCCAAGTTGTTAGAAACAGACGTTTTCTTTTAGCCATAATTTGATGTTACCGCTTCTTTGCTGTACTGGTTGTAACCAGGTTACGAAAAAAACAACAACATGCTCACAACATCCAATTAGATAAGAGGAACCGAAAAGCAATATGATGTTTACGGCTTCACAGAGAAGGTAGCATTTAAAGACTCAAAACTAAAAGCCCAATTGAACCAGTAACGATCCTATCTACTGTCCCGAGCGTCTCGTACGCTGGCCCCGGGCAATCGGGCAGTCCATATTGTTGACCCCTGCATATACATATACATGCATATGCATATACAGTTGAAGTCAGAATTATTAGCCTTCCCTTGAATTTTTTTTTTTAAATATTTCCCAAATGATGTTTAACAGAGCGAGGAAATTTTCACAGTATGTCTGATAATATTTTTTCTTCTGGAGGAACTCTTATTTGTTTTATTTTGGCTAGAATAAAAGCAGTTTTTAATTTTTTAAAATCCATTTTAAGGTCAAAATTATTAGCCCCTTTAAGCTAGATTTTTTTTTCGATATTCTACAAAACAAACCATCGTTATACAATAACTTGCCTAATTACCCGAACCTGCCTAGTTAACCTAATTAACCTAGTTAAGCCTTTAAATGTCACTTAAAGCTGTATAGAAGTGTCTTGAAAAATTTTGAGCAAAATATTATTTACTGTCATCATGGCAAAGATAAAATAAATCAGTGATTAGAAATGAGTTATTAAAACTATTATGTTTAGAAATGTGTTGAAAAGATGTTCTCTCCTTTAAACAGAAATTAGGAAAAAAAATAAGCAGGGGGCCTAATAATTCAACTTCAACTGTATACCCATATGCATATACATACACACACACACACACACACACACACACACACACACACACACACACACACACACACATATATATTATATATATATATATACACACACACACACATACACACACATACACACACACATATGTGTGTGTATATATTGTATATATACATGTGTGTGTATACATGTGTATATACACCAATAAAGTTGAAATAATCCATATTTGTCAAGTCAAAACATTTATTATTCTGTCCATATTCAATTTTTCTACATTTCTAAATGGTAAAATAGGCAACAAAATAAGATTTTTACTTCACAAATATTATAAACTTGTATTTTTGTTCCGCTCAACAACAAATATTTTCAAATTAATAAAAATATTCTGATAAGAAAAAAGGTAGAATATCACAAGTATTAAATGGTGGCATTTATTACCAATAACATTTATTTTAAGCATCACGCTTAAACAAATTACTAACTTAGAATAATACCGAAACTAACGGTGGGAGTGTGCGGGAAATTCACTATGCAAATAGTACATCTTCCATAACTCATAATCTAGCGTAGTTTTATGATTGGTCGAATACAATTTATGCTTTAATCAGGTTAGTTTTTCCACACAGATTAAAAGTAGCCCAACTTGGCAACCCTATACATAAACACAATTATTTTGTTTGCATACGAGCAGTAGATCCTGTTTGATTTATTTATTGTTGTTGTTTTTGTTGTTTTGTGCACAGTCAGATCTAAAACGGCGGGTTGAGAAAAGCCTCACCAGTTGTGCTCGTTCGATTTTCATCTTTGACGAGATGGAGAAAATGCCTCCTGGTGTGATCGACGTTTTAGAACCGCATTTAGGCCCCTTTCACATTCTCTTCCAGACCAACTACCGCAAGGCCATTTATATATTCATCAGGTAAGTCTGAATGGCTGATTAATGGAGTAATATTTTAAACACTCATTGCGGATAGACCTCCTTCACTCAGGAAGATATTACTTTTCATAACAAAGAATTTAAATGTTTATTTTTTTCCTTCAGCTCTGCCGGTGAGGAGATCGTGAACAGAATTGCGTTAGAGAGTCGTCGGGCAGGTCGAGATCGAGAGGAAATTCAACCTGATGAGCTGGAGGACAGTATTGCTGATGCTGTTTACAATAACAAGAACAGTAAGTGTCACGTTGTCTTCACTTCAGTCCTGTTAATATAAACGGGGTGTCCATTTAGAGAATTTTAAAGCCCTTAAAGGTCCCATGAAATTAAAATAAAGTTTTTTAGATGTTAGTATCAGTATTATTAATTTTTAAGATATCTATAAGCTAGTGTGCTCCAAAACAGTGACAGAATCTGCATTTAGAAGATTTAAAACTGATATAAACATGTAAAGCTTGTAGTTTGTCACTTCCACCCAAAAGGATCAACGGTTTTATTCACGTCACCTCATACTATAGTTTCTCCTCAAATCATAACCAATCAAATGCTTTCTAGTATCTGGCATGCCCCGCCCCCTTCAAAACGCTTCTTATTTGCTTGTCATTTGATGCACTTGAGCTCAACCAATCTCACTAGCAGAGCTGTGATAAAACAAAACGCTATTGGCTGTTTTTTTTTTAAAGGGGAGGAGATACACTGTCCCACCATCTCTTCGTGTTTCAATTAAACAGCAACTGTCTCATAAGTTTCGTTTCTAAATGTTCGAATCAAACAAAATTGGCATATTTTCAGGTTGCCTGAGCTAATGCGCATACGCACTCGAAAGTAACGAGATCATGACACCAACCTCATTTATGGCCGTGCTACATATTATCATCCTCTGAATAATGATCGTCAGATTGCTCTTCTGAAGTTATTCACAACTCAGTCTTGATGGTGAATCTCCTCCAGAAATGACAGCGACTCTTTGTTTACAAGTTTGTGGCCGTTTGACTAGTTGCTGTCATGTGATGTCCGTTTGACAGGACAAACTGTACCTCGCGTTCGTTTCATACAGATCGTTTCAATGACCCACAGCACACCGCCAAAATATCAATGGAGTGGCTTCAAAACAACTCGGTGAATGTCCTTGAGTGGCCCAGCCAGAGCCCAGACCTAAATCCTATTGAACATCTCTGGAGAGATCTGAAAATGGCTGTACACCATTGCTTCCCATTCAACCTGATAGAGCTTGAGAGGTACTGCAAAGAGGAATGGGCAAACATTCCCTAAGGCAGGTGTGCCAAGCTTGTGGCATCATACAGTATTCAAAAAGACTTGCTGTAATTGCTGCAAAAGGTACATCAACAAAGTATTGAGCAAAGGCTGTGAATACTGATGTACATGTGATTTTTCAGGTTTTTTACTTTTAATAAATTTGCAACAATTTCAAAAAAAAAAATTCACATTGTCATTATGGGGTATTGTGTGTAGAATTTAAAGGAAATAAATTAGGCTGTAACATAAAAAAATGTGGAAAAAGCGAAGCGCTATGAATACTTTCCAGATGCACTGTGTGTATATATATATATATATATATATATATATATAGATAGATAGATAGATAGATAGATAGATAGATAGATAGATAGATAGATAGATAGATAGATAGATAGATAGATAGATAGATAGATAGATAGATAGATAGATAGAGCGAGAGAGAGAGAGAGGCATCTGTGTGAGCAGTAATCTGGGGAAGCTGTTCTGCAGCATTATCAACACCAGACTCATGGGCTTCCTTACAGAGCACAATGTCCTCAGCAAAAGTCAGATTGGGTTTCTGCCAAATTACAGAACATCAGACCATATCTTCACCCTTCAGACTCTGATAGACAAATACGTCCATCAAAACAAAACAAAATATTTGCTTGCTTTGTAGATTTTCAGAAAGCGTTTGATTCAATTTGGCATGAAGGTCTGCTGTCTAAACTTCTAGACTCAGGTATCGGCGGTAAAACATACAACATTATAAAAACAATGTATTCAAACAATCAGTGCTCAATTAAAATAGGGAATAAGCGAACAGAATTCTTCACTCAGGGACGGGGTGTGAGACAGGGCTGTCCACTGTCACCAACGCTCTTCAATATTTACATCAATCAATTGGCAATGCTCCTAGAGCAAGCAGATACGCCGGGTGTCACACTATACGACTCCAGTGTAAAGTTCCTGCTGTTTGCAGATGATCTGGTGCTGCTGTCGCCAACAGAGGAGGGTCTACAGCAGCAGCTGGATATCCTGCACAGCTTCTGTCAGACCTGGGCCCTGACCGTTAACCCAAAGAAAACCAAAACCCTAATATTCCAGAAAAAACCCAGAAGTCAGGGAAAGAGATACAGCTTCACTCTTGGTATGACAAAAGTTGAACCTGCCACAAGCTACACATACCTCGGGTTGAAAATAAGTGCTAATGGAAAACTAAATTTGGCTGTGAATGAACTGAAAGAGAAAGCGAGAAGGGCCTTTTACGCCATTAAAAAATCAACACAAATAGAAATTCCAGTTCGAATCTGGCTCAAAATTTTCCAGTCAGTGATTGAACCTATAGTGCTATATGGGAGTGAAGTGTGGGGTCCTCTCCTCAGTCATGAGTTTGATAAATGGGATAAAAATCCAATTGAAAGCCTCCATGCAGAGTTCTGTAGGAGCATCCTCAGGGTACAGAGGAACACACCCAGCAATGCATGCAGGGCAGAATTAGGCCAGTATCCTCTACTCATGCGCATTTAGAAACGAGCCGTCAAATTTTGGAAACACATAAAAATGAGTGACCCCAACTCTTATCGTTATAAAGCCCTCAAAAACCAAGAAATGGACATTGAAAAAAGCCCCCTGATTCAGATGGTCCTGAAGCTGCAAACACAAACCAACACAATGAATATGACTAACAGCAGGCAGCATCAGGACACGGACATGCTCATCCACAGAATTAAGCCCAATCAAATAATAAATGCACGAAAAGAAGAGTATCTGACTTACTGGAATGAAGCAGCCGGAAAACAAAGTAAACTTCAATGTTATTTAGACCTAAATAGAGATTATACCACAGCAACATATCTGAGTGCAGTAAAGGACAGTAAATTAAGAACAACAATGACCAAATACAGGCTGAGTGCTCACAGTCTGACTGTAGAGACGGGCCGATACAGACAGAACTGGCAACCTAGAGAGAGCCGCATCTGCCCACACTGTGCCCAGGCAGAGGTGGAGACGGAGGAACACTTCCTCACCCGCTGCACAAACTATCAGCACATCAGAGAAATATTCTACCCCAAACTACAGAGCATTTACCCACAATTCACTGAGTTAGACAATAAAACACAGCTTCAATATTTACTAGGGGAAAACTGACTGTGTCCTTCTAGCGGCGCAACACATTAATGCCTGTCACAAAAAGAGAGAGCAGACCAATAAAAACATCAGTGATGCGCCTGCAAACACACACACACACACACCTAGATTATGATAAATGAATCATTGTAAATATAGTGATTATTATTGTTTTTTTACTGTTTTATACTAAAATGTTGATTGTTAAATGGACAGTTTATTCTGATCTATTATTATTTTTGTATTGATTTGTATGAATAATATGATATGTTGAATATTAATGTGATATATTGAATAATACGATGTATTGTTGATATTTTATTTAATTATTATGTATAAATATCATCTTTTTATTTATTTATTTTTTTTTACTACTACTACTATTTACTGTGTTTACTGTTTTGTTTTTTTATTATATATATATATATATATATATATACATATGCATGTTACTTTTATGTAAACTGTAGAACTGCTTTGGCAATACAATTGTAACATTTGTCATGCCAATAAAGCAACTATTGAATTGAATTGAATTGAGAGAGAGAGAGAGAGAGAGAGAGAGAGAGAGAGAGAGAGAGAGAGAGAGAGACTAACTCCATAAATATATTATTTTGTTCTGATATTTCTTTTACAACTATCACCCCAGCCACTCTCTTTAGTCTGGACTATTTCAATATGTATTGTTTAATACAGTATTAGAAAGTATTACAAAAAAATGCTGTGTCAATTTTTCCAGTGTCCTTCATCCATACAGTCGAAATTGATCTTCTAATCATGCTGCACGTTGTCACCTCAGTGAAGTCAATCTAATCTGTGGATGAACTTTGTTTCCCAGGTGGGTTCTACCACTCCAGAATAATCACAGAAAAGCTTATCACTCGCTTTGTGCCTTTCCTTCCCCTGCTACGGCGCCACGTGGAGCGCTGTGCCCAGCGGGAGCTCTGCCAGCGGGGCGAGTGCCAGCGTAAAGACGTGGCATCGGCAGTAGGGGGCGCCATGAACTACACACCAAATGACAGCAAATACTTTTCCAGCACTGGCTGCAAGTTAGTACCAGCTAAAGTAAACCTGTTCCTTTGAGGAAAACCCCTCTAGGATCTGAACACGAGGTGGGACAACGATAGAGCATAGTTGAGTGAGCGTTAGATATGAGGACATACTATTATTTGTGTGTTAAAAAGGACTGATGAAGAATCAATAATACATCCAGCTCTGGCTTGTTCAAATCGAGCAAGAATAAGCCAGTTAGCTAATGGAGAGGAAAGAGTAAGTCTCAGTGTGTTTAACTACAATTTTAGTGATTATTTATTTAATCATGGCATGGGATGTTCGTTAGTGAAACTAAGTGCTGTGCTTTATGATGCCGACCACAAGGTGGCAGCAGTGCCTACTTGAAACCATTGTTTTGTCCTATATTAGCGCTGTTCTTTGTTTCCATATTTAAAAACATCATATTAAATATGTAAATGATGTATAAATATGGTCTTTTAGGATTTAAAACGGTTTGCTTGTTAAACCAGAGAAGGTGAAATCAATACATGTTAGTTCACTGCAAAAAAATATTCGTAAATTAGCAGTTTTCTGATTCATGCGTTTATTTTTCCTCATTTATTTATGCTTTTGAATTGCATTATGGGACCTTGATCTTCCTTCCAACAACTTTTAACCTTGAAAATTTAGATAAAGTGACTTTTATTAACATTTTTAGTACTTTAAAGTGATATATTGTCTGGCTTGGTGTTGTACAAAAACCGTGTAATAAACCGCCAGTGCATGTTCTGTTATTTTACAGATTTATTTCTCTATATATTATTTCTTATACATTATATTATTTCAAACTACTAAAATGTCAATAAAACTTTAGTGTTAGTCTATGTAGAGTTGAATTTTCAACATCAAAAGTCGACAAAGCAAAGATCAACATCCCATAATGCATTTCACAACCATAAAAAAACACTCATGAATTACAAAATACGGAAACAAATACAGATATTCTTTACATTGTATTTTTTCCATTACAAGGGATTGTTCACCCAAAAATGTATACATTTCATCGTCTACTCACCCTTAAGTAATTTCAAACCTGTATGAATTATATTTGGAACATAACATGGACATTTTGAGAAATATCTCAAGTGGGTTTCATCATTTCAAGTCAGTCTAATAGATTGATAATGAACTTTCAAAGCTTTTAAGGTACAGTTTACTCCAAAAATAAAAATTTTACCATCTTTCCACCCTCATGTCTTTCCAAATTATGAAATGAGGGTTTTTTTTTTTTTTTTACCGCACACTACAATTCGAAGTCTCTGGCAACCCGAACATTCTTTAAAATGAGTTCTTTTGTATTGAACAGAAACTCTTAACAGGTTTGGAATGGCCTGAGGGTGAGCTAGAAGTGAAATAATATTCATTTTGGAGTAAACCATAGGTCTCAAACTTAATTCCTGGAGGGCCGCAGCTCTGCACAGTTTTGCTCCGACCCCAATAAAACAAAGATGATCCAAATAGTCAAGTTGTTCATGACTCCTTTGAACACCTCAATTATTTGGATCAGCTGTGTTTGATAGGGTTGGAGAAAAACTGTGCAGAGCTGCGGCCCTCCAGGAATTGAGTTTGAGACCTTTGGAGTAAACAATCCCTTTTATCTAATGCATGGGGCCCCCAAACTCAGTCCTGGAGGTTCGTTGTCCTGGAGATTTTGACTCAACACACCTGCACGGATGTTTCTAGACAGCCTAAGAGATTGATTAGCTAGCCTGATTGGGGTTGGAACTAAACTTTGCAGGACACCGGCCCTCGAGGACAGAGTTTGAGCAACCCTGATCTAGTGGTTAGCCACTTTAGTCTGGGGGACCCACCGCTCTGCGCAATTTGTGAATCATCAGCTTGAATTATCAGTAATTGATGTTTACATTGTACAGTTATTCCATACATCCTTTAGTATAGTCTGCAATGTAAATGTATATATATTGCACTTTTCTAATTCAGCGATTATCTATTCATCTACTTTAATTAACAATTTGCCATGTGGGTACTTTGTTTATTTGTTTATTTATTTTTTTAATTCAGCACATGTACAGAAATGCAAAATGTGCCTGGCAATAAAATCATATTGAATTTTTTTTGAACTTCTGCATTTGTTTTTTGTTTTTTTTAATCCACAAGATCGAGTTTTACTTGATATTTTTTGGGTATCATGAATACATTCCCTAACTCGGAGGTGTGGTATTAATGTGCTGGCATTATAGAGTATGTAACGCTTTACAAAATCAAAGAAACCACATCCTGAGGGGATAAAATCATTGAAGCCTTTTACTATGGAAGCATTCTGCCATAATCTCAACATCTTGTGTCTGTTTCTCTAATTAAGACTTATTCAAATGAAATGATCACTTTACAAGTCAGAATACTCGGATAAAAGTTAAAATTCTGACCGTCTAAGTTGGACTTTCTTTGCATCATGCTACAGAACTAGACACATAACATTAATCTGAGCTGTGATAATTTACTTGATTTTTTTAAATAAATGTAAAACTTGCAGAAAGAAACAAATGTTCTTGACTAATAGCTAAATGCTGCCATACACTGTCTTACTTATTATAATAATATCAAGATTTTGCCAGACAGTCAGAAATAGCAGAGAGATAAGTGGATGTAAAATATATACACATATACAGTTAAAGTCAGAATTATTAGCCCTCTGAATTATTTTTTTCCCCAATTTCTGTTTAATGGAGAAATTAACACATTTCTAATCATAATAGTTTTAATAACTCATTTCTAATAACTGATTTATTTTATCTTTGCCATGATGACAATAAATAATATTTGACTAGATATTTTTCAAGACACTTCTGTACAGCTTAAAGTGACATTTAAGGCTTAATTAGGTTAACTAGGCAGGTTAGGGTAATTAGACAAGTTATTGTATAACGATTGTTTGTTCTGTAGACTATCGAATAAAAATATTGCTTAATCGGGCTAATAATTTTGTCCTTTAAAATGGTGTTTAAAAAATTAAAACTGCTTTTATTCTAGCTGAAATAAAACAAATAAGACTTTCTCCAGAAGAAAAAATATTATAGGAAATACTGTGATTTTTTTTTTTTTTGCTCTGTTCAACATAATTTTGGAAATATTTTAAAAAATAAAAATTCCAAAGGGGGGCTAATAATTCTGACTTCAACTGTATTCATCGATTAGGGCTGGGCGATATGACAAAATTGCAATCTCGATTATTCTTTACTGTATTGAACAATAACGATATATATTTCGATAGAATTTTTAATGCTTCCACTTTTAAAAGAGTATCCCAACAAATCCACAAAAATTAGAGGGTTCATTAAATAACATTTTAAAATTAATGAGCTATTGGGAAATTGACGCTCACTCTACTTCCCGCAATACCTTCAACCTCTAATGTTAACACAATTAAAGATTCCTACTGTTGCATATTTCTGCTGTGAGTTTGGCTCCTAGCATGGATATCGAGTAAAAATGTCCAGAGCTTATCATCGTTATAAACATAAATTTGATTGCGATTCGATATAATATCGTTAATCGGCCCAACCCTACTATTGATGAAGATGATTTGTAGTGCCCAAATGAGCCTGTGTTATTAGTTTAATCAGTTGTTATGTACCTTGGAAAACCAAACCTTCAATTGTCGCGATTGTCCAATCAGAATCATGTTTTCCAGACAGTTGTGTAATAAGCTATTTTAATATTATGTTTAAATTTTATATAAAATCTACTCCATTCAGGTGGTAATAAATATAGACATGTTCACAATCAAGTGTTTCATACAGTGAGCTTAAACAGCTTTGCATTTTACAGCAGATTTTATATACTGTTTATACACCACTGGCCACTTTATTAGGTACACCTTACTAGTACTGGATTGGACCCCTTTTTGCCCTTAGAACTGCCTTAAATCTTCATGGCATAGATTCAACAAGGTACTGGACATATTCCTCCGAGATTTTGGTCCATATTGACATGATAGCATCACGCAGTTGCTGCTGATTTGTTGGCTGCACATCCATGATGCGAATCTCCAGTTCCACCACATCCCAAAGGTGCTCTATTGGATTGAGTTCTGGTGACTGTGGAGGCCATTTGAGTTCAGTGAACTCATTGTCATGTTCAAGAAACCAGTCTGAGATGATTTGCGCTTTATGACATGGTGCGTTATCCTGCTGGAAGTAGCCATCAGAAGATGGGTACACTGTGTCATAAAGGGATGGACATGGTCAGCAACAATGCTCAAATAAATTGTGGTGTTCACACTATGCTCAATTGGGCTCAAAGTGTGCCAAGAAAATAGGTAACACTTTATTTTGATGGTCCATTTGAGTATTAGTAGACTGTCTGCTTAAAATCTGTTGATACTGACATTTAACAGTCCTTCAACAGACATTTAACTGACTACAAGAAACTTTGCAAGTACATGTCAACTTACACTAACCCTAACCCCAACCCCAACCCTAACCCTAACCTAAAAGTCTACTTACAATCTAAAGAGAATTAGTTGCAATGTAACTTAAATTCAACAAACGGACCATCAAAATAAAGTGTGACCAGAAAATATCCCCCAAATCATTACACCTCCACCACCAGCCTGAACCATTAATACAAGGCAGGGTGAATCCATGCTTCCATGTTGTTGATGCCAAATTCTGACCCTACCATCCGAATGTCGCAGCAGAATTCGAGACTCATCAGACCAGGCAACATTTTTCCAATCTTCTATTGTCCAATTTTGGTGAGTCTGTAAATATTAGCCTCACTTTCCTGTTCTTAGCTGACACACGGTGTGGTCTTCTGCTGCTGTAGTCCATCCGCCTCAAGGTTGGATGTGTTGTGCGTTCAGAGATGCTCATTTGCAGACCTCAGTTGTAACAAGTGGTTATTTGAGTTACTGCTGCCTTTACATTAGCTCGAACCAGTCTGACCATTCTTCTCTGACCTCTGGCATCAACAAGACATTTGCGCTCACAGAACTGCCGCTCACTGCATATTTTCTCTTTTTCTGACCATTCTCTGTAAACCCTAGAGATGGCTGTGCATGAAAATCTAGAGTAGATCAGCAGTTTCTGAAATACTCAGACCAGTGGCACCAACAACCATGCCACATTCAAAGTCACTTAAATCACCTTTCTTCTCCATTCTGATGCTCGCTTTAAACTGAAGCAGATCGTCTTGATCATGTCTGCATACCAAAATGCATTGAGTTGCTGCCATGTGATTGGCTGATTAGAAATTTGCGTTAACGAGCAGGTGTACAGGTGTACCTAATAAAGTGCCCGGTGAAGGTATGTCATAGCCTAAATATCATTTTCATTTACAAAAATAAATCCTAAAGTGTAGGTAACTTGTAACTCATTTTGAATCAATTTGTAGACAGAGTTATAAAACTCGCTCTGAGCAGATGAGTTGAAACAGTGAGTTGTTAATGTGTACAGATTCAATCATGTTTCAAATCGATGAATGATTGGTCAGTGCAATTTTTGACCTGATTGGACACTATTTCTCCAGTTCAATTCCCTAAAATAAATTCCCTAAAATAAAAAACTCCAAACTCAAGTGCAGAAACTTAACAATGTACTTAAAGGGTTAGTTCACCCAAAAATGAAAATTGTGTTATTAATTACTCGCCCTCATGTGGTTGCAATCACATCCATCTTCAGAGTACAAATTAAGATATTTTAGATGAAATCTGAGAGCTCTCTAATTAGCCATATACAGAAAGGGTCCCGAGACGATTTAAAGTCCAGAAAACGCTCAATAGATTACTTTAGTGGTTCAAACATACAAAGCTCCAAAAACACTGTAAAACGGGTTTGTTGGCCAGTGTCTGTGGCCTCAGATGAGAATACGCACTACTATGGCCAATACAACACTTGCGTATTACACTGCTGACTAATGGTAATACATCTTACTGTCCGTTCTAAATATGCACCCTGACAACCTGGAAGACAAAGGAGAACGAAATCATTTTTACAAGGTTATTTTGGCTTACAAAATAGTTCTTGGAGCTTCGAATGATTACAGTTGAACCACTGAAGCCACACGGAATGACAATCATCTCAGGATTGATTTGATTTTGACAATCCTTTTCTGGGCTTTGAACATCTCTGGACCCTTGATGTCAATGGCGGATGTGAGAGAGCTCTCGGATTTCATCTAAAGTATCTTAAATGTGACATGAGGGTGAGGAATTAATAAACGATGTTCGTTTTTACGAGAACAAACACTTTTAAGTAGTGAAAATTGTAAGTTAACATCTACCACTGGTCATACAGAGATTGACACAAAGCCCTCAGACTCCTCCTTCCGACAGTTCTTCTTCCTTCACTTCCCAAAGGATATTAAACGTCTCCCAGCAGGAGTTGTCAGCAGGTGTTTGGTGGTCCACTGAAGAAGAACACAGTGACTCTGAGCCGGACATTAAGCCCTTTGAGGCCATGTTGAATTTCAGTGGATAAGCTCTTAAAGCTTTCTCTACCATTTCACCTGCACACAAAGCACTAATACCCACTTTGATGACTTCATCTGTCCCTTCCCAGTAAACTGGAGGAAGTGTAGCAGCGAGGCCCTCACCTTGGGTGGCGGCAAAGGAAGGATTTCCAATTGGGACTGTTACAAAAAGCAGGCAGATAATAGCAGACTGACCCCCCCCTTCTTCCAAACCTCTGCTCTTAGCTTGACCTCCGTGCTCCTGTTCACACGCTCTCCGAGCTGGCCACCCTCGCCTGACCACCGGACACTTTTCCATTCTGTCCCAAATCAGGTCTAAAAAGGCACAACATCACCCCCCTCCGCCGGTCCCCTCTGGCCTGGCTACAATAAAGCCCCAACACCCTCCTCAACATCTGTGAGCACCCCTCTGTCTGCTCATTTTCTCCCTAACCACCCCATTATTGGCTGGCTTTCACTTGTAAATGTGGCCGGCCTCAGTGCTGATGGGGCTTTCATCCGCATGGCCCGGGTCAGCTGGAGAGAGCGGCTGGCCGAGGGGTGGGACGGAGGATGCAGAGACGGCTGAAAAACAATCAGAAGGCCTTTTGAGGTGCATTCAGCTGAGACGCTCGGCTAAACCAACTTTTGCCTCTTCTTTCTGGCTGTGCATCGGTTATTTGTTTTTGTTGTGGAGACTCTGTATTGTATATATTTGTTATAAACGATGCACTGCACTAAATAAATTTTGAAGTTGCAAATTAATCATTGAATTTTGTGAGTTTTGCATTTCATGTTTATTCAATTGAATTATTCGATTTATTCGAATCGTTTTGTGAAATTTAATTCTAAAATGCAGTTTCCTACACTAAAGATGTGGGGTTGTTTCCATTTGAAACCAAATATTTGTTAAATGAACACAGTGGTTGGTTCCATCCATATTATTTATCCATTTTAGTTGAAACTTTTCAGAATATTTTGGTGTGTGTGGTGTAGTGAAAATTGTTTCTACTGCATTTTTAGTATATGCTATGTTTGTTTTAATATTCATTCATTTTCTTTTCGGCTTAGTCTCTTTATTAATCCGGGGTCGCCACAGCTGAATGAACCGCCAACTTATCCAGCATGTGTTTTATACACTACGGACAATTTAGCTTACCCAATTCGCTTATACCACATGTTTTTGGACTTGTGGGGGAAACCCACGCTAACACAGGGAGAACATGCAAACTCCACACAGAAACGCCAACTGACCCAGCCGAGGCTCGAACCAGCGATCTTCTTGCTGTGAGGCGAACGTGCTGCCCACTGTGCCACCGTGCAGCCCTTGTTTTAATATACATTTTCATATTACAAACTCTAAAAACAAATGTTTTGACTCAACAATTTAAAAACAATGTAATATATAATATAATGATGCATAACAAACTTAACGGTCATAACTCTGAAGGTTTTTACAGAGTGATATGTTCATACATAATGGCTATTTAGGCTCATTCTGAAAATGTAGCCCTATATACATTTCTGGAGATCGCGAATTATGTAGCCAGAGGTAAGTATGGCTGCATTTAATCTTTAAAATAAATGCTACGGGGCGGTATGACGTCGTTCTTTTTTGCACTTACCAGCTGAGCGCTTACCTCCGCGTGGACCGCTTTCCTGTTGTTACCAGTTTGCCCAGTAGTTCTCCATGTACGTCAGCAGACTTGAGAAGCAGAGAGGAGTTGACCGCAATGACTGAGTTTGAGTCCAGTGAAGAACGGTTCCAGAAAGCGGGTAAGACAAAAAAAGAATCCTAAAAACAAAATAAGCAAGAAATTAACAGGGTGAGAATGTGGTTGGGTTGGGTTTAGGAAAGTGGGTTGGCGCTGCTCAATTGGTGCTTTGAAAACACTATTGGTTGGGTTTAGCGAAGGAAGAGGGTGGGTCAGTCAGTCAGTCAGTCAACAGCGGCCTCTGGTGGAATGGCACTAGCGACAGAAATTTGAGATCTCAAAAAGCGTACACAGCGGCCTCTGGTGGTTTGCGAAAACAAAAACTGCAAAAACAAAACGTAGCTCCTGGGACGTATTTCGCAATCTTCAGACATGTATAGATCGGTACGTATTCAGAATGAGCCTGGATTTCATAATTGGCCTGATTACATACATTTTATTGTACAAAAAGTTGTGAAAATGTATTTCTTTTCTGGCTGTTCACTGTTTATTTCTGAGTAATGACATGATTAAAAGAGATTCCTAAAAGTTCTTTTTGTACGGTGGCCGAGAGAGCTTAACGAGCTGCAATGTAAGAAAGCACATGCAATTACAAAAAACACCAGCAAATAAAGAAACGATCTTTATATATTTGACAGCACCTGTTGCAAATTCTCACAACACAAACAACTGAAGAAACACGCAGGCAATTGGTCACAACACAAACAACTGAAGAAACGAGCTGCAATTAGTCACAACACTTGCAAATATCCACTTAACACAATGGAAATATTTCAAGGGGACCTAAAACCATGAGAGACTCTTTCAAGAAATAAACGAAGAACAACTCACCTTTCAAAGACCACCAATCACTTCACTGAGCAACAGTCACCGCATAATAACACATCCATATCTCAGCAGGGTCCGTCATGGTTTTGGGTCCCCTTGAAACATTTCCCTTGTGTTATGTGGTTATTTGCGAGTGTCGTGACTAGGCATGGGACATTAACCGTTTTCAAGGTATACCGCGGCTTGGAAAAGTCAAGGTTTTAAAACCGCCAACAGCCAACATTTTATGTAATACCTTTCCTAAGGTATGTGTAAGCTTTTTATTTACATTTTATTTGTTGTTTTTTAGGACAACAGTATCTCCAGCTGAAAAAAATATCCAAAGATGCCATTTTAAATTGTAAAGAAATCTGTGTTTTTGAAACTAACGAAGACAGCAGACGTCAATGATTCATTGTTATTATTTTTGCCTGTTTTGCATTTTTACTGCTTCAAAATGTTATAAATGTTTCTCAAAATAAAATATATTGTGTTCAAAGGGGAAAAAAGTAAAAACATTTTTTTACCCAGACATTTAAAAAGAATAGATTTTAGTGCAGCGAGCACAATACCGTGATATCGTCAAACCGTGATATTTTTATCCAAGGTTATCATACCGTCAGAATCTTATACCGGCCCATGCCTAGTCGTGGCTAATTGCTGCATGTTTCTTCAGTTGTTTGTGTTGTGACTAATTGCAGCGCGTTTCGTAAGTTGTTTGTGTTGTGACAAAATGCAACGCATTTCTTCAGTTGTTTGTGTTGTGACTAATTGCAGCGCATTTCTTAAGTTGTTTGTGTTGTGACCAAATGCTGCACGTTTCGTAAGTTGTTTGTGTTGTGACCAAATGCTGCACGTTTCGTAAGTTGTTTGTGTTGTGATCAAATGCTGCACGTTTCCTCAGTTGTTTGTGTTGTGACTAATTGCAGCGTGTTTCTTTAGTTGTTTGTGTTGTGACAAAATGCAGCGCGTTTCTTCAGTTGTTTGTGTTGTGACCAAATGCTGCACGTTTCTTCAGTTGTTTGTGTTGTGACAAAATGCTGCACGTTTCTTTAGTTGTTTGTGTTGTGACCAAATGCTGCACGTTTCTTCAGTTGTTTGTGTTGTGACCAAATGCTGCACGTTTCTTCAGTTGTTTGTGTTGTGACCAAATGCTGCACGTTTCTTTAGTTGTTTGTGTTGTGACCAAATGCTGCACGTTTCTTTAGTTGTTTGTGTTGTGACCAAATGCTGCACGTTTCTTCAGTTGTTTGTGTTGTGACCAAATGCTGCACGTTTCTTCAGTTGTTTGTGTTGTGACCAAATGCTGCACGTTTCTTCAGTTGTTTGTGTTGTGACCAAATGCTGCATGTTTCTTCAGTTGTTTGTGTTGTGATCAAATGCTGCATGTTTCTTCAGTTGTTTGTGTTGTGATCAAATGCTGCACGTTTCTTTAGTTGTTTGTGTTGTGACAAAATGCAGCGCGTTTCTTCAGTTGTTTGTGTTGTAAGAATTTGCAACACGTGTGCTGTCAAATTGATGAAGATCGTTTCTTAATTTGATGGTGTTTTTTTGTAATTGCATGTGTTTTTCTAAATTGTAGCATGTTAAGCTCTCTCGGTCACCGTATCTTTGTAAAAAAAAAACATATTTAATAAAACTGCCTCATTTGCAAATTCAAACAAAACATTAGGAAATTTGTAATACAACAGTTTTGTGCAATTCTTAATGTAAGCAATAATTTGAGAAGAATGCCTTAAGATTATTTAAAAAGTCAATATTTGCATCATATCATGCTTTTGTGGACAGTCTCTCTTCATCTCTGTTCTCAGCCAAACCGTGGCAATTGAGTCTCCAGGACAACAGGTGAACAAAGGGGAGAGAGGAGGGGGAATGCTGAATCGAGAGGAGGGGATGGAAGGGGAGTGCTGGAACGAGAGGAGGGGACGGAGGGAGAATGTTGAATGCTGGAGCAGGGTGAATGGGGAATGCTGTTACGGGATGGATGGAGGAATGTTGGAAGAAAATGGATGGGGAATGTTGGACAGAAGAGGGATGGAGGGGAAGTTAGGAGTTCTGGAGCGGGATCGAGGGAGAATGCTGGAACAGGATAGATGGAGAATGCTGGAAAGGGACAGAGATGGACAGATGGTTAATGCTGGCGAGGGATAGATGGGAAATGCTGGAGCAGGGTCGAGAGGGAATGCTGGACCAGGATGGAGAGGCAATGCTGGAGCAGGGTGGCGAGAGATAGAGATGGACGGAGAGGGAATGCTGGAGAGGGATGGAAGGGGAATGGTCAAGGGATTAGAGGGGGAATGCTGGGGCGGGATGGAAGGGGAATGCTTGGGCCATAGAGGGGGAATGCTGGAAAGGGGTGGATAGTGAATGCTCAAGCAATACGGAGTAATGCTGGAGAGGGACGAAGTGGGAATGCTGTAGAGGAACATATTGAGAATGCTGGAAAGGGATTGAGAGGAACAGAGTGGGAATGCTGTAGAGGGACTGAGAGGGAAAGCTGGAAAGGGACTGAGAAGGAATGCTGGAGAGAAACAGAGGGAATGCTGGAGAGAAACAGAGGGAATGCTGGAGAGAAACAGAGGGAATGCTGGAGAGAAACCGGGGGAATGCTGGAGAGGAACAGAGGGAATGCTGGAGAGGAGCAGAGTGGGAATGCTGTAGAGGGAATGAGAGGGAATGCTGGAGAGAATCAGATGGAATGCTGTAGAGGGACTGAGAGGGAATGCTGGAGAGGAACAGAGTGGGAATGATGTAGGGGGACTCAGAGAAAATGCTGGAAAGGAACAGAGTGGGGATGCGGGAGAGGAACAGAGGGAATGCTGGAGAGGGACTGAGAGGAAATACTGGAGAGGAACAAAGTGGGAATGCTGTAGAGGGACTGAGAGGGAATGCTGGAGAGAAACAGATGGAATGCTGGAGAGGAACAGAGTGGGAATGCTGGAGGGGGACTCAGAGAAAATGCTGGAGAGGAACAAAGTGGGAATGCTGGAGAAGAACAGAGGGAATGCTGGAGAGGGACAGAGAGGAAATGCTGGAGAGGAACAGAGTGGGAATGCTGGAGAGGGAATGAGAGGGAATGCTGGAGAGGGAATGAGAGGGAATGCTGAAGAGGAACAGAGGGAATGCTGGAGAGGTAATGAGAGGGAATGCTGGAGAGGAACAGAGTGCGAATGCTGTAGAGGGACTGAGAGGGAATGCTGGAGAGGAACAGAGGGAATGCAGGAGAGGGACTGAGAGGGAATGCTGGAGGGGGACTCAGAGAAAATGCTGGAGAGGAACAGAGTGGGAATGCTGGAGAGGGACTGAGAGGGAATGCTGGAGAGGGATGGGGAATGGTCAAGTGTTAGAGGGGGAATGCTGGAGAGGAACAGAGTGGGAACGCTGGAGACGAATGGGGAATGGTCAATTGATTAGAGAGGGAATGCTGGAAAGCGACAGAGTGGCAATGCTGGAGAGGAATAAAATGGGAATGCTGTAAAGGGATGGAGTGGAAATGCTGAAGAAGGACTAAAATGGAATGCTGGAAAGGGACAGTGAAAATGCTGGAAAGGCAATACTGGAGATTGACATAATGGGAATGCTGGAAAGGGACAGAGTGGGAATGATTGAGGGGGAATGATAGAGAGGTGCGGAATAAGAATGCTGGAAAGAGATGGAATGAGAATGCTGAAGAGGGAATGCTGGAAAGATGGAGAGGGAATGCTGGAGAGAGATGGATGGTGAATGCTGGAGAGGAACATATTGGGAATGCTGGAGAGGGACTGAGAGGGATGAATGGGGAATGGTCAAGTGATTTGGGGGGGATGCTGGACCGGGGTAGAGAGGGACAGAGGGAATACTGGAAAGGGATGAAGGGGGAATGCTGGAGAAGGACTTAGATGGAATGCTGGAAAGGGATGGAGTGAAAATGCTGGAGAGGGACAGAGTGGGAATGCTGGAAAGAGATGGAGGGGGAATGATGGAGAATGGATGGAATAGGAATGCTGGAAAGAGATGGAGTGGGAATGCTGGAGAAGGAATGATGTAGAGGGATGGAGTAGGAATGCTGGAAAGAGATGGAGAGGGAATGCTGGAGAGGGGTGGAAGGTGAATGCTGAAGTGAAACAAATTGGAAATGCATGAGAGGGACTGAGAGCGAATGCTGAAGACGAACAGATTGGGCATGCTAGAGAGGAACTAAGAGGGATGGACCGGGATAGAGAGGGACTGAGAGTGAATACTGGAAAGGGATGAAGTGGGAATGCTGGAGAAGGACTTAGATTGCGGGAAAGGGATGGAGTGAAAATGCTGGAGAGGGACAGAGTGGGAATGCACTGAGGGATGAAGTGGGAATGAGAGGAATGGAAGGGGAATGCTGGAGAGGAACAGAGTGGGAATGCTGGTGCAGAACACCCTTGGCCTCTAGAGGATGCAGGGGAAAATGTCAGTGGGAAATCTGTCCCTCTTTACAAGCCTGAAGTGATTGATAATCCTTGTTGCGACTGTGATGCTGACACCTTCACGTCTTCCCTCTGCATGACGTATGGCCTCGTTTGTGTCCATGTGAGCAATAATGAGGGCAAATTCCTCTAAACATACAGTCTTAATATCAGCTCAGCAGCTCTGTTCTGAAAGTGAGCACAACCTCTTCATCACAGGGGAAACTTTGTAGAGTTTTAGATGAAATCATATAACAGTTTAGTTTGGGAAGCAATTCTCACTATTAACTACTGCATGCTAATAGAATATTACTAGAGTAGTTGCTGTTTAGTAGTATTGTGCTTTATACTCTAAAAAATACTGGGTTGTTTCAGCCCGAATTAGGCTAAAATATGGACAACATTTGGGTAAAAAAGTAATGTAAACCAAGCATTTAGCTTGTCCATATTTTCATTTAAATTTGGGTTGAAATAACCCAACATTTTTAGAGGGCAAAGAAAATATATTGCTGAATTAACCCTTAAAAGTGCTTGTGATAAACAGGAAAACATACAGTTGAAGTCAGAATTATTAGCCCCCCTGTTTATTTGTTTACTTAATTTCTGTTTAACGGAGAAAAGATTTTTTTCAACACATTTCTAAACATAATAGTTTTAATAACTCATTTCTAATAACTGATTTATTTTATCTTTGCCATGATGACAGTAAATAATATTTGACTAGATATTTTTTGGGACACTTCTATACAGCTTAAAGTGACATTTAAAAGCTTAACTAGGTTAATTAGGTATAAGGTTAGGGTAATTGGGCAAGTTATTGTATGACGATGGTTTGTTTTGTAGACTATCGAAAAAATATATATAGCTTATAGGGGCTAATAATATTGATCTTAAAATGTTTTTCAAAAACTTCAAAATTGCTTTTATTCTAGCTGAAATAAAACAAGACTTTCTCCAGAAAAAAAAAATATATTATCAGACATACTGTGAAAATTTCCTTGCTCTGTTAAACACCAACTGAGAAATATTTTAAAAAGAAAAAATAATTCAAAGGGGGGCTAATAATTCTGACTTCAACTGTATAAACAGTTGAAGCCTGTATATACAGTTGAAGTCAGAATTATTAGCCCCTCTGTTTATTTTTTCCCCAATTTCTGTTTAACAGAGAGAAGATTTTTTCAACACATTTCTAAACATAATAGTATTAATAACTCATTTCTAATAACTGATTTCTTTTATCTTTGCCATGATGACAGTAAATAATATTTGACTAGATATTTTTCAAGACACTTCTATACAGCTTAAAGTGACATTTAAAGGCTTAACTAGGTTAATTAGGTTAAGTAGGTAGGTTAGGGTAATTAGGCAAGTTATTGTATAATGATAGTTTGTTCTGTAGACTATGGAGAAAAAATATATACAGCTTAAAGGGGCTAATAATTTTGTACCTTAAAATGTTTTTTAAAAAATTTTAAACTGCTTTTATTCTAGCTTGAATAAAACAAATAAGACTTTCTCTAGAAGAAAAAACATTATCAGATATACTGTGAAAATGTTCTTGCTCTGTTAAACATCATTTGGGAAATATTTAAAAAAAGGATAAAAATTCAAAGAGGGGCTAATAATTCTGACTTCAACTGAATATTCTCACATTGTATTTTGTCTTGTTTTATTGCCACTCTGGCAGATGTTAGTTTATCTAAAGATCCGAAAATATTATCATTTTGCTTCTGAAGTAAATGTATCTTGATTTGTAAGAGAATTGTAAAATATTTAGAATTGAAAACATCACAGAAATTCTACATAAGAAAACCTTTTTTTCAGTGTAATATGTAATAAGAAGAATGTAAAATGAGCATTAACAGAATGATTAATGCTTGAAATAAATTGTAAAATGCAGGTTTATTTAGAGTAAAATATAGTCCAACTCAACAGTTAGTTTACAGTTTGGCCATACATTCATTTATTCATTTTCTTTTCAGCTTAATCCCCTTGTTAATGTGGGGTCACCACAGTGGAATGAACCGCCAACTTATCCAGCAAATGTTTTAAGCAGTAGATGCCCTTCCAGCTGCAACCCATCACTGGGAAACATCCATACACAGTTTGGCCATACATTTTTTTTTTAAATATTTAACCCAGCAATTCATCATTTCTGAGCATATTAAAAATATATATTATACTTGATTTATTTTAATGTTAATTTCAGATTTTTAAGTGTACTATATTAAGTAGAAAAATTATATAAGAAATAATATAATTATTGTAATGTTATGCAATAACCTTATTTTATATGAATGAAAACGGCAAGTAATTTTATGAAAATCTAATCTTTATGTAATCACAAACTGTATTTTATTTATTGTATTTAGCTTGTTTTAATTAAATAGGCTAGTTATTTTTTGCATTTTTACAATTCAGTTTTTTTTAATTGCTACGAAAAAGACAATTGTTTATTTTTTTATTGCAGTGAATAAAACAAAATCTTTAAATTAGTTTATGCTGTTTAATTAAACGATTTAAACGACCCCTAAAAACTACCGTAAACACCTTTGTATGTATTCGAGCATACTAATAAATCATTCGAAATATACACAGGAAGTTAGGTCTGTTACAAATAGAAAACAACTATGTATTCGTTTAATGCTCTGCTCGTGCTGAATCTGAAAGATCAAAAGATCTGACCTGTGTGTAAAACTAATCTTCTTTAATCCTATTGGATTAACACGCCATTTCTTTGTTATCTTAAAGTCTGTATCAGACAACCCATACACTGAGGAGAAATGACAAAATCCTCAAATCCCGTCAGCTTCTTTTCAACAAACAGAAAAAAATACAATCACAAATAAAATCTTTATTCAAGTTAATTTAATAGTCCACAATTCATTTGACATTTTCCCTCATTCTGAATATCCTACAATTCATAAAATATAGAAGTAATCTGTGAATTATGTACATATGATTTATTATGTTATTTACTTAAAAACATCTGATGGTTTAGTGTCGAATTAACATTTATGATTTGTAAATGTAAAAATCAAAACAAACCAGCCAGCGACTTTAATGTAAATTAATAATAGTGTAATGTAAATAGTAATGTAATGTATATAATAATACTAAACTTAAACATATTAGGCTGCGTCATTAACTTAAAGTTCAAGCTAAACACATTTCTATTGTTAATTAAACACATTAGCACGAAAAACACGACAAATGCGATGTAATTAAAAGCCAAGTAAATGAAATCGACTGTTTTCTTCGATACTGAATTTTTAAATCACCAACAATAAAGCTCTCCGAAATTCTAATTTAGAATAGAACGTCTCCAGAATTCTATTTTAGAATGTGCTCTAGAAATGAAAGGCAGAGATGATGATGATGATGAGTCGCGTGGAGCCTCCAGCAACAGATGTCCAGGCACAATTCTCGACTGATCGCTCGACATTTCACAAGAATTGCGTTTGGACAATCAACTGCTTGAGCTCATATTTCCACAAAATTCCCATCGTGAATATTATATAGTGCAGTATAGGATGCATATGCGTTCAGGTCCTCGTGTGTGTGTGTTTCTGCTGATCTTCGGTGGGGGGAAAAGGCCTTGAAGCACATTGTGTTTTTCTCTTTACATAATTCGAATGCATGAGTGCATCAAATGTATCCCACAAATTCCTTAGTAGTAAAATCGCACGATATTTTTTTAGCTCCACTTTTTGTAAGGCTATCTGTGGATATGTGGAAATTGATGATAAGCAACACACATTCCCGTTTGTAATGTTGCTTTAAGAATGTATTTGTATCCCAAATAAAAAATAATAGCACATTTTAGGACATAGATTTTTCGGTTAGGCTGCTAAAATAATAATAGGCTAATAATAGCAAAATAAATAATGTCTTACCGCGTGAATCGAATTAAAACCTTACAAATTAATTCCGATACATTAAATAAATGTCCACCTGCAATTCGCAGAAACGTATATTTCCCTCAGAAACCGTAGATCAGTTTTTCCAGAAGCCACTGAGGCGGCGATTCGCCATTTCTGCACCTGTGAGATGTTTCTCACCCAGCATGGAAGACCAAAGGCGAGCAAATAGCCGTCAAAAAAAACCAAAAAAACATCCTGATGTGCGTCAAATTCCTCCAGAGGTTTGGCTCCGCGTCGCAGCGAGTCTCCAACTTCTCCAATGCGCAAGAATGAAATAAAAGTTCGCGAGGACGCAAGGCTCGTGACCCTCACAATGCGCGTTAAGTGAGGATGGCATTCATTTATACATAGGCTTTATCGCTCCCATCCAGAGAAGCAAAAAAAAAAAAAAAAAACACACACACACACACACACACCAAAAACACGCGGGCTCTCGTGACAACATGCGCAGCTTTATGAATAAACGTCGGTGGCCGCTTGGTACGAGATTTGAATAACGCACCAGTGGGTGATAAATGGCCATTGTGGAGAAAAGGGGATGAGTTTTCACTGTCTCAATCGGCGCACTGACCAGCAGCTGCGTTGGGACCAGCAGCCTCTTAAAGAAACAACACTCCATTTTTTTGGCCCCCGTCGCAATTACAATCCGACAGTGTCTACAGTGGCATTACGCCCTGCATGTGCCCTCGATGACGTTCGCCTGCTCTCAAAAGCCACTCGTGTAAAGGATTACCTGGCACTTTACCACAAAGCCAGCGTTCATTAACGCTTCATTAGCAAAGTGTTTTTACAGGCGAATAATACATGGGCTTTCTGATAATTCAATTACATTCAAGTTAATCTGTATAGCGTTTTTATTATACAATAACAAAAGGTCCACATTATTGCGTTACAATCAAATGAAGTTATAAGTTACAATCAAATATAAGTTATATATATAAACATAGTTACACTTTAGTTTTATAGCATTATACAGTGCTTAGCATAATTGAGTACACACCCCATTTTGAAACTGATTATTTTTATCCATTTCTCAGTGAATATAGGCAATGTATTTCGGTGCATTTAAACAAAACAGATTTATTAAACAGATATATATATATATATATATATATATATATATATATATATATATATATATATATATATATATATATATATATATATATATATTTATTTATTTATTTATTTATTTATTTATTAAAATAATATTTTAGTCACCAAACATATTTAGAAATTGAAAGATAATACAATTAAATTCAAACAAAATATTGCAAAAATTAATTACAACCTACAAAATTTCAACTAAAATTTTAAATTTTTATGCTTCTCTTGGTTTTTATTTTATTTTTTTAATTTCTATTTAATATTTTTCTATAACATAAATTTGGGTGTACTAGTTTTTGGACCGTTATCGTAAGTTATGTAAGCTCCAGATTTGGCTTCAGTACTGACTAATCTAATGTATATGCACAAATATAATATTGTATAGCTTCCCATTAAAAATATCAATTTAAAAGATAGACTTGAGAGGGGTGTGCTTATATGCTGAGCACTGTAGGTGATGAGTACATGAGTAATTAATGATGATATTTACACTACGGTATTTGCGTATTTAAAATAAGAAGCTTTAAGAGTGTATTTTTGATAGTGATATTTTTTAAAATTTAGAAAAAGACATGCATTGAGTTTAACATGATATTTCAAAGAAGAAAACGGATATAGCTAGTGCTTTCTTGTGAAAATCAGTCAAATGTTCTGTGACTTGTTTGTCATATTTCATAGCGATTTCGCAAGGTTTATTTTTTGTTTAGCGTGACAACTTGACTTTAAATACAGTTTATATTATATTATTATATCATACTGCCGCCTCACACCAAGAAGGTCGCTGGGTGGAGTCCCGGCTGGGTCAGTTGGCATTTCTGTGTAGAATTTGCATGTTCTCCTCGTGTTGGCGTGGGTTTCCTTCGGGTGCTCCGGTTTTCCCCACAGTCCAAAGACATGCGCTATAGGTGAATTGGGTAAACTAAATTGTCCATAGGCATCCACTGTGTAAAACATATGCTGGATAAGTTGGTGGTTCAATCTGCTGTGGTGACCCCTGATGAATAAAGGGACTAGCCGAAGGAAAATGAAAGCATATTTGGCCTTAATAGTAGATTTTTTTATAACAAAACCGTAATAAATTTAGGCAAAAGTGAAACTGGAAGAAAAAAATTATTAATAAACAACAAAAAATAGTAAAGTTTATTCACTTGTTGGTAAAAAAAAATCAGTGTTAAACTTCAAGAATTTATAGTAAACATATTTAAAACAGTTTACTTTGAAAGGCGGAGCTTATACATATATGTTGTCTCTCAAATAATTTGTAATATTTACAAAAACAAATGTTTAATGGTGTCAGTATTATATTTGACTAAAAACTATAGGGATTTTGGCTTGAATGAAATACATTACCTAAGATTTTTTTTTAAAAACATTGACAAACATTCATTCATTTTCCTTCGGCTTAGTCTCTTTATTCATCACGGGTCGCCACAGCGGAATGAACCGCCAACTATTAACCAGCATATATGTTTTACGCAGCGGATGCCCTTCCAGCTGCAACCCATACACACTCATTCACACACATACGGCCAATTTAGTTCACCTATAGCGCATGTGTTTGGACTGTGGGGAAACCGGAGAACCGGAGGAAACCCACACGAACACGGGGAGAACATGCAAACTCCACACAGAAATGCCAACTGACCCAGCTGGGATTCGAAGCAGCGACCTTGTTGCTGTAAGGCGACAGTGCTAACCACTAAAAAGCACTTAAATTAAAATGAAAAAAGAATACCTAAAAACACAAACTATTATTAGAAATCAATTAAATGAACACAACAGCATGTTTGATTTTCTCGAATGTTTTATTTTGTGTAAATGAACGAATTGAGATATCATTTTTAATGTGTTGTGCATTAGATGGTATTACTTTAAATGTTTTGGTAAAACAGGGAAGACCCCCGGCGGCGCTCAGAACATTACCCTGAATAAATTTGCCCTTTTGTGTGCGCTGTGTGTCCAGCCGTGCCAGTGACCTTTGACCCGCTGCATTGTCCGAGCTGAGAGCAGATCACGCAGTCCTGACCATTCAGAGGCGCTGCCAATGACCCATTGTGAAGGACGGCTCTGGGAAACGGCGTATTTGTACATGTACAGCTGGAATGTGTACAATCGAGTTCTTCTGTCATATTGTATATGGAAGTCTCTCTCATGGCACTGCACTGATTATTAATACTTTATACACTGAAATTCACTGAATCACTCAGGTTCTTAAGGTAAGTGGTTGCAAACAATTTATATGGGCTGAATTTAAACAAACACATTAAGTTGAACATTTCTCAATTTAATTTGTTTAAATTCAACACATTGTTTACAACCACGCTCAAAAAATGATTACTGCTGCTTGTTCAAACTACTTATTTAAAAAGAGCCGAAACAACACAATTCTTATCATTTCTTTGGCCAATTTCTTTGTTTTATGTTCAGTCCACTTAAATTTGTAAACCATTAAGTTAACCACTTTTGTGTTGAGACAACATGAATGAATTGTGTTAGTTCAACTACCTGGTTAGGGGATTTGTAGTTCCTAGCATGCTTTGCGTGGGATTGAATTAAGAGAGCGAAATGTTGACAATAAAAGTAATCTTAGGTGTTTAAAGTTAATAGAAAGACTTGTTAGAGTTTAATCTTCACTTTAGTTTGAAGATTGTCATGTAAGGTTTTGAGTTTTGAGATTACCACCTTGCAGAAGCACTCATGCTTTGGGTGTTGGCAGCTTAATTAGCAAAAATGCAGTTTGTTGCTTTCCTCAGGGAGTAATAACTGTTCTAAAATTAGTTCTGAGATCTGTCTCAATCTACTTTATATACAGGTATATATATATATATATATATATATATATATATATATATATATATATATATATATATATATATATATATATATATACAGGGGTGTAGCAACAGGGGGGACGGGGGGATACGTCCCCCTCACTTTTAGAGCCAGACCATTTAAAAACAGGTCATTAATAATTATATGAATATAAACTTTTGGATGCCATTCAGCTGTCCCCCGCACTTTTAAAATGTCTGCTACGCCCCTGTATATATATATAAAGATTTATTTTTTGGCTTTGTTAGACAGGAAGCGAAGTTGGAGAGAGAGAGGGGTAGGGTTGGGAAATGTCCTCGAGCCAGGATTTGAACTCGGGACACCCTGATGTGCTACTGCACCCAGGCACGTGCAGGTCAACCTGTGCAGTGTACATTCCCGGGATATAAAGTGCCCTTCCAAAATGAATGCATGTGCCCCTCCTACCCCCGCTCTTCAGTTCGCGATCTCAATTCGTCTTATCCAATATCCATTGGAAGGGTGCTATCGCAGATGGACCTGTCAGACGAACGCCGCTCACTTTAACGTTAATTTTGCCGAATCACTGTGCTTATCACTGGGTGACAAGCGGTTATAATACACTCAAAGCATTATGTAAATAATATATATAATATGTAATCAATATAACTTATTTCTAAGACAACAACGAACTCTGTAACGCATCAGATGTCATTCCCTCGCTATAAATGCTAGCGCTCCCGTTTTTTTTTTCTGCAATATCGCTTCGCGCGCATCCTGAATGTTTAAAAACATGGTAATTTGTCTATTGGGACAACATAAAGGAATTGTGTAAAACTTTTTACAGTCTACACACCAGAGCAGTTTGAGGACAAAATCCTGACAGATTTCTTATATATACAGTTGAAGTCAGAATTATTAGCCCCCCTGAATTATTAGACCGCTTGTTTATTTTTTCTCCAATTTCTGTTTAACGGAGAGAAGACTTTTTTCAACACATTTCTAAACATAATAGTTTTAATAACTTATTTCTAATAACTGATTTATTTTTATCTTTGCCATGATGACAGTAAATAATATTTGACTAGATATTTTTCAAGACACTTCTATACAGCTTAAAGGGACATTTAACAGGTTAGGGTAATTAGGCAAGTTATTGTATAATGATGGTTTGTTCTGTAGACTATCGAGAAAAAAATATAGCTTAAAGAGGCTAATAATTTTGTCCTTAAAATGGTGTTTAAAAAAAATAAAAACTGCTTTTATTCTAGCCGAAATAAAACAAATAAGACTTTCTCCAGAAGAAAAAATATTATCAGACATACTGTGAAAATTTCCTTCCTCTGTTAAACATAATTTGGAAAATATTTTAAAAAGAAGTAAAAAATTCAAAGGGGGCTAATAATTCTGACTTCAACTGTAGATAGATAGATAGAGATTATTAACATACAGACTGAAACAATATAATTAAATATATCAATTCAACTACCCCCCACCCCCCTTACCTGCGGTCTCTTTAAACTGGGGTATCAAGAATGAAGTACAGTACAGTATCAAGAATGAGATAGAATACAATTGTACAAAATGAGGCAATCATTCTGGATCCTGATCATTGCTTTTTGCAATAAACAAGGAGATTTTGTCAGCAGCTGAAGTCCAGATCTTAATGTACACATTTGTAACAAGTTTACTGTGGATATTTCCAACATTATAATGCCCTGAAGTTGTACCAACCACTTGTACGTGTCCAAATTACATCGAGGAAGCCAATGTTGGGCTAGTAGTTTTTTTTTTGCAGAAGTTAAGCCAGCCAGCCAAACAGCTTTTTGTAGCTTGGTAAGATTTAACAAAGAATCATCGCTCTGTAATAGTATGGAAGGATTCACCGGGACAGGATATTCAATCATTTTAGATAACACAAATCCTGACAGATTTCTTGAAGTACAAAATCTGAAAAATGTCTTTAGGTGTGGTAACTATAAGTTGAATAATTGTTATTTGAATATAATAAAACAGTTATTTACACTGCGGTTCAGCATCACTGCCTCAATTGTGTGTTATACTCAAATAATGCTCTATCATCAATTATTCCCCTCTCTATATATTTACAGTTGAAGTGAACATTTTAAGCCCCCCTGTATATTTTTTTTTTTTCCCAATTTCTGTTTAACAGAGATTTTTTTTTCACATTTCTAAACATAATAGTATTAATAACTGATTTTTTAAATCTTTGCCATAATGAGAGTACATAATATTTGACTAGATATTTTTTAATATACTAGTATTCAGCTTAAAGTGACATTTAAAGGCTTAACTAGGTTAATTAGGCAATTTATTGTATAACAGTGGTTTGTTCTGTAGACTATCGAAAAAATATATTGCGTAACGGGGCTAATAATATTGACCTTAAAATTGTTTTTTAAAAAATTTAAACTGCTTTTATTGTAGTCGAAATAAAACAAATAAGACTTTCTCCAGAAGAAAAAATATTATCTGACATGTATATAAAAAGTCCGTGCTCTGTTAAACATCATTTGGGAAATATTTAAAAATATCACAGGAGGGAGAATCATTTTGACTTCAACTATGTATTGTGTGTATGTAAAGAATAATTGTTCTTATATTAAAAAAAAGTATTAGAACAAACCAAAAATAATTTAATGGATTGGAGTCAATTATTCTGTTTATATATGTTACCACACGTAAAAACACTCTTCAGATTTTGTATTTCAAGACATTTGTCGGGTTTTTATGTTCTCAAACTGCTCTTGTTTTGTGGGAGAATCTTGTGTATTTAATTTAAAGCCTATGGCAAAATATTTCAAATGCAATAATATTGTATTGTGACGCAAGCATTGTGATAATATTGTCTCATGGGGACTCTAGTGATTCCCGCTCTTACTGACTATTTTTGTTCATCTTGATTTGATTTTTTTGTGGCTGTTTCAGGCTGTAAAATGATATGAAACAACTCAAACCATTTGGCGTTCTTATAGCAAACAGTAAATGCAGCCAAAAGCTGCATGGAATTCAGAAACAAACCTACACACTCAAAAAAGGACGTTTGCTGTTTGTTCAAACTACTTTAAAATGAGCTGAAACAACACAATTATTGATGTTTTTTGGGACAACTTAATTGTTTTATGTTCAATCCACTTAAATTTGGAAAAACTAATAAGTTAACTTAATTCCTTCATGTTGTCCTGACTCAAATTGATTGCGTGGAACCCAACATTTTTTTACAGTGTACACTAAAATATGCTGGGTTCCACACAATCGATTTGTGACAACATGAAGGAATTAAGTTAACGTATTAGTTTTTACAAATTTAAGTGGATTGAACATAAAACAATTAAGTTGGCCCCCCCCCCCAAAAAAAAAATGAGCAATTGTGTTGTTTTAGTTCATTAAAACAGCAAATGTAATTTTTTGTGTGTATATTCTGTGCGTTTATCTGAAAAGAACATTCTAGTGTGTGCAGTTAATCAGCCAATCAAAATCAAGCATTCAACAGCCTTGTAGTATAAAATATAATGTTCTCCAAATCACACTAGTGAGATTCAAATTAAATCCAAAGTTTCCAAACGTTTTCATTGCAAAAATCATCCGTAAATTACCAGTTCTCCGTGTTTTGAGATTCATGGTTCCCCCTCCCCTCTTTTATGCTCCTAAATTGCATTATTGGACCTTGATTTTGTCTTCCAACAACTCTTGATCTTGAAAAGTTGATAAAATTTGACATATCTAATATAGTTTAAAATGATATACCCCCATTAAAAAAATAAAAATAAAAAGATTTGTTTTTGCTGGCTGTTCAAACTATTGCGTGGAACCCTGTATTTTTACAGTGTATTGTCTGCATGGTTTGGCGTTAATAAACTACCTACCAGTAATTTTTATTTAATTTTACAGAATTATATATATATATATATATATATATATATATATATATATATATATATATATATATATATATATATATATATATATATATATATATATATATATATACACACACACACACACACACACACACACATTATTTTGTTAAACAATGTATTGTTTCAAAATCAAAGTCACTGCTTAACTGCAGTGTTGAATTTTTCAACCTCAAAAGCAGAAAGAGCAAAATGTAAACTGTTAACAAATGTTTTCACAGTGTATGCCTTTGAACAAATGTAGTTTTATCAAAATATAAAATAACACAATTATCATTTACAACCTGGGGAAAAGCCCTTTATAATTAAGCCGTGGTCAGATCAAGGTGTTTTTGTTTTGGGCGATATCTTTGATAACCGGGGCTTAAGGTCTTTCCAGGATTTGAAAGGAGGTTACAATCTCCCTGGACATTCCTACTTTAAGGCTAAGAAGTGCAATGCGTGCTTATGGAGTTCCGTGGAACTTTAATTTAGACATTAATTCATTGTAGGACTTTGTGAATTTTTCTCAGTCACGTGGAGCAATTTCATGCATTATAACAAACTGCTTAATTATGACTCTGTTGCACTCCCCATCATCACTATATGGGAAAAGGAACTGGCCTCTTACAAACTGAATTGGGACTGGATAAGGGAAAGTATCTAGGTGATGTCTAAGAATCCTGCTTATCAACTTATTCACTATAAACTGATCCACATGGCTTATGCAGCTCTGCATGTGCTACACCGAATGAAGCGGTTACCTACCCCTTTTTGTACATTGTGTATTTCAAACTCTGTGGGGACATATATGCATATGTTTTTTGAATGTCCACTTATCAGTACATTTTGGGATAGGGTCTTTCAAACTCAGAATTTTGTGATATGTTTATTCCTGAATACCCCAATATCTGTTTATTGAATGATGATTATGATCTAAACTTAAACACTTTCCAACGTAGGATATTTCATACTGCACTAACTGCAGCCAAGAAGGTTATATTTAAAATATGAACCCGCATTCCCTGCGGACAAAATGTGGCTTATTGAACTAAAAAATATTGCACAGTTAGAACGTTCTACAGCAAGAATTAACAGAGCTAAACCCCAAACAATCAAAGCATAGTCTAATTTTATTGAGAAAAATTCTTCTATAATAACTAGATAAACTAAAGTGTACAGAAAGATTAATAATATTATATTCAATGTGTATAAAGGTCATTTCTC
This sequence comes from Danio kyathit, assembly GCA_903798195.1. NCBI lineage: Eukaryota > Metazoa > Chordata > Actinopteri > Cypriniformes > Danionidae > Danio > Danio kyathit. The sequence goes on along the minus strand of LR812523.1, from coordinate 75,701,860 downwards.
ACGCCTGAGTTTTTTTTTTCCTTTTTATTTTTATTTATTTATTAAATTTCTTTTAATGTATTTTCATTTAATGCAAACCCTGGCTTGTATATAGTTGTTGCTATGTATGCTGGCTTTGTTCTGCAATAAATAAATTATTAAAAAATAAAATAACATACATTAAAATAATAATAATAAATAATAAAATAATAATAAATTATATATATATATATATATATATATATATATATATATATATATATATATATATACACATATATATATTAAAAAAGTCATTTTACATGTCCAATTTAGAAAATCAAGCGTATTTTTTTTCATTTCCATTTGCTTAAACATTTTTATGTCTTATATGAAATATTATACTTTATTTGATTTAAATTCAATCATATTAACACAGTCTATAAAAAGCTTGTGAACTTTAACGAACATTCAGAAACTCTTTTTAGGAAAATCCTTTACTTTTTTCCTTTAACTATAGTATTAAGTATGTAATGTTGTCAGCTGCACCACAATTTGTGCCAACACTTTATTTTCTGAAAATCTCCCAACAGACAATCAACTAACTATATTTTAATAATAGTCTACAATGAAAAGTCTGTCATCATTTACTCTCCATTCACTTTTCTTTTTCAACTGTTGAACACCAAAGATGTTTTGAAGAAAGATGAAAACCTGTCACCACTGACTTCAATAGTAGGAAAAACAAATACTTTGGAAATTCCAACTTTCTTCAAAATATCTCCTTTTGTGTTCAACAGACGAGATTCATAAAGGTTTGAAACAAGTGAATGGAGAGTAAATGATGACAGAATGTTCATTTTTGGGTGAACAATCCCTTTAACTATGGAAGTTCCAACTTTCTTCAAAATATCTTCTTTTGTGGTCAACAGAAGAGACTCATGAAAGGTTTGGAACAAGTGAATGGAGAGTAAATGATAACAGAATGTTCATTTTTGGATGAACTATGTCTTTAACATCACAATATGGCAAATGCAGTGGATCCTAACAAAGAAATCAGAAATGGTTTTGTTCTTCCTGACTGTAAACATGCCCATACTCAATTCCTTCACAACATTAACACAGTCATCAAACACTCGACGTGCAGTATCGGTAGCTCAGCTTTGCGTTTGCTCTTCTGGGCTGTTTTGAGGCGGTGAAAGTGTCCTGGCTTTTTTCTTTTGTGCCGCTCTCCTGCCCTCTGCTGGGGAAGTCTTGGATTGCGAGTCCGTCAGATAATCCAGAAGTACATCTAAACTCTGCTTCATGACGGAGTCTAAAACGTTTTGTTCCTCTTTTGAAAAACGTCCCAAAACGTAGCGGTCGATGGGCGTTTTATCCGACGGTCGGCCAATGCCAATGCGCAACCGCGGCATCACCTGCGGGGACAATCAATGTGTGTTCAGTGTTGGACAAGTTACTTCAAAAAAAGTAATTCATTACTATTTACATCATTAAAATTGTCTCAGTTACTCAAAAATATATTTAATTAACTGACCCAACTCTAAAAAGTCAACGCATAAATGATTTTTTTAGACATGTTTTTAGAGATTTTTTTTTTTAAAATAAGAAAATACAAACGTTTTAGCATTTCAAAAAATCCTCTAAATTCCAATAATTTCATATGAAATTTAGACCAGATATTATCATTGCAGAATAAATCTTATTAACTCTCCATACATACAGTGAATGACAACAGATAATATAATAATGCGCTATAAAATATTTAACTTACATCAGTCTGTAGGCAGTCCACACATGACCTAACACCATTGTGACCCCTGAGAGGATGAGAAACAGTTTCGTTAAGTGGTTAAGTTAATATAACATAAAAAAAAAGAAATTTAAAGCAATGTTTTGATTCACCTTGCACTTCCACCATGTTTGATGCCAAACTTCCCAAGTGGTTTGTCAAGCTCATCGTGAATCAAGAGAATATGTTCGGGCTGAATTAAATATCTGCTGGCTTATAAAATAACAACAACAACAACAACAAAAGAATTAACTGCAAATGAGAGGGTAGGGTAAAATCATCAAAATGTCAGATTGTCAATCTCAAATTCGTTATGTGAGAGGGATAATGTACATCTAGCCGATTGTTTTCACAGAATAAACCAGACTGCAGGGTCAGGCTGATAACCAACCGGCTGGATGTACATTATCGTGATTATTACACAGTTACCTGCCACAAAAGTAAACAATTAGAATTTTGACTTTTAACTTGCTAGCTCTTTAATAAAATATAATGCTTGCAGAAAGAAAAATGTCTTACATTTGATATAAATATGTGTTGTGGGAGGTACGGTGGCTCAGTGGTTAGCACTGCACAGCAAGAAAGTTGCTGGTTCAAGTTTGCATGTTCTCCTAAACTAAATTGGCTGTAGTGTGTGTGTGAATGTGAGAGTGTATGGGTGTTTCCCAGTACTTGGTTGCGGCTGAAAGGGCATCCGCTGAGTAAAACATATGCCAGAATAGTTGGCGGGTCATTCCACTGTGGCGACTGAATATGAATGAATAAATAAATTATTAAGTATGTATAATTGTTAATATATGGCCATATATGAACACACATATACATACATACATACATATATATATATATATATATATTAGGGTTTGCGTGGGCAACGCAGTGGCGCAGTAGGTAGTGCTATCGCATCACAGCAAGAAGGTCGCTGGTTCGAGCCTCGGCTGGGTCAGTTGGCGTTTCTGTGTGGAGTTTGCGTGTTCTCCCTGCGTTCGCGTGGGTTTCCTCCGGGTGCTCCGGTTTCCCCCACATGTCCAAAGACATGCGGTACAGGTGAATTGGGTAGGCTAAGTTGTCCGTAGTGTATGAGTGTGGATGAGTGTGTGTGGATGTTTCCCAGAGATGGGTTGCGGCTGGAAGGGCATCCGCTGTGTAAAAACGTGCTGGATAAGTTGACGGTTCATTCCGCTGTGGCAACCCCGAATTAATAAAGGGACTAAGCTGAAAAAAAAATGAATGAATGAATATTAGGGGTTGCGCCGACTAGTCGACTATAATGCTCTGGCTTGGCGCTTTTTGCACAGATCACGTGTTTTGTGACCTGAACTACATGGCACCTTTACACACGAAGGTGGTGTGACAAACTTCACAGCATGTGTAAACATCATCCCTGGTGAAAGCGGTAAAGATGTGCAGCGAGGAGACGTCTGATAACCAAGATGAGCCAGTGGCCGCGAAAAATGCCCGACTTGAGCAGGATTTTAAGCAGCTTTCTAGCGCACACTATCATAGCGGGAAAATATGTGTCTGAGCAAGTCTCTGACAGTGTAATAAGGCTTAACGTTATAGCCTTTGTCTTTGTGCGTTATAAATAACTTCACATGAATCTGTGTGCTAAGGACGTATGCATTACTTCTGCACTAAAATATCTGTTATTGTTGCATTCTTACTAGAACCTGCAGTGATCAATGTGTTGACTGCATTTATTTAGCAGTAAGATTAGCCAGGGTACTAATGTTGCATTATTAACGAAATCAATAATAGCAGCTAGAATAAAAGCAGTTTTTAATTTTTTAATTAATTTTAAGGTCAAAATTATTAGCCCCTTTAAGCTATATATGTTTTCGATAGTCTACAGAACAAACCATCATTATACAATGACTTGCCTAATTACCCTAACCTGCCAAGTTACCCTATTTAAGCTAGTTAAGCCTTTAAATGTCACTTTAAGCTGTATAGAAGTGTCTTGGAAAATATCTAGTAAAATATTATTTACTGTCATCAGGACAAAGATAAAATAAATCAGTTAGTAGAAATGAGTTATTAAAACTATTATGTTTAGAAATGTGTTGAAAAAAATATTCTCTCCGTTAAACAGAAATTGGGGGAAAAAATAAACAGGGGGGCTAATAATTCTGACTTCAACTGTTTGCATTTAGTTTGAACATATATGCATATACTCCAATGTTTTTGAACAGTTACTTAACATTTTGAGAGCTTGTATAAGTTGACGGTTACTTCACTTGAATTTAATGAATGCACTGTTATCTCAGATGTAATGTGTGAAATTATATTATTTTGATGCTAAATTTGATTTAGGGAATTTAGTTAAAATGAACAAAGTATCTTTGATTTATGTGTATTGTATTCAAGCATCGGCGGAAAAAAAGTTATATTTTGTGTAAGTGTAATGGGGCGTTCACACCAGACACGACTTGTGCGAATAAATAACGCTATTTGCACGTAAATAGATGCGTGAACATTTTAAGCTTACTCGCTTCATTCGCACGTCAAATTCACTTCATAATAGTTGCAGATTCGCGTCATGGGTGGGGCATCTGTCTGCCCAGTGACTCTAGTTTCATTGCTAAATGGCAAACATGGATTTTATTGAGATAGCAGCTGTGCTTTATGTGCTTTAGGAAGGCTGAAAAACAGCATAGATTCATTCAGCGCCGTGTCTGAGTCCACTAGATCCTTTCAGAGATGCACCCAGCTCTGTGAGTTCATCAACTCTGCCAGAAACTATACCTGGATGATAGAAGCTTTCAGCGGTGCTTCAGACTGCCCAGTTTGATGAGCTGTTGTCTCGTGTCGACAGGAGGATTTCCCCTCGGGACACCAACAACAGGCGCAACATCATAATCATGCCCATACTAGACCAAGCTCCTGATTGGTTAACGCGGCGCAAATGCCCGCTAAAGTTCAGTTTTTTCAACTCAAGGGATTTTCGACATTTGCATGCCTTTAAGGCTGATTTATACTGCTAAGTATGGTTCTACTTGACGCGCACCTCTCAAAAAATGTCAAGATGTCCTCGCAGCAGCCCGCAGCTTCATGACGTAGGCGATTGTCAACTACATGGCGGACCATGTACTAAGGTAACGCCCATGCTACTATGATGGTTGGGTTTAGGGTAGGGGGAGGTGGTGTAAGCAAACATCAACTACGTAGGCAACCTTGTACCGCCCACTAAGGTTGCGCCCATGCTACTATGACGGTTGGTTTTAGGGTAGGGGGAGGTGTAGGCGATCGTCAACTACGTAGTGGACTTGGTCAACTACGTCATCATGTTGCGGGCTGCAGCGAGGACTGTCTCAAAAATCTAACTACTCGTCGAAACGACGCTTGGCACAAGATCTGTGATTGGTCAGCTTGGTAGCGCTGACAAGTGTGGGCGGAGGTGAGAGCTGTGTGAACCCAATGGAGCAATTGTTTACAAGTGTCGAGTTCCGTAAAGGAGCTAGAGATGGAAACTGTTGTTTTGCATTTGCCTTATGATTAAAGTTGTTGCACGTCCGCAGGTTCCCACCTCTGAATAAGCCAGTTTTAGCTACTTGTACATTTAGGTAGCATTCAGAAAAAACTAAATACCAGCGAAGAAACTCGACACAAAGGAACATAATATAACCTACTGCCAGCTAGTGTTTCGGAAGTGTTATTGCAGAGCAACACAAACAGCACGCAGAAGTATAAATCCACGACAATGCGCAAGGTAGGCACCGTGGGTCACTCTGATCACTCGACACAGAAGTTTAAACCAGGCTTAATCGTGTTAAACACACAATTCGCATCGCTTCATTTGCACAAATAGCACTGCAGGATGTCTATTCGCATCTTTGCATTGACTTAACATGAAAATCACTCGCGCTTGACGTTTCATCCACGTCTGGTGTGAACGCACCTTAAGAGCGTTCACCTTTGCAAAAATGTACAATTGTGTCAACGGTTGAGAAATTTGGGTTAAAATGACATCAGGGTTCTGAAATTGGTGACATTATTGTAAAAAAAAAAAATGCAGCCTACACTATTGTGCTTATTATTTGTATTATTCAGTCATAAGCCACCAAACATTCAAGAACAGGGGGGTTAAAAAATTACGTATATTATTATATTCACTAACATTCAAAATGATTCGTAGTATTTACATTAGTAATCTGTTGATAACACACCTTAGAATATCATGATTGACCAATCAGAATGAAGTATAACAGAGAGTCATGTAATAATGCATTAAATTTATTTGTCTCACCTGCTTTTGCAACACTCACGCCATTGACGTTCATGAGTAACTTAGGTCGAAGAAGAACCAGCTGGACGTCCTGCAGTTGTGTTACAACTACCTCCCCTGACACTTTTCGGTCAGATCTCCAGCCATCTGGCGCACCCAAACGTTCAGCTAACGTTGTGAGAACAGCCATACCAACACTGTGTCGAGAGCCAGTCATACCAGGGTTTCCCAGGCCAACAACCTGAAACACAACAGAGGTAGATAATGGGATTCAGTCAGAAGATTATACAAGTCCTGCTTCAACTACACTGTAAAAAAAAAACATCTTTAAAATTTACGGTAAAAAATATTGCAGCATAGCATTTTTATCTCATTAAACTGGTATTATTGTATCCTATTATTGTATTAGATATAAAAAAAAATAATACAACTAGTCAGAATGGTGGACTTAGTCAGTAGTGTCACTTAAACATGTTACATAAATAAAAATGTAACTTGTAATGTTAAAATAATAATAATAATAATAAATAAAGAAATTTGCAATATCGTCATATCATTTTTTTTCTTGAAAAGAGCTTAATTTTCTCAATTGTGTTTTATGTCCCAAACATTACTTTTTGACAGTAACAACTTTATATCGTACAATTCTAAATTATTTTTAAGATTTCAGACTTTTTAAAATCTGACTTTGTAAAATTGTGAGTTTATATCTGGCAATTATTAGAATAGCATTATGAGTTACTATGACTGCTTGATATGAGATGTGACATAATACTCATGTAATTGTTTTTTTTTTTACTGAATTTTACGCTGCAATTAACAATTTAATTAAAGTTTATGGATAGATTTTTCTCCCAATTCAGAGTTTATATTTTGCAAATATACTACAGTATATTAATTTATAGGGCGCAGTAGGTAGTGCTGTCGCCTCACAGCAAGAACGTCGCTGGGTCGCAGGTTCGAACCTCGGCTGGGTCAGTTGGGGTTTCTGTGTGTAGTTTGCATGTTCTCCCTGCATTCGCGTGGGTTTCCTCCGGGTGCTCCGGTTTCCCCCACAGTCCAAAGACATGCAGTACAGGTGAATTGGGTAAGCTAAATCGTCCGTAGTGTAAGAGTGTGAATGTGTGTGTGTGGAAATTCCCAGAGATGGGTTGCGGCTGGAAGGGCATCCACTGCGTAAAAAATCGTGCTGGATAAGTTGGTGGTTCATTCCACTGTGGCGACCCCGCAAGGGACAAAGCCGACAAGAAAATGAATGAATGAATGAATATTAATTTATAGGGCGCAGTAGGTAGTGCTGTCGCCTCACAGCAAGAAGGTCGCTGGTTCGAGCCTCGGCTGGGTCAGTTGGCGTTTCTGTGTGTAGTTTGCATGTTCTCCCTGAGTTTGCGTGGGTTTCCTCCGAGTGCTCCGGTTTCCCCCACAGTCCAAAGACATGCGGTACAGGTGAATTGGGTAAGCTAAATTGTCCGTAGTGTATGAGTGTGTGTGGATGTTTCCCAGAGATGGGTTGCGGCTGGAAGGGCATCCGCTGCGTGAAAAAAACGTGCTGGGGGTTCATTCCACTGTGGCGACCCCGGATTATTAAAGGGACTAAGCCGAAAAGAAAATGAATGAATGAATGAATGAAGATTAATTTATATTAATAGTAAATATAGTATAGTAAAATGTAATATACTGTATATATTTAAGTATTTACACTTTGTTATTGAATGCTAGTAGTACTGTAGTACTATCTATGAATACAGTTGTATACTTAAGTTTTTACTACAGTGAACTATGCTTTGTATTGTAGTATAGTATACCCTGTAGTTATACAAAAGTTATTGGGTAATTGTATTACATTAGCACAACATCTAGCTACAGAATTACCACAATGGATGAGTACTTTATACTAGTAGTATGGCTCAAAAACATTATTGTACGTACTAAATTACTATAGTATTTTTTTCATAAGGGTTCTGGCCCTTTTCCCCGAATTTTAAATGACTTTATTCTTAGCTGTATAATTTCCATTGGAAAATACTTTGAATAATACGTTCACTAATTAATACGTTTAAAGAATTAAAAAGACACTACTACATTAATGATTATTACAAGAACAATCACCAGTAACTTTAGCTCTAATTTTAAGAATAATTGGTTAAAATAGTTCGTCATAACGATGTTATAATGATAAAAGACGTACCATTTTCCTTTTCTTACAATCAGCTTGTCGGTCCATCTTCGGTGGCGGGAGCGAGCTCATCATCATCACTCGATTAAGCAGGTTTGTTATCATCCGTCGAAGAAGAGCCATTGGCAGATTAAAAACTTGTGTCACAAAAGCCCAGACTTTGCTTTTCACTATCGTGTTACTCATTATGAATCATGAAGGTTAAAGTTGAAGATACCGGTGTGTTACACAGTTTCGAAGAGACTTTCATCAGACACATGTCGAGTGATGGACTTTTATATTACAAAATACAAATAATGGAGGCACGACAAAAACAATTTATGCAAAAGGATAATCTGTATTATCTTAGATCTGATTTAAAGACCTTACATTTGCGATTCATTCAAAAACATCAGTGAAATGGATCCACACATTCTCCCCTCCATGTGTTTTGCGTGAGTGCCAGATTTGTACTCTTAAATCCCCTCTTACGCAGCAAATTATAAAGCTAAATGCAACATTTGTCTTTGACAATTCTAAAAATGGCTTATAAATACAGTTTCAATTTGGTACATTAAGGCCCAGTTTCACAAACAGGGTTTAGCTTAAGCCAGGACTAGACCTTAGTTAAATTAGGCCATTTAAGCCACATTTATAAAATCAGCCTTAGAAAAATACATTACTGGTGTGCACCTGTAAACAAAAAATGACACTGACATATTTTAAGACATCTCACTGCAAGTTATTTTCAGTTGAGACAGCTCAAACATGCAATTTAATCCTAGACTAGCCTTAAACCTTGTTTGTGAAACCGGGGGTAAATTACGTAAACGTCGATAATAGTTTTGAGCAGTTTGGGAATTATATTTAATTACGTTTTTGGAGAATACTTGGCAACATGAGGATGTCTGAAGGGAAGCGAAGGAGTGTTTAGTCTTTACAGCCTCACAGCGCCATCTATTGCAACGGTAGAAAGCATGGGCGCATTTATTGATTTTTCCAAGAAGCATAATTTTTATTTCTTTATGAATTAATTAATTAATTAATTAATTAATTTATTTATTTTGCTGTCTGTCTCTCAGAACACTGAATCTTCTTTCCACATTTTTATCTAAAGGCAATCTTAACATTCACTCATTCATTTTCTTTTCGGCTTAGTCCCTTTATTAATCAGGGGTCGCCACAGCGGAATGAACTGCCAACTTATCCAGCATATGTTTTATGCAGCGGATGCCCTTCCAGCTGCAACCCAATACTGGGAAACACCCATACACTCTTGCATTCACACACATACACTACGGCCAAATTAGCTTACCCAGTTCACCTATACCACATATCTTTGGACATTTTCTCAAATATATGCATGCATGTGTGTATTTATATTTATACAACAGTTCTGTCTGGTTCCCGAATCTGATTGGCTGATAGCAGTGCAATATTCCTGTAATAACAGCACTGTACAGCCTCCTCACCCTTGTGTATTACTCCGCCCACATAGAGTGACAGCAAATGAATAAACTCATTTTTTTGTTTGACAAATATTGCAGCTGTTGGACAACATAAAGTACTTTTGAGCCTTTTTAGGCTAGAATGTAGTTGTTAAAATTGCAACATGCAGTTTATTTACTGTATAAGGATCGTGCCTATTTTAAACATTTAGAATTTCGGAGATACAAAGCATCCATCAGCCTGTCATACTGAGCAGAGCAAAGACGGTTGACGTTGTCCATCTACAAGATGGTGACAGAGACCGCATAATAAGCCCTTAGAGGAGAAAAACTCAGCGTAAAGCTGATCATATCATTATTAAACTGGTAAGTGACATTCTAAGTTAATCTCTCTGTTTTGTATGGGGCAGTGCTGTATTTATACTAATTGTAGTGTATTGTGTGAGATGGGACTTACATATCAGGAATGTAGCCTATGTATTTTGTGGCATTTTTGTGGTATGTATTTACCTGCGGCCTTAAGCCAACACACGGCTCCCACTGATGCCGACATACAGCCATATCGCACTGCTACTCGTGTGATATTGCTCAATGCTCATATACATAATGAATATACACGCATATGTCAAAACTTACTTTTATTTTGATGCGATTAATTGTGATAAATTTTTGCCCAGCACTAATTATTATATTAATAATTTATAGTCTGATTTATAACATCATCAGCCTATTTGTTATTAATTGATCCATCTGGTCTTATATTTTGTAGGCCCTGTTTTAAACATACACACACACACACACACACACACACACACACACACACACACACACACACACACACACACACACACACACACACACACACACACACACACACACACACACACACACACACAAAACAGCTTGTGTGACTAACTCTTTTCTAGTAAAAAAATAATGACCATGTAGAAAATCTCAATGAAAATGTTTATTCAGCATAGCAATCTCAAAGTACACGGCAGTATTCAGAATGAACCCTTTCCCCTGCTGAAAAAACCAGCATACGCTGGTAAGGTGTGTTTTGATGCTGGTATGCTGGTTTTAGTGCTGGTGTTGCTGGTTTCAATGCTGGTTTTGCTGGTCTTGATGCTGGTCTCACTGGTTTTAATGCTGGTCTTGGTGGTCTCAATGCTGGTAGCACTGAAACCAGCAAGACCAGCATGGAGACCAGCAAAACCATCATTGAAACCAGCAACACCAGCACTAAAACCAGTATACCAGCATCAAACATTACCAGCATATGCTGGTTTTTTCAGCAGGGTCTTAAACTACTGTCTTAGATGTTGCCTTTCCTTTAGATGTTAATGAAGTTGTTCCTTGGCTGTTGATGCAGCTCTTCTCTCTGTTACTGCAGTTTCCACACCATTGATGAGATGGTTTTCTCTGTGCATCACACCCATCCCCATTCTACAATCGTTACCATTTGGGCAAGATGTACCTAGTCACCTCAAACAATGCAGAGACAACAGACTGTTGACTTCTCTTTTCTTATATAATTCAGCCCTTTTGGGAAATGAGCATCAACACACCATTTAGAGTGGAAGTTGGGTCGAGGCAGACTAATTTCTTACACTTTTTTTTATTTTAAAAACGTTTTAAATTCTTTTTAAACATGAATTTGTATAAATATTATACAGTGCTCCAACACATTATTAGCTGAATTGGCCCTACAAATAAGCAAATCATAAATTTGATACAGTTTTCATTTGTATTTCATTTGTATTTACTGTATATCAAATTTTATATGTATTTTTAAACATAAATAACGGATTTAATGTATTCAATGACCAAACACAAGATTCCTGCGCTAAGTTGTCTCAAAAAACCACAGAAATATTAGCTTGTTTCACAAAGTCAGCATGGAAATGACAGTGATTACACATATTTCTCATAGTTCTGCAAGTAGATTTGGTAAATGAACCGTTTGAAATGAATGCAATACGAAACGCAAGATGGCGCTGATTGTTAAAACACCAGCGCGGACTGTCGGCGCCTCTTCTTGAGGAGTTGTTGTTTGCCTGCCTGGCGTTGCTAAGGAAGTCAAATAAGTTTTCTTCTTCAGCGAACTGGAGGTAACAAACACCAATTTCAGCTTCAATGTGCGTCATTTAGTTATTCACGCCCTTGTATCGTAATATAGCTTTTGGTTCAATTTTATGGTTTATATTTCACAAAGAGGAAAACGCTAGGTTTGAAGAGTAGCCAGCAAACGCGTGACATCAGTGAATTTATCATCGCTGTGAGAGACAGAGATTTTAGTCCACTCTAAACACTCTATCACTATACATGGTTTTTAATCATATTTAGTTAAGTGTTATTTAACGTCTGTTATTAAACGTTCTCTCGGAGGTAAGGCTATTATATTTTACTAATTATAATAATAACGGTTTTGTTATTGTTTAATTGTTATTCGTGTTAATGTTGTTTCATTTGTCAATTACAACGTACACATTTTGATAACATTTTGGTAAATATTCTTATTGTTTATAATGCGTTATAAAGTTTGTTTGATTGAGATAAACATTCTTGTATTGAGGTAAAGTTGGTTTTATATTTGCACAATCGTTCAGTGACAACTAGTGACATGCTCGCTATATTATAAATATAAACATTTATATTTACCATGGTAACGCTACTTTGAATATTCTGTCTGAAATCTCATGCAAATGAATTCAAAACAACATTAGCATTATTTATTCAACTGAAAAATGAATCTTGTACTTTGATAGCCATTGCTGCTAATATGATTTCACTATTTAGAATTTGCAGAGAAATACTTTTATGAAATTGTATTATCAAAGAGAAAGTCCGAATCTGTGAATATAAAACCAACTTTAACTCAGTCATTCTTGTTGGGCATTAACATTAAATGTTTTATAATAATTTTCCATTAAATAATATTGTAAAATATGTTTTAGACTAACTTAGAATGTTGCAATGCAGGATTCCAAGTGAAACTGTTTTTTAAACTATAATTGTTATAATGAAACAACATATTATCTAGAAACTAATTTGATTAATAATTAATGTAATAGTTTCCTAATCATTTATTGGCCTGAATTACATTAATATGTATATTATGGATGCACCGATATGGATTTTTGGGCCGATATCGATAACCGATAACTAGGGCCAGACGGAATCTGCGGACGTTTTTTGCAATTTCTGTGGAGAATTTTGGTAAAAATCTGCAAATTTCTGCTGAATTATTTTGGGAGTCTCATAACTAAAACCTTAATATGTGAAATATGTGTTATTTAAAAACTGAATAAATTCAGATTTACACACATTTACTCAAGTAAATAAACAGAATTAATGATGGGCTAAAAATCAGCGGAATTTTGCGGAAAATCTGCGGAATTCTGCGCGCGCAGATTCCGTGTGGGCCTACCGATAATTCTTTAGATTTGAAGGCCGATAAATATAAATGGTTCAAAATGTTATATTTTTATACAGTGAACAACTGATTTTATTTTAAAACTTCATAAAAGTTTGAACTGATCTTATGAACTGAATAGCCTGAAACATATCTACAATGATAAGGAATATGGTTACTTATTGAGTTAACAATGCACAGCAATACCACACAAAGAAAGGACAGACTTTGAAAGAATAAACAATGTGAGGAAAGCTCTGTTATAGTGCAAGTTCTGAACAAGTTCGACCCTCGCATGCACGAGGCAGGCAGTTCTGTACAATTACGTAATCTATCTGCTTAAAGATATCTGCCTGATTTTGATATCGGATCGATAACGGTAACATTAAAAATTTATCAGCAGATAACGATATGGCCGCCGATATATCGTGCATCCCTAATGTTTACACATGTAATATTTTTCCTGAGGCGATTTAAACCAAAATACGCAATGACACTTTATCAAACATATCTACAATGATAAGGAATATGGTTACTTGCTGAGTTTTTAACGCAGAGCAATACCACACAAAGAAAGGACAGACTTTGAAAGAATAAACAATGTGAGGAAAGCTCCGTTGTAGTGCACTGGACAAGTCTGAACAAGTTCGACCCACGCATGCGCAAGGCAGGCAGTTCTGTAAAATTGCGCAATCTATCGGCTTAAAAATATCGGCCTAATTTTGATATCGGATCGATAACAATAACATTAAATATAGCATTTATCGGCCGATAACGATATGGCCGCCGATATATCGTGCATCCCTAATGTTTACACATGTAATATTTTTCCTGAGGTGATTCAAACCAAAATACACAATGACACTCTATCAAACATATCTACAATGATAAGGAATATGGCTACTTATTGAGTTATTAATGCACATTGATACCACACAAAGAAAGGACAGACTTTGTAGGAATAATGTGAGGAAAGCTCCGTTGTAGTGCACTGGACAAGACTTAACAAGTTCAACCTAAGCATGCTTGAGGCAGGCAGTTCTGTAAAATTACATAATCTATTTGCTTAAAGATATCGGCCTAATTTTGATATCTGATCGATGACATTAAAAATAGCTTTTATCGGCCGATATCGATATGGCTACCGATATATCATGCATCCCTAATGTTTACACACGTAATATTTTTCCTGAGGCAATTTAAACCAAAATACACAATGACACTCTATCAAACATATCTAAAGTGATAAGGAATATGGCTACTTGCTGAGTTATTAACGCACAGCAATACCACACAAAGAAAGGACATACTTTGAAAGAATAAACAATGTGAGGAAAGCTCCGTTGTAGTGCACTGGACAAGTCTGAACAAGTTCGACCCACGCATGCACGAGGCAGGCAGTACTGTACAATTGCGTAATCTATCTGCTTAAAGATATCTGCCTGATTTGGATATCGGATTGATAACGGTAACATTAAAAATAGCATTTATCGGCCGATAACGATATGGCCGCTGACATATCGTGCATCCCTAATGTTTACAAATGTAAATTTTTTCCTGAGGCGATTTAAACCAAAGTACACAATGACACTCTATCAAACATATCTACAATGATAAGGAATATGGTTACTTTCTGAGTTATTAACGCACAGCAAAACCACACAAAGAAAGGACGGACTTTAAAGGAATAAACAATGTGAGGAACGCTCTGTTGTAGTACACTGGACAAGTCTGAACAAGTTCAACCCATGCATGCGTGAGGCAGGCAATTCTGTAAAATTGCATAATCTATCAGCCTAATTTTGATATCGGATCGATAACGATAACATTAAAAATAGCATTTATTTGCCGATAACGATATAGCCGCCGATATATCGAGCATCCCTAATGTATATTAAATGCAAGTGAAGTGTCTACATAATTTTTTCGAGTAACTTTTGTGACAATAAAATATCAAAATATGGGTTAAATAATGTTCCATCATCATTCAGTGTAGCAGATATATTTATGTTAAAATGAAACAATATAATTTATCTGGCCTGTACTGATTGAAATATATAAAATAATAACTGCTTGGCTTGATTTAAATTGAATTATGTTTGAAAAGTCTTTTAATATGCCAGTAAATGATTCTTGTTAAACTATAAAATGTTCGTATGCCATAAAACTTTTTAAAATCTGTTGGTTATATACATTTTTGTCATTTTATTGGCTTCTGTGACTCTCGGGTAAAATTTATATGCTAAAATTATTGTGTTGTCATTATTTTTGTTGTTTAAAAGTGTTAAAAATTAAAGCTAAAGTTTAAAGCTTAATAACCTTCATATAAATAATAATCACATATTTTAAGGAATATTTCATGTCTAATATCATACACAATAATTACCTGAGAATATTTTTAAAATTAGCTTATTTATTAATGTTATTATTAATATGGAATCTCATTCAAAAAAAGTCATTCCCAGACTCATAAAATAACATTCTCGCTGTCCCCACAGGATGTAATCAGCGGAGTACCATGGGGCTTGTTTGCATCTAAAATCAAGTCCGCCAATAGGATGAGTGAGCATGGAGACAGCATCGTCCCGTTTAACCCTACAGATCTCAGGTCAGGAGAACCAGCCTCTAAAACAGACATTACTGTTCTGAGTGTAGACCTGAGGACAGAGAAGAGCCACAATGAGGAGCTCAGAGACATCAAAAAGCCATACGATGAACTACTTCAGGATGATCATAGTCTCTATCAACCTCGACCTCCCTCTCTTCCAAAGCCCATGGGATTGGGGATGGGGGGTAAAAACATCTCATTTGATGAAAAGGTGAGGGGAAGAAGATTGAGGAACAGCCAGGAGAGCCTTACGGATCCGGGAGAGACGGGTTCTTCTACTGATTCCCTCAAAGATGTTGTCTCAGCTAACGGTCAAAGCCTTGTATCCCGACGTCCTCTCGATCTCCAGCCCATGGAGATGCCACCGTTTAGAATTAGGACCGGGAGCTTGTCCGAGACGGATGTATCTCCTCGAGAGCTTTGTGATCCGAATAAAGATCGCTTGAAATCATCCAGAATCATTCTGTCTCCGCTGCAGCCCACAGGCACGTATCCTCTTCTGGAGAACAGCACCGCCTCTGGGTCTTTAAGGACAACTAATAGGATTGACAGGGATTGTTTGGATTACGGTGTGGTGGGGAGAAGGGGGCGGTCGGAGAGGCTTCACAGGAACCTGAGCGATAGCCGGCTGTTGGACACCATGGTCTCAGACAATACATCTGTCCATTCCATGAAGTCCACATATAGCGTTCTGAACCCCATCAGACCCCGGGATGTAAGGAACAGGTGAGAAGCTTGTGTTTCGTTTTTTCTGTTTACAGTTATTGCTCTGCAGAGCTCCATGCTTCGCTTTAGGATCACATGTGCTGATGTGTCATCTTGATTACCTCTTAAGAGTCCGAAGCTGTGATCCATTTGACCGTCAGTGGACTTCAAAGTTGACTCGGAAGTGTTTCTGACCATCTTAAAGGGATAGTTCACCCAAAAAAGGAAATTTTACTAACCTTCAGGTGGTTACAGACCTTTTTACGTTTCTTTATTCTGTTAAACACTGAAGACGATAGTTTGAAGAAAGCTTAACCTGTAACCATTGACTTCCATAGTAGGAAAACTGGAAGTCAATGGTTACAGGTTTTCAGCTTTCTTCAAACTATCTTCTTCAGTGCTTAACAAAATAAAGTAAGTCAGAAATGTTTGTAACCACTTGCTTTATTATGTTAAACACTAAAGAAGATTGTTTGAAGAAAGCTGAAAACCTGTAACCATTGACTTCAGTTTTTCCTACAATGGAAGTCAATGGTTACAGGTTTTTAGCTTTCTTCAGAATATCTTCTTTTGTGTTCAACAGAATAAATAAAGTCAAACAGGTTTGAAACAAGTAAAGCATGATGACAGAATTTTCATTTTTGGGTGAACTATCTCTTTAAGTGACATTCCAATGCCTAGGGAGCAAGTATGTTCACTGTATAGCAAATAAGTGATCATCGATATACATCACATCACGTGAAATATCAAAGATGTTTGAATTAAATAGTGGTCCTGAAGTTCTCGAATTATTAAGTATTGAGTTTATAATGTTAGCTTACATTAATACATACCTGTTTTGAGTTGTATTTGGCTGTTCAAAGGTATGAAATTATCATAATTACTGTTAAAGGGATAGTTCACCCAAAAATGAAAACCATCATTTACTCACCCTTTAAACCCTTTCTTTTCACCCTTTCTTGTTTCAAACCTTTACGAGTTTCTTTCTTCTGTTAACCACAAAAAAGATATTTTGAAGAAGGCTAATAAACCTGTAACCATTGCCTTTTTTTTTTTTTATAGTATTTGTTTTTTCCTTCTATGGAAGTCAATGGTTACAGGTTTTCAGCTTTCTTCAAAATATCTTCTTTTGTGTTTAACAGGTGAAAGAAATATTAAGGAAATGTTCATTTTTGGGCGAACTATTCCTTTAAATAAGATTAAAAAGATTCCACTATATTTTTAGTTTTATAATAAATGCCACAACAGATATTTGTCACTCACTTTAGAGCTTTAAGTATGCTCTTATTAGGGCTGCACGATATTGACAAAATCTAACATTGCGATATGAATACAATTTCACCAAATGAATTGAATAACCATTTGGAAAGAATTTATAATTTTTATATTAATTAGGATGATTATGTATAGGAATGCATAAAATATAATAAACAATCTACAAGCATAGATAAGTTCAATAAAGAAAAAAAATACAAATTAAATAAACAGCCTTTTATTGTTTTCTGAACTGTATTTATGAATACAGTAATTGAACAATCAAATGTAAAATAAAACTGCATAGTCTTTGTTTTATAAACAATTTAATAAAATTAATCGTTATTACTTTGTGAAAGTTACAAATGGCCTCATTGCTTTAAAAACCCACACACAGTCACACGCCTCAAAAAACACTTGCAAAATGCTAAATTGTAATCTAGACTATCACGATGTGACTATTGCAAATGATCACATTACGGTATTGATGCTGAAACAATATATTGTTCAGCCTTAGCTCTTATAAAATTAATAATTAATGCATTTCTTATATAAAAATGCTCATTGGCATATTAAATAATGTAAATACAAGCCTGATCTCATGAGGAAATGTAACTACTTTATGATTTGGCAAAATAGAGACCGATTTTTGGTTCATTTTGTCTTCTATGCATAAGTTTATGACATACCAAGCCAACTGCAAAGAACTGGAAGTTAAGAAACGTCTTGTTTGTTGTTCATCTAATGCAGGCTGTCTGGTATTTTTATTTAAAGTCATCAGAATTATGATATTCCCAGCCCAATCTCATGAGGAATCAATTTTACGTATTGGCCGAAAAGTGGATAAATCACAGAAATTCATGCAATTTAATTAGTAGGAAAACATTTTTTTTTTTTTTGAAAAGGAGGCGTGTCCCCAAACCCCACCCCTAAACCCTTATTGGGGATGAGCAAATCACACTTAAATGATGTTTAAATTAGTTTGTTCCACCAATTGATATAAATTAACCACTAAATTAATACATTATGTTAAATATTCATGAATATACAATATACTTATTTACAGAAGTATGTTATGTTGTCAAACCTCAAACTCCTTTACCATTTGCACTCAAAAACCTGATTTTTTTTTTTTTTAAAGTAGTTTTTTGAAATGAGCTGAAACGACACCATTATTGAGATTTTTTTGGGGGGACAGCTTAATAGTTTTCTGTTCAATCCACTTCATTTTGTTAAGTT
This sequence comes from Danio kyathit, assembly GCA_903798195.1. Taxonomy (NCBI): domain Eukaryota; kingdom Metazoa; phylum Chordata; class Actinopteri; order Cypriniformes; family Danionidae; genus Danio; species Danio kyathit. Next base: position 75,683,061 of record LR812523.1, on the reverse strand, counting down.
AACTTAATCAATTTATGTTGGGATAACATGAAAGTATTGTGTGGAAGCCTGGAGTTTTTACAGTGTGTAACTGGTATTTCTTCTGTTTATGACGTTGCAAGGTCAATCTTCAACAGATATCCAGTGCTTATGGAATAGGGAGTAGTGAACACTGCGTAGGGACCCTGCAATACAGAAGTATCAAAGCCTCTTCTAAAGAATGTTGTGAATATATTTGTGTGATTGCGTGAATGAGATGAATTGTTTCATTATGAAGTGATGATTAATGTTGCTGCACTAGTGAGTACACTTGCTGAGTACTACAGAATCAGCTGTGATGTTAGACTGACTGTATAGAAAGAGAGGGAGAGTGAAGCTGAGTGAATGTAAAGGAGATTAATGGATCAGTGGGATACTAGTTCAGTGACTGTCAAACTGCATCAGGAGACCATTCATTCAAGTTCTGCTTGAAAACGACAGGTGTATGACAGAGGGTCAAAGGTGTATGGTCCAAATAAGATTGAGAAAGTCATTTTTAGATTGAGAAAGCACATTAAATGCAAGAAAAATTTCTACTTTAATCCTTCAAATAGTCTACAAATAAAATAAAATGTCAAAATAGTGATTTTCCAGTCATTCGATGCAATAGATATATTTATGTTTAAAAAAAAAAAACAGAAGTAGGGATGGGTATTGTTAAGGTTTTAATGGTATTACTACTTTTATCGATACCACTTATCAGTTCGGTACTTTAACGGTTCTCTTATTGGTACTTTTTGTAGTGTTTTTTTTTTTTTCAATGAAAAAACAAAACAAATTGAATAGAATTAACAACACTTTGCTTTATTATTACGTATTTAATGTAAAATAAAACAAAACCAGTAATTGAAAAACAAATAAATTAAATATTTCCTGTAAAAGAATGTACAATGGTTTGAAGGAAAATGACTGTCAGTTTTTAACCATTCTTCTGGAGAAAAATCAACATGTTTGACTTTTCTGGCAGAAGTCGGGACCTTTCTTGGTTTATTGTGCTCCCTGCAGTTGAAAATACCCTCTTTAAGTTGCAAAATACAGTTAAATGAGATAATATTCATGATTTTTCATTAACACATTCGCATAAATGAGTTAACAGTGTTTTGGGAGTTAAAGGTGTTTTTAATACAGTTTTGGAGCATCTTGCAATGTAAAAATAAGCTTTCTTAGTAAGCATAGTTTATTATTATGCTATTCATATATTATATGTGTAAATACAGCTGATGTAAAAGCATTTTTAATGTTTAAGATTAATTAGGTTACTGCAGGAAAAAATACTGTTTTCATTGTAACCGAATGTGTTTGTTTATTAAACTATTAATATTATACTAATTTAGGTGATTGACTGCTGGCATAACGATGTGGATGATGTGATGTTACCATTAGTAGCTAGGCAGTCAAAAACTTTTAATTTGTCTTTCTGCAGAAAAGATATTTTCACTTAGCCAGGTTGTTTGGGTTTCCGCCTATACAAGAAAACAACTTGTGGTGTTTGTTGCAACGGGCATTGTCGATGTCCACTCGGGAAATCCAATCCGTTGAGTTCACTCCGCAAGCTTACGAGCTGTGTGTGCGCAAGTCTGTGTCGCGAGCTATGTGCGTGCGCTTAGCGGGAGCCTCCGCTGAGTGCGCGTGCACAGCCAAAAACTGTGAAGGCTTTTATACTTGACGCGCTTGCCGGAAACACGAGCATTTCTCATGTGAGATTGCCAACTGTGCAGACGAATATCTAATATGGCGAAATTGGAATTTATGGCACTGTAATTAATGTTTATTCAGCAATAATTTTCCAGTACTGATAGCAGAACCGTTAACGTCAGAGCTTATCGATACTTCGGTCTTTTATAATTTGGCACTGATACCGATAAAGTACCGTTTTCGGTACTCTTCCCTAAACAGAAGTTAAACTTCATGCATATTCTGATCTGTACTGTAATTAATACAGTATAAGTGATTAAACCTAAGTAAAACCTAAAGTGGTTTAAAACCTATTATGCAAAAATCGCTTTTATAACTGTTTAAACACAGTTGTGTGGCAACAGTCTGTGAATATAAGCAGCTTCTAATGGTAAAAATTTACACTTGATAAAAGTCTGCAGAAACACTTTGATTGACATTCTCCCTTTGTACGTGTCATCAGAGGGGGAAAGCCCCGCCCATTAGTGATGATCTTTTCCTCCTTAGCATATAGATAACCCTGAGTGAGAAGCAGCCATTCGCCAATTAGAGTTTTCACGCTGAAGATAATGGCTGTTTGTCAATATGCGTTCTTTAGGGATCTTGCGTCCTCATGTAACGTCATCAACTGCCAAAGTTTAGTTCCAATACTCAAGACCACAAGAATGGAGTACACATGAAACTTCCCAGATGTGTTCTTGATGTTGAGGATGCATCGATGCAGACTTGAGCACTGAACATGCTCGAGAAGTCCCAGAAGTCATTGCGACTGGAGGTGGGAAGCGGAGCATTTTATATAGATTTACTATTAAAGTTCAGAGATAGAACTTATTTATCTCAGGAGTTTCCCTTAACCAAACGGTGAATATAAACATCACCATGAAAATCTTAATAAAGGAATAAACACTTTAAGGGTGTTTATTTGCTGAAATTCATATTAAAATGTTTTATTTATAGTGTGCAATGTATATTTGTAAAGTCTTTATGCGTAGTATATATTTTAAAAAGGAGAAAAACAATAAATCGTTGGATGAATGCTGTAATGTTTAAATAATTTTCCGTTAAAAACGCGTGAAGGTCATGTGACCATCAGAAAGAACCAATGACTGTAAAAAATATGGACGACGCGACAGCGCCCTTTTCCATTAAACACTGTGAAGGAAAAAACGCCTCGTGACGGGCACAAACTGTCGCAAAAGACTGCTGAAATTGGAGCCTGGGCATGCGCACAAGGTCTGCCTGATGGAGCCAGAGGAGGAGCTGCAGAATCAAACTTCCAACCAAACACTTGTACATCAAATAAACCACGCCCTCCGAACTTCTCACTATATAAAGATTTAAAATTATGATTAATTCATATTTTGGGGCTGCACTGTGATCCTCAATATGTCATCAAATTATTGTTGTTTTAAATATACCTTTTGGTCTATAGACTATTGTTACTTTGAATGGGATTTTACTGGTCGTCTTCTGTACATAAAATGTAAAAATTTATTTTATTTTTGAGATCAGCTAAAAATTATTACTTATTACATGTGCCTAGAACATATACCTATAATGTATAATAATGTATAGTCACACTTTACAATAAAGTTTCATTAGTTCATGTATTTACTAATTATGGACAATAGTTGTACATCATTTGTTCATCAACATTTACCAATGCATCGTTAACATCCAAATTCATGCTTTTTAACATTAGTGCACTGAGTTGAAATGAATTAACAAAGAACAACTGTATTTTTATTAACTAACATTAAAGAACATGAAAAATTAATGTAATAAATGTATTGTTCATTCATTGTTGAAATAAGTAAATGCGTAAATGCGTTACCTAACATTAACTAATACAACCTTATTGTAAAGTGTTACCTAATGTACTCTAATTATAAGTATTTATAAATGACTTTTAATGGAGTGTACAAAGACAGCAAAGGTAATCCTCATCAACAAAAATCTGTGAATGAACAGAAATAAACATCTATAAAGACTGCTACATAAAATTGCCCAGTTCAAAAAAGAATTATATTTATTTTTAGTTATATTGGCTGATAAACAATGTGGTGCAGATTCATAAATAAGTATGTCACCACCTGGACAGATTTAAATGTATTTATAAATAATAAAAAAAATGCTTTATTTGCTTGAAAACATTTTAATTATGTGCTATCATTTCAGCCATAAAAAAACTGAAATACTTAATCCATAAAATTAAATAAATTGTTATTGGTCAGTCTAATGTGGGTTTACCTCACCCTCATGCAACTTAAGAGAAAAAATGTTACAAAAAATATTACAAAAGCAAGAGGTTAATGACTAATAAATATTTAATTAATTCATAAATATAAGAGTGTGCATGAAAAAATCAGTAATAATAACTAAACATTTATTCATTTAACAGACACTTTTGGTCAAAGCGACCTATAATTAAGGAGGCGTTCAAATATTCAACAAGAAGAAGTGCTAATTATACAAAGGAACTGTTTGTGCTCAGATAATTTAGTGCTAGAGTAAGTAGGGGTGAGTTTTTTGAGCTTCTACAGGTGGTTTGTCACTCACCTGTGTAAAGCACACTTCATAAATGTGCAGTTGTGCAAATAAAACTGGTGCACGCATAAGTTAAAGTGTCAAAGAGATGAAAGAGTGTTCTCTACAGGTGGTTTGGCAAGCCCACTCACCTGTGTGAAGCACACTTCATAAACGCAGTGTTTTTTTTTTTTTTTAAATATGGAGTTATTTTAACAATTTGTCTGGTGCAGTTGCGGAAATAAAACTGGTGCACGCATCGGTTAAAGCAGGGGTTCTCAACCTTTTGCAAGCATAATAAATAAAGTGCCCCCCACTCCCCCCACACCCTAAACACCACCTTGCATAGATAGATAGATAGATAGATAGATAGATAGATAGCCCTAGGCTATTATTTTTAGGCCCACATTATTATTATTATTTTTATTTTTATTATTATTATTATTATTATTATTATTATTATTATTGTTATTGTTATTATTATTATTATTATTATTATCATGATGAGTAGCACTTTTGACAAAAAAAAAAAAAAAGAGTCGCCAGGAGGATGATTTGTTTGTGTTATAATCAGTGTTTAAAGTGGGGGAAAAGGTGGCGGTACTCTCTTTGCATTGGCAAATCATTACATTATTACAGTGAAAAACAAAAGTTGGTGATATTGCTGTTACAACAATTTATTGTTATTTATTTATTAACAACGTAAATGTATTTAAACATGTTTGTGTGTGCGTGGCTGCGTGAAAAATATGTAATTGTAAAAATTATTTTGATTCCATTATGATGTTAAACATTATTCTTCAACAACAACAAAAAAAATAAACCTTTTCATTTTGTTATTGTTTTCCTGAACCTGCTTCTTTAGGAGCTTTCTGGAGGGCAGTGTTTTGGGCAACGGTGCCTTGCTGGGGGCAGAAGAGCTTGACCGTTACTTCCCAGAGAGACGTCTCGGCATCTACATCGCCACATGGAACATGCAGGGAGAGAAGGTGTGAATCAATACTGTCATTCCTTCTTATTTTATTTGCATAAGAGTTGTCACCTAAGCTCTCGTTCTTGCTCTCAGGGCCTTCCTTACAACTTAGATGATCTGCTGCTGCCAACTGACACTGACTTTGCACAGGACGTCTACGTTATAGGGGTTCAGGAGGGCTGCCCTGATAGGTGAGATGTTGCTTTATTGCAGTTTTTTTTAAATGTCATTCTTGATACTCAAGTGTTTGGTCTTCATTTTTGTCCACAGGAGGGAGTGGGAGATCCGTCTGCAGGAAACTCTTGGGCCATATTACGTGATGCTGTATGCGGCAGCCCATGGAGTGCTCTATCTCACTGTATTTGTCAGGAGAGACCTCATATGGTTTTGTTCAGGTAAATTGCTCCTTCAGAATAATATAGTAGGGTGGCACGGTGGCTCAGTGGTTAGCACTGTCACCTCACAGCAAGGAGGTCGCTGAGTCCCAGCTGGGCCAGTTGGCATTTCTGTGTGGAGTCTGCAGGTTCTCCCCATGTTGGGGTGGATTTCTTCCGGGTGCTTCAGTTTCCCCCACAGTCCAGACACATGCGCTATAGGTGAATTGGATGAACTAAATTGGCCGTAGTGTATGAGTGTGTGTGTGTGTGTGTGTGTGTGAATGTGAGAGTGTATTGGTGTTTCCCAGTACTGGGTTGCGGCTGGAAGGGCATCTGCTGCTTAAAATGTATGCCGGAATAGTTGGTGGTTCATTACGCTGTGGCGACCCCTGGACAAAGCTGAAGCAAAATGAATGAATGAATGAATAATATAGTATAATTAAATTATCAAAATATTAATTGTAAATAAAAAATATAAAAATACATATTTATAAATCATGTATATAAATTTTAAATGCATTGAAAGATAAATGTAATTACAAATAATACATTATAAATTAAAAACACTGAACTGGCAATATAGATAAGTAATATTACAATTTAAAGCAAGTGTTTTTATTTTATTATATTGCAAAATGCAATTTATTCCTGCCAATTTTTCAGCAGCAATTATTCCAGATTTAAGTGTCACATGGTTTTTCATAAATGACAGGAATAAATAAAATATTAAACTACATTCAATAAAATTTTTTTTATTTTAAATTGTAATAATAATTGAAAAAAAAAAACACTATTTTTTTTAATTCAGCCTTGGCGCAGAGAATCCGCTTTTGAAAACATTAAAAAACCTACTGATCCCATACTTTTTTATCAGTTTTATAGGTGTATGTATAAATGTTTGTTATGGCGATATATTTTGCAATATTAATGTAATTTCACAAGATGACTCTATTTGGAAAGAATTCATAATTTTACATTGATTGTGATGCTTTTGTAGGGGAGTGAATCTGCATAAAAATAATAAACAAATTACAAACATAAATCACTAAAAGATACAAATTAAATAAACAGTTCTCTGTGGTTTCTGGAGAGTCTAACAGTATAGAGGTAGACACACTAAATAATCAAATGTAAAACAACTCTATGCAGTAGTCAACATTTGACGTGGATCAAATCTTTCATCAAAGTTGTTCTTGTCAAAAGATAATTTTGAAAAACCTTTTTGATCTTCCTCAAATGTTGACTACTATAGTCTTTGTTACAGAAGTAATTAATTAAAATAAGGCCGTACTCACACTATGTACAGTTGCCTTGAACCGGGCCAAAGCACGCTTGTCCCCCCTACCGTCTCCCAGACGGCCCGCACTCACATTACATTCGGGCCTGGGCACGCTTACGTCATCGATGATGCGCTGTTCAGTAAGCGCTTTCGCTCAGCACAGTGGAGATTTCTTTAGTTATATCGTTTAAGTGGTTTGATATGTGGTGGCACGCAGTCAAATATTTCGCCGAACAATTCATCCACTTTTGACGCTCATAAACAATCATAAAGTCCTCGTGCTGCAGGAATTATGAGGTTTGCTGAAGGTGCAGCTGACGTGCAGTGAGGGGTTTGCATCTTAAATAAACTACGACAATTTGCGTTCATTGAACAGTACGAATGATTAATTAATCCATATCAAACCTTCCCTTAAAAGTCACGTCTCGCTTTCAGTTTCAGACTCGCGTTTTGCATTCACACACAAGTGTACCGAGCCAAAGCCCAAGTGAACCGCGCTCTGGCACACCTCTTCCAACCGGGCCAGGGCCAGCCAAGTGAACCGTGCCTGAGCCCGATTCAGAGCACTCACACTTCTCAAACGTACCGGGAAACAGGCCTGGGCACGGTTCGGATAGCATAGTGTGAGTACGCCCTTAATCTTTGTTAATTGTTTGTTTACAAATTTGATCATTTCTAGTGCCCAAATTTTTTAAATTAGCTTGAAATCATACATCCTAACAGACCTTCAAAATCTTTTTCTTGTAGGGTTAAACTTTGTTCTGAACTGTGTTTTTTTGTTTAATTACAATCCAAACTTGACATTGGAGATTCTGCGATGTGACTATAGCACATTAATACATCGCAATATCCATGCTGAGACGATACAGTATATTGTGCAGCCCTAATAAATGTAATGTATTTTGCTTTGGATAAACACTTTCTACCAAGTGCATTAATGTAATAATAAGTGCAGTAATATAATATAATATAATATAATATAATATAATATAATATAATATAATATAATATAATATAATATAATATAATATAATATAATATAATATAATATAATATAATATAATTGCAGCTGGAAGGGCATCCGCTACGTAAAACATATGCTGGACGAGTTGGTGGTTCATTTTGCTGTGGTGACCCCTGATTAATAAAGGGATTAAGCCGAAAGGAAAATTAATGAATAATATAATATAATATAATTTGTGTTTTACAGAGGTGGAACATGCTACAGTCACAACCAGAATTATATCTCAGATTAAGACTAAAGGAGCAGTGGGCATTGGCTTCACCTTCTTCGGGACGTCCTTCCTCTTTGTCACATCCCATTTCACCTGTAAGTAGAATATCTCAGAAATTTAAACAAGGTAAAACAACCCCAGTTACATGTTATAAAGTCACTATGGCATTAAATGAATGCTTAATTAAAAATAAGTCCAACCAAACTGACTTTGTTTTTGTTTCAGCTGGAGATTCCAAAGTATATGAGAGGATCTTAGACTATAACAAGATCATCGAAGCTTTGGCTCTTCCTAGAAACCTTCCGGATACCAATCCTTACCGCTCCACGACCTGTGAGTTTTCCTGCATTTGTCATATGGACTGTATTTATGCCTGTGAATAAACACACATCTCAATAAAATACGCATTCAAATAAGAGAATTAAACTCACTGTTTTGTTCAATGGACTGCGCAATACATTAGACTTGACAATATGATACAGTAGACCTATTATACATGGGACTTGACAATATCCATTTATTTCCAGGGAAATATACACTCACTGGCCACTTTATTAGGTACACCATACAGAACTGCCTTAATCCTTCATGGCATAGATTCAACAAGGTACTGGAAATATTCCTCGGAGATTTTGGTCCATAATGACATTATAGCATCACGCAGTTGCTGCAGATTTGTCAGCTGCACATCCATGATGCGAATCTCCCATTCTACCACATCCCAAAGGTGCTCAATTGGATTGAGTTCTGGTGATTGTGGAGGCCATTTGAGTACAGTGAACTCATTGTGATGTTCAAGAAACCAGTCTGGTATGATTCGCGCTTTATGACATGGCGCGTTATCCTGCTGGAAGTAGCCGTCAGAAGATGGGTACACTGTGGTCATAAAGGGATGGACATGGTCAGCAACAATACTCAGGTAGACTGTGGCTTGACACGATGCTCAATTGGTACTAATGGGCTCAAAGTATGCCAAGAAAATATCCCCCACACCATTACACCACCACCAGCCTAAACCGTTGATACAAGGCAGGATGGATCCATGCTTTTATGTTGTTGGCGCCAAATTCTGATCCTACCATTCGAATGTTGCAGCAGAAATCGAGACTCATCAGACCAGGCAACGTTTTTCCAATCTTCTATTGTCCAAATTTGGTGATCCTGTGGGAACTGTAGCCTCAGTTTCCTGTTTTTAGCCGACAGGAGCGGCACCCGGTGTGGTCTTCTGCTGCTGTAGTCCATCTGCCTCAAGGTTGGATGTGTTGTGTGTTCAGAGATGCTCCTCTGCATACCTCAGTTGTAACAAGTGGTTATTTGAGTTACTGTTGCCTTTCTATCAGCTCGAACCAGTCTGGCCATTCTCCTCTGACCTCTGGCATCAACAAGGCATGTGCGCCCACAGAACTGCCGCTCACTGGATAATTTCTCCTTTTCAAACCATTCTCTATACACCCTAGAGATGGTTGTGCATAAAAATCCCAGTAGATCAGCAGTTTCTAAAATACTCAGACCAGCCCTTCCGGCACCAACAACCATGCCATGTTCAAAGTCACTTAAATCATCTTTCTTCCCCATTCTGATGCTCGGTTTGAACTGCAGCAGATCGCCTTGACCATGTCTACATGCCTTAATGCATTGAGTTGCTGCCATGTGATTGGCTGATTAGAAATTTGCATTAACGAGCAGTTGGACAGGTGTACCTAATAAAATGACCCTATTAATATATCAGGAGAATATTTTTTAGTTTAATCCACGGTGTAAGTGACATTTAAAAGAGTAAATTGCATACTATACTAGGCATGGGCCGGTATAAGATACTGACGGTATTTTAACCTTGGATAAAATTATCACGGTTTTGCGGTATTGTACGGAGACCCGGAAGGGACGTGATGGTGAAAAAAAAACTGAGTGGGAGAAAAAAAAAATGGGTGGGAGAAAAAAAAATGGGTGGGAGAAAAAAAAAAACAGTAATAGGAAAATATATATTTTTAAAAGTTTTTGCGTTCCCTCGCAAAGATTGCGTTCCCTCGCAAAAATGTTTTGCGAGGGAACGCAAAGATGTTTTGCGAGGGCACGCAAAGATGTTTTGCGAGGGAACGCAAAGATGTTTTTCCACAAACACTTCCTGTTCACTTCATATATGTCAACCCTCCCGTTTTTGCCTGGATTATCCCGTATTTTACAATTCTATCCTGCTATCATCACATTATTCATTATTTTCCCATCTTTCTCGTGTATTTTTAATCCTGAAAACATGCTAAATGTACGGGGTTTCCGTAGTAATCAAATAAAAAACGAGAGATTAATTTGCTGCTCCTCACTTGTTTGATAACAGAGGTGTAACTTTGGTGTGTACTGATCTGGGATCAGTTTATCATACGGAGCGCTTCTGTCAGTCAGCGCTTATACAGTACCAGTCGATGGCTCAACATAGCCTATGCATTCGCTGATACTGAATGATAGCAGGATAGAATAGTAAAATACGGGATAATCCAGTCAAAAACGGGAGGGTTGACATGTATGAATTCATTAATGAATTAACTTAAGTGAACAGGAAGTGTTTGTGGAAAAACAGTTTTGCGAGGGAACGCAAAACATCTTTGCGTTCCCTCGCAAAACATCTTTGCGTGCCCTCGCAAAACATCTTTGCGTGCCCTCGCAAAACATTTTTGCGAGGGAACGCAATCTTTGCGAGGGAACGCAAAAACTTTCAAAAATATATTATTTCCTATCACTGTTTTTTTTTTCTCCCACCTATTTTTTTTTTTCTCCCACTCAGTTTTTTTTTCCACCATCACATCCCTTCCGGGTCTCCGTAGTATTGTGATCACTTCTCTAAAATATGTGCTTTTTAAATGTCTCGGTAAAAAAAAAAAAAAAAAAACTTTTTTCCCTTTTGAACACAGTATATTTTGTTTTGAAAAACATTTCAAATATTTTGGAGCAGTAAACATGTCAGGCTTAATAATACAATTTAATCATTGACTTCTGCTGTCTTCATTTGTTTCAAAAACACTGATTTATTTTCTGCTGGAGATAGTGTTGTCCTAAAAAAACAAAAATAAAACTTTCGTACACATACCTTAGGAACGGTATAGCAGAAAATTTTGACTGTTTTAAAACCTTGACTTTTCCAAACCACGGTATACCTTGAAAACGGTTATAGTCCCATGCCTATACTATACTATAGAATACTGTAAGAAACAGTATCTGGTATAATGTGATGAAGTATGTATATGTATGTAAATATATTATTTGCCACTCTTGTGCTAGAACATTCTGAAAATGCATGTGGAAAGTGCTTACAATTTGATTTTGGAAAAAGTGTAAGAACATTGACTTAAGTTTTGTTGTATATATAAAATACAATAAATTAAATCTGATCTCGTTTACCCACAGCTGACGTCACGACCCGTTTTGATGAAGTCTTCTGGTTTGGAGATTTTAACTTCCGCTTGAATAAAGCCAGAGGAGATGTGGAGGCCATTTTAAATCAGAGTGTTGGCGTTGATATGAGCCCGTTATTACAACATGATCAGCTGACGAAAGAGATGAAGGAAGGCAAGTCAAAACGAAACTGCAGAATGCTAAATCGCTTAAAGTCGTACTCAGTATTGTGTTCCCCTTGGGGGGAAATGTTCATTCTGTGTACTTTGATTTAACAGGATAAATCTGTGTTTGTGTTTTTGCAGGTTCCATTTTTAAAGGGTTTCAGGAAGCATCTATTCACTTTCCTCCAACTTACAAGTTTGACATTGGCTGTGATGTTTATGACACCACGACAAAACAAAGAACACCCTCATATACTGTAAGCTTTCTTGTTAGTTTTTTGAAAACATTGTGCATGTATACAGTTTCCAGCATAAATTAGTAGACCCTAACATATTTGTCAGAAAACCCCGTCCTTTTATTGTATGCTGTTTGTAAGTAATAATTGACTCTGGGCCATTGAATTATTTTCTAATCAGTTATTCCCTCTAGACTGCATGATTTCCGCTACGTTCATTCTTCCATGACTGGGCGCCACACCAAAATTAATTCCCGCCATGGCTACATTACAACTTCTCATTCAAAACATTCAGTCGTTGTTGTTTTTTTAAATAGCGGGTCATAATCACACCAAAGTGTCTTAAAATGTAAGTGAATTATAAAAGAGCGAACTTTTCTGTAATCATAGTAGTGCTGTGCGTTATTTGTTTAACCCTTTAAGGTTACATGCTGACTGACCGAGAGGGCTGCGCGATGCGTGAGGCTAGCAAACATGACGTAGCTTTCAGTTATGATGAACACAGTTTCTATAATTATATTTTATTTATAGATAAAGGTCTATGGTTCTGCATACAATGACTTGATCTTGCTGAAGTTTCACTTTACTTCAGGACGCATCAATGCCATTCTGTAAGTCTATTGGAGACATTCATAAATATTCCTAGCAAATCTAATAAATGTTGGAGACATACTCGTTACATAAACGCACTAAACCGCACTTCATCAGCGTTTATTCAAGAGTGCACAAGAAAATCTGCACTTGAGCAGCGTATATTTGAGGGCTTGCGAGAAGTTTTGTGCACAAAAAGATGAAATTGGCACGCAAGCAAAGAGATTGACATGCTCGTATTAGATGAATGCGATCTCGACTTGTAATACTGCGCTCACGAGATTTGTCATTGAAGTAATGTCATAGGTAGTTGGAAGATCTGTGTAAAAGGCCTGCCACCACAGCTGTAAAAAATCCTAGAGGAAACGCTGGACTGTGATTACTTTTTAGGCTTACTTATTTTTTTTTTTTTTGTGGGACTAGTTCTTAAGCATCTAATTCAAACTTTTTGTTTGGTTTTGATTTTATAGTTTGTTTGGGTTTTTTTTTCGTAGTTTTTTTTTTTACTGTTTTATACTGCGTAATATCTAAAATTGCTCAGCATAGCGATATGGAACTATAATGTAATCAAGACCTGCTTGAACTACTTTTGTTGTGTGTTTATCTGAAAATAATTGCACACCTCAAATGTTCATCAGCCAATCAGAATCAAGCATTCAACAGCCGCGTAGTATAAAATAGGATATTTTGTGCAAATCTGGTTCATTGAGTTTACATTAGATTAGTCAGTACCAAAGCCAAAACAGAAACTGTTCATTCATTTTCTTTTCAGCTTAGTCCCTTTATTAATCAGGGGTTGCCACAGCGGAATGAACCGACAAAGCAGGAACTAAATAAACCAAATAAATTAAGGACTTAGTGCAAAAATGAGTACATCAGTTAATATGTTAGGAAAAAATTGTAAATATTTTAGCCCATTAAAAAAAATTTACAATTCAGTTGAATTATTTTGTAGTTTGCACCTCATTTTAATTTTAATTAATTATTTTTCTTACCCTAAAACACTTAGAGGACCACATACTTATTTTAATAAATATGCAGTATATGTTTATTATTTTTATACAACTGTTAAATAAGCTGTATTGTTTAAAAATGGGCGTCATGGTGGCGCAGTGTGTAGCACAATCGCCTCACAGCAAGAAGGTCGCTGGTTCGAACCTCGGCTGGGTCAGTTGGCATTTCTGTGTGGAGTTTGCATGTTTTCTCCGGTTTCCCCCACAAGTCCAATGACCGTAATCCTTAGTGTATGAGTGTGAATGAGTGTGTGTGGATGTTACCCAGTGATGGGTTGCAGCTGGAAGGGCATCCACTGCGTGAAACATATGCTGGATAGGTTGGTGGGTCATTCCGCTGTGTCGACCCCCAGATTAATAAAGGGACTAAGCCAAAAAGAAAATGAATCAATGTCAATAAAATGAATCAAATAAATATTATACATATTCACTTAGCAATGGATAATAAAATATTCAATTCTTTCAAAAGGGGTGTACTTTTTTTATGCTGGGCAGGCACTATATCTTCGAAATAATGTTGTATACCTTTCCTCAACAGGACCGTATTCTTTATCGAAACAGACAAGCAGATGACATAAGGGTGGTCAAGTACACGTCTTGCTCATCCATTAAGACATCAGATCACCGGCCAGTCATTGGGATGTTTCAGGTCAAACTTCGTCCGGGTAGAGACAAGTAAGCATACTGCATTCAAAATCTAGAAATGTATCAAGAACATTGTCAAAATATTCCATGTGACTTCAGTGGTTCAATCACAATGTTAAAAAGCTACGGTGATCATTTTGTGACAATAACAAAAAACTACCGACAAATGAATAATGACTTCAGGGCTATTCAATTAGTTTATCATGGGGGGCAGTTCATGAAAAGCATCCCAAATGAGGGGCCTTGAGACACCCACGTTGGCTTTTTCTACATTAAAACTTTAATATGTTGTATTTCGAAATTACATAATATCACTGCATTGTACAATGTGGCTTTTTTACAAACATATTCAAATGTTGTGTTTCAAAGCACAACAAAATCAGTGCATTGCTCAAGCAGGCTTCTTCTACATTCAGACACATTCATATGTTATGTTTTGAACTGCATAACCATTAGAGATGCAACGATTATAGATTTTGGTTGTACGATTATAGTCTGAAGAATAATCATGGTTTCACGGTTATCCCGATTATTAAGCATTTTTAAAATTCAAAACACGACTAGTTTAGAAAATCACAAGAAAACTGCTTATATTTTAAAGTGTTGTTTATTGCTGTTCAGTAACCAAATGCAGCACAAAATATTAATAAAACAAGCAAACAATAGTCCATTTCTCTCTTTGGACTTAAAAATAAATGAAAAAGTTTTTGATTTAAACATGAGTGCTAATTTTAAAATGAAAATAAATGACAGAACAATAAATAAATAAATAAAAATAAGAATAAATCAAAAAACGTATTTGTCTAATGTTAATTTAAGCTATATATTAGGTAAGTATTTAAATGAACTGTCGGTATCATCTGCGTCCATACATGCATAATCATTTTAATAATTTGTAATAATTCGTCTAACATATCTTTTGTTTAAATTGCACTGAAAGCCACGCACAACTCTCACCACTACAGCGTGGGAGAATTTCTAATTTCTACTGTGTGCGCCTGGAGGTCCGCTTGCGAGCCGTGCACGCACCGCTCCCAATATGCGCACGTCTCCATTGGAAATAATGAACTTGCGTGCGGAAAAGACGCAATATGTGAACGGCCTGCTGCTATAGTTAATCCAATGTGTGTGCGTATTAGCCTTGGTGTACAAGCTCAGAACTTTAAACTAGCACACAGTTGGCATAACTTTGTTTAGTTGCAGCAGTTTTGTTCCGCGCAACAGAAACACGGCGTTGAGAAGCCTTTACGATTAATTAACCGTCATGAATTTAAGCGCAGTTAATAGTGAAATCGGCTAATCATTGCATCCCTATTAACGATATCAGTGCATTGTACAAAAGGCCTTTTCTACAAACATATCCAAATGTTTTCGGCTGCCCACCTCATTCGCTTAATGTCACTTGACTCACGCTCTGCGCAGCCTTCAACTGCAGCTCGTGCTGTATTGAACAGACGCACGTCACTTCATAACTATAGCGGCTGTTTTTTGACTGAACTAAATTTATTTTTTAATGTCTTGGTCATACTATTTGGAGGGCCTGAACAAATTGCCTGGGGGGCTGGGTTCTGCCCTGAATAGCCCTGAACTACTACTTCAGTTCATTGGCACTGTACGTGTGTTTATTGCGCTGTTGAAGTATGCTTTTTTGGATGACGCAACAATTTTGTTAGTACATGTCTGGGCTTTGAATGTTTCATGACACTTGCTGTCTATGGAGGGTCAGAGAGCTCTCGGATTTCAGATCTTCATTTGTCTTCTGACGATGAATGAGGGTCTCAAGTCCCATTCAGATTACTTAATCTTTTCCCGATTTGCTTGATGTAGGCTGTTGTGGGGATATATGGGCGTAGAGACACAAGATTCAATTGTTTCTTCTTGTATAGTATAGCATAGTGCACGACAACCAAAGTCATGTCTGCGTCAATCAAACCCACAATAAAAATTGTGTAGTCTGAATGGGGCTTTACAGGTTTGGAATGAAATGAGTGTGAATAATTGAAGGTCCCTTGAAGTGCTTTGAAATGTAATTTTTTTACTCAATGTTTGATGTAATCTCAACTGAAAATTTAAGAGAGGGTGGGACATAGAGTAGCTCCTCCCCTAAAAAAACAGCCAATAGCGTTTTGTTTTTATCACAGCTCTGTCAGTGAAGTGGTTGAGCGGAAAAGCAAACAAGAAGTGTCTTAAAAGGGGTGGGGCATGTCAGATACTAGCAGGGCCAGAGTGGGAATCCTTTTTAGCCCTGGAGTTTCAAGCCTTAGACCGGCCCACCTCAGTTCACGACTGACTATATTAAAATAATGTCATTTACAATTCAGTTTCTAATGACACTATTACGACTTTTTCAAGGAAACCGCTGCATTAGAACTTCAAATGTTTTTCTTAAATATGAGAACATTAAAGGGTTACTAAATCTCCAACACTATTCTTTAAAAAATCACAATGTCCGTTCTGAATATCTGAATGTATATTCTGTGCAAAATTCTTTATAGATATCCAGTCCTTTGTAAAGGTGGTCACACAAAAAATAAAGGGTCGAATGATAGTTACTTCATCATTAACCTGCAGGCTGCATTTTGCTCACGGGGCTGTGAGAAAATAAATAAAAATAGCGTAGCTGCGGTCAAATAATGAATAAAAAGAGTGAGGTTATGGTCAAATATATAAATAAATGAAAAAAGTGCGACTGCTGAGAGTGCAAGCAGCTAGGGACACGGCCCCAGCGGCCAAAAAACGGACCGGCCCACCGGGATTTCTCCGGGTCCTCCTGATTAGCCAATCCGGGCCTGGATACTAGAAAGCATTTGATTGGTCAAGATTTAATGAGAAACTGTAGTTTGTATTTAAGTGGAGGTGACAAACTGCAAGCTTTACATCAGAGGTCTCAAACTCAAATTGACGGGGGGCTATTTCAGTGACTGACAATTCATAGGAGGGCCATTTTAACATTCAAGCACAAGAAAAAAGTGGAAAGCTGACATAATTGATGCAGACATGACGTTTATATTTCAGCATTACCTGTCACCAGTGATGATGCAAATCAGCACGTTTATCATGTCACACATCAGCTGTTGAAATAAATATCTGTGGTTGTTGTGTGTATGGCCGAGCATTAGACACACACTTAGTCATTCTTCCACAGAGTATATGCAGTCAAAACTTGAGCTTTTTGTTTCTTGTTGTACATGTTGAAGGGGTGGTTTAAACTGCTATGAAAATACTACAAATAATAGACATAATAATTATTACTCTGTCCCAACCAATTGTATTGTCCCAATAGCGTAAGAACAGCAGAAAGCAGTTTGGGTAACTTAAGTGACTTTACTGGCAATTGGTCTTCTCAGTGTCTTTATTTTTTTTTAAACTACAACAAAGAGTGGAAAAGTATGTATTCACATTTACTTTAACATGTTCAATTCAACCAGCAGTACAAATATTTACAAAAATAGAGCTTTAGTAAAAATAGAGCACTTATGGACATATATTTTAACATTTTAATCAGCCACAGAATTAAAACGCATGTGTGTTACTCTTGACCGTAAACTGAGAGAAATGAAAGTAAAACTAATCTGAATGCAGTACTTTAATTGTCAACTAGGTGGCAGGTCGAAACCACAAGTGGCTAGAAGCAACTGCACAACAATGATAGTGATTCAAAAATATATGTTTTGGGGGCCGAATTTCGTTATATTTTTGACGTCAGTTGCGGGCCGGAGGGAGGAGGAGGGTGGGCTGTAAATGCACCGCGGGTCGGCAGTTTGAGACCCCTGCTTTACATGTTTATATCAGTTTTATATTTTCTAAATGCCATTTTTGTCATGGCATTTTGGGGCACATTAGCTAATAGATATCCTTAAAACTAACAGACTAAAACTAATATCTAAATTTTTTTAAATTTTAATTTTACAGGACCTTTAAAGGTCTCGTGAAGTGCTTTGAAATATGCAGTTTTATTTGATGTTTGACGAAATCTCAACCGAAACGCAAAGAAAGGGTGGGACATCGAGTAGCTCCTCCCCTTTAAAAATACCGTCAATAGCGGTTCGTTTTTATCACAGCACTGCTAGTGAGAGTGGTTGAGCTCAAGTGCATCAAATCAAAAGCAAATGGCTGTTTCTCAATTCCAAGAACGCAGAGAATATACTCGTGTTCTTGTGAAGACCGTTCTTGCCAGGTCACCTTGGAAGAACAAACTCAGGAGACGGGGATAACACAGAATGCATGCTCTGAGAAATGAGAGGCTGCATTCATACTGATAGTCACATGACCTTCACACGTTTTTAACGGAAAATTATTTAAACATTACAGCATTCATACAATGATTTATTGTTATTTCCTCATTTCAATATATGTAACATGCACAAAAACCTTACAAATAAAACAGATTTTATTATAAATTTCAGCAAATAAACAGCCTTATTGTGTTTGTGCCTTTATTAACATTTGTGTTAATGTTTCCTTTCAATGTCTTCTTAAGGGAAACACCTGAGATAAATAATTTATATCTCTGAACTTTAATAATAAATCAATATAAAATGCTGCACTTCCCACCTTCTTTATTCAGCTGCAATGACTTCTGGGACTTCTAGAGTTTTGTGTTGAAGTCTGCATCCTCGATATCAAGAACGATGATTGAACTTGATCCGTGAACTTTCACACGTCCTCCGTTCTTGCGGTCTTGAGTTTTGGAACTGAACTTTGGCGGTTGATGATGACGTTACACAAGAACACAAGGACGCAAGATCGCTGAAGAACGCATATATTGAGAAACAGCCAATGTGAAGCGTCTCGAAGAGGGCGGGGCATGTCAGATACTTGAGAGCATTTGATTGGTCAAGATTTGATGAGGAACTGAAGTATGAGGTGACATGAAAAAAAATCTTTGATCCATTTAAGCGGAAGTGACAAACGGCTAGCTTTGAATATTTATATCAGTTTTATATTTTCTATACACAAATATTGTCACTGTGTTGTCACACACTAGTTAATAGATATCCTTAAAACTAACAGACTGAAACAAACATTGACATTTTCTTATTTTAATTTCACAGGACCTTTAATGACAATTCATTTTAAGTTGAACTAACCCTTTAAAAAGCAGCAGTAAAAAGCTTTTTTCATCAGTTGAATTGGAATGTAATGTTTTGACTTGTGTTTACGTTTGATTGGACACTATTTGTGCAGTTTGATAAACTACTAACTCAAGTGTGGTCCTCCCCAGCATTCCTCTGGGCGCTGGCCTGTTCGACAGGAGTCTGTACCTCGAAGGAATCCGACGGAGAATCACCAGAGAGCTTAAAAAGAGAGAGGCGGTCATGAAAAACCAGAACAACAGCACCGTCTGCACCATATCCTGATCGGGGACCAGTGTGCGACAGCCATAGGGTGCTAAAACTGATCCTTTGCAAACACGCCGGGTGACTCGGAAAGCTGGACTTTCAGGACCAAAGGATAACTCGGTTTACTGTCACTTGTAAAGTGTGGACCAAAACACTGCAGCTGGTGTTGGATTTTATATATATATATATATATATATATATATATATATATATATATATATATATATATATATATATATATATATATATATATATATATATATTTAAATATGACTTTATTCATATAATTTAATCTTTAAATTATACTGACCAGAGTAAAGGAAGTTAACAGTACTGTACATTCACTATACCTAATTCGTTTCTTTGTATTATTTCAAATTCTGGTATTTAACTTGTGAGCCGAAACAGTCTGTGCTGTGTATGGTTATAATTTATGGCGTCTCATGGCCTTGTTAAAAGGACAGTACACCCAAAAATGAAAATCGTTTACTCATCTTCTCATTACTCAATTACTTTCTTCTTATTTTGTGTTCAACAGAAGAAAGAAATTCATAAAAAACGACTTGAGTTTGAGTAAAACAGTGAGGGAATTTTCATTTTTGGACACACCGTCTCTTTAAATGATTACACTACCTGACAAAAGTCTTGTCGTTGATCTCAGTTGCAGGAGCAACACATAATAAGTTGACTTCTAGTTGATTATTTGGAAAAGTGGCAGAAAATTTTGCAGATGAATCATCTGTTTAATCATCACAAATACTGCAGAAGATCTAATGGAACCCGCATGGACCCAAGATTCTCATAGAAATCAGTCAAGTTTGGTGAAGGAAAAATCATGGTTTGGGGTTACATTCAGTATGGGAGCGTGCGAGAGATCTGCAGAGTGGATGGCAACATCAACAGCCTGAGGTATCAAGACATTTGTGCTGCCCATTACATTACAAACCACAGGAGAGGATAAATTCTTCAGCAGGATAGCGCTCCTCATACTTCAGCCTCCACATCAAATTTCCTGAAAGCAAAGGTGCTCCAGGATTGGCCAGCCCAATAACCAGACATGAACATTATTGAGCATGTCTGGGGTAAGATGGAGGAGGCATTGAAGATGAATTCAAAGAATCTCGATGAACTCTGAGGCCTGCAAGAACGCTTTCTTTGCCATTCCAGATGACTTTATTAATAAGTTATTTGAGCTCGATTAAAACAGTCAAAACGAGCTGAAACAGTCTGTGCTGTGTATGGTTATAATTTATGGCATCTCATGGCCTTGTTAGAGGGACAGTACACCCAAATATGAAAATCGTCATCTTCTCATTACTCAGTTGCTCTCGTCTTGTTTTGTGTTCAACAGAAGAAAGAAATTCATTAAACCGACTTGAGTTTGAGTAAAACAGTGAGGGAATTTTCATTTTTGGACACACCGTCCCTTTAAATGATTACATTACCTGACAAAAGTCTTGTCGTTGATCCCAGCAGCCTGAGGGTATCAAGACATTTATGCTGCCCTTTACATTACAAACTACAGGAGAGGGCAAATTCTTCAGCAGGATAGCGCTCCTTCTCATACTTCAGCCTCCACATCAAAGTTCCTGAAAGCAAAGGTCAAGGTGCTCCAGGATTGGCCAGCCCAGTCACTAGACATGAACATTATTGAGCTAAGATGGAGGAGGCATTGAAGATGAATCTTGATAAACTCTGGGAGTCCTCCAAGAACGCTTTCTTTGCCATTCCAGATGACTTTATTAATAAGTTATTTGAGTCATTGCAGAGATGAATCCAGTCCTCCAAGCTCATAGGAGTCAAACACAATATGAATTTTTCCCACTGCACGATGACTTTATATTCTATACTGTACATTATTTCTGTTAAGTGACAAGACTTTTGTCTAAGCCAAGTCAGACCGTACTGTCCTAATTAAATAATTAAAAATCAAGGCATGATGGTATTTTATTTTGGTAAATAAGCGTAATCTAGAGGTCTTTGCCTTTCATATAAGCCACTTCTGATACCAAATAATCAACTAGAAGTCAAGATATTATTTATTGTTCCTAAAACTTGGATTAACGACAAGACTTTTGCCAGGTAGCGTATCTCGACTTTTATCTTCTTTGACTGTAAACACTTCATAATAGTGGGTAGATCATCCTGCTCACTTTA
The DNA here is from genome assembly GCA_903798195.1 of Danio kyathit. Lineage (NCBI taxonomy): Eukaryota > Metazoa > Chordata > Actinopteri > Cypriniformes > Danionidae > Danio > Danio kyathit. Next base: position 75,661,444 of record LR812523.1, on the reverse strand, counting down.
TTGGCTCAGTGTGACTCACTTTTAAACTTGTATCTAACAGTGTGCATACGTCTTTCTGAAGGGAACCGTACTGTAGCATCATTACCAGCAAAATGAGGGAGATTTTAGTGTTATTTATTGGTTGGCAATGAATGTGGTGTCACGTAGAGAAGCTGACCTCGTGTGCAAAACAAAAAGCGAGGCGGCACAGACTATACTTGAGTTTACTGCCTTAACTTCAACATTATTCAGCTTCTAGGAGCAGGAACGGCCATAGCGTTGGTGTGGTTTTGCGCATGGATCTCAGTGACTGTGGTGTAACAGTAAGTCACACATTCACATCATGAACTTCAGTTCTGTTTGTACTGAAAGTGCCTGCGATCTTGCTCATGATTGCCTCAGTGACTTTAAATATATCCTGTTGTTTAAAACCAAATAATAGCCTGTTACCAATACTTGTTTACAATGTAAAGTAATACAAAAAAATGACTGTGTTATTTCTTGAGTGTTTTGTTTTTGGCAGCATTACGATTATTTTAGTATACAGTTGAAGTCAGAATTATTAGCCCCCTTTTTTTCAAATATTTCCCAAATGATGTTTAACAGAGCAAGGAATTTTTCACAGTATGTCTGATAATATTTTTTCTTCTGGAGAAAGTCTTATTTGTTTTATTTTGGCTGGAAAAAAAAGCAATTCTTAATTTTTTAAAAACCATTTTAAGCTCAATATTATTAGCACCCTTAAGCAGTATTTTTTCTTTCGATTTACTACAAAACCACTGTTTTACAAGGACTTGCCTAATTACTCTATCGTGCCTAATTAACCTAGTTAAGCCTTTAAATGTCACTAAGCTGAATACTAGTATCTTAAAGGTGCAGTATGTAAGTTTGACACCTAGTGGTTAAACTTGGTGTTGCACTCCTGGATCAAAACAATAGCATGCGTGGGATGCCAGAGAAGCGAGTGATTTAAACTGTTCTAAAAAAAGCGACGACACGCGATAGAGGGAATATTCTCCATATTAAAGGGAGTTTTTGTCCTAACCAACACCTCGAATTGAATTTATTAGAAACGGCTTCTATTTCTAACAGCTGAACTTGTGAAACCTATGACAGTGATCAGCTCAGGTAAATCTCGTGTGCTTTATTCAATGCTAAATGCTAACAATATGAGTTTGAATGCCATTTTACATTTAATGATGTTAACGTGGGTTAACATGTATTAAACAGATTCTAAACTTTACCATTTCATGAGTGAGTGCATATTCTGTGCTTCTGAAAGGCTGTGTTTAAATTTCTGCCGTGTTTGATCTGGTGCAAACAGCCAAATAGCTGATCACTGCCTCTCTCGTCACAGCGTGTTGTTAGGACACGCGGTTACAATGTAACCTGCTCACCTAATGTTGACGTTCGTAATATTTATGTCATTTGCTAATTAACAACCTCATGTGGAACTGAATCTGTCTCCCATACTGTCCTTTTCGGTCACGGACGCATGCTTTCAGAGCCTTTCTGAATGAATGTATGAAGTATGCTGTTTCCCAACATGGCAACCCGGGGTGCTGAATTATAATTGGCTAAACTGGCATGTGCATGTGAAAATTACCTAAACAAAGAGAGCGTTCCGGCACGGAAAAAACATTTTCAAAGCAGAATATCTGACTTCAGCATTGTTTTTCAGTTAAACAAGTATGTTCACTTAGGATGTTTCTTAAATATCTGCACACATATTATGGTAATTTTATGCTTTAGAAGAGTAAAAAAACTTACATACAGCACCTTTAAAATATATCTAGTAAAATATTATGCTCTGTTATCATGACAAAGACAAAGGAAATGAGTTATTAAAACTATTATGTTTTCTGTCCGTTAAACAGAAATTGGTGGGAAAAAATATAAAGGGGGGCTAGTAATTCTAGACTTCAACTGTATATGAGTGTACAATATTTATTATTATTTAGAAAAAATATAAAAAAAAAACACATCTGCAGTACAGTCCAAAAATCATTCAAAGCCTATTAATGCTTTTAGAATCAAATTATAATTGAAATTATGAAAGAAAGAAAAAATCCTCTATAACATTTTTTTTAGGAATTGTTAGATACTGTGTTGCTTCGAGTTTCATTTTACACACTATAGTGTTTATTTTCTTTGTTTTTAATGGAGTCAATCTAGGGCCATATATACTTGCAAAATAAAAGAAACAAAAAATAAAGTATTGAGCAAAATAAATAAATGCAAATCTCCAAAAATCGCAAAGCAAAAATTAATTTGAAAAAGATAAATTTTAATTTGCTAACAAAAATAAAGAACTGCAAAGGGAAAATTAAGTTTTTATAAAATAAAAAAGAACTGCAAATAAAAATCAAGCAGTGCAAAAAAACTTAAATATTTGCAATTTAAAAACTAAATATATTTGCAAAACATTTTTAAAACATTTCACCCATCCAGTCAATTACAATGCTCACTTTGATTTGCTTTTTAGTTAACTGTGAGTTTGCGATGCGGTTTTCACTTTGCACTTCATGTTTCTACGCGTTTTAGTTTGTGGCCCTGATTTGAAAGAGTCAAGGGAACTTGGGCGTTTACGGCAGGCCCAGACCTGCCTGCATTTAAGTGACATCATCACCTGGAGACACAGTATGATCAAAGTGGTCTTACAGCCCAGTAGGTCTGGGTCTGTCATAACCACCCAAGTTCCCTTGTATCAGTTGGTTTTGTAAAGGCAATGCTATAAAAAAATGTTTTACAAATCTATATCTATCTATATATATATATTTATTTATTTATTTTATTTTTGCAGATATTTTTTTTTTTTTGCACTGCTTGATTTTTATTTGCAGTTCTTTTTTTGTTTGCAAATTTCATTTTTATTTCTCAAAACTTAATTTTCCCGTTGCAGTTCTTTATTTTTGTTTGCAAAATATTTTTTTATTTCTCAAATTAATTTTTGTTTTGTGGAAATTTTGGGAGCTTTGCATTTATTTATTTATTTTTTGCTCTATACTTTATTTTTTTATTTGCAATACTTTTATTTTACAAGTATATATGGCCCTAGATTGACTCCATAGTTTTTTGTAAATGAAAGATAGTTTTAAACAAAACTGGAGTGAAACATTTATCTCAGAGAAGCAATGCTGTTTTGTTCAAGAATTAATCAGTTAAAAAAAAAATAATAATAATAATTTGAGTGAGATAAAGCTGTGTTCACACTACAAGTGACTTGCAGTGGCAAAGCCACAATCGACTGTTCATTTTAACAGAGAGTAAGCGACTTCCATCTATGTGAGCGACAGCCCTCAGCTTGATGACGTACTGGACCAGGTCCACTACTTAATGGACGATTGCCTACACCTCCCCTACACCCAACCATCACAGTAGTGTGGGCGTTACCTTAGTGGGCGGTACAACATCAACCTCGTCCAGTACATCATCGTGATACAGACTGCAGCGAGGACATCTTGACCATTAGTGACAAGGTGGACGTGTAGAGCCACGTGACAAAGTTGAGAATCCTTCAACTTGAGGCAAATGAAGAGTAACTTTCTTGAGCGACAGCCAATAGAAGCACTAGTAGAGCTCACGTGAAACGCTACAAAGTCGCTGCTAGTGTGAATGAGGCTTAAGACCATCACTTGCCTTGTTTGAAAAATGAATCGGCTGTTTTGGGTGAATTATTGATTCAATGAATTAAGGCACTTGCTGCCACCTTCTGCTGATTTGTTTAGTTTCATGTTTTAATTTTTACATTCTCAAGCAAGGATTCATGCATAAAAAAAAACTAAACTAAATATTCCTCCTCGGAATTATATCATTTTTTTTTTTGTTGAGCACTGCACATCTGAATACTGAAGACACAGAACAAAAATCAGTAGTTTAGAAAAGTTTCAACAATAATAACACAAAACAATTTAAAGAAAGGACCAAACGTTTATTTTCTTTTTCCTTATGACAGATTGATCCATCACTATTAACATAATGACCAGCAATGAACAAACATAACAGTAATTGAAGTGCAAGGGAATAAATATGTTCCTGTTGGGTAATCTAAAATAAAGCTCTAGAAATGAAAATGAAGACACCACTTCAGAGTTATTACTGCTTCTCTAGATTAGCCATTAATAGGGGTGTTTTGAGTCAAATTCTAATGTTTATAATATTTATATTAATATATAGTTCGTTTTCTGTCCAAATAAATACTCTAAATCAGTGTTTCTCAACCACATTCCTGGAGGACCACCAGCTCTACTCATAACCATGTCTCTCTAATCACACCTGATTCAGATCAGCTCATTAGCAGAGACTGAAAGACCTGTAACGGTTGTGACAAAGGAGACAACCATAACATGCAGTGCTGGTGGTCCTCCAGTGGTTGAGAAAAACTGCTCTTAATGATGATATTTGAAAACAAATGATCAGAAGTGTATAAAATTAAACACAAATGAACATTATCACATACCTATTTATGAAAAATCCTGAAAACTCATAACTTATTTATTAGGGAAACTGACATGTATTTTAGGCATGAATGGAAATATTTAAAGGGTTTTTGTTGGTTAAAGTCATCACCGCTACAGTAAACAGTAAGTTGTTGTTTATAAATAGTTTAATATACTAAATGCTAAAAGTTTTATACAGATTTGTGGAAAAGTGTAACGTGAGGAACATCTTTCCACAGAGAAAACAGCCGGTGCAGATATGAACAAAGTGCATGGGGAAACATGTCCACTTATTGAGCCGGTTAAGTTGAAAAAGTAAAAAACGAGCATATTAATTCACTTTCGACACATGATGGGGTTCAACAAAATCATGAGGGTGTGTGTGTGCGTGTGTGTGAGAAACCAAACTCGGGCATTAAACATTGAAGGGATTCTCCAACCAAAAACAAATGAGAATTCTGTCATTTCTCCACCCTCATATGGCCAACAATTCTCTATGACTTTTTTGTGTAACAGAAAAGATGTTTTGAAGACGACCCAATTCTATATGTAAATAATAATAAATAGTTATCTTTCGAAATGACATGATTTTTGGGTGAACTATCCCTTGAAGGTCACATTCAAACACTGTGGATCAAATCCAGTCAGTGTTTCTCAGCATTGCACCTGAACTCCAGTCTAGAGTGAGACAGTTTAGGTCTGATAGCTGGTTTTCTATCTGAAGAGGCGATATATGCGAGGCAGGCGTCCGTCTTTACTGGACAGAGCGGCTTGAATGTCCTCATATGAGGGCAGTTCTGTCAGATCTCCCAGAGCAGCCACTGCTGGTTTACTGCGCAGCATCTTCATCGTAACTCGCTTGATGTCGCTGGCTGTAACTTTACCTGAAACAGAAGAGTGAAGGGGGTTAAGAGATGTTTGACGTAAATATGGAAATGTATGTGTAGTTCGAATATTAGTCCAAGTATACGGTTGAAGTCAGAATTATTAGCTCTCCTGAATTATTAATCCCCCTATACATTTCCCCCCTAAATTTCTGTTTAACAGAGAGAAGATTTTATTCAACACATTTCTAAACATAATAGTTAAAATAACTCATTTCTAATAACTGATTTATTTGATCTTTGCCATGATGACAGTAAATAATATTTGACTAGATATTTTTTCAAGATGCTAGTATTCAGCTTAGTGACATTTAAAGACTTAACTAGGTAATTAGGTAATTTGGCTTAATAGCTTCTGTAGAGAATAATAATAATAATAATAAAAAAAAGGTTAAGGTGTCTTATAATATTGACCTTTACATTTTTCCACAGAATTTATTTTACACCCGGTCATCTGCATAAAATGTTCCCAGCTTGTTCTGACCTCCGTTTTAAGTGCAAAACTTGTGAGGGCACTTTTCTTTTCATGCATTTTGGTCTCGTGTTCACATCCAAGCATTTTAGAGAGGGGTTCATTCTGCAGTCCAGGAGATAATAGGAAACCATTTTTATTTTTCTCCCCTTTAATTCCCCCTTTTATTTTTTTTTTTAGACCTTAACATGTGATTTCTCAGTTGTCAGTCTTTTTTCCCTTTGGAGAAATTAACTTTCCAGCAAACAATTGTGTGTTTAATAGACATCTAGCAGACATCTAAATGTAGACAGCTTGGCTAAAACAAAGCTAAACTTGGGCTGAAAATCTAATAGACATCTAAAGCTTCCTTTTCACAGCACACAATAAATGACAAGCGACAGACAGGAAGTCATTCATTTCCAATGTAGAGTAGTCCGGGAGCTGCATGGAGTTCCGATCATCTCCGCATGCAGAAAATATGGATACGATTTGAGCTGCGAATCTGTTGAAATGTTTGAACTCCTAGACCGTATGCGACCGGTCGACCGCATGTGATGCATTTCAGTGTTGTCCAAGCAGGTCTGTGCGCGCGAGATGGTAAAAAGTAGTTTTTTCGCTATTTTTTTTAATCAGAAAAAAGGTTTACATAAAAAAGCATTTCTATTAATAAAACATATTTTTATGTTGTCTCCACATTCCCCCCAAAACATTTAGCAGTCTATGAGTTTCTAGTATTCATTCATTCAACCATGCTGAACGCAGGGACAGTAAAGGCTCTTGCTTTTGCACTCCTTTATTTCGGACACCGCGAGAATCAGCTTCTCTCCCATGGTGCACGACAAAACTGAAAATTCCGTGCAACTGCCACAAGGGGACGTATTCCGACAGTCGTGTCCAAATGTCGTGTGCAGTGGAAAGGCGGCTTTCGAATAGCCCAAAAATCTGTCAAATAGACAGACTTTATATGTGTAGTCATTCATTTCTGTTTATTTGATGACTAGTCTAGTTTTGGCCTATTCTTAGACGTCTATTAGATTTTCACTGACGGCCCAAATTTAGCCTTGTTTTAGCCAAGACATCTTTTACAAGACAAAAGACAAATTCAGGAGACTTTGGGAACCTCTCCAATCCTTCCTACACTAACTATGACATTTTTATTTTAAGACAAACCCCTAGTTTTTCACAATTTCTTTTGTAATTTTGTGACAAAAATGATGGTGATGGTGGTAATTTCCAGAAATTTGCAGACAATTTTGCGATTAAAGAAATATATATTTAAATGTAAAAAATTATGGCCCAGTTTCACAAACAGGGCTTAGATTAAGCCAGGACTAGTCCTTAGTTAAATTAGGCTATTTAAGCCACATTTATAAAAATGGTCTTAGAAAAATATATTACTGGTGTGCACCTGGAGAAAAAAAAATGACACTGATGTATTTTAAGACATCTACCTGCAAGTTATTTTGAGTTGAGACAGCTCTAACAAGCAATTTAATCTTGACTAGCCTTAAACCTTGTTTGTGCAACCGGGGGTATATGTCTTTACCATATTAGGTAGCTTACTATGTTAGGTGTGCAATCTGAAACAATGACACAAACCTTAAAATAAAGCGTCTTTATTTTGGCGTCTTGTCAAGACAAGATCTGAAACGGTAGGGATTAATCCAAAGGAAGGTTGTGTTAGATTTTGCTGTATTTGGCTTAACCGTTCTTGGGTGGCTCGCCAATGTATTAGATGACTCTAATACATAAATAAGTAAGCTGACCAAAGTTCTTACGGGGAGAAGACTTTATTGAAGACATTAAATAGTACAGTTCCTTCTTCAAGGTCTTCAAGTAACTTAACCCAAAGTACTGTCTGTGGGACAGTACTTTATGCTAGCATCAAACAAACCATTCTGTGTTTACTCAGCAGGACCCCCTTATCAGATGTTTCAGCTGTTGTTTTGCTTATACCCATTGAGATTGTGAAAGGGTCACACCTATCGTAAAAGGGTCATTTAGTTCCTACCTATCAGTTTGTGGGGGTTGAGACACAGGTCACCCTATCATACAGAGAATTGAACAAATCAGAGTTCATTCAATGTAAATGCAACTGAACTAAAATGCACATAATCTTTCAGTTGTATAACTCTTATTTTTATCTTAGTCTTAGTTTCTCTCAGATTTCACTCCCCAGAGCATCTGACATCGTCACACATAGGACATTTATTAGGGCCTCCACCTAAATCACAGATTGCCGTAAAACTCGTCAATGACAGGGAAGCGTGATCTGTCGTTAACTGCAGGGAAATAGTTAAACGGAATAATTTATAGATTTGATGCACATCATAAAACCAGCCATACATGTAAAGCACGAATAATGTTCTTCAATTTGGTCACGTCCAGCGGCAATCATCCTTGAACCAATCTCATCTCCACCTGTCTGCTCAAGCTTTCTTTTGCAGTCTGAAGTGCGTTAAACGCACAAAATGCCCAATTCATGCCACAAGATGTCTACATCTCATCTTTGCTATGACTACATGTACATCAGTCGTGCTTCATCTGCATCTGCTTACTGCACAAGCTGCGTCTGCTTACTGCACGAACTGAAAACTCCCCGGCCCCCCATTCCATGTAATATAATAATTGTGAGGGAGCAGGTGAGACGTCATTTTTCTTAAGACACTCAAATACATGCAATGTGTATGCAACGTCTATAAGTCATGTAAAACAATTCATTGCAAACTGAAATAAATATCATTTGATTATATAGTTTGGAATTGGATGTTTTATCAAATTGAAATTTTTGTGATTATTTAGCGCTTTATTAAGAATTTTGCACGACCGCAAAAATTTGTGACTTTTTGCTGATTTCGCGTTTGATTCAGCGATCGTGGAATTGCGAAAAACTAGGGGGCCTGATTAGAGTTCTGGCTTCTTTTGTTTTGATTTGTTGTTGTTTGCTATTATTATTTTTGTTAAACAGATACATTTCTAAATTTTATTTAATTGGCAGCGCATGGGGTTTGTTTGTCTGATTGTTTTTTGTACTAATTGAAAATACTTAAGAATAATAACAATAATAATAACAACAACAACAACAACAACGACCTTAAAATGACCTTTTATTCTAGCCGAAATAAAAACTTTCTATATATAAATATATAAAATATTCAGAGCTTGGTGGATCAAAACATTTTTCAAAATTGTCCCAAGACAAGAATGGGTGTTGTTGAATAGTTTTGGGACCAATCTTTTTACTGAAAGATTTTGATCCACATCAAATTGACTATTGATTACATAAATGATAAACCTAAATCTTAACATCTCACAACAGCTTAAAATGAAACTTAACTTCATGATGATTAGATTTCATATTTGTGCAAAAAAGTCCAGCCTTCAGTGTCCCATGATCCTTCAGAAATGTGCCTACCATGCAGATTTCCTGCTCAAAACCCCCCAAAACAAAACATTTCTAATATTGAAAACAGATGTGCTGCTGCTTGATATTTGTGGAAACAAATATCTGAATAGAGAGTTCACAAAAACACATTTAATAAGAATTAAATGATCCTTGCTGAATTAAAAAAAAAAAATGCTGAACTTTATACTGAACCTAAACTTTTGCATATTTATATTTGTCAAACTAAATAACTAAACTCAAAGTTCGTATAAGCTTCGTTCACACTTACTGATGAGCTCACACAGCTCGTGCGGCAGCTTCCTCTTGCCGGTGGCGAGCACTTGTCGACCCACGTCTTCAAAGATGACCGGGCGAGACTCCAGGTTCATCATGAGCATAGACTTGAGCTGGGTTTTAGCTCGCTCCAGCTCCATCTGTACAAACCACACATTTCAGCTCAACAATGCAGCTAATGCTGACTGACTTTTCTTATTACAGGCTCCATAGGTATACATATAGGATTATACATCATGTATGGAATAATTGACGATGGGGTGGTGATATGGTCATGGTGTGAAGTGCAGTGGCGGTGCGTTATTTTCTTATAATTTAACGGGCTTGAGAGAATTATTCTATTTTTATTATGGTTACCACACATAAATATCTGAGACCCTCTGACGTGATTGTGAAGCGCTTTGGGTGTATGGCCATACACAATAAATGCTCATTACAAATATACTGTTCAGATGTTGTATTTTCAGATATTTTTGTCCTTAAACAAGTTTCTTAGTCATCTCATTTAAATAATTAGTTCCAATTTGAATGGATTTTTGACTGTGAAATAATTGACACCATTTGAAATCATTCAGTGTACTGATATGGAATGGTAATGCGGTCAAGATCAGTGTTTATGACAGTCTTAAAATGCTCATCAGCCAATCAGAAGCAAGCATTCAACAGCCCCGTGGTATAAGTAATGTTACCTTACATCACTTAATAACTAATGTTGACTTACATTATGGTACTGGATTTGGGATGCACCGATCGGGATCGGATATCGGTTCCATATCGCATATTTTTGCTGGATCGGGTATCGGCCAGCTGGTACCGATCCAAATCCGATCTTGCGCGTGCGCTGTATTCTGTGTAATTTATAAGCCAACAAAAGCCACGAAAGAAGCCAATTATAAGGCACTAGAAAGTTGTAAAGCAGACCTACTATATCATAAATGTTTTGAAGCCATTCTATAGTTTAATGTGAAGCACAGATGAATATTCACGTGGTTAAATTCATGTTCACTTCAGCGCTTCCCGCCGCTACACCTGTCAATCATTCTCCATTTATTCACAATTCAAGCTGCGTGTCGCGTTCATGACAGCACGAAAAACTTTCTCCAATACTATTTGTTCCTGTTAGTTTAAATAATCAGTGTGGAAATGCATTTAGTTTTGCATTAAATGGGTTCATTTTGACGTGCAACATAGAGATCATTGCTGTTTCTAAATCACGCGCTGTGTCTGTTAGATCAGCAGATCGCATTCACAACACTGGAGTAGGGTTGGGCTATTACCTGCGCTTCACACACAAAGTAGGCCTACCTGAAACTTTAAATTAGAAAAGGCTCAATAATCATTGGACATCCTCAACGCACTGATTTCTCTCCTTTGTGCTGCTGTTTTGGAAGTGTCTGTATACCGGAGGGCTGCACGCTGTGTCTCAGTGATGCAAGCGCTTCATTCAGGCACCGGCTGCGCAGACGTGACATGCGCCGCTCCGTTAGATTATTCTTATAATAGGCTAAGTTTATGTTATTATGTTCCTTCCGCGAATGTTTGTTCCTTCTTATGTTTGTGCCGCGAAAAGTTTGTAAAGCCTGGCTCATTGTGGTTTAGTTGATTAAATTATTAAAAGTGAAAATGACGGCCCGGGGGGCATATGAATTGTCATTAACAGAAAATTATTTAGCCTAATATAGGCTACTCTGAAACTGAATATTTCGCTGTAATTTTATATATATTAACATTTTATTTAACAGACCAGTTTGTCAGATTGTGCGCTAAAGCATATAAGTGGACCTTGTTTTGAAGTTCACCTCAAATATTCTTGTTTATTTTGAAGATAACTGACCAACAAAAACACATTGAAATAACCAACAAATTATACCAAACAAAATTAGTTTCAAAAAGATAATTTTTCAGACAGGCTTTCAGTTTCTCCCTCTCACGCGGCTATAGGCGAGGGAATGTTTATTAAGTAAAACTGGCCTCAGACGGTTTAGTTTAGTCTGCTTCAAACCTGCAGGAAAATATCAGGCTTTGCTAAAAGGCCGATTGTTTTACCAACGATTAGGGTCAATAGTGGTAGCTATTACAGATTTCAAAGAAAAATCTGAATATTAAAAAGGAAACATCAGCTAAACCACAACAGATCAGATCAATGTCATAATGAATGCTCAAATAATGTAGTCCATAGTTTATAGCAAGCATCATATTTAGTTAAATTGTGCCATCTGACATCTACAGTAGGCCTATAGGTCTGTTATTTTTACTAAAGAAGATATATTATTTGAGTTTATCACCAGAACTATAGAAACCGTATTATGTTAATAATAATAAAAAAATAATAATAAAAAACAGCACAATATCGGGATCGGATCGGTCAATACTCAGAATTTTAGTATCGAGATCGGATCAAAAAAAAAATGGTATCGGTGCATCCCTATTCTGGATGAAATATAAAAATATAGAGTTGCAGATTCACTATAATAGAAGTTTACAATAACGATCCTGTCTGAAAACCTGTTTGGATGATAACACGGAATGGACTAAAGGAAGGTTTTACCTCTCCTGCAGTCCCGGTCATTTGAATAAACTCCCTTGTGATGATCTCCACCATTTCCCGCACCTACAGAATGAAATGTTGAGAAAATGTGCTGTATTGCAGGAATTTTTAGAACTAAAAACCTGACTAGTGTACCTGTCTTGGGTCTGCACTGGCATGAATACACAGCAGACCACTGTCTTCATAGCTGTGATGGTACGAAGTGGCGTTGTACATCCAGTGATGCCTGTGCAGATCACAAACAAAAGCATGTAAAGTGATTTACAGGTGCCTTTGACACACTGCTTTAAAATCTTTCCTGAAGATATTTTTTGATCCAGCAATTTGAGCATGTATCAAATAGACAATGTGAAAAATAATAATAAAAAAATCCTCAAAAGCATGCATACACATCAGTCTAGGCATGGGATGATGACCGTTTTCATGGTATACCGCGGTTTGGAAAAGTCAAGGTTTTAAAACCGTTAAAATTGTCTGCTATACCGTCCCTAAGGTATGTATACAATTTTTTATTTACGTTTTTTTTTTTTTTTTTTTTTTTTTTAGGACAACAGTATCTCCAGCAGAAAAGATATCCAAAGATGCCATTTTAAAGTGTAAAGAAATCTGTGTTTTTGGATCTAATGAGCCGGACACGTTTACTGTTACAAAATATTATAAATGTTTCTCAAAATAAAATATATTGTGTTCAAAGGGGAAAAAAGTTTTAGTTTACCCAGACATTTAAAAAAGATTATAGAGCAGTAATCACAATACCGTGAAACCGTGATATTTTTATCCAAGGTTATCATACTGTCAGAATCTTTTACCGGCCCATGCCTACATCAGTCTTAGATGGGTGTTAAGACAAAAAAAATTTAATAATTTTTTTTAAAGTACAATAAAAAAAAAAAATAATGATAATTTTTTTTTTGCTAAACTTTAAATAAAAAATTATTTTTATTGTAGTATTATTATTATTAATAATAATAATAATAATAATAATAATTATAGTTTTGTAATTTTCCACACTTTATATGTATCATTAACAGTGGTGTAAAGTAACAAATCACAAATAGTCAAATTACTGTAACAGTAGTTTTTATCAGAAATTGTGATTTACTAAGTAGTTTTATAAATGTGTACTTATTAGTGCAGTATTGGTACTTTTACTCCACTACTTTCCTTCAACCTGCAGCCACTACTTTAGTTTTTTCTTGTCTATGGGGATTGGCTGAGTAGTCTTGTGATTCCTGTCCAATCAAATCGCATATAGAAGATAAATCGCATCATAATGAACTTCCTCAAGACATGGGCGATTTATAATTGCAGCAAACTGGTTGGAAGCATTAAAAGTGTCCAAGAAGATGTACACATACAACAAATCGGGTTGACGTCAGAACACAATGTCCAACCTAAAATCACATCAGAACTCCAATGTAAAATATCTAACCTAAAATCAACCAAATATCAACATCTAATGATGTTACAGCTTGACGTTGCATGGACGTTACCTCTATGACGTCTACCAGACGTTGAATTTTGGTTGCCATACCTGACGAATAAATGTCAGTATCTGATGTCAATATGAAGTTGGTTTAAGATGTTGGATTTTGGTCACTTTCTTACACAGGGGTCTCACACTCAAATTGGTGGGGGGTCATTTCAGTGACTGACAAATGAACTGAAGAGCGGGGCGGGGGTGGGCCGAATGTCGTTGCGAGCTGGAGGGAGGAGCTTGAGACCCTTGTTTTAACCATAGACTGTAAAAGATATGGACGTAGTATCCGTGACGTCACCCATAGGTTTAAGGAAGAACCCAAAAGCTACCAGTAGGCGTGGCCAGCCATCGCCGTTTTGTTCACGCATCATCGCACAAACCGCGGGATACCAAACAAGGGCAAAGAGGCGGAGCATGGGCGGAGCTACAGACGCCTGCTGGCATTTTGCTTAGACTGGCTTTCCTATGGGAGAAATGCTTAATACTTCATTACCTGCGACTCGTTTGTGTTCTGACCACATGTGCTTGGTCACACACTATATCAATAGTGTTTAGACTTTTAAAAACACTGTTGTAGTACATTGAGCCACTAAGCATTGTTCTTATGACGTTTTTCAAAAGGAGGAAAGTGCAAATTCCTGATTTCTGGAGTGCATTACAGCTGTAAAGAAAAATATAAATGATAAATGATTTTAAATAAAACAAATGCATTTATAGATATGGTATACAAGTATATAATTTCACTCATCTGGGAAACGGAGGCCACTTGAATGGTTTATGAGCACAATTAAGTGCACACAGCATGCCATATCATCTGATAATTGTAAGAAATAATTCCAAAAGGCAATTGACTGTGTAAAGCCACATAAAACATCACAAAAATACGACGTACATGCAGAGTTCAGCTGCTAATCAGCCGGAACAGCTGAGGTGACGTGATGGCAACCAGCGAGACCTAGCTGTCACTCAAGTGGCCACGCCCTTAATTATGCAAACTTAATATAACTTAATATAAAGGAAACGGATGAGTTATATGAAGGGTAATATTAGCTAACCAACACGAACCAAAAGCGTTCTTTGTACCAGTCTGTAAATGTCTTTTTTTATGCTGTAAAGTTGGCCATTCTAGCAGTGGGGTCAATAGAAATTTGCCAGGACTAGCGGAATTTCGATGAATTGCAGTTTCAGTTACTTCAGTAAATGTCAGACACCCTGGTGTGATTTTAGAGCATGAAGAAATAAAGACACACCTGTTGAGCACATTCAGGTAGAGCCGGGTGAACATGCCTTTTCCAGGCCCTCCGGCAGAGAAAGAGCCTCCGCCTCCCATCATCATATTGAGGACAGCAAAGGGAATGAAGTCCTCTTCCTGCCAGCCACAAACAAACAAACATCATGACACAAGCGGTTTCATAAAACATAATTAAACTGATTTAATATGAGAAACGAACCAAAAAGGAGCAGCTCTCCAGCCCAATCATGATGTGTGTGAGTTCAGGAATGGGTGTTGGGCCCAAACTCACGTCGGACATGTCCTTCACCATCTGACAGCACATGAGTTTACAATCAGAATCAGAATGAACTTTGAGCTTAAACGACTGCATCCATACATCTCTGCAATGACTCAAATAACGTATTAATAAAGTCATCTGGAATGGTAAAGAGGACTCCCAGCGTTCATCAAGATTCTTTGGATTCATCTTCAATGCCTCCTTCTTACCCCAGACTTGCTCAATAATGTTCATGGCTGGTGACTGGGCTGGCCAATCCTGGAACACCTTGACCTTCTTTGCTTTCAGGAACTTTGATGTGGAGGCTGAAGTATGAAAAGGAGCGCTATCCTGCTGAAGAATTTGCCTTCTCCTGTGGTTTCTAATGTAATGGGCAGCACAAATGTCTTGATACCTCAGGCTGTTGATGTTGATGTTCCACTCTGCAGATCTCTCGCATGCCCCCATATTGAATGTAACCCTAAAGGATGATTTTTCCTTCACCAAACTTGACTGATTTCTGTGAGAATCTTGGGTCCATGTGGGTTCCAATAGGTCTTCTGCAGTATTTGTGATGATTGAGATGCAGTTCAACAGATGATTCATCAGGAAAATCTGCCTTCTGACACTTTTCCAAATGATCAACTAGAAGTCAAGTTATTATTTGTTGCTCTTACAACTGAGATCGACGACAAGACTTTTGTCTGGTAGTGTAGATGGTTCATGTGGTTATTATGCAATATATGCATTGATTATTTTTTACCGGTTCAAATAAGAAATAAAAATATTTTTATAAAAGTATTTACAATTAAGTGGCTTTATTGGTTACAAACACCATAAATAGTAGGCACTAACTATTTAAGTTTTAGATGGCCTGAGGAAGAAACAAAAATCTTTTTTAAATACTAGCAGAGCTCCCACTCTTTCACGAACAGTAAAAGGAATTTTTAAAAGGCACCATTTAATCTATAACAACGTCAAGCACCTATAAAATACACCTATAAATATACATTTTACTAGTTATTTTGCAAGATACTAGTATTCATCTTAAAGTGCAATTGAAAAGGTCCTTAGATAACAGTGGTTTGTTATATAGCCAATAAAAAAACTATTTAGATTTTTTTATTTTATTAAATATTTTTTTATTATTCTTTAAGAACACTGACCTTAAAGAAAAATCATTTAAAACTATTCTTATTTTATTAAATATTTTTTATTATTCTTTAAGAACACTGACCTTAAAGAAAAATCATTTAAAACTATTTTTATTTTATTAAATATTTTTTATTATTCTTTAAGAACACTGACCTTAAAGAAAAATAATTTAAAACTATTTTTATTTTTTATTTTATTAAATATTTTTTATTATTCTTTAAGAACACTGACCTCAAAGAAAAATCATTTAAAACTATTTTTTATTTTATTAAATATTTTTTTATTATTCTTTAAGAACACTGACCTTAAAGAAAAATCATTTAAAACCATTTTTTATTTTATTAAATATTTCTTATTATTCTTTAAGAACACTGACCTTAAAGAAAAATCATTTAAAACTATTTTTATTTTTTATTTTATTTGTAGTAGCAATAAATACAGTACAATGATTCCACTTAAGAGAGTGTACATTTCCCACTGCTAAACAATTTTCTTTTTTACAAACTATAAAGTAACAGAACACAATTAAAAAAAATTAAAGTTTCATAAAATAAAATATAGGAAAATAACAGTAACAATAAAATGGTAACATAAATAATATCAATACTAAATATACATAGGTCAGAGAGGGTCAAATCTTTATACACTCAACTCTAGGTTTTTATCAACTGTGAATTCTTAATCTAAAGAGAGGATTAAGAGGGGGAGTGCAATGGGTTGTAAATTGAAAAATGTTTGTTCTGTGGACAGGAATTAGTAATATTTTTATATTTCTATGAAGATTGGATAAAGCAATCTAATGTAATCAGTGTAAAATTAAGTATGTTTTCTATTACCCCATGTACTTCTACCTAAAATCATTTCAAACAATTTTAACTACTTTAGTTTCAGCAAAAGTAAAAGAAACAAAGCTTTCTCCAGGAAGGGATATAAAAAAAAAAAAAAAAAAAAAATTATATATATATATATATATATATATAAGAAATGCTCAGAAAAAATGTCCTCGCTCTGATAAACATCACCTGGGAAACATTTGAAAAAGAATTATTTTTTAATTATAGAATTTTTGCCTTCAATTGTATATTTTCTTCTTTCGATTTTTTGCTGTAGTTCTTACTAAAGATTTAAATTTGAATGAATTCCTCATTTTAAATAATTAAAAAGTGGTTAAACATATCAATAATGTTAAACATTTAAAATGCATATGTAAGAAACTGACATTGAAAAAAATGCAGCTGTCACAACAATAAAACATCATCTCTATATTTTAAAAGAAAATATGCAGCCGAGTGAAAATCTATAGACAAGATAATTGGTAACAGCAAACAGAAATGCTGCTATAAAGTCAGTAATTTATTATGGTATCAGCAGTTCACCTCAATCATACATTATTTCACATAAAAACACACATGACAGCAACTCAAACACTTAGTTAAGGATGGGAACCCTGTATTTAACACAATCTGCTGGTCTCAGAAACCCACTCACCTTTACGATGCCACCCGTATATTGTGCCACAGAGCGGTCGACATTGGCAGGCTTGCTCTCGCCCCACACTGGCTGAACATTTAGGAGATATTTTCTGGCGCACTGAACGAGCTGCTCGTGTTCGATGCCGACGCCGGCCAGCACCATTCTCTCTGGGCAGTAATAGCTCTGCAGGTACTTGTGAAGCAGCTTCTTGTCGATCTTCTCCACGTTGTCAGCAGGGCTAAATCGCGGCAGGCCTACCGTGTTGCCTCGGTATGCAGCCTAAACATTGAAGGAACTGTGAAATGAAGACTTCGACAGGCTCCCTACGCAGTGTTCACTAATCCCAAGTTTATGGTTTTGCATTTTTAAATTTGTTTTTATTTCAACATTATTTTACAGTTTGCTAAACATTGTGGTTTAGTTTTAATTAGTTTAATTGATGGTTTTGGTTAACTTGCAAAAACATTTATTTATAGCTAAATTGTTCAGTAATTAAATACAAATGCAAGTTTGTGTACACAAGTAAAGTCTTTGAACAATTCAGACAAAATCATTCATAATAACGAGGATATATATAAGGTCAAACATACATTTTTATATAGTTTATATTACTCAACAGAATACACACACATTATATATATATATATATATATATATATATATATATATATATATATATATATATATATATATATATATATATATATATATATATATATATATATATAAGCATACAGTTGAAACCAGAGGTTTACATACACTCTAAAAAAAGGAACATAACCATTTTTTTTTTTAATGTCTGATGATAAATCATACTAAACGTTTACTATTTTAAGTTCGTTAGGATTACCTAAATCATTTACATTTGCTAAATGCCAGAATAATCAGATAATTTCTTTTTTGAGAATTTTTTATTAATTTCTAGACAGTCAAAAGTTTACATACATTTCCTTGGTATTTTTTTAGCTTTGCTATTAAACTGTATAACTTTGGTCAAATGTTTTGGGTATCCTTCCACAAGCTTCTCACAATAGTCTGAAGGAATTTTGGCCCATTCCTCCTGACAGAATTGGTGTAACTGAGTCAGATTAGTATGCTGTCTTGCTCGCACAAGCTTTTTCAACTCTGCTCACAAATTTTCTATAGGATTGAGTTCAGGGCTTTGTGATGGCCACTCCAAAACATTCACTCTATTGTCCTTAAAGCACATTTTAACTAATTTTAGCAGTATGCTTAGGGTCATGGTCTGTTTGAAAGACCCATTTGTGGCCAAGTTTTAATTTCGTCTTGAGATGTTGCTTCAGTATTTCTACATAATGCTCTTTCTTCATGATGCCATCTATGCTGTGAAGTGGACCAGTCCCTCCTGCAGCAAAACAGCCCCACAACATGATGCTGCCGCCCCCATACTTCAAAGTTGGTATGGTGTTCCTCAGCTTGTAAGTTTTCCCCTTTGTCCTCCAAATGTAACACTGGTCATTATGGCCAAACAGTTCAATCTTAGTTCCATCAGACCACAGGACATGTCTCCCAAAATTTGTCTTTTTCCTCAGTGTAATTTAGCAAACTGTAATCTGGTTTTTTAGTTGATTCTGGCTTGTTGATTTTCCCATGTTGTCACACAAGGAAGCAGTGTGTTTGAGGTTTTCCTTAAATATTATTCTACAGTTGTGCCTCCAATTAACTCAAATGTTGTCAATTAGCCAATCAGAAACTTCCAAAACCTTGACACCATCATCTGAGCTTTTTCAGAGGCATAATAATCTTATTGTATGTAAACTTGACTTTCAAGAACAGTTATAACAATTTCTCAAAAAATCTCTCATTATTCTGCTATTAAGCATAACAGAAACACATTTGATAATCCTAACTTACATAAGAGAAAAAAGTTTAGTCACATTAACATCTGACTTTTTTTTTAAATGGTTATGTGCCTTTTTATACAGTGTATGTAAACTTCTGGTTTCAACTGTATATATACACATACATATACCCACATAGTGGTGAGAAAAAGTATTTGCTCCCTTACTGATTTCTCTTTTATTTTTTTGCTTGTTTGTCTCACTTTAATGTTACAGATCATCAATTTAATTTAAACAAAGATAACAAGTGAACACATCATGCACCCTGTGTGAAAAAGTGTTTTTCTAAATTTCTCTAGCCACACCCAGGCCTGATTACTGGCACACATGTTTGCTATCAACAAATCACTTAAATAGGACCTGCCTCACAAAGTGAAGTAGACCAAAAGATCCTCAAAAGCTAGAAATAATGCTAAAATCCAAAGAAATTATTTCATAATGGTTGACTTTTTAAAAAAATTAATTTCCATTACTTGCAGTGCTCAGCATATACGAGTACACCCCTCACAAATCTAGCTTTTAAATGTATGTTTTTAATAGGAAGCTATACAATATTATATTTGTGCATATACATTAGATTAGTCAGTACTGAAACCAAATCTGGAGCTTATCTAACTAAACAGTCCAAAAATTAGTACACTTAAATTTATATGTTAGAGAAATATTAACTGCAAATTTAAAAGAGGAAAAAATCAAGAGAAACAAAAAATTGAAAAATCTTTCAATTTCTAAATATGTTTGGTGACTAAAATATTATTTTAATAAATATATCTGTTTAATAAATCTGTTTTGTTTAAATGTACCAAAATACACTGCCTGCTTTCACTGAGAAATGGATAAAAAATATTCACACATGAGTACATGAGCCCTTTGAAGTCAATTAATTTACGTTGAAATGCATGTATTATAAGGAAAGAGTAATACTTCCAATTTGTTTTATCTACAATGAATGAGTACTAATCAGAATCGAAGACGTGCACTGTACATTTCAGTTATCTACAAAAAATTATTGAAGTGTGCAGAGGTGGTCTTACTCACAGCATGAATCATTTCTGTCAGTAAAGGCTCCGGGTCAGGCCTCATGTTCAGATCCTCCAACTCAAACCGAACAGCCATTCTGGCCATCTCAATCTCCTCATCTGAAGAAATTACAGAAATCAGTCAAAGCAAACCAATAAAGACAACTAATTGATTGTTTCTCAATACTAATAACCTATACCCATACAGGACACCTTTTTTGCCAAGTTACCATGTTAGAACGACCTTGAAAAACCACAATAACACTGAAAACATCCTGTGAGAAATCAGACGCTCCGATTTTCTTGGTCCTTCACAAGTTTTCAGGGAAAATAAACAACATTCATAATCTTTAAATTTATTGTTTATTTTCTTTTTGGCATGTTTAACATGTACAAAAGCCTAACAAACATACTTTTTAATTTTCATGTGAACGTTTACTTCAACCGCCTCATTTTGAGAACTCCTGAGATGAACAAGTCAAATCTCTGAAGTGTAATAAGAAATATGAATATAAATGCTGCGTTTCCCTCTACATAGTTGCAATGATTTCTGGGATTTTTAGCAACTACAGCACTCAAGTCTGCATTAGATCCTTAATAAACTGACATTAAAACCTGAATGAATTAGTTACGTTTCAGCCACTAACCTAATAAACGGGGCTGTAGAACTGCATCTGACAGGAGATGCACTACTGTATCCAGACCCTTAGCTTCAGCTGAAACCGCATACATGGTCGTGTCCCTGTAAAATGACACAGAAATAAAGCATGCTAAAGAACATGAGGATCAAAAAAAATCTATAGAGCATCAAACTAATTATTTAATTATTAGTAATAAATAATTAATACACTTCATTGAACATGTATAATATAAACATCACCTTTTTGCATGGACACTATAACTGTAGGTTAACTATATTAATATTGCTATACACAACTCTTTAACTTTTCTGATTTTGATGGTAATGTAATAACTTTTGGTAAAGCTGCTTTGGAATGATAATTACTGTGAAAAGCGGTATACATATTTGCTTGAATGAATGAATTCCCATAGCCACAATGATTTTTATACTGTACAAACTGTATATTCTATCCTCTTACCCCTAAACTTAATCATCAATGTAAACATTCTTCATTTTTACACTTTCAAAATACTTCATTCTGTATGATTTAAGCATGTTTACCCAATTTAGGTCCCCATGAGTCTGTGTGCATGCATGTTTAAGTCCCCACCGTGATATAAAAACAAACACACACACACACACACACACACACACACACTCACACACTCACACACACACACACACACACAAACACACCTTGATGTTTGGCAGTCACATATCCCTCCATGTTTCTCAAGTGTTAGCAGAATTTCGTCTTTACTTCCGAACTGGGCTGTAGACTTTAAATCAAGAATAACAACGTCAAAGCAATGAAGTATAAAAACCATCAATAAAATCCAACTCAAAATATTAAGACTTACAGAAAAGGAAAGCTTCTCCAAAAAGTGTGCAATTCCACTGGGATACTTTGCTTCATGACGTGAACCTGAGTTTACCAAAACTAAAAACAAAAGGGTGAAATAAAACACTCAGTATAAAGAGTGTTCAGTGGCTTGTACCATGAAGCTAGATTAGCTGGCTAGCTAAGTTAAGTTTCAGTTTAATTTGCATGATGTTGGAAAAATCTGACATTGCGATATTTTGTTTTTCTGTGATATGAACCGAGTAATTTCACCAAATGACTTGAGTAGCTCAATTTGGAAAGAGCTCATAATTTTGGGATCGATTGGGGTGATTTCATTAGCCAGATTGTAGCTGACGCTGATCGGTCAGCTTGTATTTTTAGTTGTTTATTGTTTTGTATTTCATTATTTGAATGTGTATTGTGAATGTGTTACAAATGTCCTTGTTTCCGGTTGGCTTGAGTTGGAGGTCACGTGATTGTCTTTGATTGATTTAACCTGCGAGAGTTAGTATGGACAGCATAGTGAGATCTCAATGCAGACACATGTTAAATGCTCCTGATGCTGGTTATTAGGCCAACACGTTTTCACGGTGTTCAATAAATGAAACGCATGGACATCAGTATTTGGGAAGCGTGGACTGTTATCTAGCTACACAGATAATCTGCATAAATTAAGTATTTTTGGTGAGTCTAACTGTATTAGAGTATAAACTGAATAATCAAATGCATACAAATAAAACTGCATAGCCTTCATTGTATAAAAGTTAAATGGAATACATTTTCATCGTTATTATTTGGGCTTGCAATATTTTATTTCCCTGTGATGTACATGAGATCAGGGTTTCTGCAGGTTTCATAAAGTCAAATTGAAGACCTTTCAAGACATTTTCAAAACCATTATGAAGCAAATTTCAGACATATACAGGACTAACCGCTAAGGATTTTTTTTCTAATGGCATGGTTGGGCCAATGAAAAAGATTTTAACTTGCCACACTGAAACAATTTTATTTTAGTTATTTCTTAACCACATGGTTTATGTGTTAAAACAAGCAAAATCTATTACATTCATTCATTTTCTTTTCAGCTTAGTCCCTTTATTAATCTGGGGTCGCCACAGCGAAATGAACCGCCAACTTATTCAGCATATGTTTTATGCAGCAGATGCCCTTTCAGCCACAACCCAACACTGGGAAACACCCATACACTCGCAATCACACCATAAACTGTAAAAGATATGGACGTAGTATCCGTGACGTCACCCATAGGTTTATGAAGAACCCAAAAGAAGCTACTAGTAGGCGTGGCCAACCGTCACCATTTTGTTCGTGCATCGTCGCACCATCCGGGGGATACCAAACAAGGGCAAAGAGGCGGAGCATGAGCAGATCTACAGGCGCATGCTGGCATTGGACTGTCCTATGGGAGAAACGCTTAATACTTCATTACCTGCGACTCGTTTGTGTTCTGACCACATGTACTTGGCTGTACACTATATCAATAAAGTGTTTAGTCTTTTAAAAACACTGTTGTAATACATTGAGACACTAAGCATTGTTAATATGACGTTTTTCAACAGGAGGAAAACGCGAATTACTTCCAAATACTTCAAATATAGTCTGTGTTAGTAAATGCAAGGCAATTGATGAAATACAGGCATTAAACTGTATGAGAATGTTTCAGATGACTGTTCTAGAGCCTACAGCTAATTAATCTGACAGATTCTGGAGTGCATTACAGCTCTAAAGAACATTATAAATGATCTTAAATAAAACAAATACATTTATAGAGATGGTAAATAAGTATATAATTTCCCTCACCTGGGAAACAGAGGCCACTTGAATGGTTTGTGAGCACAATTAAGTGCACACAGCATGCCATATCATCTGATAATTGTAAGAAATAATTCTAAAAGGCAATTGACTGCGTAAAGCCGCATGAAACAAAACAAAAATACGATGTATATGCCGAGTTCAGCTGCTAATTAGCCGGAACAGCTGAGGTGAAGTGACGGTGACCAGCGAGACCTAGCTGTCACTCAAGTGGCCACGCCCTTAATTATGCAAACTTAATATAATCTAATATAAAGGAAACGGATGAATTATAAAAAAAAATTCACCCCCTCACAGTTGTCATGAAGGGTAACATTAGCTATATGAACCAAAAGCGTTTTTTGTACCAGGCTGTAAACACCTTTTTTATGCTGTAAAGTTGGCCATTCTAACAGTGGGCTCAATAGAAATTTGCTCAATATGGAGCCAGGACTAGCGGAATTTTGATGAATTGCAGTTTCAATTACTTCCGTATTGACTTCCCGAGGGAGAGCGGGAGGTTGCCGCTTGATTCACACACATACACTACGAATAATTTAGCTTACCCAATTCATCTATACCAGATGTCTTTGGACTGGGGGGGAAAACCGGAGCACCCGGAGAAAACCCACGCGAACACGGGAAGAACATGCAAACAAAATCTAGTACATAACAGTTCAAAAGACTAAAATAAACTCAATTTATGCACAACAGTCTACGAAAAACTTATAAACAAATGTTACTGTAAGAAAGATAATTACAGTTTTATTGAGTAGGATCATTGGTGATTGGTCGGCCCGATAGACAAAATTTCAGTAATTTAAGACCTTTTAAGGCCTAAAATTTTGTTTTTGAAATTTAACATTTAAAGACTTTAAGACCCTGCGGAAACCCTGGATATAAATACAATTATACCAGATTGTTTAAATAGCTTTATTGTACTGGTTAAATAAACAAACTAGTCATAAATAAACACAATGGAGCAAATATTAAACTGAAATAAACAGTGCTTTATGGTTTTCTGGGGAGAGACTAACAGTATTCGGGAACAGAAACTCAATAATCAAATGTAAAATAACACTGCATCTTCATCATATAAATAATTCAATAAAATAATCTTTATTAAACTTCTTTATGCTCTATTAAAATGCTTTAAATTAGGGCTGGGCGATAAAATCGGTATCGATATTTATTGACCGAACACTACTGTCAAGATCAATTAGAAAATGATTCGGTATACAGTTTCGGTATGAAGCACTATAGTTTTATTAAAATGTGGCTGTTGAGCGCACACTTGAGTTGGTTTGTCATTTCCAATGGAGGCACATGACTTGCACGATGTGCATATGGGAGCAACGTGCACATCTTGTGCAAGCAGCGTGCAAGTGAACCACGCGCTTTTACCAGCTGCACCTAGTTGAAAACATCTGAACTTTTCCGAATGCCGCAAGCGCACTGCACTTCATGTAGGTAGAACTAACCAATCTGCTTCACACTTCCTATTGAATATACACATTTCAGTAATAACGGCAGACTAATTACCTCAGACAAACATAGCGCATCCAAACACTGCAGTGCTTTTTACTTTTCTCCATAAACTTGCATCAGTGACGCAGCAACGATTTGTCCGTTTGTCATCCTCTGAGAAAATGGTTAATGGCCACCTAGTTACGAGAGACAGCAGGGGAGCACGAGCGCAAAGCCCATTGTAAATGGTGAAGGAATCCACGCGCACATCACTTCAGGTCAGAATAACAACACATGTGAAAATGAGTGCCATATAGCAGCAGTGAAGAGATTGTAAATAAAAAAAGGATTTAAGGATGTCGCCAGAGTGGCTTTTTGGTTTCTTTTCTTGTGCATCCCAGCCACTAGCTCCCCATCTGAAAGATGGTTTAGCATAGGGCTAATGTAGTCATTCAACTTCACAATTAAAGTTGCAGTATGTATTTGAATAACGATGGTTGGTTTCTTTACTTGAAAGCTCAGATTTGATTCTCATAATTTGTGTTGTTGACAGAGTTTGAGGTTTACTGTATCATTATTTATTTATTTATTATTTATTTATTGCCACATCAGCAACTTATGGCTATTTCGTGGCAAAATGGATATACATAAAATATTACATGATAAAACAAATTTGTATTACAATAAAAAAAAGTTACTTAGATAAATATATATGATTTTTAGTTCAATTTTTGATAAAATAATTTAAGATTTTTCCTGGTGGTACCTTTTTAAAAATGTCCATCAAAGTACTTTCCTTATAAAACTTTTGTCTAATGTAATTTAAACTTCCACATTCCAGCAAAATATGCTTGATTGTAAGTGAGGCCTGGCAGTAATTACATATAGGTGGTGCTTCGTTATTCAGCAAATATAAATGTGTTAACCTAGAATGTCCAATTCGACATCTAGTATAGACAGTTTGATCATGTCTGGTCTCAAAACTATAATTTGCTGAGTGTCTTTCATTTATCTTAGGGTTAACTTCATGTAATTTATTATTTATGCAGTTGTCCCATTCTCCTTGCCATGTTTCGTTTATGTACAAATTGATTGTGGGTACACAGGAGTAATTAAACATTCTGTCACTACTGTATCTATATTATTCACACCTTTAAGTTTGATTTGATTGTTTAGCGTTCACACTTTACCATTGCACACACTTTGTAACATTTTATTTATCATGTCTCTTTAGCACTTATGTTCAGTTTATTATAAATAGATGAGATATTTTATTTAAATGTTGTTTTTGACTGTCAAAACTGTTTGCCTTAGTAATGTTGACAAATTAAAATAAAGTGGTTAAATAAAAAAATCCTAGTATTCTTAAATGTACTGTTAAAAAAAATTCAAAATGAATGAAACATGATATAGTGATATATATTTTTTTACAATATCGCCCAACCTTACTTTAAACTCTCTTAAACAGTCACAGGCTTAAAAAATTCATGCAGAAGAGAAACTTTCACTCTATTTTGGTTGAATTCTGCAGCAACTCCACAAATGTCATGCGTTTTGACGTGTGGTTTATGGTCATCTATAATCCAAACTTAATGCATATCCTGCTATGTGACTATTGCAAATGCACACATTGCGACGTCAATGCTGAAATGATATATTGTGCAGCCCTAGTTATAATTTCTTGTACAGAAATGATTTAAATTGAAATCTTACTCATAGGCCTAAAAAACAAAGCAAACAAGCACTCTATCACTCAATTAAGGTTAAACTTCACAAACACTCAACAATATGGTTCTTGGTTAGCTATAATTCCACTCAAATTTCCAGAGGGATGAATAAACTAAAGCTGAACTTTACATTGCAGATGCTGTGAAAGGACCATTGATCGCATTGTGATATTGATGCTAAAACGATATATTGTTTTAGGTAACATGAAGTCAGCTCAACTTTAATCGCTCTTCATTGCCATGGTATTACGGAGCAGCTGAGCTACCTTTATGGAACCTAAAAACCCAGAATTAGCACAAACTAACCTGAAACTTAACTGGCTATCCAGCTTATTTAGCTTCATGGTACAGGCCCTTGCTTCTATGAATCAAACAACATCAGAAAACGACACTGAACTTACTTCCAACTGTACAGAATTGCCCAAACTTGTTCTGCGATGCAATTTTGAGTCCGTTTTCTAAGGTGGTGATTTTGGTCTCGTATTTTTCATGTCCGTCCACTGAGGCGAAGACAGGTTTGGGGATGCCAGGCAGCGGTGTGGAGAGAGACACATTGGGATACGAGGTGCCGCTGCTGTACTGTCGACATACTGCGATGCCATACCTGCATGTTAATAACCAAACATACAGAGGAGTCAAAAACTCGATTACTCTACTTAAAGGTGCTGTATGTAAGTTTTTGACTCTTCTAAAGCATAAAAATACCATAATATGTGTGCAGATATTTAAGAAACATCCCAATTGAACATACTTGTTTAACTGAAAAACAATGCTGAAGTCAGATATTCTGCTTTGAAAATGGTTTTTCCGTGCCGGAACGCTGTCTTTGTTTGGGTAAATTTAACCTGCACAATGCTAGTTTAGCCAATTATATTTCAGCCACCCGGGTTGACTTGTTGGAAAACAGCGTTCGTTCGTTCGTTCGTTCGTGCGTTCATTCGTTCATTCGTTCGTTCGTTCAGAAAGGCTCTAAAAACATGCGTCTGCGACCTCCGGACAGTATCAGACCTCGAAATGAGACAGATTCAGTTCCACTAGAGGTTATCAACTAGCAAATGATATAAATATTATGAAAGTAAACATAAGGTGAGCAAGTCACATTGTAACCGCGTGTCCTAAATTCTAACAGCAATTTGGCTGTTTGCACCAGACGAAACACGACAGAAATTTAAATACAGCCATTCAGAAGCACAAAATATGCACTCACTCATAAATGGTAAGGTTTAGAATCTATTTAATACATGTTAACCCTCTTTAACATTATTAAATGTAGATGCTGAATCACTCATATGCGTTTAGTTCTAAAGTTCCATTTCAAATGGTTTATTGTATTTTCAAGATCTGAGGTGAACTATCTGCTGCTACTTTCAGTATATGGCAATAAATGTCATGTAAAATGGCATTCAAACTCACATTGTTAGCATTTAGCACTGAATAAAGCACACAAGGTTTACCTGAGGTGATCACTGATTTAGGTTTCTGTTGTTCAGCTGTGAGAAATAGAAGCTGTTTCTATTATATCAAATCGAGGTGTTGGTTAGAACTAAAACTCCTTTTAATATATAAAATATTCCCTCTATCGCTTATCGTTGCTTTTATTTAGAACACGATTTGAATCACTCGCTCCTGTACTCAATCTGGCAACCTGCACTTGCGTTTATTTTAATCCAGGAGTGCAACGCCTAGTTCAACCACTGGGTGTCAAACTTACATACTGCAACTTTAAGTATTACATTAAATTTTACTATCCATACTTTTACTTCATTACATTTCTTAAGAAAAAAAACAGTGTTTTACTTCTTACAAAATTTTAATGACATCTTAACTTAAACACACATGTATAGGCCTAGGAATTTTTGTTGTGCGATATATTGTCACAGAAATTGTTACGATAAGCGATATTATTTCCATTTTGAGAATTTAATGCGAATGATAATATAATGATTCTATAACAGCTTAATGCAAATAGCCAAATATTTCTCATTCTTAAGGTTATTTAGATTCTATAATTTGATGTAGGGCTGGGCAATATGGACAAAGCAATCATATTGTGATATTTTGAACGAATATTGCGATTTTTGGCAACTATTTTTGCCTTTTCAAACAAGCTACATACAAACATTCTAAATGTATTCAGTGCACAAGAAGTGGATAAAATATTTCACAATGAAATAACGGTATTAAGTTCAATAAATAAAACTGTAGTAAAACTGTCTTTAAAACTAACAACATAAAATAAATTAAGATTAACTAACCTCAATTCTAGCTAAAAACATACTGTACACAGTAGTACTAACTGCTTGATAAACAAAACTGTAATAAATTGTCTTAAAAACAGACAACATGAAAAAATAAAGATCAACTAAGCTCAATTCCAGTCATAACAATAAATAAAAACTAATGTAAATCAAAACCACCTATTCGGTTCTCCCGCTCAACTTAGACATGCGCAGGGTGAGCTCTGATTGGTTAACATCTTTCTCCCGCTCAGCTTTTTTTAATTATGCTTTAAACAACAGATACATAACAAAATAGTAAACAAAATAATACCAGGGTGATAGACAGTAAATAATAACAGCACACAAAAAAATAATAAAACAAACACAAAAAACAAGAGTATAAATAATTAACTAAAATTCTTACAATTACAAACAAGCAGCACCTTTACATTAATCAAAAAATTTGAAACTAGAGCACAGTTGGACAGTTTTAATGGCCTTTCTATTAGCACTATGCTGAATAGTACAAAAGTAATTTTTCAGTTCCTTATAAAACACAGTAAAACAGGGTTTTTTGTTGGAAATTTTACACTTATGAATATGAAACTTAATTAACAAAATAAACTTTCTCCCATTCAGCTTAGCTGTAATTGCCCGGTGTGCTGCGTCAGCGCTGATTGGGTAACATTAAAATCATACGCACAAGAACGTATTCTGAATAAAAATCTAAATAAATGAATAGATATAATTGCAGCCTTACGCGGTTTAGAAATTCCATGTGCTTAAATCGAAATTTTTTTTGCGATTGCGATTAACTGCACAGCCCTAATTTGATGGTCAAAAGGTAAATGTCCTATAATATGTATATACACACATTATAAAATGCCTATTAGGTAAATGTCCAATAATAAACTTTGACACCGGAGAGGTAGAATGCCATTGTAAAATGGCTTCAACATTATTTGTGAATTTGTAAATATATATATTGCAATGACGAGTGGCACAGTGGGTAGCGCTGTCGCCTCACAGCAAAAAGGTCGCTGGTTCGAGCCCCGGCAGGGTCAGTTGGCATTTCTGTGTGGAGTTTGCATGTTCTCCCCATGTTTGCGTGGGTTTTCTCCAGGTGCTTCAGTTTCCTCCACAGTCCAAAGACATGCGCTATAGGTGAATTGGCTGTAGTGTATCTGCTGCGTAAAACACATGCTGGAGGCGTTGGGGGTTCATTCCGCTGTAGCGACCCCTGATTAATAAAGGGACTAAGCCGAAAAGAAAATGAATGAATGATATTGCAACGTCAAAAAATGATTGAGGTCATCTCTAAGATAAGTCGATAAGTCGATATATTGATTATTGTGACAGGCCTACACATGTACACGCATCACATACATACAGTATTGCAAACTCTTAAATGAGTGTTCTTGATTTGCAAGAACGAACTATGTTTGTTTTCACGCATCAGTCACACATTTTAGCACGTGATGACTTTCAGAGAAATGTCTGGCTTTTAAAAGTTACCCCAAAAATCCGAGAAAGCACACTAAAGTAGCAATATAAACCAATTTTACCTCAATAACGTTATAGGCACCGTGTCGCAAGTTGTCACTGTTCAATAAACCAACTTTACCTCAATTCTTTACACCATTAACGTTATGCTGACTCTACTGACTGTTCTGCATGTTTCTCAACATTAAACAACACCACAGTTAAATCAGCAGCAATAATAACATTAATCTATGCACACCGGCAGCTGTGAGATTCGCTGTCAATACAGTTTAACGTTAATTTGAAGTGCAGGAAAAACACGCGAGATATCGTACGTCCCCTACATTTCCGCCATAAAGCGACTTTATACGGCACAGAGAACATCTGAAATACATTATTTCAGGAAGTCAGAACAAACATGTGGTCGCGGCTCCAAATATGTGATAAACTTCTTCACAATAGATAATAAAGAAGACTTTGGAGCAAACCTGTGCGCTCGGCTCCAGCCCCTCAGTCTGGACATGTGAGCAGCCATGTTGGATTCTATTTGACCATGAGCGTTGCCCGGAAATGATCATTAAACACTTCCGACTCTACTTTCTCCATAGTCATTTTTGCATATAGATATATACACTGGATATTGCATAGAGACCCTGAGCATGCGTCAATAGCGCCGCCATGTTTGTACAGTGCTTTCAGGACCAATGTCATTCAACCGCACTAGTCAAGATAGTGTGCCAACGTGAAGATGTTGGACTTTAGCGCTGTGTACGGGTGTAGTAACGAGCAAACAAAGAAAACAAACCACAAAGGCATAAGATTTCATAGGTAAGATTTCGTTTTTTACATTTTTGTTTGTTATGAACTAACAAGTCACGTTATTGATGATAATGTCACTTAGTGCCCTGACCATGAGGCAAAGTAGCACCAACTTGCACTAAATTCTAGGCTTATGCTAGTTTTGTTGAATAAAATAAGCAAACAATGCAAATGAAATGACAACAAGAGGCTGCGGTGCCAGAAACTTGTATTATCTAAGTGAACGAGTCGTTCATAACAGAGATTCATTCACAAA
This sequence comes from Danio kyathit, assembly GCA_903798195.1. Classification (NCBI taxonomy): domain Eukaryota; kingdom Metazoa; phylum Chordata; class Actinopteri; order Cypriniformes; family Danionidae; genus Danio; species Danio kyathit. Next base: position 75,629,737 of record LR812523.1, on the reverse strand, counting down.
CGAATCGCTCCCTCTGTTAGAATTAGAGATGAAAGCGGGAGAAGAGGTGTGTTTCAGGACACGGATTACATCAAATTTAACAGGGAGGGAGGATAATACCATGCACACAAACACACACTCTTTATCAGCAATGCCCGTGCGTCACTGATCGTCACTGATCCATCGATGCAAAATAGTTATATAAAAATATAATTTTCGTAATTTATTTAAATAAATATTTGCATACTGACCACCGGGAAAACTCCCGATCATAGATATATGTGTATAAATCTCTGGCTCTGGATGGCCACAGTATCCACTGCACCTGGGTCCCTGGTCCCGCATTCATTTCAAAGGAGCGCTACCCTGTACTAAAATGGCGGCTCTAACGACGCAATCCTTCCAATAGACAACAACAGGGTAGGCGACATCTAATGCAAATATCTATGATTTTTGCTAAACAAAGAACAACTGGGTAATTTTTTTCCCCTGGCACATTCTTTATATTTTAATATATTTAATTTATTTAAATAAATGTTTATATACATCTTATGTTGTTTTTTTCTGTTACTATTTTCACTTTTTTTTTTTTTTTTTTGCGATATCTTTATATCCCTGATCTATATATAAAGTTCTCAATTATAGATCATTGGTTTGTACAGTTTCCAATAGTATCTGGATGATGCAAGCTGAGATTGCATCACTCAGTGATGCAATGTCAGACACAATGCACTCAAATGGAGGGAGTGACGTCACTGAGGGTTAGGGTTAGGGGTGGGGTTAGGTGAGCCCATTAAAAAGCATTGGATGCAGCTCAGATTGCACTGCACCAGGTCTGCATCCAGACCCATGTCACATTTTCAGGTATTTTGAAATTAAATTAAATTAAAAAGCAGGTGTTTTCAAACTGCCTGTCCAGGGACCACCAGGAGCTGCCAGTGACTTCTAGGACATCAATGAAACTGTTTGAAGAAAATGTATGTATGATTAATAATGATTAATAAAGCTGAAGCAAATGAAAGAATTATTAAATAAGAAAATAAATAAATAACCCAGCATTTAAATAAATACACACACACACACATATATATATATATATATATATATATATATATATATATATATATATATATATATATATATATATATATATATATATATATATATATATATATATATATATATATACATATATATATATATACATATATATATATATATATATATATATATATATATATATATATATATATATATATATATATATATATATATATATATATACAGTTGAAGTCAGAATTATTAGCCCCCCTTTGAATTTTTTTTCCTTTTTTAAATATTTCCCAAATGATGTTTAACAGAGCAAGGATATTTCCACAGTATGTCTGATAATGTTTTTTTCTTCTGGAGAAAGTCTGATTTGTTTTATTTCGGCTAGAATAAAAGCAGTTTTTAATTTTTTAAAAACCATTTTAAGGTCAAAATTATTAGCCCCTTTAAGCTATTTTTTTTTGATAGTCTACAGAACAAACCATCTTTATTCAATAACTTGCCTAATTACCCTAACCTGCCTAGTTAATTTAATTAACCTAGTTAAGCCTTTTAATGTCACTTTAAGCTGTATAGAAGTGTCTTGAAAAATGTCTAGTCAAATATTATTTACTGTCATCATGACAAAGATAAAATAAATCAGTTATTAGAAATGAGTTATTAAATCTATTATGATTAGAAATGTGTTGAAAAAAAATCTTCTCTCCGTTAAACAGAAATTGAGGGAAAAAATAAACGGGGCTAATAATCCTGACTTCAACTGTGTGTGTGTGTGTGTGTGTGTGTGTGTGTGTGTGTGTGTGTGTGTGTGTGTGTGTGTGTGTGTGTGTGTGTGTGTGTGTGTATATATATATATATATATATATATATATATATATATATATATATATATATATATATATATATATATATATATATATATATATATATATATATACACACACACACACACACACACACACACACACACACACACACACACACACATATATATATATATTCTGCTTCACCTTCTCACACTGTTCCTGTATGTGCAGGTCAACAGTGGAGGGAGGAACCTCAAGGCTACTGTTTGGAGCTTGCTGGTAATCACAGTCCTCAACAGTGCATGAGGTGTTCCCTACAGAGGTTTGATCTAAAGAGGGGAATATACATTCAACATTTACTTAATTAAAAACACACAGAAACTTTTAAATCCTTTTACAAATAAATCTATTTGCAGAGACAAAAGTTTAAAGCTATGGTGATCATTTTTGATTCATTTATTTTTTCCAGTCACACAAAAAATAAAAGGATTTACCATCAGTAAACAAATCTCACTCAGTTACACCAATTCTGTCAGGAGGAATGGGCCAAAATTCCTGCAAACTATTGTGAGAAGCTTGTGGAAGGATACCCAAAACATTTGACCAAAGTTATACAGTTTAAAAGCAAAGCTAAAAAAATACCAAGGAAATGTATGTAAACTTTTGACTGTCTAGAAATTAATAAAAAATTCTCTCATTATTCTGGCATTTAGCAAATGTAAATCTTTTAGGTAATCCTAACGGACCTAAAATAGTAAACGTTTAGTATGATTTACCATCAGACATTTAAAAAAAAAATGGTTATGTTCCTTTTTTTAGAGTGTATGTAAACTTCTGGTTTAATATATATATATATAGTTTTTCACCTTTGATTTGGATAGGACAGTGAAGGTTACAGACAGGCAAGTATTGGGAGCAGAGAGAAGGGAAGGTTTGGCAAAGGACCTCGAGCTGGGAATCAAACTCAGGTCGCCGTGAGCACCATGGTGCTATATGTCAACGCACTTAACCACTAGGCTATTGGTGCCGACTTACTTTATATTTTTATGTATGAATAAATAAATGGTTGGTATGCTCACATTGCTTGAGCTGAACACCAGCAAATTGCATCCATTATGTGGCCAGTATGGACAGCTACTGTTTTTCAGCCAATGATGAACATCTGGTGAAAGGTTTATGTGACCGTGTAGAATGCAGTTTCTCACTTGTAAATTTTCATAGTTCAGAAATATCACAGCCATTTCACCCTGCAGCCCAAGACTGGTTACTCACTGAAGCTAAGCAGGGCTGGGCCTGGTCAGTACCTGATGGGAGACCACATGGGAAATCTAGGTTGCTGTGGGAAGTGATGTTAGTGAGGCCGGTAGGCGGCGCTCAATCTGCAGTCTATGTGAGTCCTAATGCCCCAGTATAGTGAAGGGGGCAGAATAGTTCAATAGTATCTAGATGCAGCCTTTATGATGCAAGCTGATACTGCATCACTCAGCGATACAATGCACTCAATGGAGTGAGTGACGTTACTGTGACGGGTGGGGTTAGGTGAGTGCATTAATAAGCATTAGATGCAGCTCAGATTGCTCTGCACCAGGTCTGCATCCAGACCCCTCTTGAAAAGTTTGGCGGTTTTAAAACCTTGACTTTTCCAAACCGCGGTATACCTTGAAACCGGTTATCGTCCCATGCCTAATTTGGATCACTTGATCTAAGAGATCTTACGGGAGTGTAAAAATGCAACAGCTCTGAGAGATAGGTTGGGGCTAGATTATGAAGGGATTTATATACCAGTAAAAGCACTTTAAAATCAATTCTGAATTGGATGGGCAGCCAATAGAGGCCCCTTAGAAGAGGAGTAATGTGGTCATGTTTCCTGCTATTAAATGAATCTAGCAGCAGCATTTTGGACCAACTGAAGGCTAGAAATTTGAGATTTTGAAATGCCACAGTAAAGTGAATTGCAGTAGTCTAACCGCGATGTAATAAAAGCGTGGACAGCCGCCTCTAGTGTGGTGGGATTTTAGAAATGTTTGACTTTAGACAGCAAGCAGAGTTGATAAAAACATGAGCCAATAACCGAACTGATATGTTTGTCTAGTTTTAAAGACTCATCATATATATGACTCATATACATACAGTAAAAATATCTGTAAACTAACTTTACTTATTACATAACTTATTATTTTACTTTATGATTCATAAAGTCACTTTTATGATTCATGTTTTTATTTTATTTTTAATTTTTGCCCGTTTATTTATGCTTTTGAATTGCCTTATGGGACATTGATCTTTCTTCCAACAACTTTTAACCTTAAAAAGTTCTAAAAAACTGACTTTTATTAAAATATAATTATTTAATTCATAAAAAATTAATGATATTAAGTTGTCTGCCACAGTGATTTATGTCTTTGTAATTGTATCTTAAGTGTCTAATTGTATCTTTGTGTCTGCAGTATGTCACAGTATAAATAGAGGTTATATATATATATACACATGTTCACATTGTGTAATTGTTACAATGCATTTGTTGTCTGTTCTGAGTTCAGTGTTTTAGAATAAATCCAAGCTGTGAGAAGTGCCAATCATTTCCTTATTTTTGTGTCATTATGTGATCTCAAAAATAAAGTTCCAAGTTCCACGAAAGAAGCAACCAAACTGGTTCCAAACCTTTCTGCATTTTTCTTTTGTTTGAAAGTATGATACACACTTTAAACTCACACACAGCTTAGCTTATACTTACACATTTGTCCCCTTAAAAACTGCTTTTATTCTAGCCGAAATAAAACAAATAAGACTTTCTCCAGAAGAAAAAATATTATCAGACATACTGTGAAAATTTTCTTGCTCTGTTACACATCATTTGGGAAATGTTTATAAAAGAAAACAAAAATCAAAAGGGGGCTAATAATCCTGACCTCAACTGTATATATATATATATATATATATATATATATATATATATATATATATATATATATATATATATATATATATATATATATATATATATATATATATATATATATATATATACATTTTTTTTAAAGGATTAAAATTAAAATGAGAGGGCGTCACGGTGGCGCAGTGGGTGGCACAAGTGCCTCACAGCAAGAAGGTCGCTGGTTCGAACCTCGGCTGGGTCAGTTGGCTTTTCTGTGTGGAGTTTGCATGTTCTCCCCGTGTTGGCACGGGTTTCCTCCGGGTGCTCCGGTTTCCCCCACAGTCCAAAGACATGGTAGGTGAATTGAATAAGCTAAATTGGCTGTAGTATGTGTGTAAATGCAAGAGTGAATGAGTGTTTCCCAGTGTTGGGTTGCGGCTGGAAGGGCATCCACTGCATAAAACATGTGCTGGATAAGTTGGCGGGTGGTTCATTCCGCTGTGGCGACCCCTGATTAATAAAGGGAATAAGCCAAAAAGAAAATTAATGAATGAAATTAAAATGACTATGACAATGAGTATGTTTTTGGATTAATTTATCCTCTTGTTATGTTATATTTAATAATTACATTTCATTTATTAAAATTTCATTTTTTTAATTAAAAGTAATTAAATTATTATTTTTTAAAACACAAGCATTGGAAGAACATCCTTTTTATTATTATCATTTAAAATGAGTATGAGTTTTTGGATTAATTTAGTTTTTGGATTATTTTACCCTCTTGTTATGTTATATTTAGTTATTAAAATTTAATTATTAAAATGATTTAAATTATATACTTACATTCATTAAAGGAATTAAATTTAATTATCCAAGCATTTGAAGAATATTCATAGTATTATAACAATATTATTATTTTTATTTACACATTTTTTGGAAGCATTACATTTAAAATGAATATGAGTTTTAGGATTAATCAAGTTTTTGGATTAATTTAGTTTTTGGATTATTTTACCCTTTTGTTATGTTATATTTAGTAATTAAAATTTAATTATTCAAATTATTTAAATTATATACTTATATTTATTAAATAAATTAAATTGAATTATCCATTTTTAAAACCCAAGCATTTGAAGAATATCCATAGTATTATAACAATATTATTATTTTTTTTATTTAAACAATATTTTGAAAGCATTACATTTAAAATGAATATGAGTTTTAGGGTTAATCAAGTTTTTGGATTAATTGACCCTTATGTTGTGTTATTCACTGATTTGCTTATAATTATGAATAAATGAAATAGAAGATAAAATCAACTTAACAGAAGAAATAGTGTCTCACAGAATGAGCGTTAAAAGACTTCAGAGTTTATCTTACATACTGTAAATCTTTGTGATCCAACATTTAAACGACTAAAAAAACAGGTACAACCAGAACAAGCAGATCTAACCCCCTCCACCCATCCCAAAAGCTGAGCGTGGAGAATAAAAAGCCAGCTTATGTTCTTGAAAACATCCATTTCAGGACAGCTCTCCAAGTCTTTACAGTGGAACAGGTGAGATATTTCTAATAAATGCATTTTTATCAGAAGCTTATCTTAAATCTCTTTAACTTTGAATCAATTACTTACAGTATTAAGAGATAAATAATTGCTCATATGTGCAACGTTTTCCCTTTTAGATTTCTTTAAAGGATGGCTTTCTTTAATAACTTTTTCCAAAAAATTAGTCAAGATGACAGTACCAAGGTAAGCACAGAACAAATGTATACAACTACATGCATGCAAGCTCATTAAAGTGCACCTCAGTATCATTATTATGTCTATGGTCTGACATTCAGTGGTTATAATATATATATATTTCATCAGAGTTCTCAAGCCCCTAGTACAGAGGCAGGACCCTCAGGAACAGTCTATTATTCACAAGTCTTTAATGCCCAGAATGATGCTGCACTTCTGAAGAAAGCCATTGAGACCAAAGGTAAATATATACATATGTAAAACAGTAAAAACTGCATGGAGATATGAAGGATTTTTATAATATCGATTTTTTTACGGGTGTTTTCCCCATATTTTGAATTAAGAATTGTGTTACTTTGTGTTTATGCATCAGAAATGTATCAGATCACGTTTTCAGGACATTATTTTGACTTTTGATATTTTATGTAGGTTTATTCAAGCGTTTTTTTAAGTGAAGGTGTGGAGGACACACCCCTGCATTACCTGGAAACCTTTCTTAGAAAGAATTTCTGTTCGTTAGCACTGGGACAAATGTGACCCTGGATCACAAAACTATGTTGTACGGGCAGTGTTCGAACTATAGCATGCCCTTTGGGGAACCCACTTTTTATTTATTTATTTTATTTATTTTTTTTATCTTTAATCTTGAGAGTCCCTTGCCACAATGATGTAGGCTATACACTGTAAAAACATGTAGGGTTCCACATAATTCATTCATGTTGTCCCAACACAAATTGATTGTTAACTTAACACTTTTAACAAATTTATGTCAAATTAACATTAAAAAATTAAGTTGTCCAAATGAAATTGTGACAATTGTGTTGTTTCAGCTCATTTTAAATAAGTAGTTTGAATGAACAAAAGAAAAATATTTTTTTGAGTGTATGACACACAATCCCTGTCCATGAACAGCATTATAAAGAAAAAATCTATAACCTCTTAGGGCCCGAGTGTCCACATACGTGGACAGCACATTTTTAGCTCTTAAGTGGCTATTTAAAATAATTTGAATGTTTTATATTTTGTTACAGACATACAGTGTCATCCTGCAACTGTTTTGCAGCATATGAAATGTCCCAAACCCTATTTTTAACTGTACAAAATGGGAAAAAATGTTGTTTTTACTCTCTGATAGTCAAAGCAAGTTCAAAAAAAAAATCTATGTTAAATATGCATAAAAGAAAATTAAATTTGCGAAAAAGTTTTATGTAAATTCGGACCACGAGTTCACATACAGTATATAGACATCATTTTTCTCTAAAAGTACATCATATCAAAAGATGATACTTAGATTTTTATTCTAATTAGGTTCCAATAAGCCCAAATAGCAGAGAGAAATCAAAAATGCATGTAAAAAACACCTTGGGCCTTAAGAGGATATATATAAAACAAATATTTATATTGTAACTTATATTCCAAAGTAGGCTAAATGAACAAAAGACCACAATAGTTTCGGTTTACTTTCTCGCTTGTTTTTCCCATCAATAACTTTCCTTGAAATATCTTTAACAACAGCAGCATAAACAACATATCATAGTTGTCTAATCTTACCTGCAGTGCTTTTTTGAGAGGAACACATTCAAATAAAATTAACAAACACAAATATGTTTCACTTTTACAACAAAAATAAATAACCTTGTCATGTAGCCTATTATTTTTCTACTCGCTCTATAAGTTCAATATGAAGGCATTAAGGACAGCATTTATGTATTTTTATTATACATAGGCCTATAGAATGTCATGGGATCTCACTTTTCACTCCGGTAAAACATAACTGCGAATTCGAAAATAAAAGAAACGCCATTGAAAAGGGTTGCGTTTTGTCATGTTTACCCTGCTTTCAGCTTAATTGTCCAACATGTTTACAGCAATGTCACGGTGTTTAAAAAAAAGAACATTGTTTAGGCCTACTGTCTGAAGCAAATAAAACGAAACACAATGTCTCATCATTTGTTTCGGAAAATGAATAAGCAGTGTCTCGACATCCATATGAAAGCATCTGGCATCTGAGCCAAGCTTCCACTTAGCTCCCTGTAGTTCGCACTCTGTGCACAGGTATTTTTTTGGCGAAAAACTACCCTGTATGAGCCAAAATAATTGATTTTCATTCATTCATTCATTCATTCATTCATTCATTGATTTTCCTTTGGCTTAGTCCCTGATTTATCAGGGGTCACCTCAGCGGAATGAACTGCCAACTACTCTGATGTTTTATGCAGCAGATGGGCGATAAATATGGACTCGTATTTTGGTGTCACAACTAAACGCCACGGAAAAGCGAGATCAACCATCGGTGACAGACTGTGGACATATGACTGAGTGCTGAGTACTGTAAAACCCAATAAGTTAAGGCAACTCAAACCGTTTGAGGAAACCAATTGCTACAAACCATTTGAGTTATAAAACTAATCTATATGAGTATTGTGAACTTACTCCATTTAAGTTGAAGTAATGGGGTATTTAATTAACTTATTACCTTCAAAGTTCAAAACTCTTTTCGTATGAGTAGAATTAACTTTCAGTCAATTTTGAGTTAACTACACTCGTTTCATTTGATAAAGTTGACTGTTGGGTTTTACAGTGTATTTACTCTGGTCTAGAACCGCCACTGGTAATACGCATTGTCGAGAATACATATTGAGGTGATTGATCTCAGTATTTATTTTTTTTAAACCATCAGATTTAAGATTTTTACATTTTTGTATCTCGGCGTAGCCTAATATTACAATCAACATATCAACGGAAAACTAATTTATTCAGTTTTAGTGCAATTTATAAATCTCAGTTTCCAAAAACTGACGATTATGATGGTTTTATGATCACAAATGAACAAATAATGGAGAAAATGTTTTAGTATTTCCATGCACCATGACGGGCAAAATGATGTCTGATAAGCTAAAATATTTTCATGTAAAATATTATGTAGCATTTAACTATAAATTAAAGTAGTTCACCCAAAAAAATACAAATTAATTTCACACCCTCGTGTTTCTTCGAACCCTTAGATCTTCGTTCAGAAAGAAAATCTTATATATGGTAATATGTGCACATCACGATAACACTTTACAATAACAATATGGATAAGGATGTATTAATATGTAAACTAAACATTACTTTATTATGGATTAATGATGAGTTAATTCATGCGCTAATCCTGAACTAACTTTATCTACAACATGAGTCACATGAGTTCATGTGTGAATTACGGCTACCTTAATTACTTGTTAGTACATGCTTGTTTGTATTAATCCGTATTAGTTTATGCTTAATTTAACCATTATGAACTCATGATATGTTAATTTATAATTATATCATGACTTTACTTGGAGGGGCACATCATCAATAACCCATTGTTAACTACTCATGAACTCTTTATGTACGTCAGTTTAGTGTGTTTACACTAAATAACAATAGAGATGTGTTCTGTCAACATCAACAGTTTAAACACAGGAGGTCATGAGTAGTTAAGGATAAGTAAATGCTGATGTACCCCTCCAAGTAAAGTCATGACATAATTATACAGCTCATGAGTTCATATTGGTTACATATAGCTTAAAATTAAATGTTAATTAATACATTAACAAACAATCATGTACTAACAAGTAATTAAGGTAGCCGTTATTCACACATGAACTCGTGACTCATGTTGTAATTAAAGTTAGTTCATGATTTGCGCACGCCTTAACTCATCATTAATCCGTAATAAAGTAGTGTTTAGTTTACATATTAATACATCCTTATTCATGTATTGTTATTGTAGCGTTACCCAAATTACACATGACTACAAGTTCGCTGGATTTCACATACGTTATATACAGTATGCAACATATATTTCAAAAAATTACAAAAATAACAGTTTACATATATTTATTGCATCCACATATATTTGTAATAAAAAAGTGGCAATTTTTTCAATATTTCAAACTTTACGTTGCATCAAGGACAAATATTTTAGAAACAAAAAATCCAAATATGTACTTATATGTCATGCATGTAATTTGCATATATTTCCATGTTTAATTCTCTATAAACTTTGATAAAATCTGCCATTTCTTTGTTGTTTTTCTCCCATAAAGGGGTTGATGAGGCAGCTATTATAGAGGTGCTAGCAAAGAGGAGCAATGCACAAAGACAGCAGATCAAAGCGGCGTATCAGCAGAGCGCAGGAAAGGTATAACCTATTCTACATATTCTTATCTTCCAACGTGTTCGACTTGTTTACATGTGTAAAGATAGCCTTGCATGTAAATGAAGTGTGTGGAATGAACATTTCTCTTACGTAGTTCTGCTGTTTGTCAATGAAATATAAACTCTGACTTGCATGTTTCTCTAAATTTTTTAAGATTAATAAAAAGGAGACACTTAATAGACCAAGCCAAGCACGTCAGTGATATTGTTACCTGAAATATTATCTCAGGAATTGTGTAATAGTTCACAAAAAGTAATCTTTCAGTTTATAAACAGATTTATGCTAAATGTTGCCAGTAGGGGGCACTTTCACCAAACTTCTGTGGGGCTTTTTACAAGTTCACATGCATAGTTCTGTTTTATTACATAAAAACCCACATTAAGAATGTTTAAGTTGTTTAACATTGATAAGTATCTGGTGGTGGAAAGGTTTCAGTTTAACAAATAAATATGTGGTGATGTTTATGTCACAATTAAACATTCAGAATCAATGTGGAGAACTTATTTTGAGCTATTAGGACTAACCTTGATTTATACCTTTTTATTAAAATGGTGTTTTTACAAATGGTGTACTTAGGGATGAGCAGTATTTATGATACATGTATTTAACATATGTATTTCAAATACAAAATAGTATTTTGCAATTTGTATTTGATAGTATTTTATATCAAAATACTTTAGTGTCTTGTATTTTTGTATTTTGAAAATACTGTAAAATACTTTAAGTAAGAAGTCTACATGATTACATTATAAAAATGCGGCCTCTGATTGGTGCTTTCTTAGTTGTTTGCCTATAGGCTTGAGATAGAACAGAAAATTGATTTATATTATAGAAGGTGGATAATGCTTGGAGTATGGAAGGAAATTATGCACCACAGTGTGGTAATACCTACAACAATTCACTGGCTGTTTAAATTGCCAGTAGTATAGTTAATGAAGAGGAAATATGTCTGCCTAAAGATGTCAATACAGTTGAAACCAGAAGTTTACATACACTGTATAAAAAGGCACATAACCATTTAAAAAAATGGCTCTTTTAGGTAAGTTAGGATTATCAAATGTGTTTCTGTTATCTTTAATAGCAGAATAATGAGAGAGAGATTTTTTGAGAAATTGTTATAACTTTTCTTGAAAGTCAAGTTACATACAATAAGATTATTATGCCTCTGAAAAAGCTCAGATGATGGTGTCAAGGTTTTGGAAGTTTCTGATTGGCTAATTGACAACATTTGAGTTAATTGGAGGCACAACAGTAGAATAGTATTTAAGGAAAACCTCAAACACACTGCTTCCTTGTGTGACAAAATGGGAAAATCAACAAGCCAGAATCAACAAAAAAGCCAGATTACAATTTGCTGAATTACACTGGGAAAAAGAATCATTTTTGTAGACATGTCCTGTGGTCTGATGGAACTAAGATTGAACTGTTTGGCCATAATGACCAGTGTTACATTTGGAGGACAAAGGGGAAAGCTTACAAGCCTAGGAAACCATCCCATCTGTGAAGTATGGCAGCGGCAGCATCATGTTGTGGGGCTGTTTTGTTGCAGGAGGGACTGGTCCACTTCACAGCATAGATGGCATCATGAAGAAAGAACATTAGAAATACTGAAGCAACATCTCAAGACATCAGCCAGGAAATTAAAACTTGGCCGCAAATGGGTCTTCTAAACAGATCATGACCCTAAGCATACTGCCAAATTCGTTAAAATGTGCTTTAAGGACAACAGAGTGAATGTTTTGGAGTGGCCATCACAAAGCCCTGAGCTCAATCCTATAGAAAATGTGTGGGCAGAGTTGAAAAAGCTTGTGCGAGCAAGACAGCCTACAAATCTGACTCAGTTACACCAATTCTGTCAGGAGGAATGGGCCAAAATTCCTGCAAACTCTTGTGAGAAGCTTGTGGAAGGATACCCAAAACATTTCTCAAAAAAAATTTCTCTCATTATTCTGGCATTTAGCAAATGTAAATGATTTAGGTAATCCTAACGGACCTAAAATAGTAAACGTTTAGTATGATTTACCATCAGACATTTAAAAAAAAAAAATGGTTATGTTCCTTTTTTTTAGAGTGTATGTAAACTTCTGGTTTAAACTCTATATGAAACAAAAATATCATACTACTAATATCAGTCTACAGACTAGTCAGAAATACCCAACTCAGGTTATACAGCATCAGCAGGATATATATAAAGAGTTTATTAGCAAAAAATGATAACTCCATTTATAGTAATTTTGAAAAAATAATGTTTTTATGTTGCATAATGAAGAAATTATATGGAAATTACATATGGAAATTACTAAAACTGGAGTTTTTGGTTTTCTGAAATGATGTATTACATTTAGTAGCCCTACTGAAGAGTTCAATTTCATAAAACTAGATTTAAGAAAAATTCAGTGCAGAAAAAAATACAGTATCACCTTTTTAAAATATAAGAATGGTAAGAGGTTAAATAATCATTGTGCAGAGATTGTCAATTTTACTGGCCACACCATGGGTTAAAACATAATCAACAGATATAGTGCTATATTCTAACTTATTATCTGCATTGAATAGGGCTTCCTGTACAGTAAGAGTAGAGGTGAACAAGGTGGCAGAGAATCTGTTAAAACTTCCTCAGAGAAAAGCTGTTGCTATTAAATATTGTTTACTTTATGTTTAACAGTGAAGAGATTGATCAAATAGGCCTATTCATGGAAGGTTTGCGAAGAAGGTTCATGCTAACTTGTAAAAGTATTTTGTAGTATTTTTAAAATACGAAAATACTGTATTTAATTTTGATACACTTGTGGCTGGTGTAGTTTGTTGTTTATTTTGATACACCTAAAATGGAGGTATTTGGTATTTTATTTTAAAATACATTTTAATGTATCTTTGCCAATCCCTGGGTGTACTGATATGAGTAACTTTTTATATTTTGTTGGTGATTTAGCCTCTGGCAGATGCACTGAAAAAGGCTCTTTCATCGCATCTTGAAGATGTGGCCCTGGCCTTGCTGATGACCCCCTCTGAATATGATGCTTTTGAGATGAAAAACGCCATGAAGGTCCTGACAGAATCTTCTGTTGTTTAACAAAAATCATTTCTACAATCAAAACTGCTCAATTTTGCTACTATTGTGATATTTTAACTGTCCATATGTTAGCATTAGCATCAGTTTGCACAATGCCATCCAGTGCTTTATTTAACAATATGTGTAATTGATGAACAGGGTCCTGGGACAACTGAGTCCACGTTAAGTGAAATTCTTGGGACCAGAACAAACAACGAGATCAAAGCCATGAAAAATTCTTTCAGAGCAGGTAACAAAACAGATCTGTATGAATGTTCTTCCTGAAAGCTGGCTGCTAACTTCAGTTATGTTGTACAGCCTATGGGGAGATGCTGGAGGAAAATATCAAAAGTGAAGTTAGTGGAAAATTTGAAACCGCCCTGCTTGCCCTTTGCCAGGTAAAAAGTGACACAGTGTTTATATTATAAGATAAGCAAGCTAAATATATTATGCACTGAATATGTGTCTCATTACGTTAGGCCACCAGACCTGAAGGCTACAACATCGACGATGCACTTGCGCAGACTGATGCAAAGGTACTGTTGCAAATTGCTAATAATATAATAATAATTGCTAAAATTGCTAATAACTGCTAATAATATAGCGTTTACTATAATTCAGTTACTATTGCAATGGGGTAAATACACACAGACTTTTAATTTTAATCAGCCAGCTCAAGTGACTCCAGTGAACTGTATGCCATTACAAAATCGCCATGTTTAAAATCTGATTTCTTTAAAAATCTGTGATCTTCTCTGCCTGATTGATATACGATATAAAGAGGGTATCAGACCAGTAGCACTGCATTAAAGTCCATTTTTCTGTGCCATGTAAAATATAGAAAATTTATTTTACCCCAGTAGTTTCAGTGCTGCTACTGTCTTCATTTTAGGCTTGAACAACTAAATGAATGTGTAAGTCTTTTTAACTGATTGTATTTAAATTATTGGATGCCCTTCCAGCTGCAACCCATCACTAGGAAACACCAATACACTCTCATTTACACACATACACTACGGACAATTTTGCTTACCCAATTCACCTATACCACATGACTTTGGACTTGTGGGGGAAACCGGACCACCCGGAGGAAACCCACGTGAACACGGGGAGAACATGCAAACTCCACACAGAAATGCCAACTGACCCAGCCGAGGCTCGAATCAGCGACCTTCTTGCTGTAAGGCGATCGTGCTACCTACTGAGCCACCGTGATGCCCCTAATTGTATAATTATTATAAAAAAATCTGTCACACTTTATTTTGATGGTCCGTTTGTTGAATTTAAGTTGATTTGTATCTACATGTCAACTAATTCACGTTAGATTATAAGTATGACTGTTAGGTTGGGGTTAGGGTTAGTGTAAGTTGACATGCACTTGCAAAGTTTCTTATAGTCAGTTAAATGTCTGTTTAGCAGCAGTATCAAAAGATATTAAGCAGACTCAAATGGACCATCAAAATAAAGTGTTACCGAAAAATCTGAGATACTTACTGTTTGTGTGGCTGTGAAGTGCTTCCTTTATTATATCTGATATATCAATAGTAGTTTTACAAACTTTACCTTTATCGTTTCTGTCATCTACTTTTTAACACACAGTGTTTGAAGACACCCAGTCTTTAAATTAATGATCCTGGCATGTTTGGCTTGGTTAATTTAAGCGATTGCCAGTTTATGAGCAGGAATAAAATGAAGACCTAAATGACCGAACCATAACAAAAGGCGTGAAACAATGGAATAAAACATATGGTTTGCAAAAATTACATTTTGATAAATGGAAACTAAAATTTAAAGCGACAAACAAAAACAACTGTTATTCACTTCGACAAAATATTAAAGAACCCCTATTTTGCATTATAAAATATCATATTTTGGTTTTTGGGGGTCTCAAACAACAGTCTGATATGCATGCCAGGTCAAAAAAACACTTCCATTGTCTTATAATATGCACTTATTTTTACCTAATTATCCCAATGACTCCCAAATGATTCGTTCAGCGATTCATTTGTTCCCAAACCCCTCCTTAGCACGAAGTTAATCTGCGCTGATTGGACCGATGACCCTATCTGTTTTGATTGGTCGACTGCGTTCAGCGTGAGATGGAGAGAAAAGCCCACCATGGCTATGAAGTAGCAGCCAGAGAGTATATGAGAGCCCAATGCAGGAATGCAATAAATCAATGCAGTTAAACACCAGCATATTACTCTACTCTTAAACCTAACCCCAACTAATAACAACAACACACGTTCAGTATTAATCCACACAAAGGCAAAAGTTGAACTATTTTGAAAATTGACCGCGTTCACATTTTACCGGATCTGGAACTACATATTTGGTGATGTACCGTGTTGACATTGATGTGTTCAGACAAAAGATTCAAACCCAACTCGATTCTTTTATTTGACTCTGAGTCAACTTATTTATTAAAGAATCAATAGTTTTAAACATGGTGCACTTTCAGATTTAAACCTCAGCTGGATGTCTTCATTCACTTAGTGCTGTGTTACACATTGCATGGAAGCTCATTTTCAAAAACACATAATAGGGGCTCTTTAAAATACCATGACTGTCAATGTCAAAATTCTGTGATATTTAAAAAATTTCAAGCCCTGAGGAAACCCTGCCATCACTCGTTCCTTACTACCTTTTGTTTCAACCCAGGCTCATTCTGAAAACGTACCTCTATCTACATTTCTGGAGAGCACCAAATACGTCTCAGGAGCTACATTTTTTTTTGCAGTTTTTGTTTCTCGAATTCACCAGAGGCCGCTGTGTACGCTTTTTGAGATCTCTAATTTCTGCTCTTCTCGCATAAATCCACCAGAGGCCGCTGTGTACGCTTTTTGAGATCTCTAATTTCTGCTCTTCTTGCATAAATCCACCAGAGGCCGCTGTGTACGCTTTTTGAGATCTCTAATTTCTGCTCTTCTCGCATAAATCCACCAGAGGCCGCTGTGTACGCTTTTTTGAGATCTCTAATTTCTGCTCTTCTCGCATAAATCCACCAGAGGCCGCTGTGTACGCTTTTTTGAGATCTCTAATTTCTGCTCTTCTCGCATAAATCCACCAGAGGCCGCTGTGTACGCTTATTGAGATCTCTAATTTCTGCTCTTCTTGCATAAATCCACCAGAGGCCGCTGTCGACTGACTGATCGACAGACCCACCGTCCTCCTTCCCTAAATCCAACCGATAGTGTAAATTATTTACTTGTTTATTTTATTTTTTGGCTTTTGCCTTACCTGCTTTCTGGAACTGTTCTTCGCCGGACTCGAACACCTTCGTCGCAGTCGACTCTGCGCTACGTCACAAGTCTGGCAACATACGCGGTAAGCCACTGGAGAAACTGGTAATAGTGGAAAAGCCGTCCATATGGAGGTATGCAGCACCTCGTAGCGTTCATCTTAAAGACGAACTGCAGCCATACGTACCTCTGGCTACATAATTCGCGATCTCTAGAAATGTATATAGGGGCATGTTTTACAGAATGATCCTATACTGATTTGTTCTTTTGTTTATTTATATAATAATAATTAGTAAATGCCAATCCAGTAGTGTCCAAACAAAGGCAAATCATTTTTTAGCAGAGAGTCGTAAAGTGTTATAGGAAAATTCCTGCCAATTTCAAAGTTTTTTGATTCAGTGGCTAATTCATATGAATTTGTATGATCGCATTTGTACATTTTAGTATGATTTTTTCATCCCCCAATGACGGTTGTGTTTGGGGGCCTTGTTGTGCGAATGAAATTGTACGAATTAGGCAGTTTTCCGCCAATAAATAAAATAGGTGTGTTTCCTCATGAGATCAGGCTGGAATAACTTAGTTTCGATGACTTTAAAAAGACCTTACAGCCCACATGAGACAAAAACATAGAGAGCCACTGCTAGTTATTTGATGTTGGATTGGTATGTCCTGGCCTAAACGTAGGAGCCAAAATAAGCAGGACAGTTGCCGTTCAGGGACCAGGAGTTTTTTAGGTTTGGACAAAGATAGCATCAAAGCATTGTGAACTGGTAGCCAGCAAAGCAAGCTGAACCTGTTAGCGTGAATGGATAGTTACAGGAATGCTAAGCCGTTAAGAAGGCTATTGTAACTGGTATGTTTGTATGGTTGATGATTAGACGCAAAATTGCAGTGGGAAGTAGTCTTGTAGTCTGATTGCAGTAGCCTTGAAAACATTGGAACCAAAGCAATGTAGTGATATTTTGATTCATCACACATGTCCCACCAAATAATGAGTGATAATTTGGTCTCAAAAATGATCACTATTGGTATTCATAATAATATTCATAATTATAAGATTTGAATCTCCTATTACTTAAAGTGAGTGGTACACCTTATCCTAAAATAACTAATAACTGAGGAAGTTTTGTTGTTAATGGATATCAGTTACAGAGCTCTAATGAAAATTACAATGTCATATACAGGAATACACTATGCCATGGTCATGGGATTGGTGGTATATTTACACTTCTGCTTCGATGGTGCAGTGATAAGAAAGAGCTGAATCTTTCTGAAACATCTTTCTGGTTCATTGAAGGTGAATGTCCTTAAGCTTTAAGCAGAGCAAAACGGAACTGTCTGGGACACGCTGATATGGATCTCTATAGGTGAGGTTTCTGAAGCTTTGAGCAATCTGGATGATCTGGAATGTGCAGAAACAGATCTTTTGAAGAGAAGTTACTGAAGTTCTTGAGGGAGGGTTGCTCTAGTTCCTCTTCAAAACTTTCCAAGTTCACTTGCTGGCCTCTTTGTTTTATAGTTACATTAGTTTAGTAATGTTTTATAGTTACATTTTTAGTATACATTACAACATGAATCACTAAAAAACAACAACAACCAACACACAACCACTCTTCTCTTTTTCGGAGAGAATGTTTTTATCCTTTCCCTGGATGCTGAGATTGTGAGAGACGTTTTCACAGTCCAAGTCCACAGTTAAAACCAAGTCTTAAATAACTTCCTGTGCATAATTAGTTTTCAGAACCAATTTTAGATTAACCTAGTCGTTGTGCTGAAAACATAATGACCATACGTCAGTGTTTCAGTACATATTTTGGATGTCTCCCTTATCTGACCCATTCAGGTTTTGCAGTCTCTTCTTATGTTCCGATGACTTGATTCAGGTGTGTTTGATTACCGAGAGATTGAAAATGTGTATTGTTGGTGTGCCTTCAGGAGCAGGGTTGGGAAACACTGCTATACATCCCTATGCAATGTTGAACTTTCCTTAGGCATTCATAAACACACAGTAATAACGAACATGCATACGTTGGAGTATCTCAAACGCTTACTCACTTATCTTTGGCGTAGCCCCTTCTTTATCAGGGGTTGCCACAGCAGAATGAACTACCAATTACTCTTGCTTACTCTAGGATATGTTTTACTGGCCGATACAATTCCAGCTGCAACCCAGCAGAGAGATTAAAACCCTCACAGCTGGAAACCCTCATACACGCTATGGAGTAGATTTGCTCCATTTTGTTTCCAGTTTGTGTAATGGAATATTCCCAGCAGCCACAGGACGTCAACTTGACGTCAGATTGACGTTGTACCCCAACATTGTGGGATGTTGCATTTTGTTTAGAAATGAAAATCGGATTGACGTCAGAACCAAACGTCAGGCTGACATCACTGTCCAATGTCCAACCTAAAATCAACCAATTATCAACCTCTAATAATGTTACAGCTTGACGTTGTGTGGACGTTACCACTATGACGTCTATCAGATGTTGGATTTTGGTTGCCGTACCTGACAAATAAATGTCAGTATTTGACCAATATGACCTTGGTTTAAGATGTTGGCTTGACGTTGGATTTTGGTCACTTTCCAACACAACCTAAAATCAACCTAAAATCAACCAAATATCAATGTCATTTGATGTTATTATTAGATGTCAAAATAACATTGTCCTTAGACGCTGGCTAGACATTGAATTTTGATCACCCGACATCACAACCTAAATCTAACCTAATATCAACGTCTTATGACGTTGTGTGCCTGCTGATTTTAGTGTTCCATGATTATGTCACTTTGTGCCTGAGGCACATGACAAAAATCAGTTTGGTGAGGCTAATCATTCACTTGATTGGGAAACAGGGCAAATGCTGATTAGGTTAATCTTTGGGGTTGCGTTTCCCTGTACTTAAAAAATACATTAATTTGTGGTCAGCGGCGGCCTTTCACACTTCCCAGTGGGAGAACAATAGACAAATGATTCATTCTCTGATCAATGCAACTGCATTTTTCATTCCTGTTGTCAGCTTGAAGAAATTCAATCCCTGGGTTAAAGTATAACTTTATCTAAAAATGGCATATGTTCATGTTTAAAGTGACACTTAGTGAGGCTTGAAATTTGCGAACTGAAAGTGTTGAGTAACAGTGATCACTACAGCATTATGATGAAGGGTGGGGTCTGATTATGTAAAGTGAGAATCTTCACGATTGTGTGGTTGTTCAGTTAAGGATGAGGTTTGTCTCGTTTATCCAGTGTTACATACATAACCACAGGGTTGCCGTTTTCAGTGTTGAATCTAGCAGATTCAGATTCCAGGTTTGACTGAGGTTGTAAATACAGAAAGGAAGGGGGACAAGCACTGAATCTTGAGGTACTCCCATAGTTAGTTGCTGTAATTCCTGATGTATCTGTATGTTGTTGCTGTTATTTTTGTTACTGGTACTATACTGAAGGCATCAATACATTTTAAAAGTGTGCATGATTTGTTAACCCCACTAATATCACACAAACATTGAAGAAACGTCTGGTAGACATTTATTGGAGTGTTTGCTCATCTATATTATTAGATGTTTCAGTACACTGTAAAACCCAGCAGTCAACTTTATCAAATGAAATGAGTGTAGTTAACTCAAAATTTACTGAAAGTTAATTCTACTCATGTGAAAAGAGTTTTGAACTCTGTGTTGAAGGTAATGAGTTAATTAAATACCTCATTACTTCAACTTAAATGGAGAAAGTTCACTCATCAGGATTAGTTTTTAAACTTAAATGGTTTGTTCCAATCGGTTTTCTCAAACCGTTTGAGTTACCTTAACTTTTTGGGTTTTACAATGTATGGACATTAAATAGACATTTAGAATATGTCTTTAAAGTACAGCAGACATTGTTTTCCAGACAAACACTTTTTAAATACATCTTGCAGACGTACATGTCACATATCTGTCTCCACATCTACCACTTTTCTAACTTAGCCAGTTTACTCAGTAACTCACCTGGTACAGGGTTGTACTTGGAATGCAGAGCATTTGGTATGAATTCAGAGAGGCATGGTTGGACAAAACGCCATAGAAAAATCTGGTAAAACAGCATCGTTGCTTGAGTTTATGTTTGCTCAGGGCAGGGTTCAGAGTGGGTGGTAGATTATTTACAAAGATAATGCATTAATCCTTTAGCTCCACCAATTGGTCATTTCATTTCTGAAAGCAACATGTACAATACATGCTGCCAGATTGTGTTAACCTATACGGGACAGCAAAACACACCCTGAGCAACATATTTTGAATTTTGTTCAAATGAAGTGCCATATTTTAACCAGCCTGTAAATGCACTCACTGTTTCTGACTTTGAATCGTTGTTTTCTCAGGCTCTATATGAGGCAGGAGAGCATCGGATTGGTACTGTTGTCTCAGTCCTGATTGATGTTCTTACAACCAGGAGCGATGCTCAATTGGTCAAAAGTAAGTGGAGGAAAATATCCATACACAAATTAACGTGAGCAAATGCAATTGACTTTATGTTTTTAGACACTAAGAGTTTAAATGTATCTTCAGCTTTCCAGTATTACGGCCAATTAAGCAAGAAGGGTTTTGCCAAAGCTCTTGAGAGTGAGCTGCATGGACACCTTGAAGAATGCCTGCTGACCATTGGTAAGGAAACAAGTGCTGGTTTTCAGTTAAATGAATGTGCGTGGGTGTGGACATGTTTAATGCTTCAGTAATGCAAATATCTGTGAAAGAAAAAGGAGCTGCGAGCTTGTTTTTCCAGATATAGGGTGGTTCCACTCATCATTTTCATGCAAAAGTTTATCACACATAGATAGGTACAAAGATACAATAAATCAAGCAGTATTTCTGACTTGAATTTGTGAGCCCCACAATCCCAAAAATCCTCACAGCATTCTTGTTCTTCATGTTTAGTGAAATCCGCCTGGAACAAACCTGCCTACTTTGCTGAAAGGCTCTACCTTGCGATGAAGGTAAAGTGAATGAATTCCATGACGTACTGTGAGCTCAGCATGTTTACTGTTCTCAGCTTTTATTTAAGACATTTTCCTTTTCATTATGTCCTTCTAGGGGTTAGGAACTAACAATAACACCCTGATAAGAGTCATCGTGAGCCGTTCAGAAATTGACCTGGCGAAAATCATGCAAGAGTACAGTACTATGTATGGCCAAACCCTTCAGGCGGCCATTCAGGTGAGCAGTTCTAAAGCTTTAACCAACCTTACGTCAACACAAATAAAAAATAAGATCACTTACAGCCTTTCTTGAATGTCATTTTCCTTCATATAATCACTTTAAAGAACCCCTATTATGGTTTTTTGAAAATGAGCTTCCATGCAGTGTGTAACACAGCTCTAAGTGAAGTGAAATATCCAGCTAAAGCTTAAATCTGAAAGTGCACCATGTTTAAAACTATTAAATCATCTATAAAAGAGTCGACTCATAGTGGTTCGAATGAATCGCCGAGTCTTTAGCTGTGCCGGCGTGATGTCGATATGGAACTCAAGCCCCGCCCTTTTGTTGCGCGCACAGACCCGGGAAAATTGAAACCCCCGGCCCCGCCCACAAACGCTGTAGGAAGAAAAAGAGAAAGACAAGCACTGTAGCAGATCCCAGTTTAAATTATGTTGCGAAGACGCTGTGCTCTGAAGTGTGAGGGAAAGTTAGTGTTATTTTCCCTACCCAAAGATGAGACTGTGAAGAGTCAGTGGTTGAAGTTTATTTTTGCAAAAATACCTCAGCATTATAGCCCCAGCCTTGTGTTGTGCTCCCCTCATTTTTCTGACGAGTGCTTCAACAATCTACACGCTTACAATGGGGGATTCATCGTTTGTTTAAGGAAGGATCAGAAAAGACTATTGATGTATGGGACTTTGTCAGAGCTTGACAGGAACTTTACAGTACACAGTTCATGGATCAGTTTCTTCCTCCATTTCACAAGTGTAACTTAAGTGCGATTTAAAATAGTTGCCTCCATGTTTTCTCTAGCTTGCAAATTATGTATTTAATTGTGTTTTGTAACCACTCCACGTGGCTTGTACTGTATCTGGTTAACTCTTTATATTCTCATATTGCGTCTAAAACCACACTGAAAACGTGACACATGCCGCTTTGTTTACTATTTTAAATGCGTTTGTGAGGTCGCGATGCCACTTGCTATGGCAACCGTCAGCCAGTATTACCCAAGTGCTGCGGTGAAGTTTCAAAATAGTTCAGCTTTTTCCACTGTGTGCAGGGTTGGCGCGTCCATAGAGGCGACCTAGGGGATTGCTCTTTGCTTTCGTCCGCGACAAACCCTGCATCATCTCTGCGCTCTGCCGCGACCCCCCGGCCTTTTCGAATTGAAGGCAGCATAACTTTTGGTTTGAGGGTGGCATTCTCATTGTTGGCTAGAGCTCCAGTTGAGCTTGCTCCGGCCCTGACTGTGTGGATTAATAGTGAATGTGTGACAGCAATATGCTGTTGTTTAACTGCATTGCTTTAATGCACTCCTGCACAGGGCTCACACATACACTCTGCACTCTGACTACTTCAACAATGTTGATAAGACGTGGTGGGCATTTCTCTCTGTCTCACGCTGAACACAGTCGAGCAATTGCAATAGACTGGGTCTTCGGACTAATCAGCTCAGATTAGCATCGCGCTAAAGAGGGGTTTGTGAACAAATGAATCGCTGAACAAATCATAAGGGAGTTGTTGAGATAATTAGGTAAAAATTAATGTATATCATAAGACAATGAAAGTGTTTTTTGACCTTGTTTGAATATCAGACTGTTTTTGGAGACCACCAAAACCAGAATATGACCTTTTATAATGCATAATAGGGGCTCTTTAATACAATTAAGGCCTTTCCTATTTTTTTTTTCCTTGTTGAATATTTCAGTCTTTTCCTTCTCATAATATACATCAAAGAAAATGTGCTAAATTATTGAAATCCTTTTTGATTTTACAGAAAGAAACAAAAGGGGATTACCAGAAGATGCTGCTGACAATATGTGGAGCTCACTAATCACCTCTGGATTTGGAAGCATGTATACATGATATTATTGTGTGATTATGTTCACTACATGTGTCCATTTAACATCCCCATGGTAGTTTATGAAAAGTGTCCCATTCAAAATGAAAATACAAGTCGTTGTGCTCACTGTAACTAATTGCTGTTCATTTACAGTACGATATTTCTTGCTACAACAGGAGTTCATTACAATTAAACGGATATGGCTTAAAATGATAGTTGTCATCATTTACTCATCCTTCACTTGATCTAAACCTTGTTCCTGTTGAACACAAAAGAAGATATGTTGAAGAAAGTTGGAAACCTGTATGCGGTTCATTCCGCTATTGCGACCCCTAATAAATAAAGGACTAAGCCGAAGGAAAATGAATGAATGAATGGAAACCTGTAACCATTGACTTTCATAGTGTTTTAAGGTTTGAGACCACTTGAGGGTTAGTAGATAGTGAATAAATTTTCATTTTTGGGTGAACTATCCCTTTAAATCAGGGGTGTCCAAACTCGGTCCTGGAGGGCCGGTGTCCTGGAGAGTTTAGCTCCAACCCTAATCAAACACACCTGAACCAGCTAATCAAGCTCTTACTAGATACTAGAAACTTCCTGGCAGGTGTGTTGAAGCAAGTTGGAGCTAAAGTCAGCAGGACACCGGCCCTCCAGGACAGAGTTTGGACACCCCTGCTTTAAATGGATTGAAACTGCTGTATACTTGCTGTATCTTTAATATGTGACAGGGAAATAACATAGCATGACAACTCAAGGCAAGAACACTCTTGACCTCATCTGTCTACTGTAATAATAAAATAATCAATGCTCATCCAAACCCTGTGCCATTTTTTTATTTGCTGTATCTTACAATATCGTAGTTAGCTTTTTTTTAATCTATCATTTTTATTTTAACTATATAGTTTATTAGGTGGTGAGTTCAGCAAACACACTAAATGAAAGATTATGAGAGGTTTTGCAGACAGGTACAACCAGAACAACCTGGTCTGAGCCCTCCACGCATTTTTTTTTTTTTTTTTTGCTGGGTGTGGACAAGGAATAAAAGGGGGTAAAAAATCTGCTCCCAACTCTCACAGGCTTCACAGAGGAACAGGTGAGTTTTTGTAAATGCATTTTACTGCTTGTTCTCATCTGCTTGTCTTAATATGTGACCCAGGATCCCAAAACCGTTCATAAGTATCAGTTTTTTATTATATATGAAGTCAAATAAATAAGCTTTCCATTGATGTGTGGTTTGTTAGGATAGGATAATATTTGGCAGAGATACAACTATTTGAAAATCTGTAATCTGCGGGTTTAAAAAAATCCAAATACTAAGAAAATCACCTTTAAATATGTCTAAGTTAAGCTCTTAGCAATCCATATTACTAAGTTTTTATATATTTATGCTAGGAAATTGACCAAATATCTTCATGGAAGATGATCTTTACTTGATTTTCAAATGATTTTTAGCATAAAAGCAAGGCTACTGGCAAAAATATACCCATTTTTTTTTTGTCTTTTGTGCTCCAGTGTCACATATTGACAACATTTTTTTAATGAAGCTCTGTTCCTAATGAATTGTCATGACCAAGATTAATGTATCTGGACACTTTTGGGCATTGCTGATCATACACTTTAACATATACAATTTTTATAGCTTCTTCAAAGTTTGCAAGATGACTTTTTTCCAGAAATTGTTCCATCACGTCAATGACGACACGGTAAAAAAAAAAAACAGATTTTCATTCATTATGGTCATTCAAAAAGATAATAAAGGTGATAATAATTGGTCTTATGTGTTGCTTTATGTTCTATCTCAGGGTTTTAAAGCTGCCCCTGCTATTGAGACAGGATACTTTGGAACAGTCAAGGCTGATCCAAACTTTAATGCCCAAAATGATGCTGCAAAATTAAAGAAAGCCATTGAGACCAAAGGTAAAACAGAGATGCTCTGGTGAATGCAAAGTTAACACATCCTCACATATTCCTTTATAATGGTGTTATCAGGAAGAAATTAGAAAAATATATTGCAAATAAATGGAGGACAACATTTCTTGTGTCAGTAAATTGTCATGAAACCACCCTCTTTCAGCACAAGTCTACCTCAGAAATTTGGTGCAACTTAAATGGATGTAGAAAGCTAGGTAAGGGAGTGGGTGTGACGGCAGGAGAGAAAGAAAACAGTGACTCTGACTCAGAGGTAACACCTGAGGAAATGCAGGTTTTTAATATTTAAAGAGTGCTTATTTAGACAATTAGACCAGGCCGGTGTTCCTGCAGAGTTTAGCTCCAACATGCCTCAACACACCTCCTTGAAAGTTTGAAGTATGCCTGTTAACAAATGCCCATGATCATAAAATTATCTTTACAATAACAGGCAGTTGAGAATTGATTCATGGATGTCTCTTAGGATATTTTTAGTAAAACATTCAGAAAGTTAACCAAGAATGGTCAGCCGTGTACAACAGTGTGCACTTTCCTGACAAGCCTTTACAATACCCCCGATATCAACGTACATCGTGGAGATGTCTATTTGATGTTTGTGTTTACATCTGGAAGACGTATTTTAGAGCATTTGATCATTTACAAAACGTCTACTACACGTCAATGACAATCCTTGCTAATACCCCCAAGAGCGGATGTACATCACGGAGACGTCTATTTGATGTTCGTGTTTACATCTGGAAGACGTATTTTGGAGGACATGCTCATTTTCAAAATGTCTACTACACGTCAATGATAAGCCTTGCCAATACCCCCCGATAGCACACGTACATTGCAGAGACGTCTATTTGATGTTTGTGTTTACATCTGGAAGACGTATTTAATAGAGCATTTGCTTTTTTCAAAATGTCTACTACACGTCAATGACAACCTTTGCCAATACCCCTGATAGCAAATGTGCATCGCGGAGACATCTATTTGATGTTTGTGTTTACATCTGGAAGACGTATTTTAGAGCATTTGCTAATTTTCAGAACGTCTACTACACATCAATGACAATCCTTGTCAATGCACCTGATAGCAGATGTAGATCCCGGAGATGTCTATTTGATGTTTGTGTTTACATCTGGATGCTGTATTTTAGAGCATTTGCTTATTTTCAAAACATCTACTTCACGTCAATGATAAGCCTTGTCAATGCCGCTAATAGCACATGTACATCGCTGAGACGTCTATTTGATGTTTGTGTTTACATCTGGAAGACGCATTTGCTCATTTTCAAAACGTCTACTACACGTCAATTTCCGAACGTTAAATAGACTTTTAAAATTTTTTTGTCTTTAGAATGTTTTAAATTTAGAATTTTCTTTTTAAAGGCGTTTATCAGACCTTTGAACACATGCAGATGTTTTCGACACCGAGCGATCTTTAAAATTAAAATAACATTTTTTAGATGTTAATTTCAGTCTGTTAGTTTTAAGAATATCAATTAGCTAGTCAGTGTGTTCAAAAACAGTGACACAATTTGCCTTAAGAAAATATAAAAATGATATAAAGCTTGCAGTTTGTCATTTTCGCCTAAATCGATCAACGATTGTTTTCACGTCACCTCATACTTTAGTTACTCATCAAATATTGACCAATCAAATGCTCTTTAGCATCTGACATGCCCCACCCCCATCAAGACGCTTCTCATTTGCTTTTCATTTGATGTATTTGAGCTCAACCGCTCTCACTGGCAGAGCTGTGATAAATACCTAACGCTATTGGCTGTTTTTTTAAAGTGGCGGAGCTACTCTATGTCCCACCGTCTCTTAATACTTCAGTTGACATTACGTCAAACATCGAATAAAAAAACTCACATTTCAAAGCACTTCATGGGACCTTTAAAATACATCTTGCAGACGTGTGTGTGCTGCATCTGTTTTGAGAAGATACTATAATTTAGGGTTGGGCAGATAGACGATGCCATCATCCATCGCCGATGGCCGATAGACATTACGATGCTGAGCCGGCATCACCGATCCTCCGCCCCGCCCTCGTCGCAAACCCGCTCCTGAAAAATACACACTCAGGCCTTGTTTACACTAATGACCCAAGTCCACCCCAAGTTTTTATCTAGCATTTCTGAACAGCCCTCCATCCACTGAAAACGCACATCAAGTGACCACAGACACACACACTTTTATGTGCTCGTCTGAGCTCCAGAGAACAGTGCACGTCGGACAGTTTATCAAGGATGTATCGCTGGATCGTGTCTCACTATAGTTGTTAAACGTGATATTTAATTAATCTTGTCTCTATCCAGGGCTTAATTTGTGCCCGAACACGCCGGATCCGGATCCTCTGAAATCTGATCCGGCACCTTATTTTACCGATCTCCCTCCTCAACCACCCTCCTCCCCTGTCCGCTGTTCATTTTCACTTTCTTCCGCGACTCTCCAACCCTCTTCACTTTCGTCCGCGACACCCCAAAGCCTCTCACTTTCTTCCGCGAGACCCCAGAGCCGCTCACTTTCTTCCGCGAGACCCCAGAGCCGCTCACTTTCGTCCGCGAGACCCCTGCGCTGCTCACTTTCGTCCGCGACACCCCTTCGCCATCCACCGCACCAAATGACTGACACGGATCTGCCTACTCATGCCAGAGTCCCGCGGAAAAAGTGATTGACAGGTGGTAATTTGTGTGTAACTTATCTTTATTTATTTATGATTTGGTTATGGGTAAAACAAAGACCAGGTAGTTGAAACAGTAGGCTACAAATAATTAATTCATAAATAATTAATTCACCTCCCCTATGAAGACGATGCCATCGTCCATCGCAATGTTTCACATTAGACATCGTACGATGCTAAATTGGTCAACATCGCCCAACCCTACTATAATTCCAGCAAGCAGTTCTGGAGAACTGAACACAAGACTAAATGTTAAACTGCTGTGTCTGCATCTGACACATGATTTAAAGGTGCCAAACAATCAAAATTGCTTAATCATTCATTAATTTTCTTTTCGGCTTAGCCCTTTTAATAATCAGGGGTTGCCACAGTGGAATGAACTGCCAACTTATCCAGTATGTTTTACGCAGCGGATGCCCTTCCAGCCGCAACCCACTGGGAAACACACACAAACTCTTGCACACACTCACATACACTATGGCCAATTTGCCCAATTCACCTGCACCGCATGTCTTTGGACTGTGGCAAAATTGCTTTAAGGAAACCTTCAAATGTATGTCAAACGTTCAATGAACTTTTTTGCCATGCCAATCTGTGAGCAAAAAATAATATCTCTTTTAGACTACGCAATGGTTATGGTTAGAAAGAGGATTAGGTTCAGGCTTAGTTGCTTATAATTGTGCACAACTTATTGTTATCCCTACAATACTGTAATTACATACAACATGTGTAACAAGGGCAGCGTAAGACAGAGAGTTTCCACTGTTTCTTGCACTATTTTATTTGTGCTAATTTATGCCCATTAATTTTTGTGATATTGTTCAGGTGAAAACTTGTTATCTGGCCTTTCTCTGTTTTCTTCTTATGAAGGTGTGGATGAAGCCACTGTTATAGAGGTACTGGCAAAGAGAAGCAATGCACAAAGACAGCAGATTAAAGCGGCTTATCAGCAGAGTGCAGGAAAAGTAAGCATGTTTTTGAGTGGATGTGTATAGTAGATGGTTATATAGTAAAAGTGGTCACATTTTACAACAAGATTTCATTAGTTAATCTATTTGCTGACATATAATGAACAATACAGCAGTTATTAATCATAGTCATTACATACATTTACTAATGCATTATTAAAATCCAAATTCATGCTTGTTAACATTAGCTAATGCACCAAGATTTAACATAAACTAACAATGAAATACTTTATTTTCTTTAAACTAACGTTAACAAAGATGTGAACATTAACTATTACAACCTTATTGTAAAATGTTACCTTCAAAGTACATTTCTATAGCAAATATTGTGGCTGAAGCCGTCAAACTGTCCGCCACTCCAGAAGGACCGCCACTCCAAACACACATGTAAATAATCAGATTTTGATGAATGATTACCAAAGCATTTTTTTTCATCGGATTAAATTGCACAGACTAAAGAATAACAATGTGCGCTAGCAAAATAAACATTTTATATTTTGATTTCACATGGACTTAGAATATTAAGTTGCATTATAAGCTTTTGTTTCTATTAATTTCCAGCCTCGAACAGTTGAATTGAAAAGGGCTCTTAAGACAGATGCACACATAAAACAGTGTGAACACCAAAACATGTGTTAGTTTAAACCATTTAGGACGTAATTAAACATTCAAATATATCTCAAGAACTTATTTTGAGTTATAAGGACTCACCTACTGTATGTCTAGAATAAATTTTTTAATGGTGTACCGATGTGAGTAACTTTGTATATTTTGTTGGTGATTCAGCCTCTGGCAGATGCACTGAAAACGGCTCTTAAGTCACATCTTGAGGATGTGGTCCTGGCCTTGCTAATGAGCCCCCCTGAATATGATGCTTCTGAGATGAAAAAAGCCATGAAGGTAAATAAACAGGTTTGGATCAGGTGAAGGAAGCGTAAATGATGACCGAATTTAACTTTTTGTGTGACTTATCACTTTAATAAATGAAAATACCTAAATGTACTTACCTGTTTACTTGATTAATACTCAGGGTGTTGGGACAAAAGAGAATGTCCTGAATGAAATTCTGGGGACAAGAACAAACAAGGAGATTACGGCAATGAAGAATAGTTTCAAAGAAGGTAACTAGAAGGACATAAATACTACATCCCAAAGCAAATATACTGTATGTGTATGCTGCTATACCTTTTTCTGTTGTGCAGTATATGGTGAGATGCTGGAGGAAGATTTAAAAAGTGATGCTAGAGGAAATCTTGAAACTGTCCTGCTTGCCCTTTGCAAGGTACAAAATTGCATATTCGCTGTCGATTTAATTTGTATGAGTATTGCATAGATCAATATTATGTGTATTGCATTGACAATTTCATATTTATATCTCATAAGGCAACCAGAAGTGAAGATCGTAATATTGATGATGGACAGGCTAAAAGTGATGCAAAGGTAAAGACATTTCACTTATTTACTTCTACATTTACATGTATATATATTTTTGAATATTCAACTTTGACCATATATATATATTCTTTTTGGCTTAGTCCCTTTATTAATTCGGGGTCGCCACAGCGGAATGAACCGCCAACTTATCCAGCACGTTTTACGCAGCGGATGCCCTTCCGGCTGCAACCCATCTCTGGGAAAAAAAAATAAATAAATAAAAAAAAATATATATATATATATATATATATATATATATATACTGTATACACACACACACACACATTCACTGGTCATTTTATTAGGTACACCTTACTAGTACCCCCTTTTGCCTTCATAACTGGCTTAATCCTTCATGGCATAGATTCAACAAGGTACTGGAAATATTCCTCAGAGATTTTGGTCCATATTGACATGATAGCATCACACAGTTGCTGCAGATTTGTCGGCTGCATATCCATGATGCGAATCTCCCGTTCCACCACATCCCAAAGGTGCTCTATTGGATTAAGCTTTGGTGAATGTGGAGGCCATTTGAGTACAGTGAACTCATTGTCATGTTCAAGAAACCAGTCTGAGATGATTCGCTCTTTATGACATGGCGCGTTATCTTGCTGGAAGTAGCCATCAGGAGATGGGTACACTGTGGTCATAAAGGGATGGACATGGTCAGCAACAATACTCAGGTAGGCTGTGGCGTTGACACGATGCTCAATTGGTACAAATAGGCCCAAAGTGTGCCAAGAAAATATCCCCCACACCATTACACCACCACCACCAGCCTGAACCGTTGATACAAGGCAGGATGGATCCATGCTTCCATGTTGTTGACGCCAAATTCTGACCCTACAATCTGAATGTTGCAGCAGAAATCGAGACTCATCAGATCAGGCAACATTTTTCCAATCTTCTATTATCTAATTTTGGTGAGTCTGTGCGAATTGTAGCCTCAGTTTCCTGTTCTTAGCTGACAGGAGTGGCACCCAGTGTGGTCTTCTGCTGCTGTAGCCCATCCGCCTCAAGATTGAATGTGTTGTGCGTTCAGAGATGCTCTTCTGCATACCTCGGTTGTAACGAGTGGTTATTTGAGTTACTGTTGCCTTTCCATCAGCTGACACCAGTCTGGCCATTCTCCTCTGACCTCTGGCATCAACAAGGCATTTGCACCCACAGAACTTTCGCTCACTGGATATTTTCTCTTTTTCGGACCATTCTCTGTAAACCCTAGAGATGGTTGTGCGTGAAAATCCCAGTAGATCAGCAGTTTCTGAAATACTCAGACCAGAGCATCTGGCACCAACAACCATGCCACGTTCAAAGTCACTTAAATCACCCATTCTGATGCTCGGTTTGAGCTGCAGCAAATTGTCTTGACTATGTCTACATGCCTAAATGCATTCATTTGCTAACATATGATTGGCTGATATGAAATTTGCGTTAATGAGCAGTTGGACAGGTGTACCTAATAAAGTGGCCGGTGAGTGTGTATATATATATATATATATATATATATATATATATATATATATATATATATATATATATATATATATATATATATATATATATATATATATATATGTATGTTTGTGTTACTAATTGTTATTTTAAACTTTTTGAACCACTGGAAGCGTCGACAATATCAGAATTACCAGAAATACTTTGTGTTATTATTCAAAACTGTTTAATCAAAGTCCTTTGTTTTTACAGAAGGTTTATCTTGGAGACTCAATTCTAACTGCAATTCTAGAATCATATATAACAGTTGTGTCGATTGTGTTGATGTTCAACAAGTTGTCAATTTATCATTTTGAAACAACATGAAATTAGCATAGTTTGTTGCATTTCACTAAATATCTGACCTCTCAACACCTTGCCAGTCACAATCATGTATTGCAGACTGCTATCAAGATTGTAAGCGCACAATGTATCTCTGATCTTGTGTTGTTTCAGGCTCTGTTTGAGGCAGGAAAGAATCGGATCGGTACAGTTTGCTCAGTTCTGATTGACATCCTCACAAACAGGAGTGAAGCTCAGCTTTGCAAAAGTAGGATATCTGACTTTAAATGTGTCATAGTGGTGAAGTTCTGCTAATGTTTACTGAGGAGCTAACAGTGTTAATTAAAATCCACAGTTTTACAATATTATAGCCAATTTAGCAAAGATGGCTTGGCTGAAGATCTGGAGGGCGAGCTGAGTGGACACTTTGAAGACTGCATGATGACGCTGGGTAAATATACTGTACACATTTATTTTATTTTCTTCTGTGTACTGTATTAGTGTTGGTGTGAAAAACAGAAACTAGACAAATGCTTCACTGTCCATCTGAATGAAGGAGGCTTCCTAAAACTTGCCAACAAAACAGGCTTGTTTTTCCAGCTTTGCATGTTCAAGTTGTTTTCATTCATGTGCAGAATGTATGCGAGAGTAAATAAATGTAAAACATGTTTAAATTGTGTTTAAACAGTGTAATATCTCTTTTATGTTTTAGTGAAGGCTGCTTGGAATAAACCTGCCTGCTTTGCAGAAAAGCTCCAACATGCTATGAAGGTAAAATTTCAGAGGAAGAGGTTCATTCATTCATTAATTCATTCATTTATTCACTCTAAAAAAATTGTTGCTGCAATAATTTTTTTTAGTTCAATCAAATTAACTTTTGTAGTCATCTCAACTAACGTCAAACAAACTGACATAAACATGTTCAACTAAAAATGCAGTTGAAACTTACTAAAATAAGTTAAAGTAACATAAAATATTGTCATGACTTTTTGTCATATTTTTAGTGTTCATTCATTCATTTAGATCCATTTTGTGAACGAATCTAGTCAAAGTTCAAACCTTTTTAATTATTTTAAGTTTTATTTTGTGATTAATAATAATAATAATAATAATAATAATAATCAGGGTTTTCTGTGTGGAGTTTGCATGTTCTCCCCATGTTGGCGTGGGTTTCCTCCTGGTGCTCCTGTTTCCCCCAAAGTCCAAAGACATGCGCTATAGGTGAACTGGATGAACTAAATTGGCCATAGTGTATGAGTGTGTGTGTGAATGTGAGAGTGTATGGGTGTTTCCCACTACTGGGTTGTGGCTGGAAGGGCATTCGCTGTGTAAAACATATGCTGGAATAGTTGGCGGATGGATTAAGTCCAGTTTAGACTAAGCAAAACCCTCAATCGCTTGCCTGAATTTAGAAATTTGTTTTAAATTTGTTATTTACTTAAAAACAAACTAGTCACACTTTATTTTAAGGTTCAGTTCTTGTTATTAACAATCCATTAACTACAGAATGACTTTTGCCTCAATAAACTTTTAATTTGCTTCTTATTAAGGCAAGGCAAGTTTATTTATATAGCACATTTCATACACAATGATAATTCAAAGTGCTTTACATAAACATGAATAAAAGAAACAAGTATAAGAAAATAAAATCAACAAAGAATAAAAATGATTAGATTAAAATGTGTTAAACAGGTTTTAAAAGAATGAAAAAGAAAAGACAGACATAATAGTGCCAAAAAGGGAAAATTCTGTCATGATTTACTCGCTTGTTTCAAACCTGTTTGAGTTTCCTTTTCTGTTGAAAACAAAAGAAATATTGAAGAATGCTGTAAAAAAAAAAAAAAACTCGTTTGACTTCCATAGTATTTTTCGCTCCATCAATGAATGTCAATGGCTGGTTTTTTGTACAGAATATCACTATTGTTTTCAATAGTGAAAAGGAATTCACAAAAGTTCCGAAAAACCACCATGCGAGTAAATAGTGAACTATCCCTTTAATAGTTAGTGAGGTAGTGGTCATTATGACCATGCATAACAAGCAAAGATATATTCATTCATTCATTTTCTTTTTGGCTTAGTCCCTTTATTAATCTGGGGCCGCCACAGCGGAATAAACCGTCAACTTATCCAGCACATGTTTTACACAGCGGATGCCCTTCCAGCTGCAACCTATCTCTGGGAAACATCCATACACACCCATTCACACTCATACACTACGAACAATTTAGCCTACCTAATTCACCTGTACCGCATGTCTTTGGCCTGTGGGGGAAACCGGAGCACCCAGAAGAAACCCGAATGCGGGGAGAACATGCAAACTCCACACAGAAACGCCAACTGACCCAGCTGAGGCTCGAATCAGCTACCTTCTTGCCGTGAGGCGACAGCCCTACCTACTGCGCCACTGAAAAGTGTTCCCAAAGTAAGGCCCAATCCCAATTCTACCCCTTAGCCCTTCCCCTTGTTTTGCGCGTTCATGTGAAGGGGCAGGGTGTCCAAATTCTCTTTAGCTTGAAGGCGTAGGGCTAAGGGGAAGGGGTAGATACCCCTTGAAATGGAGATTTTGCAGGACCACACTCGAAACCAAGGAGTAAGAAAATTTCCCAGAATACACCAGCCACAATGACAGCATGGCTGCACACGGAAGCCAGGAGATGCACAAATTAGTATGTTTTGTCATTATTACGAATTTTTACAACAAACAAGCATGTGTTTTAATATATTCAAATGGAATTTGTGTTTTATGCTCATGCTTTAAAAAAAAAACAAAAAAAAAAACCGCTAAAATAAAAAAAAGCTAAATTTCGCTATCTATAATGCCTAATCATAACTCCTTTACAGCAGTCCCACAAAATTCTGACACTCGATGGCACTCGAATACCCTGTCAGAAAAGTCTAGTGGCTGGGAATGACCTTTCTACAGTGTCTGCTATCATGTTAATGCTGTTTTCTTGTGTTTACATAGATGAATATGGCCACTGTGTAAATGCACAGTACAGTTACGAGCCACATTATATCGTTATGATAACATGATAACGTTGCCTTCAGTGATTTCCTGAAGATAAATACCAAAAATAACGCAAATGGAATAACTAAAGCAGTCGCGATCATCTGATCTCATATGAAGCAAGAGATCGCGATGATATATAATGATGTGTGCAGGTGCTGTAGTGCTGTCCTATTTCTTAGGGGTAAATTTTAAAGCCTTTCCCCTTCACAGTCTGTTTCAAGGGGAAGCGGAAAGGGTACAAAAATAGAATTGGCATTGGGCCTAACTTTCTTGCAAACTCTTTTAGGCTGTTTGTTACATCATTTTACAGATGATTGCTACTTTATGAATAATTCACATCTGTAATATGGCCTTTCCTTATAGGGTATGGGAACTGACGATGACACACTGATCAGAATCATTGTGAGCCGTTCGGAAATCGACCTGCTGAAAATCATGCAGGAGTACAAAAGGATGTACGGCAAAACCCTTCAGCAGGCCATTCAGGTGAGTCTCTGAAACTCATAACAGGTTAAAACACTTTTAAATAACGTTTCACATGATGTGTTTGCAGCTGCATGTCTAAATAAAAAAGTGTCTTCTGTGTTTGACTTCTGCAGAGTGAAACAAGTGGAGATTATGAGAAGATCCTGCTGGCCCTCTGTGGCACTCAGTGAACTACAAGCTTCATTCAGCCGAATAAACACATCATTTTAAACATGTCTGATACTTAACCTCACTTAACACACGTAATCTCTTCTGGTTGTGGCCCTTGAGGAATTTTACATTAAAAAAATTAAATGTGCTGTGTAATTTGCTTTCTTTGACCAGTATATTCAGCAGAACACTCAAAGGTGGTTTAAAGAAAGACTCCCCTAGAGTTAACAGTTCAGTTCTACCATTTCTTAATCCATTCGGCCAATCGCAGAGTCTAGCAGGAACACTTTTAGCTTAGCTTAGCATAAATCATTAAATCCGATTAGACCATTAGCATCTCACTCAAAAAGTTTTGATAATTTTCCAATTTAAAGCTTGAGGCTTCTGTAGTTACATCATGTACTAAGACTGACAGAAAATGAAAATGCTATATTCTAGATCAGGGATGGGCAAACTCAGTCCTGGAGGGCCGGTGTCCTGCACAGTTTTGCTCCAACACTAATCAAACACACCTGAACATGCTAATCAGTGTCTTCAAGATCACTAGAAATCTATCATAGATATATACACTAGATGTCGCCTACCTACTGTTGTCTATTAGAAGGAATGCGTCAATAGAGCCGCCATTTTAGTACAGGGTAGCGGTCCTTTGAAATGAATGCAGGACTAAGGTGAAGTGGAGGACTGTGGCCATCCAAAGCCAGAGATATACACATATACACATATATCTATGATTGGGAGTTTTCCCCGGTGGTCAGTATGCAAATATTTTTTTAAATTACGAAATATTATAATTTTACATCACTTTTCTACATTGATGGATGTGACCGCACGGGCATTCCTGACAAAGAGCGTGTGTTTGTGTGCATGGAAATGTATTATTCTCTCTCCCTGTTTAATTTGATCTAATCCATGTCCTGAAACACACCCCCTCTCCTGCTTTCACTTCTCATTCTGACGGAGGGAGCGATTCGTTTGTGAATGAATCTCCGTTATGAACGACTCGTTCACTTAGCTAACAATAATACAAGTTTCTGGCACCGCAGCGTCTTCTTGTCATATTTCATAACATTGTTTGCTTATTTTTTTCAACAAAACTAGCATAAGCTTAGAATTTAGCGCGAGTTGATGCTACTTTGCCTTATGGTCACTGCAGTAAGAGACTGTATTATCATCAATAACGTGACTTGTTAAGCACAAAAGTTCATAACATACAAAAACATAAAAAACGAAATCTTACCTATGAACTGTTCTGCTTTGTGCTTTGTTTTCTTTGTTTGCTCGTTACTACACCCGTACACATCGCTAAAGTCCAGCATCTTCACATTTTCACACTGTCTTGACTAGTGCGGTTGAATGACGTTTGTCATCGGAGCACTGTACCAATGTGGCGGCGCTATTCACACATCTTTAGGGTCCCTATGCGATATCTAGTGTATATATCTATGGAAATCTATAAGCAGGTGTGTTTGATTAGAGTTGGAGCTAAACTGTGCTGGACACCGGCCCTCCAGGACTGAGTTTGCCCACCCCTGTTCTAGATCAATGTGTATAGGAACTATACTCTCATTCTGGTGTAATAATAAAGTAACTTTATTACTTCACCAATGATATTACGCAGTGCCTGAAAATCTTGCAAACATGGAGACATTTGTGAAAGACAATTCAGAACTATTTTCAGGCACTGTGTAGGCATTATTACTATTATGGATTATTTTGAAGAAAGCTGAAAACCTGTAACCATTGGCTTCCATAGTAGGAAAAACATACACTATGGAAGTCAATGGTTGCAGGTTTTCAGCATTCTTCAAAACATGTTCTTTTGTG
This sequence comes from Danio kyathit, assembly GCA_903798195.1. Taxonomy (NCBI): domain Eukaryota; kingdom Metazoa; phylum Chordata; class Actinopteri; order Cypriniformes; family Danionidae; genus Danio; species Danio kyathit. The sequence goes on along the minus strand of LR812523.1, from coordinate 75,591,534 downwards.
TTTTCAAGAGTTCACACTTAGCTGATGATCAATAAAGCGTAATTGGCATGCTGTCCCGGGAGAGAGCCCTGAGCTCGTATATCCTCGAGCCCGGGGCTCCCTCCTGTTATAAGGGCGAGAGGGAAGTTTGAGCTCAGGAAGGTCTCGAGAACTCCCCCGCTTATCGCCGTGTGAAAAGTGTAAACTAAAGTTGTCTTAGGCAATAATTTGGTTTAGTCGATTGGCTATGGTGTATGTTTTTGGACGGTGGGAGGAAACCGGGGAACCCGGGGGAAACCCACGCGAACACAGGGATAACATGAAAACTCCGCACAGAAACGGCAACCGGCTCAATGGGAGGTTGAACTGGTGGCGTTCTTGCTGTGAGGCAACAGTGCTAGTCACTGGGCCGCCATGTCGCCCTATAGGAAAGGGTGGAAGTAGGGGTGGAAGGAGGGGGGAACTTCGAGACGAAGATAACTGGAGTGAAATCTCTGGATATTTATAGTGTGTCCGTAATCATCTAATAGGGCAGATTACGGAGCTGATAAGGTGCCAGCCGTGTTGATCATAAGCACGTGATCCTCTCGAAATTAGTTTATAAATAAACCACACTAAAAGAAGATAGAAACTCATAATAAATATTTTAAACAAATAAAGATTGACGGCACGGTGGCTCAGTGGTTAGTACTGTCGCCTCACAGCAAGAAGGTCGCTGGTTCAAGTCCTGGCTGGGCCAGTTGGCAGTTCTGTGTGGAGTTTGCATGTTCTCCCTGTGTTGGCGTGGGAAAGAAAACAGACCTTAAACGCGCCGATTTTGCAATGACATACAGTTCACCGGAGCGGCTTAACCAACGTTACTGACTAATTAAAAGGCCTTTAGCATATGGTTTGTGTCATGAAGTGCTGCTCTTACAGACACACACACACACACACACACACACACAGAGAGAGCACGGACACACCCAATCAGAGTAACGTTAACCTATTTTGCTCACCAGATCTGTTGCGGATAAAGGCTAAATAATTAATTTTGACAAAAGAGAGTTATAGAGATGTATTGCGTTGTATTTTAAAGTTATATTGTCAAAGAAAACAGCCAGGAATCAATAATAATATTAATAATAATAATAATAATATTAATAATAATAATAATTCCTTACATTTATATAGCTCTTTTCTGGACACTCAAAGCACTTTACACATAGGGGGGGAATCTCCTCATCCACCACCAGTGTGCAGCATCCACCTGGATGACGCGACGGCAGCCATTTTGCGCTAGACCGCACACCACACACCAGCTGATTGGTGAAGAGGAGACAGAGTGATTAAGCCAATTATGATATGGGGATGGTTAGGAGGCCATGATGGACAGAGGCCAGTGGGCAGATTTGGCCAGGATGTCTGGTTTAAACCCCTACTCTTTTTCAAAGGACATCCTGGGATTTTTAATGACCACAGAGAGTCAGGACCTCAGTATAACGTCTCATCCGAAAGACAGTGCTCACTGAGCAGTATAGAGTCCCTGTCACTATACTGGGGCATTAGGACCCACACAGACCGCAGGTTGGGCGCCCCCTGCTGGCCTCACTAACTACACATCCGGCAGCAATCTAGCTTTCCCATGTGGTCTTCCCATCCAGGTACTGAGCGGGCGCAGCCCTGCTTAGCTTCAGTGGGCGACCATGTGAGAGTTGCAGAGAGCTAGCTGCCTAATATCAACCTCTGCATGAACATATGACAGTTGAGCTGAGTGATTTAACACGATAAATTAACATAAGCTGTAACTAAACATACCTCATGCCACTTCTGAGTGGAGATAAATAAATGTGTAATCTGCATCCTGATGCCAGTTTGAACATGCCTTGTGCTGTTGTTGCCCAGCAACGCACACAGTAAACAATCTGGGGCTCGCGTTTTCAAAATAAAAGCCCCACATACATAGTAAGTGAAATATATGCTTAAAATAACTAAGGGAGGAAATTTATCATTGTCTCACTAGAAAACGTTTGGCTTATCAAACGCAGCCTGAATCATGCATATTATCGATCTCAGAGCTTTTTTTATGATCTCAGAGCTGGATATGAGTTGGTGCGCTCTTGATAGCGGCTGCTCATCAGGTCCGGATGAATGACCTAAAGTAGGCTTACAGTATATGCAAATGAGGAGGGTATGGCCGTGAGTCTCGTCACTGTTTGTTTTGTCTTCTGATTTGCCCGTTGTCCACCGGGGTTTTACACTCATGGATCATACCTGTCAACATTGGGATGTGAAAATAAGGGATATGCCCGCCATAATAAGGGATTCCCCCGACCACCTCCCCCACCCCCCTTAAAAATGACTAAATATGTTGATTTGGAGCTGTTTCATTGTAAATAAACAGTTAAATGGGCAGTAATATGTTTTATTATTATTTACAAAAGAAAAATGTAATAGTATACATTAGCAGCAAATACATTAGCAAACAGTTCAGCTTATTAAAATTAATAGCTATTATAATAAAATAAAATCAAGCTATTAAATCTCAGCTGTTTCTTCACTGTATAACTTACACATTCTGATTAAAGAGCAACGAATGAATCTCTTATTTATTTAGATTTTTTTTTCGTTTGATTACATTAAATAACAGGTGTCACTTTAAAAATGCAACCATCTAACATTATAAAGAAAACATTCGATTGCTTTCCTAACTTTTTATGCTCATTTTGGACGAAATTAGTTGTGTTTGAAAAAAACCCCAAGATCGACATCTTCAGATATTATTATTATTAATTATGTGTATAAATCTGTTTAAACACGCACCCAAAACCCAGACTTTCGCTCCGTTTCAAATCACGTGTACAGAATCTGTTTGGGAAACAACCTCTATTTATCACTGTGGAGCTGCTGACAGTCATGCACCTCTATATGACTGTTTTGAGGATTGCATATGAAGGGGAGATGGCATTTGTAATAAAAGGAAAGGGAATACCTCCGTTTTTATATTTATTTCAAAGTGTTTTCATGCCTAAACAAAGCGAAAGCACAGAACAGACTAACATTTAAGAGCAAGGGCGGCCCCTGGTGGTTTGGCGGTATGGGTTGCGTAGAGGGAGGCTCTGCTCTTTAATGTTTATTGCCAAGCTTTAGAGAAAGACTGAAAATACGGGAGAAATATGGGAAAATACCTTTACGGGATGATAGCGGGATAGGGTTGACAGGTATGTCATGGATTTTAGATGAGAACGAGGAAACAGTAGTGTCTGAGGCTCACAGTATGCCCATTTCAATATACTGATCTTTTATGATCGCTACTATGCTGTGATATACCCAGAATTTCTATTATAGGGCACCTTTAAGTGATACAACTATAACAAAATATATATTTATACTTGGTCGTGTGTCCATCTTTGTGTGAACAACAGGAAGTGATGTCTAGAATACCTGTCCTTATCTACAGCAAATGAGACACACAGCCTGGGCATTGTGAGTCACTCAGTGTGTCATTGTGTATTTATTACATGATGTGCTGGAAATTGAGCTTACATGTGTCAGCATGCATGTGGAATTTAAGGTTAGAGGAATCATTGAGCCCACACTGGAGTCAAAGTAAGCCTTTAAGTCTGTGTGTAGGTCAGTCAATCAATCAATCAATCCATCATTGGATTTGGGTGTCACCCAGTGGCTACTTTTAGTATAGCATCTAAACAAAATCTCAGAGTTAAAGGGGCAGTTCACTCCAAAAATAAAAAAGTCCTCACCATTTTCACAATGAAGTCACTTCATGTCCGACTTTTCATGTATTTTTAGTTCCGGTTTATCTTTGAATGAATGGGATACTTCTATGTACAACTGAAAATACTAACATTGCATGTTGTGATTTAAGACTATTAAAGTATTGATTATGAGTCCAAATTTTACATTCTGAGTTTAAAAATGATTGTTTAAGTTTTTAAGAATAGGAATAAGCTGTTGTTTATGAGAGTATGAGAGACATTCTACCAGAAATGTACATTTTCACGCATAAAAATGTGACAGGGCCTGACCTTTAAACTTGTCTTCCTCAAAAATCAATCAAAAACAAACATAAAATCATGCTATTTAATGATAGAACGCATGCTTGATTCCTGTCAGCTTCTCCATCAAATGTTGTCACGTCCTTTGAGTCATAACCATAAACGTGTATTGCACGTATTTTATGTTAAATTTATTGCAAATGTGACAGGACTGACAGAAACATGGGGACGTAAATGTATTTGTATTATATATTTGTAGTATTTATTTGTAGAATGTATTTATGATTTCATGCTTTTAATCAATTATTGTGAGTGATAACAACTTAAACTTGCTATTTCTTAAGTATTTGTTTTCTAATTAACAGTTTTTAGCATAACAAAACTATTAAAGCTGTAGGTTCAACTGGGCTGAGGACAAGGACAATGACAGGGTTTGTACATTTGTAAAGTGTTTTTAATAAAGAAAACAAATCTGAGAACCAAATGAATAATGTATTCCTTTACAGAACAACTCACAGAAAAACCATCAGTCCATTTTAGAAATGTTTGGGATGAAATACTTTTTATTCACTGTATTTAGGATTTCATTTCAGAGACAGATAATGTAAGTTTCTGGTAGAATGTCCCATGTGTTTGCAACCTTTTCACTTATTAATTCAGTTTATTTCTCCATAAACGACCTTCTTCTGAGACACTGCTTTTGATTTTCAGTTTTTCACAGAGATCATGTTAGTCCTGTGTTGAATCTGACGCATACAGTATAGGCATTTATAGCTTTTGAAAAGAGCACAGTCGGATTTGAATTTAAAGGGGCAGCACAATTTAGATCATAGCCTAAAAGGGGCCCAACCCAGGTAGCAAAGAATTTAGATTTGGCATAAAGCTGGCACAGGAGGCATTCATCTGGCACTGGCATAAAGCATGTGGGTCGAACATGGCCTGGGTTTGGCAGAGGTGGCACCGTCTTTAAGGCGGCACACAAGATTTGAAAATATAGTATTTGGCCCAGATGTTAAAAACTGATATGTGGGCCACGTAAGTTTGGCCTGTCTTGAACCACATTTAAATTACATCAAAAGTGTTTTTGAGTAAAGAAACAAATTCTACCAATCAGGTCACTTTGAGAAGAAGCACACCCATAGTGTGCCTAAAGTGCAATGCTTCATGGGTTTATCAATTTTCATTGCAATTGTGACACACCATATCTGGCCCAGTTATAAGTTATTAACTTGGCTGAGACTTGACCCAGATATGGTCCATGTTTGGACCTTGTCTGGAAGCCAGACTTGGTCCAGTCATGTACAGTAATTTACTGCAGCATTGTGGGCCAAGTAAAACCTGATTGTGTGGGCCAGAGCTGGGCCAGAGAAATTTTGCTATGTGGGAAAGAGTTTGGTATTTTGAGATGAAATTTCACATAGACACTCTAGGGCAGGGGTGTCTGAACTCGGTCCTGGAGGGCCGGTGTCCTGGACAGTTTATCTCCAACACTAATCAAACACACCTGAACCAGCTAATCAAGCTCTTACTAGATATAGAAACTTCCTAACAGGTGTGTTGGAGCAAGTTGGAGCTAAACTCAGCAGGACACCGGCCCTCCAGGACCGAGTTTGGACACCTCTGCTCTAGGGGCATTAGAGACTTATTTTACATCTTGTAAAAAGGAGCATAATAGGTGTTTAAAGTGGGTTTAAGTTATTGCATTTGTTTTATTTTATTTTTTGTACCAGGTTTAGAGTACAGCAGAGTAAGTCTTACAGACAAGAACAACCAGAACAACCTGCTCCAACCCCTCCACGCAACATTTTTCTGGGTGTGTACTAGGAATAAAAAGGAGGCATATCTGTTCCTAATTCTCACAAACTTCATGAACGAGCAGGTGAGTTTGCGCAAATGCATTTCACTGCTTGTTCTCTTCTGCTTGTCTTAATATTGACATGTTTTTAATGAAGCTATATTCATAATGAAGCGCTGATAGAATTAACATGAATGTATATGGACATTTCTTGGCATTACTGGTCATAACCTTTACTATATGCAATTTTAATAGCTTGTCCAAAGTTCGCAAGATGTCCTTTTTCCAGAAATTGTTCCAGCATGTTAAAGATGACAAGGTAAAAACAACATATATCTCATTCATTATGGTCATTCAAAAGGATAAACAGGTAATTCTCCTTTAGGTGTTAATATTTGTTCTTACAGTATGTGTTGCTTTATGATTTATCTCAGGGTTTTAAAGGTGCTTCTGTTGACACAGCATATTTTGGAACAGTGAAGGCTGATCCAAACTTTAATGCCCAGAACGATGCTGCAACATTAAAGACAGCCATTGAGACCAAAGGTAAAACAGAGATTAAAGTTAAACATTTTCACGTTCCTTATAATGGGGGTTAGGAATCAGGAAAAGTTAGAAAGACATTGTAAATAATTGGAAAATAACATTTTTGTTATTAATTGCTTGTATGAAACACCCTACCTGTCACAGCTTAAAGACAGTAACCCATGATTTAGGCCCTCCTTCAAGGCATATGACTTTCTTCTTTCATTCGAATCTAATTTTGCTTCTTTTAGTCCAAAATAAGTCTACTTAAGGGCCTGCATCCATAATAAGAGTGCCTCACACGGCTTTGGGATGTGCTCTTGTAGCAAATTAATGCCTTTTTTGTAAGAAAAATATCCATATTTTAAACTTTATAAACAGTTTTATGTAATTCTGTGAGAGATTGCTTCCGTGCCTTGTGTTTTTTTTTTTTGTTCATCTTCCTATTTAGAGGTGCATTTAGCACCACCAGCTGAACAGGAGTGCTAAGGACGTACATTTGAAGTCAGAATTATTACAACCCCCCCACCCCCACCCCCGAATTATTAGCCCCCATTTATTTTTTTTCCCCAATTTCTGTTTAACGGAGAGATTTTTTCAACACATTTCTATAGCTCATTTCTAATAACTGATTTATTTTATTCTTGTCATGATGACAATAAATAATATTTGACTAGATATTTTTCAAGACACTTGTATACATCTTAAAGTGACATAGACTTTACTAGGTTAATTAGGTTAAATAGGCAGGTTAGAGTAATTAGACAAGTTATTGTAAAATTATGGCTTGTTCTGTAGACCAGTGGTTCTCAAAGTGGGGGTCGGGACCCCCCGAGGGGTCGCGGGACAATGAAGGGGGGTCGCCTGGTCATTTCCAAAAATATATTTAGTGATGTTTTATAAACAAATTTCGGAAGGAGCACGCGCAGATGTTTGAGCAATTCTTTACGTCATTGATAATCATTCTATTATCCAATCAGCATTAGACTAAACCCCTATAAATTCCAAAGTCGTCCTACCTGCATCATCTCACGACTTTAGCATCCCTCCACCACCCCAACACCGCACTTCCTAAACATTATCTACTCAGGGGGAGCGTTCTGAGGCCGGGCTAGACTCTTCGCTCGAACCCCAACTCCTCTCTGTTCCCCGATACGGGGAATAACGCGAGTTGGGGGGGGGGGGGGTCTTCCCCGAGCTCAGAGCCCTCTCCCTGGACAGCACGCCAAATACGCTTTATTCTTAAACTTCTGTAAGTGCGAACTCGTGAATTTTTATTAAACCATAAGAGCTACCATATTTTATCCATAACCTACAGAAAAACATAGTCGTTTACAGTTACTATATACTATATAGTTACTAGTTCTATTGGATTGCAACCCCTGGGGGAATTACATTATATTAAATTACATTATATTTCTGGCACATTTACAGCACTGTAATACATAAAAAAAAATTAAACGAAGAATAGACTTGGTTCTATTGGTGTGTGTGCGCCATTGCATGCAAGGTTTCTGTATTTATAACCCCCTCAGAGGATATTGGGGGTCGCGAGTCACTGGCATTGTTATTTTGGGGGTCGCGGGCTGAAAAGTTTGAGAACCCCTGCTGTAGACTATCAAAAATATATAGCTTAAAGGGGCTAATAATTTTGACCTTAAAATGGTTTTTAAAATATTAAAAACTACTTTTATTCTAGCCGAAATAAAACAAATAAGACTTTCTCCAGTAGAAAAAATATTATCAGACATACTGTGAAAATTTCTTTGCTCTGTTAGCTTTCACCATGGTTTGTACGTTCATCTCAACGGCACATCCACAACCAGGGTTGCTATCGGCCTCTTTTTGAAGCCAATACGAAAGTGACTGAAACTGCACCACTTGAGGCTGGCTCTAAAATGGAGTCGATCCCCTACACTCACCATTTTTTATTTATATTGAGCCCTAAAATTCTGCATATTTAAGGGCATGGTCAATTAAGGGCAAGTATTGTGATGTCAGCTCAGCTCATTCCAGCTGCTGAATTCAACATAGATGGGGTTGGACAAAGAAACTGAAACACCTAGTTTTAAACCACAATAATTCATTAGTATGGTGTAGGGGCTCCTTTTTACGGCAAATACAACATCGGTTTGTCTGGGGAATGACAGATACAAGTCCGGCACAGTGGCCAGGTGCATTTTGAGCCATTATTCTTGCAGAATAGTGGCCTGGTCACTATGTGATGCTGGTGGAGAATAAGGTATACCAAAAGACCCCAAAGTGGCTCAATAATATATAGATCTGGTGACTGTGCAGGCCACAGAAGTTCAACTTCACTTTCATGTTCATCAAATCACTCCGTCCCCAGTCTTGCGGTGTGTATTGGTGCATTATCATTCTGATACACAGCACCGCTTCAGGATACAATGTTTGAACCAATTGGTACACATGGTCCCCCAAAATGGTTTGGTAGTCCTTGGCAGTGATGCTCCCATCTAGCACAAGGATTGGGTTTAGGGAATGCCATGATATTGCACCCCAAACCATCACTGATCCACCCCCATGCTTCACTCTGGGCATACAACCGTAACTCTTTTGGATGTTGGAAAGTGGACGCAAGTGGATATCTCTTTCAGACAGCATCCACTTGCATCCACAGTTACTCCTGTTGGATGTGGTTCATCCTTCTTGGTGGTATGCTAATGGTGGATACTTTGGATCTTGATACATCACAAAGACTTGCTGTCTTGGTCACAGAAGCGCCAAAGAGTACTGACACTCTTTGAAACAAAAACAGGCACAAAACAAAAAATGCGTCTGGAAGTGTGCTTGCTTACTTTGTTTGAGCATTCTATTACAGCGTTTAATATTGGTAGAATATATATTTGGTAAAGTATTTTAATGTAACCATGTAAATAAAATTGATGCAATACGTCACTCCCTGTGAAATTAAAAAACAGTTAACAGTAGCCTGATTCTCTTTTGCGGAAGTTACACAAAACAACTGTGTTTAAACTGTTTATACAGTTTTAAATATGGATATCTTCCTGACAAAAACACATACATTTGCTAAAGAACATGTTTATTCTCCCACCAAAGCTGTGTGAGGCACTTTTTATAACAGATGGATGAGCTTTATTCAACATAGGCTCATTCTGAAAACGTAGCCCTATATACATTTCTGGAGTTCACGAAATATGTAGCCAAAGGTACATATAAACTGAACACTACGGGGCGGTATGACGCTGTTCCTTTTCGCGCTAACCAGCTGACCGCTTGCCTCTGTGTGGACGGTTTTCCCGCTGTTATCAGTTTGCCCAGTAGCTCGCCATGTACGTCGGCAGACTTGAGATGCAAAGAGGAGTTGACCACGATGACGGGGTTCAAGTCCGGCGAAGAACGGTTCCAGAAAGCAGGTAAGACAAAAATAAGCCAAAAAATAAAATAAACAAGTAAATAACAGGGTGAGAATGTGGTAAAATCTGAAAACGTGGTAAAAATCAGGCAAGGGCTTTTCGTTTTTTTCTGGATTGCTTTCTAAAACTGTCGGTTGGGTTTAGGGAAGTGGGTGGGCGGGTCAATTGTTGCTGTTGAAAACACTATTGGTTGGTTTAGGAAAGGAGAAGGGTGGGTCAGTTGATCGGTCAGTCAGTCAGTCAGTCAGTCAGTCAGTCATTCAGTCAGTCGTTGAGTCAGTCGACAGCGGCCTCTGGTGGATTTACGCTAGAACAGCAGGTATGAATAGCACTCGGGATAGAAATTTGAGATCTGAAAAAGTGTACACAGGTCCTCTGGTGGATTTGCGAAAACAAATACTGCAAAAAAAAAAAAAAACGTAGCTCCTGGGATGTATTTGGAGCACTCCAGAAATGTATATAGCGTTACGTTTTCAGAATGAGCCTGGGGTGAAGAAAATCACCTACCTGTTGCCATTGTAGAGCTTGAGCTGTCGTTGTTTTCTTCCTTAACTCAGATTGGATTCTACTGAAAGAAGAAAGTCTTATACACCAATGGTGAGTAAATAATTGGCTAAATTAAATTTAAATTTAAATTTTTAGGTGAACTAACACACACTGCAACTATATGCCTATGATTCCAAGGGACCAAAGGCAAAAGGCTTGCTCAAAGCACTGCTGATCCTTATGTTACAGTGTAACTATATATTTAATACCAAATAATACTAATTAATTACATGAACCTGTTACCAGCTGTATGGTTAGGGTTAGATAGAGGGTTAGCGGTATATAATTGTGCATAATCTGTTGTTTTTACTTACATACTGTATTTACATCCATCATGAAACAAGGACAAGTTAACATTAAATGTTATCTCTGCTTCTAGCTCTATTGCCCTCGTTTCATTTTGCCAAATTTCTGCCTATTGTGAATGAGATCATAAACTTTTCCTGTTTCTGTTTTGCTCTCATTAAGGTGTGGATGAAGCTACTATTATAGAGGTTCTAGCAAAGAGGAGCAATGCACAAAGACAGCAGATCAAAGCGGCTTATCAGCAGAGTGCAGAAAAAGTATGCATATTTTTGAGATGTGTATAAAGATAGTTATACTGTAAGCGTATAGTACTACAGTAAATATATATATTATAGGTGGGCATAGATACATTTTTTTAATCTAGATTAATCTAGATTAAAATGGTTATTTGAATTCTGCCGAAGGCATTCAGAATATGTTTGCTACCCAAATAATAAGTCTTTGAGAACTGGTTTCTCAAGCCAGGTGGCGCATTAGACCAGGACTCATCTCCTGTTTCCAAAATGCATCACAATCTGCTTGAGAAACTGTTCTACTATGATAATTGGTGATGAAAATAAATGATGTTCAATAAGATGTACTTGTGTTTACTAACTGTTTATTCAGTTAAACATGAATATTGAACTGTAGGCCTACAGAAGCTCGAAACAGCGATTTCATTCTTGCTTTTGATGTATGTACATACAGAAAATGCTGCTTCGCAAAGGCAAGTTCACAGAGCCCTGACAGTTTGTCAAGCATTGAGTATGTTTATATGGGCAACAATACTTTAATACGATTTTAATATGATTAAAACAATACTCTGATTAAGAGTCCACCATGTAAACAGAGATTTTTGATTACCTTAATGCGACTAAAGTCATAACTGAACTAAACAGAAATGGAACTAAGACGTGGAGTATGCAGATATTAGTGGCATTACTGACAAACTATTACCGTCATGTAGGACTTTTCGGCAAATTTTCCGACAAGATCCACACAGGCGGCTGTCAGTAAAGGACCGCGCACACACACAGACGCACACACACAAACACACACACATCGCGAAATGCGAAAGGTTTTTTTTCTTTCCATTTGGCGTGCGTTATTAAATTCCATAACACTCTCACCAGTCCTTACTCATTATTTGCGTCTAATACCCCAGTTTGTCGTGGCACATGAATGATATGTTCATGAGTTAAAGTGAAACTGCCGAACTGCAATTAAAGGCATCCTGCTGATTTGATTCAGAAGGGCACTGCTTTGTTAGACGGCTCACCGGCCAGGTAATGTAATGTAATGTGCATTTATATAGCGCATTTATTGTGTATGGCCATACACCCAAAGCGCTTCACAATCATGAGGGGGGTCTCTCCACACCACCACCAGTGTGTAGCATCCACTTGGATGATGCGACAGCAGCCACAGGACAACGGCGCCAGTGCGCTCACCACACACCAGCTATTGGTGGAATGAAGAGACAGTGATAGAGCCAATTTAGTGGATGGGGATTATTAGGAGGCCATGATGGGTAAGTGCCGATTGAGGGATTTTGGCCAGGACACCGGGGTTACACCCCTACTCTTTACGAGAAGTGCCATGGGATTTTTAATGACCACAGAGAGTCAGGACCTCGGTTTAACGTCTCATCCGAAAGACGGCGCCCACTGACAGTGTAGTGTCCCCTTCACTTTTACTGGGGCATTAGGACTCACACAGACCACAGGCTGAGCGTCCCCTGCTGGCCTCTCTAACACCACTTCCAACAGCAACCTAGTTTTCCCATGTGGTCTCCCATCCAGGTACTAACCAGGCTCAGCCCTGCTTAGCTTCAGTGAGTAACCGGTCTTGGGCTGCAGGGTGATATGGCTGTGGCTGTGGTATACAGCCGTATGTAAATACTCAGCATTTGCTTGAATGCAGTTACGAATTCACCAGTTGCTCATTGAGGCTTTTCATTCCACCTTAAGTTACAACACAGACTCATTGTAGATACATACCCCTGTTTACATTTCTGGAGAGTGCAAATTATATAGTGTCTGGCTGCATTTTGTCTTTAAAATGAACGTTACGTGGTGGTAAGACACCACCGACGGCTTCTGTTCCTTTTCGCGCTACCAGCTGAAAACTTAACGTTACCTCCATACGAACAGCTTTTCCGGTGTTACCTGTTTGCCCAGTCTCGCTGCCTATGTCGGCAGACTTGGGATGGGGAGCTGACTTGACTGCGACAACGTGATTTGAGTCAGGTGAAAATCAATTCCAGAAACCAGGTAAAACTAAAGCAAAATATAAAAAATTTGTAAATATACAACAGGCTGTAAACGACATGGGGAAATCGTGTGCTGCGATGGCTTTCTAGTTTGCTTTTGAAAGCCCTATCGGTTGGGTTTAGGGACGGGGATAGGTGGGTCAGTCGGTTAGCCAGTCGACAGCAGGATTGCCTGGTTGGCTGAAATGTATATTGCGCCCTCTGGTGGATTTATGAGAAAAGAGGACGTGCGAGAAAAATTTGAGATCATCAAAAAGCATATGCAGCAGCCTCTGGTGGATTTGCAAAAACAAAAACTGCGAGCAGATGTACTTCCGGTTACGTATTTCACTGTCCCCAGAAATGTAAACCTGGGTACGTATCTGCAATAATCCTAGGTTGTTAAATAATGGTAAATAATGTTAGCGTTTTTCTTATGAATAGGCACAAAGGAACAACATAGGCACATTCTGAAAATGTAGCCCTTTATATATATATATATATATATATATATATATATATATATATATATATATATATATATATATATATATACATACACACACACACACACACACACACACGTTTCTGTAGATCACGCATTATGTAGCCAGAGGTACGTCATTTTATTTTTAAAATGAACGCTACAGGCCAGTATGATGCCGTTCCTTTTCTCGCTTACAGCTGACCGCTTGCCTCCGTATAACCGGCTTTTTCCGCTGTTACCAATTAGTCCAGTTAGCTCGCCGTGTACGGCGCCGGATTTACGCAAGAAAAGCAGGTGCGCATGGTACACACGAGAGAAATTTGAGATCTCAAAAAGCATATACAGTGGTTTGTATATTTGCGAATCCCCCCTTCCACCCCTACTCCTCCCCTTCTCTGATAGGGTGGCACGGCGGCCCAGTGGTAAGCACTGTTGCCTCACAGCAAGAACGCAGCTGGTTCTGCCCCTCTCTGAGCCTGTCAGCGTTTCTGTGCGGAGTTTGCATGTTCTCCCCATGTTCGCATGGGTCTTGCCTGGGTTTTCCGGTTTCATCCCACCATCCAAAGACATACACCATGAGTAAAAGAATACTTCAAAATAGCGTCCTAAGGCAACTCTTAGTCAGATATATCTCAGCAGTTCATAAGTGGGGAGTTCTCGAGACCAACCTGAGCTCAAACTCTCCTCTCGCCCTTCAAAATGGAGGGAGCCCTGGGCTCAAGGATATTCTGAGCTTAGAGCTCTCTCCCAGGACAGCATGCCAAACACTTATTATCAATCATCAGCTAAGTGTGAACTCTTGAAAACAAAAACTGCAAAAAATGTAGGTCCTAGGACGTATTTGGCGCATTCCAGAAATGTACAGTTGCAATCAGAATTATTCAACCCCCTGATTTCTTAGCCCCCCTGTTTATTTTTTTCTCCAATTTCTGTTTAACGGAGAGAAGATTTCCTCAACACATTTCTAAACATGATAGTTTTAATAACTCATCTCTAATAACTGATTTATTTTATCTTTGCCATGATGACAGTAAATAATATTTCACTAGATATTTTTCAAGACACTTCTATACATCTTAAAGTGACATTTAAAGGCTTAACTAGGTTAATTAGGTTAACTAGGCAGGTGAGTGTTAGGCAAGTTATTGTATAATGATGGTTTGTTCTGTAGACTATTGAAAAAATATATAGCTTAAAGGGGCTAATAATTTTGACCTTAAAATGGGTTTTAAAAAATTAAAAACTGGTATTATTCTAGCCGAAATAAAACAAATAGACTTTCTCCAGAAGAAAAAATATTATCAGACATACTGTAAAAATTTCCTTGTTCTGTTAAACATCATTTGGGAAATATTTAAAAAAGGAAAAAAATTCAAAGGGGGTTCAATAATTCTGATTGCAACTGTATATAGAGGTACGTTTTCAGAATGAGCCTGGGTTGCAAAGCAAGAATCACTCAAAAATTAAAATTTTCCCATCATTTACAAACTCTTAACTTGTTTGGGAGTTTTGTAAACACGAAAGAAGATATTCTGACGCAAGTTTGATACCTGTAACCATTGACTCTTGTTTTGATCCTACTATGGAAGTCTATGGTTACAGGTTTCTAACATTCTTTAAAATATCTTCTTTTGTATTCAATAGTACAAAACTACTTTGGAACAAGTTAAAGTTGAGTAAATGATGACAAAATTACATTTTTGGGTGAACTATCCCTTTAAAGCATTATGTCAAGAATGTATAGTTTTTTTTTTAAAACATAGTCATAGTTAAACATTAAAAAATATATTTTAAGAATTTATTTTGAGATATTAGACTTAGACTGTATTCTAAATGCTGTACTACTGTGAGTAACATTTTGTTTTTGTTTGTTGGTGATTCAGCCTCTGGCAGATGAACTGAAAAAGGCTCTTAAGTCACATCTTGAGGATGTGGTCCTCGCCTTGTTGATGACCCCCCCTGAATATGATGCTTTTGAGATAAGAAGAGCCATGAAGGTACAACTTACTGATCTTATTGCAAAATATACAGCATTTGAAAAGATATTCTCTAAAGACCTAAAGAGACAGTTCACTCAAAATTGAAAATCTACTCACAATTTAGCTTTCACTTTTAAGAGTTTATTTTTCTCTGTTAAAAATTTTTTTGGAAAAGCCATTGACATCCTAAATAGGAAAAAAAGGCACAATGTAAATCAATAAATACCAGTTTCAAACGTTCTTCCAAATATCTTCTTTTGTGTTCAACAGAAGAAGAATAAAAAAACTTAAATAAGTTTAGATCAGGTGAAGGGAGTAAATGATGACCGAATTTTCATTTTGGGTGAACAAATCCTTTTATAAATAAATGTACTTACCTGTGCTTAACTGATACTCAGGGTCTTGGGACAAAGGAGAATGTCCTGAATGAAATTCTGGGGACAAGAACAAACAAGGAGATTACGGCAATGAAGAATAGTTTCAAAGAAGGTAACTAGAAGGACATAAATACTACATCCCAAAGCAGATTTACTGTATGTGTATGCTGCTGTGATTTTTCGGTAACACTTTAGTTTAAGTAACAATTCACATCATTTAATAGTGGCTTATTATCTGCCTATTATTAAGATATTACCTATTTATTAGCACTTGTTCAATATGGTCTTATTTTACATCCCTAATCCTACCCAATACCTAAACCCAACTACTACCTGACTAACTATTAATAAGCAGCAAATTAGTAGTTTGTTGAGCTAAAAGTCTTAGTTAATGATTTGTTAGTAATGCAACAAAATATAATCTGACCTCTTTTCTGTTATGCAGTGTATAGAGAGACGCTGGAGGAAGATATTAAACATGATGTTAGTGGGAATTTTGAAACTGCCCTGCTTTCCCTTTGCAAGGTACAAGTGCAATATTCGCTGTCAATTTAATTTGTATGTGTATTGCATAAACAATTACATATTAATGTCTCGTCAGGCTACAAGAAGTGAAGATCGTAAAATTGATGATGGACTGGCTAAGAGTGATGCAAAGGTAAAGACATTTATTTATTTTTTATATATCTATTTTTGAATATTCAACGTTGACTATATATAAATATACACTACCTGACAAAAGTCTTGTTGCCTTTCCAAGATTTATGAAAAGCAAATAATATCTTGACTTCTAGTTGATCATTTGGTATCAGAAGTGGCTTATATGAAAGGCGAAGGTCTCTAGATTATGCTTATTTACCAAAATAAAATATGATCATGCCTTGATTTTTAATTATTTAATTAGGCAGAGATGACTTTGCTTAGACAAAAGTCTTGTCACTTAACAAAAATACTGTACAGTATAGAATACGTGGTGCAGTGGAAAAAGAATTAATATCGTGTATGACTCCCATGAGCTTGGAGAACTGCATCCATACATCTCTGCAGTGACTCAAATAACTTATTAATAAAGTCATCTGGAACGGCAAAGAAAGCATTCTTGCAGGGCTCCCAGAGTTCATCAAGATTCTTTGGATTCATCTTCAATGCCTCCTCCTTCATCATACCCCAGACATACTCAATAATGTTCATGTCTGGTGACTGGGCTGGCCAACCGTGGAGCACCTTGACCTTCTTTGCTTTCAGGAACTTCGATGTGGAGGCTGAAGTATGAGAAGGAGCGCTATCCTGCTGAAGAATTTGCCCTCTTCTGTGGTTTGTGATGTAATGGGCAGCACAAATGTCTTGATACCTCAGGCTGTTGATGTCGCCATCCACTCTGCAGATCTCTCGCACGCCCCCATACTGAATGCAACCCCAAATCATGATTTTTCTTTCACCAAACACCAAACTTGACTGATTTATGTGAGAATCTTTGGTTCATGCGTGTTCCAATAGGTCTTCTGCAGTATTTGTGATTATTTGGAAGCAGTTTAACAGATGATTCATCTGAAAAATCTACCTTCCGTCACTTTTCCAAATGATCAACTGATAGAAGTTGAGTTATTTGTTGCTGCTGCAACTGGAATCGAATGTCTAAAAGTGACTTTTGTGTATTTTCATCTTTACTTATGAACTTCTGATGTGCAATCTAGTCAACATGCATTCAGGCTGTGTTTAATAATGCTGTACCCCTGTTTTTTTTAACAGTGTTCATTCATTCATGTATTCGTTAAGATCCATTCTGTTTCTAAACGAATCTAAACGAAGTTCATAAAAGCTGTGTTCTTATGGTATTTCCATTGCTGGCATGCCCCTTATATATAGTGCGAGCCTTTAAGTTCATGTTTTCCAGATAAAATGTCCCTAAATACACATACAGGGAGTGCAGAATTATTAGGCAAGTTGTATTTTTGAGGATTAATTTTATTATTGAACAACAACCATGTTCTCAATGAACCCAAAAAACTCATTAATATCAAAGCTGAATATTTTTGGAAGTAGTTTTTAGTTTGTTTTTAGTTTTAGCTATTTTAGGAGGATATCTGTGTGTGCAGGTGACTATTACTGTGCAGAATTATTAGGCAACTTAACAAAAAACAAATATATACCCATTTCAATTCTTTATTTTCACCAGTGAAACCAATATAACATCTCAACATTCACAAATATACATTTCTGACATTCAAAAACAAAACAAAAACAAATCAGTGACCAATATAGCCACCTTTCTTTGCAAGGACACTCAAAAGCCTGCCATCCATGGCTTCTGTCAGTGTTTTGATCTGTTCACCATCAACATTGCGTGCAGCAGCAACCACAGCCTCCCAGACACTGTTCAGAGAGGTGTACTGTTTTCCCTCCTTGTAAATCTCACATTTGATGATGGACCACAGGTTCTCTATGGGGTTCAGTCAGGTGAACAAGGAGGCCATGTCATTAGTTTTTCTTCTTTTAAACCCTTTCTTGCCAGCCATGCTGTGGAGTACTTGGACGCGTGTGATGGAGCATTGTCCTGCAAGATATCTCACTATTTTTGACTTTTCGGAGCCTGTCAAGTCCTTCTTTTGACCCATTTTGCCAAAGGAAAGGAAGTTGCCTAATAATTATGCACACCTGATATAGGGTGTTGATGTCATTAGACCACACCCCTTCTCATTACAGAGATGCACATCACCTAATATGCTTAATTGGTAGTAGGCTTTCGAGCCTATACAGCTTGGAGTAAGACAACATGCATAAAGAGGATGATGTGGTCAAAATACTCATTTGCCTAATAATTCTGCACTCCCTGTAAATATATTATTTGAAAAAACACACATAACTTAATATACTTTATGTAATTATTCAAAACACATGCGATGCGTTGGAGATGCTAAATGTGACTATTCTAAAATTACACGTCTATAGCAGTTGTGTTGGTGTGTAACAATTATGATGGTTTTTGAAATAGAAAATAATTTTAAAAACAGAATGAAATTAGCATAGTTTGTTGCAATTTGCTAAATATCTGACCTCTCAATAACTTGCCAGTCACAATCATGTATTGCAGACTGCTATCAAGATTGTAAGTGCACAATGTATCTCTGTTCTTGTGTTGTTTCAGGCTCTGTTTGAGGCAGGAAAGAATCGGATCGGTACGGTTTGTTCAGTTCTGATTGACATCCTCACAAACAGGAGTGAAGCTCAGCTTTGCAAAAGTAGGATATCTGACTTTAAGTGTGTCATAGTGGTGAAGTTCTGCTAATGTTTACTGAGGAGCTAACAGTGTTAATTTAAATCCACAGTTTTCCAATATTATGGCCAATTTAGCAAAGATGGTTTGGCCAAAGATCTGCAGAGCGAGCTGAGTGGACACTTTGAAGACTGCATGATGACGCTGGGTAAATATACTGTACACATTTATTTTATTTTATTCTGTGTACTGTATTAGTGTGGGTGTTAAAAACAGAAACTAGACAAATGCTTCACTGTCCATCTGAATGAAGGAGGCTCCCTAAAACCTGTTAGCAAGACAGGCCTGTCCTTCCAGCTTTGCATGTTCAGTGTGTTTTCATTCACATGCCCAAAATGGATCACATCTGATCCAAGAGTAAATAAATGTAAAACCTGTATGAATTGCATTCTTAATAGTGTAATATCTCTTTTATGTTTTAGTGAAGACTGCTTGGAATAAACCTGCCTACTTTGCAGAAAAGCTCCAACTGGCTATGAAGGTAAAGTTGCAGAGGAAGAGGTTCATTCATTCATTCATTCATTCATTCATTCATTCATTCATTCATTTAATTATGTTATGCACTGTTGAAGGTGAAATATCCAAATGTCTTCCTGTCTTTCTTTGAGGAACATTGTTTTTAAATATTTTAATAATTTCCTCATGAATTTGCTGGCAAACTGGCAATCATCTGCCCATCTATGCTCCTAAAGGACTAGACCACAAGTGCCAAACTCAGTTCCTGGAGGGCCGCAGCTCTGCACAGATTAGTTCCAACCCTAATTAAACACACCTGATCAATCTAGTGTCCTTAAACTAAGTCCTTCAGGCTTGTTTGAAACTTACAGGTGAAGCCGCGGTCACACTGCACTTTTCTCCCCATAGACTTCCATTCAGACGCACGCGAATGAGTCAGACCGGAAACGCAGGGTCTTGCGTCAAGTTTCGCAATTCGCTGCGGTGCAAAGTTCAAGCTTGGTGAACTCTCACCTGCGAAATCGAATCACATGATTGCTTGAGACCAATCGAAGATCAAAACATGACCTCTCTGGACAGAAATTTAAAATATGGAGCAATCGCTTGCTTTTTTAATGTCTAATCATCTTGTTTAATCCTGTCCCTTTTTGCAGCACTGTACAACAGAATTTCGCAAGCTCAAACTCTACTGTAGTGTGACCGCAGCTTAAGTGTGTTGAAGCAGGGTTGGAACTAGGCTAAACTGTGCAGGGCTGTGGCCCTTCAGGAACATTAGCTGCGTCCCAAATGGCACACTATACACTTACACACTCAACAGCATAGTATATGTATGTAGTCGTCCCAAAGGGAACACTAATGTTTTTTTTTACTAAGCGAAAGTTCAAACTGTTTCCCTGATGATGTTTGACGGTTGCCAAATTAGTGAAATAAATAACCAAAGTTGCAGATGATACCTGCCATGAGTATAACCGCATTCACCATCGGGAGGCGCTATAATTACTCTCATAGGAGAATTTGGCTTTCACAATCCAAAATAAATAAAGTTATCCAACATGTGGATAGCTCCGCCCCTTCCGCTACTTGAGCAAAGCTGCAGTCGTTAAGTGAGTGAAATGTCCATCATTACACACTTCATTTTACCGGTTAAATGAGTGCATCATCCGGGTAATTAAAATGCACTTATTATTTTTAGAGTTTTCAGCGTAAACGCACTACTTACACTATTTAAACTATTTAAACTACAAAATGACATAGCGAATAGTGCATAAGTATATGATTTGGGATGCACCTTGAGTTTGACACCCCTGGACTAGACCTTTAAATAATATTTGTTGTGTTGCCTGCAAAGAAATACAAGTCAAAGTAAATTTAGAAATCACTACTTTCTTTTTTATTTGCGTTTTCCATACTGTCCCAACCTTTTCTGTAAATAACCAGGGTGTCCAAATGGAGTCACCCAAATTTAGAAATCACCTGGTTATACATTTTCTATTTTCCAAAAAAACATGCTAGTCACACTTTATTTTAAGGTTCAGTTCTTGCTATTAACTACAGATTTTTTTTTCACCCAAAAGTGAAAATTACCTCAACATTTATTGATACTCCGCTTGTTCCAAACCTGTTTGAGTTTCTTTTTTGTGTTGAAAATAAAGATATACTGAAGAATGTTGAACCAAACAGCCATTGCCTTCTATATTTTGTTCCTACTGTTTATGTCAATGGCTAAACTTTTACAACATTTTTCAGAGTACCTTGTTTTGTTTTCAACAGCAGAAAGAAACTCATTAAGGTTTAGCGTGAGTAAATGTAAAGAACTTTACATTTTGAGTGAACTATCCTTTTAATAGTTAGCAAGGTAGTTGTTAGGGTTAAATATTGGGTAGGATTACAGATGTAGAATATGATCATGAATAATAGGTGCAAACATACAACTAATTTGTTAATAACAGGCATGTTAATATAGTGAAAATTGGTCAATATGCTGCAGTGTTAGCAAGGTAACTTTCTTGCAAACTCTAAGCTGTTTGTTGCATCAGTTTACTCAGTACCTGGATGGGAGACCACATGGGAAAGCTAGATTGCTGCCGGAGGTGGTGTTAGTGAGGCCAGCAGGGGGTTTTCAACCTGCGCTCTGTGTGGGTCCTAACGCTCCAGTATAGTGAAGGGGACTCTATACTGCTCAGTGAGTGCCATCTTTCGGATGAGATGTTAAACTGAGGTCCTGACTCTCTGTGGTTGTGAAAAATCCCAGGATGTTCTTTGAAAAAGAGTAGCATCCTGGCCAAATTTGCCCACTGGCCTCTGTCCATCTTGGCCATCCCCATATGTCTCCTTTCCACCAATCAGCTGGTGTGTGGTGGGTTGTTGCTAGATCGGATATGGATGCGGCTGGAAGTTACAGAGAATTATTTATATTATTTATGAAATTTCCCATTAAATTGTATTTTATTAACGTCTACCCCCACCCCAACCCTAAACCCAACCGTCACAGTAATGTAAAAACAGTAGTTGTACTGAATATTATTTATGTTGTCCATTAAATTACCCAATAAATTGTATTTTTTAATGCCCACCCCAACCCTAAACCCAATCGTCACAGTGCTGCAAAAATATTAATTATTGTTATACAGTGTCATAAAAAAATGCTGATATAAAAATGTGCATATCGCACTTCCGGCCCGCCGCATATCTGATCTAGACTTTACCTGTGTGGTGTGCTGTCTGGTGCAATATGGCTGCCGTCGCGTCATCCAAGTGGATGCTGCACACTGGGGGTGGATGAGGAGATTCCCCCCAATGTGTAAAGTGTTTTGAGTGTCTAGAAAAGCGCTATATAAATGTAAGAAATTATTATTATTATTACTCTGTTAAACTGTAGTTGAATTTTCAACATCAAAAGTGGACAGAGCAAAGATCAACATCTCATAATGCAATTCACAACCGTGAATAAGCGAAAAACACTTGTGAATCCCAAAATACGGGAAGAGCAAATTAACAGATCATTACAGTGTGCTTTATGAATAAATCACATCTGTAATATGACCTTGCTTTATAGGGGTTTTGGAACCAACAATAACACACTGATCAGAATCATTGTGAGCCGTTCGGAAATCGACCTGCTGAAAATTATGCAAGAGTACAAGAGGATGTACGGCAAAACCCTTCAGGAGGCCATTCAGGTGAGTCTCTGAAACTCATAATGGGTTAAAAAAAAACTTTAAATTACGCTTCACATACTTTGATGTATTTGCAGCTGCATGTCTGAATAAAACAGTGGCTCCTGTGTTTGTCTTCTGCAGAATGAAACAAAAGGAGATTATGAGAAGATCCTGCTGGTGCTCTGTGGCACTCAGTGAACCCCTATCTTTAATATTCAGCCGAATAAACATAATTTTAAACATGCCTGATATATTCATGACCATTGTAAACATTTAATCTATTAGGTGTGGCTCTTGAGGAATTTTACATTAAATAATCTATTGTGCAACTTGTTGTATAATAGATTCCTTTGACCAGTATATTACACTCAAAGATGTGGTTTAAAAAAATCTCAACTTTACAAAAAATCACAAGAGTTAAACAGTTGAATTGTACCATTTTTCAATCCATTCAGCTGATCTCTGGGCCTAGTGGCATCACTTTTAGCTTAGCATAAATCATTGAATCAGATTAGACCATTAGCATCTTGCTCAATAAGTTTTGATAATTTTCCAATTTAAAGCTTGACCCTTCTGTAGTTACATCATGTACTACACTGTAAAAAAAATCCGTAATTTTATTACAGCTGGGGTGCCGGAAAAAAAACGTAAAATAACCGCCGTTAAATTACAGAAATTTACTGTACAATAACAGAGATTGAATTACAGAAATTTACCAGAAAATAAAATTTAAGGACATTTCTGTTATTTAATGTCCGTTATTTTACAGTAAATTTCTGTAATTTAATGTCCGTTATTTTACAGTAAATTTCTGTAATTTAATGTCCGTTATTTTACAGTAAATACTGTAATTTAATGTCCGTTATTTTACAGTAAATTTCTGTAATTTAATGTCCGTTATTTTACAGTAAATTTCTGTAATTTAATGTCCGTTATTTTACAGTAAATTTCTGTAATTTAATGTCCGTTATTTTTCAGTAAATTTCTGTAATTTAATGTCCGTTATTTTACAGTAAATTTCTGTAATTTAATGTCCGTTATTTTTCAGTAAATTTCTGTAATTTAATGTCCGTTATTTTACAGTAAATTTCTGTAATTTAATGTCCGTTATTTTACAGTAAATTCTGTAATTTAATGTCCATTATTTTACAGTAAATTTCTGTAATTTAATGTTCGTTATTTTACAGTAAATTTCTGTAATTTAATGTCCGTTATTTTACAGTAAATTTCTGTAATTTAATGTCCATTATTTTACAGTAAATTTCTGTAATTTAATGTCCGTTATCTTACAGTAAATATCTGTAATTTAATGTCCGTTATTTTACAGTAAATTCTGTAATTTAATGTCCGTTATTTTACAGTAAATTTCTGTAATTTAATGTCCGTTATTTTACAGTAAATTTCTGTAATTTAATGTCCGTTATCTTACAGTAAATATCTGTAATTTAATGTCCGTTATTTTACAGTAAATTCTGTAATTTAATGTCCATTATTTTACAGTAAATTTCTGTAATTTAATGTTCGTTATTTTACAGTAAATTTCTGTAATTTAATGTCCGTTATTTTACAGTAAATTTCTGTAATTTAATGTCAGTTATTTTACAGCAAATTTCTGTAATTTAATGTCCGTTATTTTTCAGAAAATTTCTGTAATTTAACGGCCGTTATTTTTCAGAAAATGTCTGTAATTTAACGGCCGTTATTTTACAGTAAATTTCTGTAATTTAACAGTCGTTATTTTACAGTAAATTTCTGTAATTTAACGGCCGTTATTTTTCAGTAAATTTCTGTAATTTAATGTCCGTTATTTTACAGTAAATTTCTGTAATTTAATGTCCATTATTTTACAGTAAATTTCTGTAATTTAATGTCTGTTATTTTACAGTAAATTTCTGTAATTTAATGTCCGTTATTTTTCAGTAAATTTCTGTAATTTAATGTCCGTTATTTTTCAGTAAATTTCTGTAATTTAACGGCCGTTATTTTACAGTAAATTTCTTTATTTAATGTCCGTTATTTTACTTTTTTTTTCCGGCACCCCAACTGCCGGAAATAAACTGTAAAATTACGGATTTTTTTACAGTGTAAGCTGTTGTTCTAAGATGTTGCTATTTTCCAGGTCAATGTGTATAGGAACTATACTCTCATTCTAGAGTAATAATCAAGGAACTTCGCTGGTGTAACATGCCTGCAGCAGGTCCAATGATAACAAGGTCACAAACATGGAGACATTTGTGAGAGACATTTCAGAATTATTTTCAGGCAGTGAGTAAAATCATTGCGCTTGCTGCAGCCACGGCAGCAAAGTTCCTTGATTATTACAGATTATTTTGAAGAAACCTGAAAACCTGTAAAAGTGGACTTACTTAGTAGGAAAAACAAATGCTATGGAAGTCAATGTTCTCTGTGTGATAGATATAGTAGTTCTCATGTTTGTTCAACAGAAGCAAGAAACTGAGACAGGTTTGAGGTTTGTGATGAGTAAGTAGTAAATTATGACAGAAATTTCATTTTATTGGGAACTGTTTCTTTAAGAGTCTAAGGGTTTAAAGTTTTAAAGGGGTGGTCCAGGGTGTTTTTTTTAAGGCTTGATTGTGTTTATAGGGTAAACTAAAGTTTAAAATGTTATAATGTAGATGTTTAACATGAACTTCAAGGGCATAAATTATTTCATTGCAATATTTAGAGATTATTTTACACAGGAAAAGCAAATATGAAGTATAAAAAAAATCACAAAATAAAATATTAAATAGCAATAAAAATAGCAATTAAAGCCGCGGTAAAAGCAAGAAGGTCGCTGGTTCGACTCCCGGCTGGGTCGGTTGGTGTTTCTGTGTAGAGTTTGCATGTTCTCCCCGTGCTTGCTTGGGTTTCCTTTGGGTGCTCTGGTTTTCACCCACAAGTCCAAAGACTTGCTCTATAGGTGAATTGGGTAAGCTAAATTGTCTGTAGTGTATTGGCCCATTTCCACTGAATGGTATGGTATGGTACGGTTCGGTACGCTTTTATGGCCGTTTCCACTGTCAAAAGACATACCGTACCACTTTTTTGTCACCCTTTGCAAAGGGTACCAAGGGTACCAAAAGGCGGAGCTGGACGCGCAGCTGAATGCTATTGGTTTACAGCGATACGTCATTCGCTCTCGCAACAAGACAGAATGAAAACAAAGGAACCGCCATGTTTTAAATACACAGCCGAGTCATTACACCGTAATAATATATACATAATAACGAGCCATGGTTGACCCGAGCTCAAACAAACCTTGTCGTCGTCTTGATGAACAGCCACAAAGCCAAGAAGAAGAGCAGATTCTACCCTGTGCCCCGTAGTTTTTTACAAGCCAGTCTAAAGCGCGAGCGGTTTTGCTTTCTTGCTTGTGCGAGCGTGCGCGTCTATATTTGAAATAACAAACTTCTGAAGCTGATGATAGTAACGTGCGTTTGATTTTTGAGGTGCTTTTGAAACCCGATCCTGTCAGAAACTGACAAACGCGAGAGTGATGTGCAAAAAAACAAAGGAGAAGCCTTATTTAAACAAAGGAGCACATCATTTTTTCAGCAAACATGAACAAACTGCTATGTTTAACTATTATCATCGCCTTTTGGACTATTATGAACTCGGAATGATGGAATTACTCTCTAAAAGGGGCTACATGTGCTGCTGAAGATTAAAGACAGATGAGAGGTTTGCAGTGACAGTGAGTTATATTTCGTGTTGTTTTGAACTTAAATAAGGACTAAATGTATGCTGTGTGTAGTTTTTCTGTAATTGGGGACATATCGGAGACTGTAAGGGTCAGTATGTGTTCATATATGTTGCGTTTATTTATTTATTTTATATAATTGCAGACGTTACAGTAGGTCATTTTGCACTCATTGATCTGCAGTTATAATCAAATTATGTTCATAGAAAGGTTAGTAATAAACATTTTTACACAAGTATTTATATGTATAAAGCATGTTTTGTGAGAAGTGCTTCTTATAAGATATGTGAGCGACCTGTACAGCTTTACTTTGACATTTTCTCAAGCGAAAATGACGTTGACTGAAACTTTCTGTCGTACACCACGCCCACCAAAAGAGTACCACTGGTACCCTTTTAGCAGTGGAAACGCAAGCCTGATAAAGGTGACCCATACCGACCCGTACCATAATGTACTGTACCACTCAGTGGAAACGGGCCATATGTGTGTATGTCCTGGTCCTCCAGGTTGGGGGTTGAGCATTGGGCTAACGACCCACCTCATAAAAACATTAGATGTTACGAAACACCAACGAGGTGCGGCTAAATATCAACTTCGATATAAACGGCCCTGGGAGTAAGTAAGTACGTAAAAATAAGCTTAAAATGATTGTTCATTCATTCATTCATTCATTTTGCTTCGGCTTAGTCCCTAATTATCAGGAGTCACCACAGCGGAATGAACCACCAACTATTCCGACATATGTTTTACGCAGCGGGTGCCAGTGTTGCCAGATTGGAAATGTCAAAGTATCGTACCAGAACCTCAAAATTATCGTATTTGGAGGAAAATTATCGTACACGAGTCAAACGGAGAGTACACAGATATTATCTAGACAAATAGCATTTTGACACAACGTGCAAATTACCACAAAACGTAAAAGAATTCAATAAAATAGGCGTACCTTATTGGGAAGGTTTAAAGTTCACCTCCGAGTCGCTGTCATTGGATACCTGCGTGTTGCCAGATGTTGAGGGATTCATTTTGCGGTACAAATTGGTACAATTGCGGGCAAACTCCCATCCTTCTCACTTTCCTTTTCAGCACTAATTTCTTTAACTTTATTGCTTAAACGATCGACCTCAACCTAAAAACTACTGATCTAAGCACGGCCGCGCGCAGCAGGAATGTTAACTCGTGAGAGAGAGCCATTCTCCACATTGATTGGCTGAGAAAATGTAACGCAAGATGGCATTCTCCTCATAGACAGTAGACACAAGATGCAGCTAGATCAATAAGTATAGAAGCCCTATAAGATTACAATGAAATTCTGTTTAAATGCCATAAAACTCTGAAATTATCGTACATTATAGGATTTTTTTTTCATTATTGATCGTACATCGTACAGAGGTCGAAATTATCGTACAAATACAATAATTATCGTACGTCTGGCAACGCTGGCGGGTGCGCTTCCAGCCGCAACCAGGCACTGGGAAATAATGTTATTGTAATAAAGCAATTTTAAAAACACAATTAAAAGAAAGATGCAAAAATAAATGATACTTTAAAAAAGTTATACAAATATATAGACAAAACAGTTAATATAAATAAAAAACAACATTTAAAAACATATATAAAATAGATAGAGTACAGTACTTTTTTTTTACTGTAAGATTTCTAACTTAATAAAACTTTCACTTTCACTTCAGTTATAAGCTGCCGAATATCTTCTTTAAAAAAAAAGCCTAAACAATATGAAGTTTCCAGTATCACACCTCTTTTCATTCACATATTTTAACCCAGAGGAGTCTTTGTGTCTATCTAGAACAGCCCGTATTTTCCAGCATGCACTGAGACCAAAATAAATGGTGCATGAGAATCGGATTGATCTGTAAATGCAGTCATCAGCTCAAAGTGCTTCATCTGCAGGCCACACAAGAATCAGTGCATCGTTTACAGAATGACGTTTTCCCTACATCTGGCTCTTGTTTTGTCGACCATGTCTTTAATACCACACATAACCTTTTCATATGAGCTTCAAGACACAATTCACACTTTGAAGGAGGAGAATGCGTTCCTGCATCACCGGCTGAAAAACCTCACGCAGGCGCTCAAAGAAATGAAAAAACTGCTTCTGGATCACTCGCATGGTGAGAGTTCACTTTAACAAAGACATTTGTTTATTTTATATGTTTAATATCATTTTCTATTCGTTTTTGTAATTTACTAAAGCAATTCATGTGTCCACAGACTCAACTGTAAATCATAACAGTGAGAAGTTGCATGCGTGGAATGAATGGATTAAGAACGGTAATACATGACTTCTTTTTTATAGCCTTTTTATGTTTTATTGTGATGTGATGAATTGTATTTCCTGCAGAGATGTATAAAGTACTAGAGACCCAGACTTAAGTAAAAGTCATCTAGTGCTCTATCAAAAAAGTGACTTGAGTAGAAGTTGAAGTGCTCTTTAAGCACCATACTTAAGTGGAAGTACTAAAGTATTCAACATTCTTTGTACTTAAGTATTGCAAGTAGTTTATTCTAAAATTTTCTACTCAAGTACTGAAAGTAAAAGTACAAGTATTGCGTTATGTAGTTATTAAAAAAAGCAGTCCAAAGACATCATATTGTTTTGTTTATTATATAATATAAATAAAACGTTAAGTGAACATTGCAGCATGTTATGAACCGTGGGTAGCTAACGTTAGTTAACTTATCTAGCTCTTACTATAATTATAATTACATTATTTTTAACTTAACTTGATATGTTTCTTCAAATTCGACGGTGAATTTTTGAAGGCCATTATTTCGCAATCTTTTGGGAGGCAGAGTATACACAATGCAAACATGGACTCTAAATAGGGCCACGGGTGGTCTTTTTCCTCATCGCCACGAACAGTTGAAAGTGAAGGAGTTGAAGGTGGAATTTCTGGGTTTTCCATGTCTAAAACAAACTAAAATGCTCTCAATACAGGCAGGCAGCGCTGTCTTCTTTGATCGTCTGAATGATGACGAGCCAGTTTAGTCAAACCTATGACAGAGCCATCTGCTGCTCTGGCAGTGATAATGAGGGTTTGGAATGATTCCTTACATTTTTATAATTGTAATGAGTAACTATGCAGCACATAAAAAATCTACTGGAGTAAAAGTATTAAACTCATTGAAAATATGTACTGAAGTAAAAGTAGAAGTAGGAGAAAAAAACAATACTCCAGTAAAGTACAGATACAGCCTTTTAGTACTTAAGTACAGTAGTGAAGTAGTTCTACTTCGTTACTATACATCTCTGATTTTCTTGTTGATGGTTTCATAAATGTCTTTTAATATCCTAGAATGTTTAAAATCCCCAAAAGGTTCTTTATGGTGAATTAATATTATTATTATTAATATTATTATTATTATTTTAGTCATTGATAGAGGAATAACTTGAGGTTATAAGATACTTTATTGACATATTGTATTATATTATATTATATTATATTATATTATATTATATTATATTATATTATATTATATTATATTATATTATATTATACATATTTTTTTGATGGCGACACGGTGGCTCAGTGGTTAGCACTGTCACCTCACAGCAAGAATGTCGCTGGTTCGAGTTGGCATTTTTGTGTGGAGTTTGCATGTTCTCCCTGTTGCCGTGGGTTTCCTCCGGGAGCTCTGGTTTCCCCCACAGTCCAAAGACATGTGCTTTAGGTGAATTGAATAAACTAAATTGGCCATAGTGTATGTGTGTGTGTGTGTGAATGTGAGTGTGTATGGGTGTTTCCCAGTACTGGGTTGCGGCTGGAAGGGCATCCACTGCGTAAAACATATGACGGAATAGTTGGCGGTTCACTCCACTGTGGCAACCCCTGATAAATGAGGGACTAAGCCAAAGGAAAATGAATGAATGTTGCATGCACTGTGTTAACAATTTTTTCGAGCCTTGGCTGGGTCAGTTGGCGTTTTTGTGTGGAGTTTGTATGTTCTCCCCACGTTTGCATGGGTTTCCTCCGGGTACTCCGGTTTCCCCCACAGTCCAAAAACATGTGGTATAGGTGAATTGGGTAGGCTAAAATTGTCCGTAGTGTATGAGTGTGAATGGGTGTGTATGGATGTTTCCCAGAGAGGGATTGCAGCTGGAAGGGCATCCGCTGCGCAAAACATATGCTGGATAAGTTGATGTTTGATTCCGCTGTGGCGACCCCTGATGAATAAAGGGACTAAGCCGAAAAAAAATTAATGAATGAATATTTGTTTGACCCACATTCAAACAAACATTCATTCTTTTTCGACTGACCCCCCACTGGTTTTTCTGCAATCTGGAAAAAAAAAAAAAATAATAATAATAATAATTATAATAATCAACATGCTTATGTTTAGTGTTTTGTTTTTTATTTGTTTCTCAATGACTAGATGGACTTTTTCAGCACTGAAATAAAAGTATAAAAAGCAAATAAATACAAATAATGTTTGACTTGTATATAAAAGATGTTTCAGAAACAAGCAAAAAAAACCTTAAAGGTCCAGTGAAATTAAAATAACGTTATTTAGATGTTAGTATCAGTATGTTAGTCTTGACGTATATCTATAAGCTAGAAAAACAATGACAAAATTCATTCACAATGACAACACAGGTTCATTCTGAAAACGTAGCTCTATATACATTTCTGGAGAGCGCAAATTATGTAGCCAGATGTACGTATGGCTGCATTTCGTCTTTAAAATTAATACTACGGGGCGGTATGACACCGTTCCTTTTCGCGATTACCAGCTGACTTTCCCGCTGTTACCAGTTTGTCCAGTAGCTCGCCATGTATATCGGCGAATTTGTGATGAAGAGAGGAGTTGATCGTGACTACTCGATTCGAGTCTGGTGAAGAACAGTTCCAGAAAGCAGATAAGACAAAAACAAAAGCCAAAAAGTAAAATAAACAAGTAAATAACAGGGTTAGAATGTGGTAAAATCTGAAAACGTGGTAAAAATCAGGCGGGGGCTTTTCTTTTTCTGGATTGCTTTTTGGGTGGTGCGCGGGTCAACTGCTGCTTTAAAAATACTGTCGGTTGGGTTTAGGGAAGGACGAGGGTGGGTCAGTCAGTCAGTCGACAGCTGCCTCTGGTGGATTTACGCGAGAACGGCAGGCTCATATGGCACTCGTGAGAGAAATTTGAAATCTGAAAAAGCATACACAGCGGGTGGGTTCATGAAAACAAAAACTGCAAAAAACGTAGCTCCTGGGATGTATTTGGCGCTCTCCAGAAATGTATATAGGGGTACGTTTTCAGAATGAGCCTGGGTTGTTATTAGACCTGCAACACAAAAGTTATACCCAGTTTTCACAACACATAAGGATTAAAACAAATGTACGTTATAATCTGATGTTTTTCAGGTATCAGCGCGGAGACTCATCTCATGTTAGAGCAAGCTTTCTGCCTGCCAGATCTTCATGCCAGCGCTGTTTTATACTACCCAGAGGAAATTCTCCTTGCTCTGTCAGCTTTCTTTTGGATTGGGATCTTTCTCAGGTCATAAAAAAGCTCATCCAACAATCAAAAGAAAAGCTCAGGCTAATTTAAATTTGAAATAGCTGTTATTATTTATACAATAGTTAACATAAACAACAACATACAGCACTTCTACAACATTTTGTAATCTGAGTCAAATGTACTGATATGTTTTTAAAATCAAATGCTGTATTGTTAACATCATTATTGAATGTACTGTGAACTTATACATGACTGAAAAAAAGATTTATTATAGTTTATTATTATTATTAAGTTATACATGTTAGCTATTATGTAATAATGTTAACACAGACAAATTTAATGTTGTAAAAGTTTCCATTTTTATTTGATCAATTGAATTACATAGTCATTAGCTGTTACCAAAAGGATGTGACACTGACAACAGGGGTGTGGATCCACATGCAGGTTTATTAGCAGGATGGTCAGGCAAGCAATGATCAGAACAGGAGCAAACAGATATATAAGGGCAATCCAGAGTCGTAGTCAGATGGAAGGCAAATGGTCAAAGGCAGGCAGCAGACAGGATAAACAGACAGACGTTGCAAAGATCAAAACCAGATAAACTAGAACAAAGGAAAACGCGTTGTGGTGTCACTGTAAACAGATAACAAGGCAAAGGTCAAAACACGGCAAAAACAAGACAAGGGAACGCTTTGTAATGAAGCTGTAAACAGGCAACAAGACTCGGCCTGAAATGAGTGCGTGTGCTGCTTATATGTTGAGTGCAATCAGTCTTGACAAGCCTCCAGTGGTGTGTGTGCAATCAGTGGAGATGAGTAACCGGTTGTGTGTGATGTCAGAGTAGTGCATGTTTGGAAATGTAGTCCATTAGGTGGCAGATTTGTAGTCCATGGGTGTTTGTGCATGTAAACCAGCGATCTAAGGGGAGAAGATCGCTGGTGATCGTGACATTAGCTGACTTAGTATTATTTTTTTGCCAACATTTATACACTGCGTATATAAATAGCTTACTTACTATTAATACTGCAGTGAAGCCTGGTTATAAAATCATGTGCACTATACCTGACAAAAGTCTTGTCATCGATCCCAGTTATAAGAGCAACAAATAATAACTTCTAGTTGATCATTTGGAAAAGTGACAGAAGGTAGATTTTCCTGATGAATCATCTGTTGAACTGCATCCCAATCATTACAAATACTGCAGAAGACCTATTGGAACGCGCATGGAGCCAAGATTCTCACAGAAATCAGTCAAGTTTGGTGAAGGAAAAATCATGGTTTGGGGTTACATTCAGTATGGGGGCGTGCGAGAGATCTGCAGAGTGAGGTAACAAGACATTTGTGCTGCCCATTACATTACAAACCACAGGAGAGGGCAAATTCTTCAGCAGGATAGCGCTCATACTTCAGCCTCCACATCAAAGTTCCTGAAAACAAAGAAGGTCAAGGTGCTCCAGGATTGGCCAGCCCAGTCACCAGACATGAACATTATTGAGCATGCTGGGGTAAGATAAAGGAGGAGGCATTGAAGATGAATCCAAAGTATCTTGATGAACTCTGGGAGTCCTGGAAGAACGCTTTCTTTGCCCTTCCAGACTTTATTAATAAGTTATTTGAGTCATTGCAGATGTATGGGTGCAGTCCTCCAAGCTCATGGGAGTAATACACATTAATTCTTTTTCCACTGCACCATGACTTCATATTCTATACTGTACATAATCTCTGTTAAGTGATAAGATCTTTGTCTAAGCAAAGTCAGACCTTACTGTCCTAATTAAATAATTAAAAATCAAGACATGATCATATTTTATTTCGGTAAATAAGCGTAATCTAGAGGTCTTTGCCTTTCATATAAGCCACTTCTGATACCAAATGATCAACTAGAAGTCAAGTTATTATTTGTTGTTCCTAAAACTTGCCAAGACTTTTGTCAGGTAGTGTATGACAAGTGTAAATCAATGCACACACACCCATAAAAATGACATTTGCTGTTTTTTCAAACTACTTGTTTAAAATGCGCTGAAACAACACAATTCTTGAGGGTTTTTTGGGGACAACTTAATTGTTTTATGTTCAATCAACTTAAATTTGTTCAAACTAATAAGTTAACTTAATTCCTTTATGTTGTCCCAACACAAATTTGATTGTGTGCATTTATTACAGTGTATACTGTATAATTGATGTGTTACCAATAGTGTTACAACTAATGACCAACCTCCTTAAAATATATGTAACACTTTTATCTCTGACGACGAATGTGATGCATTTGTTTTTGTTTTTTGTTAGATCTGGGTCTTTCTGCCTAAAATGAATCCAAATAAAGAATAAAAACCCCAGTTTGAGATCCTGATCCCTGTTGATTTTGTCTGAGCTCATGAAAAGGCAGCTTCTCACAGATAATTACTGTAGCAACATGAAATGATTCGTTGTCCATTCGCAGACTTTGTACATGTTTGATGTTGCACACTGCAAATATCACACCGGCCAGCAGAATCAGCCTTTGTTCAGTTAATTAAAATCACCCCCTTGCATAGACTAGAAATCTGCCTATTTGTACTTTAATTTACATCTGATTGTGCTGAATTGATAGAAACAAAGTCGATTTACATTTGCAAAAGACTTGCTTTGTTTTGCCTAAAACCCTAGTTGATAGTAACTTTCTGTATACGTAGAGTCATATAATTTCTTCCAAATTTTAATTAAAATATTGTAATTAAATAAAATTTTGTTTTAATATTTCATTTGATTTCATCGTTTAAATTGAGAAATAGGGTCATCAGTAGTTTGCAGAAGAAAACAATTACATTTTTAAACAAAGTTTTAGTTTGTCAGAACAAAACTCTTATTTTTGTTTTGCATCTTAAAATATTGTTAAAACACCAACATAATATATTTTTATTGTTTGAAGTGTGAGCCGGCTCCAGACATCCATGCTAAACTGAAAAGTATGTTATCGAATCAGCTTACTTTAAAGTAAACAAATGAGCAATATCACACTCGTAGCAGTGCAATATAGCTGTATATTAGCACTGGTGGGAGGCGTGCTTTAGTGTCCCACCAGTGCTTATATACAGCCATACCGCATTGCTACAAATGTGATATTGCATTTATACAACAGTTCGAAGGCACAATCGTGTATATAAAAAAGGAAATCAAACACTGAGATTCTAAAAACCCTTTTGTATTAGGAACTACTTTCTTCCGCCATTCATTTACATCTGCATCTGCATCTGAGAAGCCGTTACTAACTCACCAACGTCACTTTAGAGCTAGTATTTGAATGATTCTCTAGCGTAATGTCTAAAATGATGACAAAACACGTGATTTTGCTGACATTTTAAGATTATAAGACTGAACGTGACATGAAATGCCATCAGTCTACAGAGATATCTCTCTACATTATTACAGTCTACAGTATTTCTCTGTTGCAATCGGGATATCACAATAATTAACCCCGAAAAAAGCAGTGTAATCCCTACCAGATTGCTGTTGTGTTTGCGATAAGGAAAAACGCTAAACACATGCGGGCATTTCTTCTTTCTTTCTGCCAACACAACACACATTCCTAATATGTGAGTCCCATATCTCTCAATACACTACAATCATATGGTATAAATACAGCACTACAACATACAAAAGAGAGAGATCGACTTAGAATATCACTTACAAGTTTAATAATGATTTGATCAGCTGTATTATGCGGTCCTGTCGCCATCTTGTGAATAGAAAACGCCAACCGTCTTTGGTCTAGCGCCGACGCGCTGTCTCTGAGAAATTATAAATATTTTAAAATAGGCACTATTCTTATAAAGAAACTGCATAGTTGCAATCTAAACAACTACATTCTTGACTAAAAAAGCCTCAAAAGTACATTATGTTGTCTAACAGCAGCAATATTTGTCAAACTGTAGAGCGTCCTGTGCTTGTTGCTGTATGTGAATGGAGTAATACACAAGGCTGAAGGGTGAAGAGGCTAGTCGAGTGCTGTTACTGGTTACTATCAGATTCAAGAACCAGACAGAACTGTTGTATAAATATAGTCACAACATATTAAAAACCTCTTGAATTTTTTACCAGTTATCACAAGTTAGAAATTCCATAGTTGTCTCTTTGAATAAGTAATAGGCAGTCAGAGAGCATGTGTGTGTGTGTGTGTGTGTGTGTGTGTGTGTGCATATAACACGGGCATGTCTAAAACTCATAGTAACATGTGTTAGCTACCTCTTCGTAAGAATTTGTAAACATATTTGCAAGTTGGTTAATCCCCATTGGATCCCCTGTGAAGCACACGTCAGTGTCCTCTGGGTTAAGCCACGGTCACACCATATCAATTGCTTTCGAAATTCCAAGAGACCGGAGTGGGATGGTTGAGGTGGGGTGGGGGGTTATTTAATAAGATCTTGATAAGATTGAATAAGATCTAAATAACATCTTGGGTTGTAACGTATGTTGCCAGGTTGAGGTTAAAAATGCTTTGGGATTTGAATATTTCGTCAATTGAATGAGGTGATATAGATATGGAAACTTAAGAAACATGGACAAAAAGTGAATTTTAATAATTAGATTAGGTCGTACAAATTGCAGGAGTTTTCCTGGAGAAATAACAAAACGGGAGGGTGGCAGGAGATGTCTGTGAAATACGGTAGACTCGCAGAAAAAAAGGGGTGGGATAAAACAAATTATGCGACACTGATAAAATTAACAATATATAGCTCGGGAACATGTCGTGAGCAACGCAATGCATTCTGGGTGTTTAGGACAAGGGAGCCTGATTCCCATTGATCTCTATTGATTTTTAGTATTATATATACACTCATCAGCAATAAACTGTAAGTGCTAGCACAACAGGTAATAAAAAAATTAATATACAATATGGAGACGTTTCCTTGCTAAAGCTCATTGGTGCCCTGTCAGTTACGCGTTCATTTATTTGATTCGTATCCGCCACCCTCTGCATCTGTGCTCGGCTTCTCCAGTTACACTTCATCGTTGGAGACAGAATGTTACAGAATGCATATTATTAGCCTCTCTGAGTGTTTGTGAGGTGTTTTTCAAAAGATATTACTATAAAACGGTAATCTGTTGTAATTTTCTCTGGTTTACTGTACATTGAGCGCTAATTGAACTTGTTGTGATGAAGATTCCCGAACTCTACTGTTCCATATTTTGCATTTCTCTACGGAGGGGTCACGTTTCGATCTTCTATGCTATTCACGTGATGTGAAGTCACAGGTTTTACCAAACTTGAACTTTAGAATGCAGCGACAGTCGAAAACCAGTCTGCGTTTTTTGCATGTGTGTGAATGGAAGTCAACGAGGCAAAAACTGCAGTGTGTTACCGTGGCTTTACACAGAGGAATGAAGACTGTCACTGCAGGTACTATGGTTACTACTACAGTAATGTTTGAGTGCGTTTATTTTGAACTGTGATCAAAACTTAAAAAATAAAAATTAAAAACACTTTCAGGTTTAACAATAAACATGAAACAACAAAACAAAGTACAAATCAAAAGCACAAACTGAGATTAAATGTATGTATTTATGTGAGGCGTTAGTGTGTGTTATGGTCATTGAATGCACATCTCTAAATTGTGTATGAGTTTTAAATTTGGAAAGAAGGAGTTAAAGAGAGGTGGAAACTAAATTCTTAGAAATTACAATAAAGAGAGAGAGAAAAAAAACATTAATAATCATTTATTAAGCATTAATAATTAAGCTTTAAGCCTTGTGTTAGTACTGCAGTACTGCAAAATCTGCCTGGAACTACTTCGTATTTATCTGCATATAAATGCACACCTTACAATATTCATCCACCAATCAGAATCAAGCTCGCAATAGCCAAGTAGTATTAAAAAATCAATAACATTTCTAAATAACGTTATTAAACTCACATACAGGTGTGAAATGATTTATGCCAGCGTAAAACAAACACCATTAGACATCTTTTATGAATAGCCATTAAGGGGGAATTGGAAGACAATTGTTCTCGGTTTTCTCCAACTGCATGTTTTAGTTTGTTATTTGTGGCCTCCTTGATTTCGAGAGGTGTAGTATTGTTGGTGTGTGCGTGTGCTTGTTTAGGGGTGGTGCTTCTACTCATCTGTGTGTCTGATGCTCCATCATTCTATTCAGCCTGTTGCATTAATAGAGCTGAAGACACACATCGACAAGCGCTTCTGACAGAGATGCTGCACCGAGGCTTAACACATCTGCTCTGCCTGGGTAAGTGCAGCATTTTTGCAATTAGTAAAAACTAAAAACATTGTACAGTATAGGCTTATATAATCGCATAGTTAAAGTTTGTGTGTAACAGTGTGTGAAAGAATAATTTTAGGTACATTTTATGTTCTTACTTTGTACTGCACTTATTGATGTGGAAATATTGATAATACAGTGTTTTATAACACATTTAAGTGCACTTTTTATTATTTTATTTTTTTTGTTTTTCATATCTACTGTTAAGAGAGAGTGTGAAGAGGATATAAAAAGACTTTCTTTTAGATATAAACCCAATCAAATGGTTAAAATATTGAAAATAATAGAGTAATAGAAGTAGTTTACTGCTATTCTGCTTCAAATGATCATGTTTTATCCAGTGTTCATTCATTCAGACTTTCCTTCAGCTTAGTCTCTGATTTATCAGAGGTTGCCACAGCGGAATGAACCGCCATCTATTCCAGCATATGTTTTACGTAGAGGATGCCCTATCAATTGCAACCCAGTACTGGGAAATGTTTTATCCAGTGTGTTACTTGCAATTTCTTTGCAATCGTTTGTGAAATTTGATTTCTACTGCAATGTTTTTCACCTCAAGAAATGGGGTTTCATAAATAGTGTATAAAGAGATGATAAAATCATCAGTTCCCTTTTTAAAAATGCAAACATTTTCATGCATTTAAATATATAAATAAGAACAATTTAGAAATAAAAGTACAAAAGCTGTCGCTGGGATGGTACCTTTTCTTAAAAGGTAAATTTTTGCTAAATGTTTCTAAATTGAAGGTGCATATTATGCTACAAAGGAATATACCCTGGGCCTGTTTCAGTAAGGAGGTTCAACTAACTCGGAGTTTAAACTTGAACTCTGAGTTGATTTACCGAGAGATTAAAAACTCAGGGTTTTCGGTTTCAGAATAGCTGATCTGAGTTGGGTCAATCAACTTTGAGTAGACCAACTCAGAGTTAAGCGCGCACGCCGCGACTATAAAAACGCATCATCAATGCAGCGCATATATTACGAGTGACCATGGCAACATCTGAAAAAAGAGACCAGCATTTCTTTCTCCTGCTGAACTTGATGTGCTCATGCAAAGTTATAGCAAATATGACCATACAGGGGTGCGTTTCCCAAAACCATCGTTAGCCAACTAAGGTCGCAAGTTCTGTCGTTACAAACATAGTTCGTTGATTTGCTCTTTACCAAATCCATCGCTCCAACGAACATTCGCAAACTGCGTCGCAAACTTGAGCACTTGAAACGACACCTCTGGAGCTGTAGTTAAAAGCATAGTTCCTGGCTGTGTTCTATTCCCACTTATCCCCCCTATGCCCTATTCATTTAGAACATTCTAACATTCAAAGTTGGAATTATTAAAAATAAAAAAGCATTAAGTTAATCTCTCTTAGGTGTAATTTGCTTTCAAAGTATTTTTACAGTTCAGTTTTAGCGATCTTCATGCTTACAATTGTGCTCCCTTCGCAGTGCACTTTGAAAACATGAATATGATTTTGAACACAGCCTTATGGCGAAAGCTGTCTCCAAAGCTTGTGAAAATAAAAAACATAGCATACGTTAATTCTTTTATTTTATAGTGGGTTATTTATTAAGTTTCTCTGCTGTATATGACTTGAGCCTGTTGCTTAGAACTTTCTGCTGTGGTTTGCATGTGTCAAATTGTAATTTTTTTTTAAATAAATAAACAATATCCTAAATAATAATAATGATAATAATAATAATAATAATCATCATCATCATCATTATTAATATTATTATTAAAGTAAATATATTTATATTAAATCGCCTCATTATTTATTTATTTATATGATTTATATATGATATTAGAATAGTGTTAGCTTTTGTAAGTGATTTTATGTTTTAGAATAGAAAATGTAATGTTCAACTTCTCAATAATATTAGTAAAGCAAACATTGGCCCTACATGTGCTATTTACTTATATTTTAATTAATATGGAAAGCGAGAGGATGTTTTTACCAAAACTAATATTGGATTTTATTTTAAATGCGTGTGCGTGTAAAACAATATAATTTGCACAAAGAAATGATGGGGTTCTCTAAAGAAGTTACTACAGCCCATTTAGAGCATCATTATAGGCGTTTTACGTTATAACTAACGTGGTTCAAGCGATGGATCTGTGACAGAGAAACTACCGGTTTTGGGATACACTTGTCACTACATTGTTTTTTTGCCAAACGATGCATCGCACTATGATAGTTCAGCCACGAGTTTTGTCGTTGTTTGGGAAACGCACCCCTGTACAGTATATTTAAAAAAGCAACACCACTGCATCAGGGAAACAGAGACAGTTAGTGTGGGAAAACATAGCTGCTCAAGTTAATGCCTAATTTTACATCGAATTTAAATATTTAAGTATAATAAAAAAGTAATGTGTGATATTTATAAATTTTTTTTACACAGGTTCCCACTTTAATACACGTTGATCAGTTTTAATAGATTTAAAAGTGCACTTGTGCCTCTATTATTGATCAAGTGTAGAGGTTGATATGACATTTAGAATGTAAAATATTTTTAGAACGAGTAATAATCCCATTAATCTAATTATAGTACAAGGTCAGTGTATTTAAGCTAATTATTCATTAAAAAAGGACAAGCCATTCTCGTGCGTGACTGTGTTCTTTGTGTGACTGAAATATAGGCAATAGCTATGTTTCCATCCAAAAATATTAATTAAATTATGTGCAAAACTGGAAAAACGCATAAAAGATATGCGATTAAAGCAGCGTTTCCATCCAATGAATCAAAGACAACAAAATCGTCACTTCCTGATTAACTGGCGCCAAATATCAACAGTAAAAACAGAATTTACTGTGGTAGAAGAAGCTGAGTCTTTTCTTTATTTACCAGGCTAAATGTACTTGCGCCTCAGAAGAAAATGTTGACACACAATGAACACGTGGTGGCTTTTGAAGCCATGAGACGCGGAGAACAGACACTCTTGACACGCTCCAGACG
The DNA here is from genome assembly GCA_903798195.1 of Danio kyathit. Lineage (NCBI taxonomy): Eukaryota > Metazoa > Chordata > Actinopteri > Cypriniformes > Danionidae > Danio > Danio kyathit. The sequence goes on along the minus strand of LR812523.1, from coordinate 75,550,652 downwards.
CTCTGGAGGTCATTAGTAATATACACTAATACTGAAACGGTTGAGGCGTTTTAGAATGATCAAAACAACAATTAAGATGTTTTACAATGTGCTCAACCTGCTGGTTTGTCTATTCACACACATTTTCATCATCATCTCTTATAACAAACCTTTTTTAATGCACACACATGGAATTTGTTTAGTAAAAGGGTTTTCATCGCATCTTTTTCAAGCATCTTTATCGAATAAAAGTTTATCCTACTCTGTCATTATGCACATGTTTTTTTATGCATATTTTCAAAAAGTTATGTGCATCATGACGTTTCCATCAATCGTTTTTATTCGCATATCCAAAATGAGCATTAAAATAGGTGGGTGGAAACGTAAGGCTAAGGCAATAAATACCGCTTTGTCTTAAAAAAAGTGGAGGAGACCAACAGAAACTCTGAGTTTAGAGAATAAAACCTGCTCCTGACCAGGTTAGGTTCACAGAGTAAGTTACCACGGTAACTGACTCTGAGTTAAAGTTACCTCTCTTTCAGAAACAGGCTTGACTTACCCTGCTTTCTTGAGTTTGACAAACCTGCCATTTCTCATTTCAGGGTTAAAATACTCTGAGTTTTCACTTAACCTCCTTTCTGAAACAGGCCCCCTGTCAAATATTTCGGTACTATTATGTCAATCAAGGCATTTATTTGTCACATATACTTCCATGTATTCACATACACTGACATATAGTGAAATTGGAGGGGAGGTAGCATTTAGAAAAAGAAAGTAAGATACAATTCAGGAGAGAGAGAGGCGAAAAAAAGCACCCTCTCACCTTGCTCTTGAATTAGAGCAGTGTGAGATCAGGGAGAAAAAAAGCCCCAGCAACCAATCACATAAACACATAGACATAGACATAACATTGCAACAGGGGATGGGAACAGGGGATGTGGATATAGTCCGGTAAGGGCGGGCAGCCATCCAGCCTGCAGCTGAAGAGCGTTGGTCACAGACCCGCCTACTCCCTCCAGTGGGTGAAAGCAAACGAAGGCGTGGGATGAGGGGCTAGGTAGTGATGGTCTATCTTTAGCTGTGTGTGTGTGTGTGTGTGTGTGTGTGTAAGCCTGTCCAACTGGTGTCCTTGACAGAGAGCAGGAATTTCAGAGCGTCTCCTTATCTTGCTATCCGGGAGAAGTTTTTTTTCTCCAGTCGAGGCCGTCTGGCTGAAAAACACAGGGAAGCCGAAAGAGAAGAAAAGTATTTTCAAATTTAGGTCAATATCTGCCAATTTCACAGAGATTTATTGTCTGTCACTGGTCCCCAGGTATGGCCAAATCTTGTTTCAAAGCTGCTAATTTCACCCCGATGTTTTCCAATTTGCGGTCTGATTATTAGCGATCCTGCCCGCTGCAGTTTCAATCAAGCCGGCCAGCTTGGTGGGGTTTTGAGCAGCACTGACCGCTTTCATCAATCGTCGATACCCCAGGGCCAGGCCATCAGCAGAAACCCTGTTATCAAAGTTCCGAATAGTGGATATCCTCAATATCCTCCAGGGACAGAGCAGCCAGGCACACGACGCACCACTTCTCCCACCCGTCCATCACGTATCCAGCTGCAAACGTACCCGCAGGACAAGTGTGTTCTCCCGAGCCCAAACTTCTCATCGAGAAGATGGTGTCAATCGCGTTCAGAGACCAGTTGATCAGATCCATAATTCCTTATTCGTTTGGATAGCAGGGCACGGAGACCCTCAGAGATAGAATAAGACGAGACAAGAAGAGCCAGCCAGGGAAGATAAGGGACGGAGAGGGGAAAAAAAGTGCGACCGCCTTCGCCGAGAGCCAAAGAAGAATTTTTTTTTTATGTTACCAATATGGACCCTTTGGGTGCAAAAATGTACCTTATGAAAAGGTGGCAGTGACAGCTTCTTTACTTTTATTTCTGAGAGTGTATTTCAAAATGATAGTTTATATGTGTTTTCCAGAATAAAAGAGGTTTAATGCTTGAAATTATATATATATATATATATATATATTCAAAATATATATTATTATTATTATTATAAAATACTTTACAGTTTATTTGTTTTATGCCTTAACCTTAGCCAATCTTCAACGCGTTGGTGCATAGATTAAAGCTTGGTCTCATTTTAAAGAAGGCAGATGTCAGATTGCAGCTGAAGTGAAATGTTAAAAAAGTTTAATAAAACAAAACTCATGTGCCTTTGGGTCCTATAACTAATACAAAGTCTGCCATGTAAATAGCAAATGCGCCATGGCGCGACACAACTGACTCTTAAAGGGAATGGGAGATGAGACTCTAATTGATTTAATGCATGCTTTATGCTCGAAACACACCCATAACACATTGAGAGAATAAGCATAACCTTGTTAGACCATGCACCAGGGCACAGACCGAATTTTTCTGTCCCTAAAATAGCAAAAGTGTATTCGGACATGCTCTTAATACTTTAACACTTTGCACTTACATCGTTAAAATAGAGCCCTTTATGTTTATGAAAATAATAAAACAATAAATGTATTTTTTGTATTACACAAAATATGTTTTTTTCCAAAGCAGTTTAAGCCTAAAATGGACAGAAAATCAAAGCTAAATATCCAAATAAAAATTGATAGTCCAAATTTGAATTTGATATCTCAAAAAATGAACTTTCAGTATGATTTTGTTTGTCTGCAGTACTAGACATCACCACCGGATTACATCTACTTTCCATTGATGACCATAGAAGGGCGCCCCCTATGTTTTGAGGAATACGAATCATATTTTTCCATACTTTTGACAATATTTATGAAGTAGTCAAAAAATTCATAAAAAGAAGTTTGGTGGTATTTGATTTGAATTTAGCCTCTAAAAACATCTAAAACATCCAAACAAGTTTTACATGTGAATTGCTGTAGCAAAGTAATGCATAATGGCATTATGCATTATGAGTATCCTTGTTGCAAATTAATAAATAACTCTTGCACAGTAATAACTTTCAAGCATTAGTCACCAGATATGAAAACTAAAAATTTAAAGCTTTCAAATGATATATAGTTTGTCATGATTGATTTAAGTTTAGAGTACAATATTATGGTTTAAATACGTAACCGCAAATACTTCCACAGGTTGTAGGCTGACAGTAAATGTGTTTTAATCCAACACTTTTCTTGTGATAAAATATGTATTTAGTAGACCTTTACAATGATAATATATAGTTTGTCACAATTAGATTAAGACTGCTTATATAGGTAAAAAAAATAGTTCAATTAAATATTAATGGTTGTAAAGGTAAATTAGGGCCCGTCAGTGTTAGGTATAGCCCCAGGATGTAAATAAATGTTCTCCCAAAGTTTTTTTTTTTTTTACCAACAGACCGTCATGGATAATGCTAGACAAATTAGCATTCTCCTGCTTGTCTCAAATGCTTAGGTTGTATTTGTAAGGGGGTCAAATATTCAATATTTTAATCATTTGCTAAACTGCTTCTTCATTTAATAGGGTGTTGTTCAGCTAAAGAAAACACACCCCCGTCTCCTGGCATCAGATCCCATTAGCTCATCCACCTGTTGCTTGCGGCCCGGGCCAGATGAGTCAGCACGAGGCTCAAGGGGTTTCGCTTTGCCTCTCATATCCCTACTTCACAGGGGTGTCAAAAGTACTTAAAAATGACACTCAAGTACAGATACGGAGAGTAAATTTGACTCAATTAAGTTAAAGTTGAGTAAAAGTAAAAAGTTGTACTTAAGTTTTAAAGAGATAGTTCTAAACCTTTGATTCTTTTTGTTGGGCTAAACACAAAAGAAGATATTTTGAAGAATGTTGGAAAGTAGGTTTTTGTAAAAGTAATATGATCTGTTTCCACAAACACGCTTTTATCTGTTAGCCTATCGATATAAGAGACAAATAACGATTTTCTCCAATAATTTTTACAGGAAGTTTGGTGGTATTTGATTTGAATTTAGCCTCTAAAAACAGCTAAACAGTTTTTCATGTGAATTGCTTTAGTAAAGTAATGCATTATGATGAGTATGCTTGTTGCAAATTAGTAAATACTCAAATTTGACTCGATTAAGTTCAAGAATGGATAAAAGTAAAAAAAAATGTACTTAATTTTTAAAGGGATAGTTCTAAACAATGGAGGACCAGGAGTGCCGGTTAGAAATAAAATGAAGAATCAAATTATCAATTTAATAATTGAAGCATAAAAATGGATATAAATAAATCACAGTTTAAATAAGCAAATGATGGACAAATAAATAGAGATATTTAAATGTGTTTAAATAGTTTTTAAATGTCATTATATTAAACAATAAAACAAGCACTTAAAAATAATTTTTAAATGTATAAATAAATAGACAATTTTTAAAATATTTATTTAAATCATGTTTTAAAACACTGATTAATCAAACAATAAAAACATATATTAAAATGCATTTAAATGTACAATTTAAATAGCTTTTTAAAAGGCATTTGACAAATACTTTTCTCTCTCTATTTGCCACTTGCTTTTCTTTTCCTTTTGCTGTATGCTTTTCTCGAGTTGAAAATAAATTCACACGTGGACACAACCAATCAACTTTTGCCTCAAGTCAAGCTAAACCCTCGTGCGCTGTCATTGGACAGAGAAAAATCTAGCTCATTTTAGTACGACTTTAAAGATCAGCGGAGCGAATCAAATGTCAGGGCAATATGAACGTGTTTGGAGATGGTTTGTGGATGATTTATTAGCTTTAGCTGATTTCTGTTAAAAAGCAGGTGTCTAAAGCACCAAGCAAAAACACTGCACAAAAAATAAATGAAAGCAACTCCTTAATACATAAATAATTTCCTCATGGAATTTCCTGTTTTGTGTCCCTTTCTGGTAAAGCAGAACTTGTCAAAGGCAATATACTAGCACTAGTGCTCTATTTTTTAATAAATATAATCCTGAACCACAAAAATAGTCATACGGTAAAAGTCAATTTTTTCAATTTAGATTTTTGCGTTATGCGAATGCTGAGCTTTAAGATGTATGGTTTGTAGGATAGGACAATATCTGAACACACAAGGATTTTAAAATCTGAAGTGTGAGGAGGTGAAGTGCTTAGGATTTAGCACAAAATTAGGATTTGATATATTTATGCTAAGGCAGCACGGTGGCTCAGAGGTTAGCACTGTCGCCTCACAGCAAGAAGGTCGCTGGTTCGAGTCCCAGCTTGGTCAGTTGGCATTTCTGTATGGAGTTTGCATATTCTCCCCGTGTTGATTGGGGTTTCCTCCGGGTGCTCCAGTTTCCCTCACAGTCCAAAGACATGTGGTATAGATGGATTAAAAAAGCTAAATTGGCTGTAGTGTATGTGTGCGTGAATGTGAAAGTGTATAGGTGTTTTCCAGTACTGGATTGCAGCTGGAAGGGCATCCACTGCATAAAACATATGCTGGATAAGTTGGCAGTTCATTCCGCTGTGGCGACCCCTGATTAATAAAGGGACTAAGCCGAAGGAAAATGAATGAATGAATATTTATGCTACAGGAAATTTACAAAATATCCTCACAGAACATGATCGTTACTTCTAATAAGTCTAATGATTTTGGGCATAACAGACAAATCTATCGACCATATTGACCTATATAATATATTTTTAGATAATGCCATAAATACACCCATACTGTTTACACTTTCCTGTAGGATCTACAGTAACTTACTGTAAATCAATAACAGCAAAAATACTGTTTACATATACAGCATTTATCTTGCTGTATACAGTATGTATTTACAGCCTGATCTCATGAGGAAATCAGCAGGTTTTGTCAGTTTAGTGGCTAATTCGTACGAGTACAGTCGTACAAAGATTTTAAAAAGGAGACGTGGCACCTAACCCCACCCCTAACCTCAACCGTCATTGGGTGATGAGCAAATCGTACTAAATTGTACGAATTAGATCGTACAAATTCATACGAATTAGCCACTAAATCAAAAAGCTACGAATTGCCGTGAGATTGCGTTGGTATTTACAGTATCTTAACTGTAAAACATACAGTCATTTCCACAGTGCAACTTTAAAACACAGTAAGATACTGCAAAACTGTCCTACAGTAAAATACAGTTCATATTACAGTTAATTACTGTGCAATTTACAAAAAAAAAAATCGATATCACAGTGCATGCAACATTCATTCATTTTCCTTTGGCTTAGTTCCTCATTTATCAGGGGTTGCCACCGTGGAGTGAACCGCCAACTATTCCTTCATATGTTTTATGCCCTTCCAACCGCAACCCAGTACTGGGAAACACCCATAAACACTCACATTCACACACACTACTCATACACTATACGGCCAATTTAGTTCATCCAATTCACCTACTGTATAGCGCATGTATTTGGACTGTGTGGGGAAACCGGAGGACCTGGAGGAAATTCAAATTAACACAGGGAGAACATGCAAACTCCACACAGAAATGCCCACTGGCCCAGCCAGGACTCAAACCATCGACTATATTTCTGTGAGGCAACAGTGCTAACCACTGAGCCACCGTGCCGCCCTGCATGTAACATAAGACTCACAAATGTTCACATTACACGTTCATGTAATTCAAATGCTACTATAACAAGCGTCTAAAGTCACCACCAAGTCATCCTGCAGCATATTTACATACACTACAGCATCATAGCATCAGTCATTTCTGAAATGCACCGGCCATATTAGGCAAGCGTTAGTGTAAGAGTTCCCTACATGGCCACAGTGGCAATGAAAGCTTATGTGATCAGGTACAAACCTTTCCTTACAAGCTTTCTAACTGATCCTCTAAGTACAAAGCGCCCTTGCTCTTTTCATGTGACGGTCAGTAAATGGAGGGTTTGCTGCCGTGTGGTGTGAAGTGGCCGGTCTATTGAAGAGAGTAAAGAGGTCTGCGGTATACAAAGGCTGGCTGTGATGATAATAGTGGTAATGAAACAACCAAAATAGGAATATGCAGCGAACAAAGGAGAGGAGGTGCTTCGAGATTTGCACAAGCACATGTTTTGATATTTAAGCTATACATTATGACTGGAATGATACTCTTATGTAGGTAATTATTATTAGGGGTGTTGAGTAACTTGGAACTGTTTGTTTTTGCAGTGCCTGAATGCATTTGGTCAGATGAGGAATGATGCTATGGACTATTATCTTCCCTTGAAAGGTATCGATGAAGAGGGCTAGCATGTTTCGTCCTGTATGGAGCTCACTTCAGACGCCTTGCTCACTCTGGCTCTTCTTTCTGGCCTCTACCGTCAGGATTAATCCTGCTGCGTTTGAATTGGGTGAGTGCAACCTGTATTGTATTTTGGGTGCAAGTGTGATTTTTATTCCACTGAACGGGCCCATAAAAATGCATGCGCGCCATGCAAATGTTTTATACGCTTGCATAATTTGACAAAAGGCTTGACAAAACGTTGTGCTGCTGCACGTGTAGCCTAGCAACGGCGGACTTCAAACTGCTCTGCTTCCTCAAAGTGATGCTCGTTTGAATTGAGGTTTAGTGTGGTGAACGATACACTGAATTTGTGTAGGGCTGCAAATAATGCACGAATGATGATGCAAAGTAAAATTTATGAGGCTGATAACATGGTACTTTTATTTTTAAAATGGTCCAAAATGTCCCTAAATGGCTAATGGCACATTTAAAAATAACATTTAGAAAACAGGGGTTTTCAAACTCGGTCCAGGAAGTTCGGTGTCCTGCAGATTTTTAGCTCCAACTTGCATCAACTGACCTGCAAGGATGTTTCTAGAAGGGCTTAATTAGCTAACTAAGGTGTGTCTGATTGGGTTTGAAGCTAAAATCTGTAGGACACCAGACCTCCAGGACAGAGATTGAGAACCCCTGATTTAGAAATTCCACTACAAAATGTAAACATATTTTCTAGTGCTGAGCAAAGATGAATCAGGATTAATCGCATCCAAAATAAAAGTTTGTTTTGACATAATATATGTGTGTGTATTATATAAACTCACCAGCCAATATTAGGTACACCTTACTAGTACCGGGTTGGACCTAGAGATTTTGGTCTATATTGACATGATAGCATCATGCAGTTGCTGCTGATCTGTTGGCTGCATATGATGCAATTCTCTCATTTCACCACATCCCAAAGGTGCTCTATTGGATTGAAATCTGGTGACTGTGGAGACCATTTGAGTACAGTGAACTCATTGTTGTTCAAGAAACATAGTCATTGTTCATGTTTAGTCTGAGATGATTCGCCCTTTATGACATGGCGCGTTATCCTGCTGGAAGTAGCCATCAGAAGATGGGGGCACTGTGGTCATAAAGGGATAGACATGGTCAGCAACAATACTCAGGTAGGCTGTGGCATTGATGCTCAATTGGTACTAATGGGCCCAAAGTGTGCCAAGAAAATATCCCCCACATCATTACACCACCACCACCAGCCTGAATCGTTGATACAAGGCAGAATGGATCCATGCTTTCATGTTTTTGATGCCAAATTCTGATCCTACCATCCGAATGTCGAAGCAGACATCAATACTCATCAGACCAGGCAACATTTTTCCAATTTTTATTATCCAATTTTGGTGAGCCTGTGTGAATTGTCGCCTCAGTATCCTGTTCTTAGCTGACAAGAGTGGCACCCGGTGTGGTATTCTGCTGCTGTAGCTCATCCGCCTTAAGGCTGGACGTGTTGTGCATTCAAACAAGGTATTTGCGCCCACAGAACTGCCACTCACTGGATATTTTCTCTTTTTCGGACCATTCTCTGTAAACCCTAGAGATGGTTGTGCGTGAAAATCCCAGTAGATCAGCAGTTTCTGAAATACTCAGACCAGCCCTTCTGGCACCAACAGCCATGCCACATTCAAAGTCACTTAAATCACCTTTCTTCCCCATTCTGATGCTCAGTTTGAACTGCAGCAGATCGTCTTGACCATGTCTACATGCCTAAATGCATTGAGTTGCTGCTATGTGATTGGCTGATTAGAAATTTGCGTTAACGAGCAGTTGGACAGGTGTACCTAATAAAGTGGCTGGTGAGTGTATATACTGTGTATATGTGATGCACACATATACGTAAAGACAAAAATATACAAAATGATTTTGTTACATAGATATTTAAATGTATACATAATTTGTATCATATACATTTATGTTTTATGTCAAAATATAAATAAAATTTTTCTTAAATATATAAATCCTGCGATCCTCTTGCCTTCCTGAGTAAGCCAAGACGTTACAGTTATAATGCTGCTCTGTGCACTCGCACAACATATTAAACATTCTTTGGTGTTTGTCTGTTTTCCATAAAACCAAACGCAAAACCTATTAGCATGACCACACAGGACACGATCTGTGTCAATAGTTAAAATGGCTTATTTCTCTGGATTTTAACTTAATTCGAAACCTTTGCGATAATGTGTGTACATAAGTCAGGATATTGTATTTGGATATTTTAATGAAAAAAATATCAAATTGTGCTTTTAAGATAATAACATACATTTCCTGCTTAACAGTATTTTTACAACATATTATTACATTTGCTTTATGTCTAAAAATCATCAAATTACATGCTTTTCTTCATCATCCTTTTTTTTTTCTATGCTCTCTTTTCTCTTTTGCTCAGTGTTTTCGATCTTACCTGAAGATGGCGTTGGGATTTTAAACAGCTCTCTGATGCTGCACTGTACTGCGTTTGATTCTGTCCTGAAGTCTCCTGTACCGGTGAAATGGGAGAAAACCACAGGGGGTCTGGATAGGAGGACCCAGCAAATGGTCAATGGCTCACTTTTCTTTCCCCGTTTACAAGAGGAAGACTTTGGAAACTATTCATGCAGTGCAAAGAGAGGCAACAAACAGATTCAGACCACTGTCATGGTCAGCAAAGCATGTATGTATATTGCATTAGCATATAATAATAGTACAGTTGAATTCAAAAGTATTCTTCCTACTGTGATTTTTTTTCCCCCTTCAAATATTTCCCAAATGATGTTTAACAGAGCAAGGATTTTTCCACAGTATTTCCTATAATATTTTTTCTTCTGGAGAAAGTCTTGTTTTGATTTTTTGGGGGGCTAGAATAAAAGCAGTGTAAATTTTTTTAGAACCATTTTAAGGTCAATATTATTAAGCTATATATGTTCTTCGATTGTCTACAGAACAAACCACTGCTATACAATGACTTACGTAATTACCCTAACTTGCCTAATTAACCTAATTAGTGAGTGAGTGAGTTTTTGGTAAATAAACTATTTAAAAGTTTTAGTGGGTGCAAATTATGGTTAAACACATGTTTTTGCTCAGAAATGTTTTGTTAAAGCACACATAATGTACAGGAGAAAAACAAAAACATAGGCTCATTCTGAAAACGTAGCCCTATATATATATTTCTGGACATTGGAATTATGTAGCCAGAAGTACGTATGGCTGCATTTTGTCTTTAAAACAAACGATATGGGGCGTTATGACGCCTTTCTTTTTCACGCTTACCAGCTGACCGATTATCTTCGTATGGGCGGCTTTCCTGCTGTTACCAGTTTGTCCAGTGGCTCGCCATGTACGCCGGCGGACTTGAGATGCAGAGAGGAGGTTCGATGACAGGGTTTGGGTCTGGTGAAGAATGGTTTCAGAAATTGGTTAAGACAAAAACAGAAGCCAAAAATAAAATAAACAAGTAAAAAACAGTGGGAGAATGTGCTAAAACCTGAAAACATGGTAAAAATCAGGCAAGGGCTTTTCTTTTTCTGGATTGCTTTTTAAAACTGGTGGTTGGGTTTAGGGAAGTGGGTGGGCGGGTCAGTCGATGCTTTTGAAAACACTATTGGTTGGGTTTAGTGAAGGAGGAGGGTGGGTCAGTTGATCGGTCAGTCAGTCAGTCAGTTGACAGCGGCCTCTGGTGGATTTACGCATGAAGAACAGGTGCGAATGGCACTCGCGAGAGAAATTTGGGATCTCAAAAAGCGTACACAGCGGCCTCTGGTGGATTCGCGAAAATAAAAACTGCAAAAAAAGTAGCTCCTGGGGTGTATTTGACGCTCTCCAGAAATGTGTATAGCGGTACGTTTTCAGATTGAGCCTGGGTTGGAGAAAAAATGTTGAATTACTGTTTTAATTTTTTGGATGTTTGAAAACACTTTTTATTTTTGACCCATGTATTATTAAAATTTTTTTTTAAGATATTGCCGCACTGTACCTTTTCTTTAAAACCGAATAACAACTTTTCAAAGGCTGGTATTTGTGTTTGTTTTGTAGGCTTGCAGGATGTGTTCTTTCACCCTCAGTCCATGCAAACTGAAGAGGGACATGATGTTTTCCTTCAGTGTGTCTCTGGTGATAGTTTTCCTCCAGCTCAGATTTCATGGCTAAAGAACGGCAGAGTCCTCACCAAAGGAAACCAGATTCAGGTACAGAAACACACTGTTAGTAAATCAAATAATGGCTATAATAATATTACAATGAATAACAATCTGGCGACACAGTGGCTCAGTGGTTAGCACTGTCGCCTCACAGCTACTGTAGAAGGTTGCTAGTTTGAGTCCTGGCTGTGCCAGTTGGCATTTCTGCGTGGAGTTTGCCTGTTCTCCTTGTGTTGGCGTGAGTTTCCTACGGGTGCTCCGGTTTCCCCCACAGTCCAAAGACATGCGCTACAGGTAAATTGGATGAACTAAACTGGCTGTAGTATATGTGTGTGTGTGTGAATGTGAGAGTGTATGGGTGTTTCCCAGTACTGGGTTGCGGTTGAAAGGGTATCCACTACGTAAAACATATGCCGGAATAGTTGGTGGTTTATTCCTCTGTGGCGACCCCTGATAAATAAGGAACTAAGCCGAAGGAAAATGAATGAATAAATGAATAACAATCTAGCTGGATTAGTATGTAACTAATACTAGTATGGATCTTGTCTAGTATGGATCTTGTGCTAGTATGGATCTTGTCTAGTATGGATCTTGTGCTAGTATGGATCTTGTCTAGTATGGATAATATAATTAAATTTTTATAGTCTAATATACAGTACTGTGCAAAAGTCTTAGGCCACCATTAGATTTGTCATTTTAGTATAATAATTTATATTTATTTATATTTTATATATTTATATTTACTTATATAATATAATTTATGTGATATTTCAATTATATGATATTTAATATATTTATAGAGAAAAACAGCTGAAACAGTCATGAAATGGCCTCCACGGAGTCCAGACATTTGGGTCTGGTATGTAGACTCATACTAAATACTGTCTTTTGCTAACAGGAACCATTTTATTCTGAATACTGTGTTTTATTTTTCTTCATTTTTTGTACCTATTTATTTTCTATCTGTTTATATCCTAATGCAGAGACCAGTTTTATATCTGGAAGAAGGTCATTAAAACTTTGCTAAAACCCCAAAACTCAGATTATACCTATAGAGGAATTACCAACCTACATCACGCATGACGTCACACGGGTTCCCAGTTGCAAAAAAAAAAAAAAAACGATTGCAATAGCAGACATGTTGTGTTGTGCGGTAGGATGCCAAACTTGAAAATGATGCCAAAAATAGAATATTTTTACCGTACACCACAAAAGAACTGAATGGAATGAGGACCTAATTAAAAATGCTGGACTCTGCAGTTCTCATTTCATATCAGGTAAGTTCACGCTATGCTGAATCATACACATTACTCGTTTTTGATTGCAGCAATGATTTCAGCAAAAACTGTTAAATATGGTTAATTAAACTGCGGACACTGAATGCTTAGAATGAAATGTAAAAGTGTAAGTTCACATACCCTGCCGTACAGGTGCAGTTCGCTGTCAGAATGCAGTTGTTCTGCTTGTTGATGATTACCCAGGCCTTGTATAGCTCCGTCTTCTTTCCCTGTCTTTGGCTCGGCAGAACCTCAATTTGTCACGGTTGTGGATCTGTCTGTTTCTCTTGTGTGTGTGTGTGTGTGGGTATGGGTGTGTTTGTTTGGGTGCACCTTCACCGCGTGGCTGTGTGTGTTTACATGTCATCAGCTGAGCGGTCACGTGCTTTGCTGTTGCTCAGCATCGCTCAGCTGTTAATCAGTGAACCACAGGTGCAGCGCGTTACTGCACGCCTTTATCTGTTCTGTGTTTGTATCTCGTGTTGTCAGTTCCTTGTGGTTCACGTCTGTGTCTGTTCCTGTTAGGCTTCTCCCGCTGAATCCGCTGGTGGTGAGTCATCATAGAGTTCGTTGCTTTTGGACTTGTCAAGCACGGCTTGGTTTCATTGATGTTGTTACCGCTGTTTGCACTGATGACACCCACAAGAGATTCACTTTGTTTTGCTGCTCTGAAGAACTATTACCGCTGTTAAGCATCGTCGATTTCCTTGAGAGATGCATCATTGCTCTACCCTATCCCTCGATATCTGGAGAGATCTGTTAATTCCTGTTATCCCTGTTAATAAATCAACTTGCATTCACTTGCATTTGGGTCTCCTGCGTATTTGTGACACAATTTTTAGCACTACAAAGTTTTGAATCTGGTAATCATGGATCATTATTTCTTGCATATAACCACACAGAACAAAATTGTTGGCATCCAAAGACTTGTAGGCCTTTAACTTCTCTCTTGTAAAATCACTTGGAGTTTCAATGAGATATATTTGGGGCTGAATGCTTGGCCATTTCGTCATATACAATATCTATTGGGAGGGTGCTATCGCAAATGGACCTGTCAGGCGAACAACGCTCACTTTAACATTAATTTTGCCGAATAACACTAGGTGACAAGCTGTTATAATACGCCGAAAGCATTATGTAAATAATATATATAATATGTAATCAATATTACGTATTTCTAAGACAGCAACAAACTCTGTACCGCATCGGATGTCATTCCCTCGCTGTAAATACTAGCGCTCCCAGATTTTTTCTGCAACCTCGCTGCGCGCGCATCCTGAATGTTTACAAACATGGTAATT